>OX451402.1:4776107-5490642 GCA_949629135.1 Eremobia ochroleuca | reverse complement strand
AAATACAGCTTCGAGGGGCTTGTGGCTAAGTAATAACAGCCGCACGGGTCGATCGATCAGGTTAAACTATGCTTGCCACTGTAGGTTTGTGGATGGGTGACCATCTTCACATACAACACCCCTCCGTGCCTCGGAAAGCACGTTAAGCCGTTGGTCCTGGCTGTCATTCGTGGATCTTTGACAGTCATTACGGGTCGTCAGTAGGCCGAAAGTCTGACAACCAGTCTTATCAAGGGGTATCTTACCACCCAGTAACTGGTTTGTGGAGGTCTGACAGGCAGTCGCTCCATGTAAAATACTGGTATTCAGCTGCATCCGGTTAGACTGGAAACCGACCCCAACATAGTTGGGAAAAGGCTAGGCAGATGACGATGATGTAAGAAGTACAGCTTCATTTCTTAAATTACGGATCGTCAAAAATCGCTAAAAACGGATCTTGACTGCTACATCAGAAGCGTCATAAATTGTCATAATCACAATGCATGTAGTTTGATGATGACCTATTATAGCATTATCACCGTATAATGTGCCCACTGTTGGGGTACCGGCCTCTGCTTTGTGAGAGGGAGCAGGACGTAATCCATCACGCGGTCCCATTGCGGGTTGGTAGATGTCACGTGTCAATTTATGGTTCTAGAACATGCCGGTTTCCTCACGATGTTTTCCTTCACCGTTTTGAGAGCAGTCGTGATGAAATAATTTACACAAAGTAAAGCGCCCGTCGGGTTCGAACCTACGACCTTACATAAAAAAAAACTCGTAAATCGCGGGCGTTTCCACTGCGCCACTACTGCTCTAAATGATTACCTCGTTTGATGATATTCTCAGTCGGGGAGGAAGCTGGTGCCCATCTTCTTGAGTTTGTCACACTAATATTATAAACGCCAAAGCTTGTGAGTGTGTGTGTGTGTGTGTGTGTGTTTGTATGTTTGTTACTTCTTCACGCTCAAACGGCTGGACCAATTTTGATTAAATTTGGCACACAGATAGTTTATAAACAGCACCCTAATTACGTAACACACTATTAATCTACACTATTTTTTTTTTCACCAGGGCCGATCAAAAATAAGGTTACATTTTTTTTTTGGTGAAAATTTTAAGTTTGATCCTAAAATTTAGGTATTTAAAAGATGATATCTGTAACTTTCTTGTATTCAATCGATAGTATGATGATTCCAGATGAAAATAAAAAAACCTGTACTCGAAATAGTTTTGATTCGTAGAAATGGCATGGAAAAAACTGTTCAAAGGTAGACATTTTCCAAAATTTCATTAAACATCAAAAAACTCGGAAACCATAAGACTTTTAGTATGGTCATTTTTTTTTTATTGGTAGATCCCAATGTGGCCCATCAGCAGGTAAAAGGTAATCCATGACTTTCTGGACACCCAGTATAGCATAAAAAAAAAATGTCAGCGATTGTATACATCCACTACTGAACATAGTTCGTAGGTAGTCCCTCTCCGTATGGGATAAAGCTTTCTGAGAATAGATTAAGCTTAGGCAGGTAGTAGGAACAAAAATGATATTCCTCTAAGCAGTTAAACAATGCCAACTCCTGTGCAGAAAACGCTATCTCCACAAGGAAACGCGAACAATGATCCCGAATGGTATCGCTTCAGAGGAACATCTGGTTACAGGCAGTTAGTGGCGACGCGCGACGCGTGCGCACTATCTGATCACATGTCGCATGTCGCGTAACTTCCTCACTACTGTCGCTAGCAGATTGAGTTCAGGATTGCGTGCGCGCAGTCTTTGGTTTGGGAGGATGTTGTGGGTTGGAACCTTTTTATATGACTGAGGAGGGTTATGATTTGGTTATTGGTTTTGGGGTTCTGTTGTGTGTGTTGCTGGTGTGTGTTGTGTTTCATCATCATTTATAAAATTTATTCCGGAAGGTGTATGTGTACAATACATCACAAACTTATATACAGGATGTCTCAGAAGTCGACGTCAAGCCGGAATTGGGTAAAAGCCAAGTCATAATAGTTATAACAAAAATTAAAAAAAAAAATCATTGGAATAAATAAAATTAAAAAAAAATTTAAATCCTTATTAAATGCGCCAACTTTTACTGTTACTTGCCAAACTTGCATAGTACTTTTTTTTCAGTACAGTCAGTCAATGTAGGGCGAAGTATTCATTTTGATTTTTTTGATTTGGTTGGGCAAATAGTGACATTTTGTTGCAAGCTGAAGCAGTTGGCTTTACAGTTTAGGTAAGAGTTTACAGAAACATTATTCAGGATCCCATAAAAAAAAAAGTTATGTGTTGTAGCAATAGGAGTGAAAAGACTAACACGGTGCAGATTTTCTCGATGTTTTTTTAAATGCCAATAATTTTTAAAATACACAAATTAGATTTTTAAAATATTTTTCTGATAACTACTGTGAGTAGGCCTATTACCCGATTCTGGCTTGGCGTCGAGTTTTGGGACAGCCTGTATATACTTAATAAAGAAATCACGATTCTATCATGTCGTTAAAACCGCGCGAAGGGGGGGGGGGGGGGGGGTCGTTAGTATTCTTATAAAAACTTTGTGATCTCGACTGGTCGCTCTACATTGTCCACATGTAAATCCCAATACAGTCCATGAAATACATATCTGCCGTGCGATTCTGTAACCATCTCACTGTGAAAACTTGGGTGAAGTGAGCGTGGAGTGAGTCGTCAATAGTGTCAATCCCTAGCATCAGCATGACTCACAGCTCACTCTAAGCTCACTTCACCTTAGTTATCACGGTGAGATTTTTACAGAATCGACCGGCTGGTATCACAAGTGCAAGTAGGTACAACAATGTATAGGACAAGCGCGCGCGCAGCTCGTGCCTCTAATCACCTGCCGTAGTATATCGCGATACAGAAGCCATCGGAGTTGAATAGATCCTGCACAATGGAGGCCAAATAAATAGCACCAGACAAAATGTTACCTGAAATGAATGTTATTGCATGTTTAATATAGGGCTTAGAACAATATTTTCTTAGATGGATTAGTGTAGTGCAGTAAAACTAAGTAAGTGTCAGAATTGATTACCTATTTTCCAATATTTTGTAACCTTTTATACACTTATAAACACATTTGATCGTTTGGTTTTTCGACGTTTGTAATTTTAAATTAACGATTATTAATAAATCCAAATGAATCAATTTAATCGTCACAAATATCCCAGGTATTTTGTTTTATACACTTCTTTTTTGCGTTCCTCTAATTTGATCCATGAGTGTACTTAAGTACCTTGTGTTTTGTTAACAAAACTGACGAAATGTGTATGTTTTATAGGTACTGCATAAACTTTTGGAGAAACAAGGCATGATGATAATATGTGTGTCTTATATTGGAAGGTCAGATTCTTGTTCAAAAACTTGCTATAGTTAGTATAAGTTTAACTTTTCTTATTTCTACGGTTTCGTATCGAATGATCTATTCTATGCAGGTTCAAATTAAATTAGCTAGCAAAACTCTGCAGATTAGCATCGATATCTAAACAAAATGAAAACATATCTGATGTGTTCTTTAGGCGTCAACGACGCGGTTGTTTTGTTACTTGAAGTATGAGTTGAGAAAATCTGTTTTCTTTTGTTCTATCGTGTTCAGATATCGATACCTATCACGTCTGCGGAGTTTCGCTACCTAATTTAATTTGACCCTGTATTTATTTGGTTAGGTCCCTTAACCCTTTGCAACCGGGAGTAAAAAAATTCGCATAGATGAGTAAAAACTTAGTAATCGTTTGGAAAGTGTTCAGAGGTCCTGGGAAAAATACTGAAAAAACCTCATGCAAGCTGGTCTTCAGCAGTCAGACTATCTGGGTTTACACGAACGTGCAACGCCGAAACGTGCGCGCAGAGTGCAAAACTATTTTTGTCTCATTCTTAAATAGATTCACGATAGATCGACGCCAGTTGCGTTCGGTAAAATTGACATTTTTGCTCAGTTTGTAAAGTCGAAACTCACGATCACTTTAACTCGGTTCGAAAGGGTTATCAGTGTCTTGTTGTTCAACTTAATAACAATTTAATGCAAGAACTAGCATGAATACTTATTTACACGTCCGGCCATAATTATTACATCACCCGCAAGTGCTGCCATTACGACCGTCGATAGACTAATACGCTCTTATGAACTTATTTATTCATATAAATCTTCATACAAACGGCTTCATTAACTTAAACATGTAATGTATTTAAATGTATAAGTTAATTTGGCCGCTAGCAAAACCATTTATCTGCGTGTGTTACAGTTATGGTTATAAATAAGGCATCGCGGGGTCTAAAACATTACTCATGAGCTGAGCTTGGCGGCGCCCGCAACGTCATATATTGCCGAGTGGACTGGATACCTCTTGTATTTTATGCTGTATACTTATTTATGGCTGTATTTGTATATTCATTGGTATGTGGATCTGATGAGAGGTTCGTTGATATGTGAGATAGATTGGTGATATCTTTTCTCTTTGAGTAGTTATATCTGTAGGTATATAGGGAGGAATTAGGTATACATTCTGCCATCTTGTCGGACTATGAATTCTAACTATCAGTCGACTTGAGTATTCCAAAAAGACTGCATTAATTATTTGTAATATATTGGTGTTGCTAGCACTTTAAATACTTAATTTTAACGTGCTAGCAACACTAATATAGTACAAATCCTTCGCCAATGAAATGGAAATCTGTTGACAATCCAATGGGGTTTGGAGTTCTCCTCCAAATTTACCAAATGCAGTGATATTCCTTTGAGAGATTTCGGAGATTTCGATCTTTCTTACCTGTCTGGACAATAGCATTGGTTTACAGATTTGTACTTCTTCTTAGAGTATTGATGGCAAAAAGTTCAAACCTCTTTGGACCAAAATTAGCTGCGCAAACTCCGCTCACTGATGCAGTCATAAAATCATCAAGTGCACAGGTGACAGGGCATCCGGCACCGCACTTGCTGCGAGTACAGTGGTATTATATGATGCTTACAGGTTTTAATATAAATAAATTAAAACTTATAACTATCTAACCAATTCATACGAACATATTTGTAAAGTTGAGTGCGATGCGTGTGTGAGGCCTATCAGGCGAATCATCAGCCTGATAAGCCGTACACACGCGTTTCTAATTACAAAACATGGTATCCTCTTACGTCCAAATATGGCAAGACGCATTGCGATTAAAACTAGCACTATTTATAGTCTACAGTATGCCTAACTTTCCAAGAGCCAAGATAATAAAAGTCAAAGTATAGAACTTGAATATTACATTAAGTAATTCAAGCCTTCGTATACATATGAGCATTATAGTAACCTCCTTACTTAGATAAGTGAAACGACTGCGATAAGCCTAGATAGATAGTGTTCAAGCATTTTATGTATTTCTATTATTAGATCTCTGAGAAGATAATCCTGTATAGTGTTATTAATCCCTGGGGTATGTTTGTCATGATTTTTTTACACTTTTTTTAAAACAATTTTGTGTAAATAATTTTTAAACTCTTCTCCTTCGTGTCGTTGGCAAGACTTTCTTAGGTTTTGTTGCCCCTAAAACTTCGCCACTTTCACGGCGTCTTCGGTGGCAGCGCAGAGGTCATTGACTGCAAGTTTTAGGACCAGAGGACAGGTAGGTGGAACATACTTCGTCACATAGCTCTACGTCCACAACCTGCTGCCGGTCCGTCGATGTAGTCCTCACTTAACCAAGTTTTAAATTAACAAGCACAAATTTAACAGCTAATATTAATGCCACCTAACTATAGTTCAGTTGTGAGCCTGAGTAAGATCAATATGCCAATTTTCTTCAGTATATTGTACCCAAGGAAAAAAACAATAAATCGTTCGAAGGTTTTTGGACAAAAACTACATGTAAATTTTAAAGTCAGCAATTATTCTCATAGAAAATTAGGTAGCAGACGATGCCACAGCAAAAGCCTATAGTAAAAAGCTGTTATTAATAAACTATATGGAACATCGTAATACAGTTAAAACTTACAAAGTAACTGTAATCCTACAGTTTTACGAGCGGCAGTCACTTCTCAAAGGATTTAATGTGAAATTCGTTTCGTTTTATGCTCAGCATAATGCTTAGCATATTGCTCAGTACATCGAAGCTATTTGCATAACTTACGAGCATATCAGCACTGATGGAGAGGCCTGGCTGGAAGCGTCATGTTAGTAAGGGGACACTTCTAGGTAATGTGCCGATAACTAGATCTTCGTGACGGAAGTGCGTGTGAGTTACGGGGCGGTTGAACAGAAGTGTAGCGCCATCTAGGGAAAGTGCATTCGTGTGTTTAGCTACTGGTTTTGAAAAGAAAAGTTAGGATAAATTAAAAAAAAAATCATAGATAATCCGAATGTGATTGCATGTCATTGATATAAATGATCGAAGGATTCATAGAGGAATACCCAGGGCAATTATTAATTACTAAGGTCTAATAAGACCTAAATAAATAAACGGCCCTGGCTGGTGCCCCGGGACCTGCTCCCTAATTGCGTAATACACGATCAAACACAATCTGAATAATTTTGAAGGATATTGCTAATCCATTGCTTCATACATATGTTTGAAAAGTTTGTCTGCTCTACAACATAAATAACGCAATGCAATCAAAAAATAATCTAGCCTGAAGCACAGATTCAACCTAGTTCAGGCAAATTAGCAACTGTGCGCTATCGTAATTGTTAAGGTATTAAAGTGTAAATGTTATCCCCTTTATATAAATAAACGATTTTTATTATTATTTTTTATTTTATTTATAATGAATGTTGTTGAACTGTCAAAATGAAACCCATTGCTACTGTTAGTGTGCTACGCAATTACCCTACTGTGCTGTCCAATATTGATAAGTGTCAAACTGTTCGTTTGGCAAAATTAAAAAAACCAAGCATACATATTGGGAGATAAAAGAAAACGAAGGGGGTGACTACTGAGATGAAGACTAATTGACTTGTATGGAAGAAAAATACATGTTGCGACGACCCTAAATGTATTGGGACAAGGACAACAGAATATATTATAGATTGGGAGATAAAAAAAATCCACCACCAGATAAAATACTACTGAATATCCGATCTACAATCACAGTCAAAATAAACAAATAAAAAAAATAAAACACCTTGAAAATACCACCTATTCACCACCACCACCACCCAACCACCACCTCCACCACCTACCACCACCACCTATTTATATATTTGTCTAGTTTATTATTTTTTTATTTTATTTTTCCTATTGTCGTGTCAACCAAAGCACCCGCCATCTAATCTCTTCACCACCCTTGGTTGACTGGTAGAGAATGCCTAAGGCCTAAAGGCTTAATTAATCTTTGTACCTTTTGTGCGAAAAGTTTAAATAAATAAATAAATAATAAAATCCTTGCACAAAATCCAACCTGCCAAACCCCCATTGAATTCCCGTACCGATCACACATGCCACATAAACTAACGACAAACTTACACTACTCAACATAAAGTAATAAACAGCAACAAAGTACCAGGAGATCATAGGTTTTATGAGGTTTAATTGTGTGTACGAGCGTAGTCATATAATGGACGCGGCTGGACTCCTGGGCAACGGTGCCGCGAGTTATGGCCGATATATAGCAGCGGGTAGTCGCCGACGCGCGGCCGTGTGTTCCAGCGATGTGTGCTCTACAAGAATAGGGAAATTGTGGAATGGACTAGCTTAGTGATGCTTTTGGAAGAATATTTTTCAATGATTTATGAGAAGTCGGGGACAATTCAGTTCAAAATATATTTTTCACACAAACCTACATGAAACGTCCGGCACTCGATGCACGGTTCCAATTGGTCGTTTACTGTCGAGAAGAGCCGACAAGAAACTCAGAGGTTACTCTTTTAAAAATAATTGTATTTTACAATATTTTCAAATTACAATGTTAATAGATATGGGAAGACAATGTAGGTCTGTCAACAATTAACATGTACTTAACAAATACAAACAGACTGGATGCACATACTAAAAAACAGAGTGCTGTGGGAAGACAAGTTGGAATAGGCATTAGTCCAACTGTGGACGTCAATAAGCTGGAAGACTGAATCGAAGATTTGAACATTACAATATGAGTTTCTACAGTAAAGCAAGCAGTCAACCAAGTAGTAAAACTCACAAGTATTGCAGATCTTAAACCAGAAATGACAAACAAATGTCGCTCAATATTTCCGGAGTCTAAAAACTTCGAAATGGCAGGAGGCAAGACCTCATTATTTGAGGACACAATGAATCTCTCTCAAAACCCAATTCTGAACTCCAAAATGGATACTAAAGCGTTCTAGGCCCCTTCTCTGCACGCGTAGTCCGCGCAGAGAATGCAGGCTACATTCTCAGTATCATCAGGTGATACTAGAAAACGACGAAAAGGTATTCAAATTCTAAATCAAATCGTCCATATAGTCCATTTCTTGTCCCTAAAACGGCTAATATAGTATCCTAGTCGTCTCCTCTGCACGCGTAGTCCGAACGGAGAATGCGGCAGGCTACACCCAATCAGACAATGGTTGATTTAGCTGCTACTACCGCGTCCGTTACGCCGTCCTACGCACCTTGCGGGCTCTGTCGCCTGTCTCCAGCGAGATATAGCCCGCCGCACGATATGTTAAATTGGACACACGCCTTCTAGCATTAACGTTGCTTGTGTGTCGGTACTGTTATAATATAGGAGCTTACGGTTCACAGCGTAGGTATTGCGTGTTTTCTTTGTTCCTGTTCGTTTATGGTTGATTAAGGAGCCTGCGGGGATAGATTCGGAGTAGAGTATGTTATTGAGGAATTGGGCTAGAGAGGTTTTGCAACAGCGCGGGGTAGTTGCGCAACACACTATCAGTAGCAATGGGTTTCATTTTGACAGTTCAACAATATCATCTGCCTAGCCTTTTCCCAACTATGTCGGGGTCGGCTTCCAGTCTAACCGGATGCAGCTGAATACATGGAGCGACTGCCTATCTGACCTCCACAACCCAGTTACTGGGTAATACGATGCCCCTTGGTAAAACTGGACCGCGACTTCGCTCGCATTGCTGTAGGTAATTATCCCGCGGGAACGGGCTACCGGGACAAAAAGTAGCCTATGTCCTTTCCAAGGATACTGTCGATCTCCTTGCCAAATTTTATCGAAATCCGTTCAGTGGTTTAGGCATGAAAAGGTAACATACAGACAAGAGTTACTTTCGAATTAATATCAGTATGGATTTTAGTTACCAAGTCGTTAGTGATATCAACAACATGCTATATCATATGCCTAGCCTTTTCCCAACTATGTTGGGGTCGGGTTCCAGTCTAACCGGATGCAGCTGAATACCAGTATTTTACATGGAGTGACTGCCTATCTGACCTCCACATCCCAGTAAGTTAGTAAGTCAGAAGCCCGAAAGTCTGAAAACCAGTCTAAGACCGGTTGTTGGACTTTCGGGCTTCTGACTACCTGTGACGACTGTCAAAGATCCACGAATGACAGCCAGGACCAACGGCTTAACGTACTTTCCGAGGCACGGAGGGGTCTCGATATGTAAAGATGGTCATTCACAGACCAAGCGCGGCAAGCATGGCTTAACCTGATCAATTGACCTGTGCGGCTGTTATTATTTAGCCACGGGCCCCTCTTTGACAGTTGACAGTTCAACAATATTCATTGCGTTATTTATATTGCTAAGTAGACAAATTTTTCGAACATATGAAGCAATGGATTAGCAATATACTTCAAAATGATTCAGATTGAGATTGATCGTGAGTTACGCATTTAGGGGGCTTATGTTTGTTTTCTTTTTCTAGGATGTTATAGAAAACACTTTTTAATATCACGTTTCCTATCTGTTTTTTTTTTTTTATGTCTGCTAAGTCTGTATATTTGTGTTCCGATTATGGTGTCTTATGGAAAAAAATGTAGAGGAAGACGGATGAAAAAATGGGGGGATGGTCTGCCAAAGTTTTGACAATGAACAGCTTTGAGCGGAAATAACTGGAGGGACATCGAGGAGACCTATGACGCAAGACAGCCTGACCTGTATAGCTTATTTGCTATAAGGTTAACAAGTGGAAATTATAATATAATAACTTTTTTTATGTAAGAAGGATCAGAGGAAATAAAGGCTATTTTTGTCTAACTTATTTATTTTATTAATGGTGTCTTATAGCCCAACCACATAAAGAATCACTCCATGGAAATTCAAGTGAGAAGCTGTATACAAAACACTTTATTTCCAGCCTCTATAAAATCCCTCGATATGCCCACACAGATAAGAAAGTAATACACGATCAAGTCCACTATCAAGAGCATGCAAATTACTCATTTCACTGCAGAAAGCAAATAAAAACCTACTCGGTCACATTGAATGAATATTCAAGTACCTAGTAAAAACGACCATTTCAATTAAAACTAGGAAGCTTATAGGTGCGGTTCGAACACAATGAGATAAGATCTGTTATGAAATGTTACACATTTAAGGGTGTAT
This sequence comes from Eremobia ochroleuca, assembly GCA_949629135.1. Lineage (NCBI taxonomy): Eukaryota > Metazoa > Arthropoda > Insecta > Lepidoptera > Noctuidae > Eremobia > Eremobia ochroleuca. Next base: position 5,480,193 of record OX451402.1, on the reverse strand, counting down.
TCAGACGGACCACGCCACGACCACACCGCGGCGGCAAAAAAGTTGCCTGGTAGTGTTCGTGTGTAGTCTTGCTTTGCTGTAGCTGCCTGAAGTTGCGTTTTATTGTTGCGAAAGTGTGGTTGGGATGTTGGAATGATTCTTCTGATGGTAAGTCGCCACCGCGGCCTATCATCGTCATCATCAGCCTACAGCAGCCCACTGCTGGACATCGGCCTTTCCTATTGCACGCCATTCAACTGGATTTTCGGCAACTCTCATCCAGCTGCTACCAGCCATCCTGCGAAGATCGTCGCTCCACCTACCCTGAGGGCGTCCTACCCTACATTTACCGATTCGCGGTCTCCGCCCAAGAACACGTCTCAACGGTCATCGGTCCTACGGCTAATATGGCCGGAATATTGCCACTTCAGCAGCTGCCTATGGACATGTCCAATACTAGTGGCACCACAAATGCGATGCCATCCCAGAGACAGAACTCAAATGTTATCAGCCTATAATTTTCTTACTACTGGGACACAAGCCTCCTATCTTTGAAAGGGGATGGGCTCTAAGACGCGGGCCCAGTACGGTTTGGTAGATATCACATGTCTTCGATTTTTAGGTTTTCTCACGATGTTTTCCTTCATGCTGATGATGTTTTTGAGAGCAGTGGTGACAAAATTATTTACACAAAGTAACGCGTCTGGGTTCGAACCCACGACCTACAACTAGGTATGTTGGGGCCGTTACCACTAGGCCACCAATGCTTCGGCCATAAATGTCTCATATGCCTGTAATTACACTGGCCTTTAATTGGAACACAGTATGCTTGGCACCAGAAATAGTTATGGAGGTAGTACGTCGCCGGACTAGCTGTCAAACGAGAGAGCTCTAGTAGGTATACCTTGCCTTTGCATATAATTTTGTGACCAGCAACATTTTTGTCGCTGCAGAGTCGCTGCGATTGTGGCTCGTGTGAAACTAACAAGTGAACAAGTCTGTGTGTCGCTAGCGCCGCGCCCCGGCGCCGCTCGTACAAATCCCTTAATTAAGTGCAAACCGATGGAAAATGTTATGGTTGTGTAAAAGCGAATGTATACCGGCCGTGTAAAATCTGTTTTAGTAATTATTGATACGATAACACTGAGTTCTAAATAGGGTTTCCTGTATTTAGTTTGTTGTTTAATTAACATGATTAGGTGTTTGTTGTTGTTATCAAAATGCTGATCTTACTATTTTATAACTTATACAACGAGGAGACGATGATACGACAGTAAATTAAACTTCGTATATCTAATAAATAAGTCACTAAAGGTATTCAAAAATTGGCAAAATCCATAGTCGCCTCCTTACTATTTAGTTTGTTGGAAAAATCACATTTCTTATTTTGATTATAGGATTTATTTTACAGCTCTAAAATACTCCTATGCAAATAGTCAGTGTTTTCATTTATTATAGTCTCCATATCGTAAAACTGTGTGCAATTAATCTGGCTTCGTATTTTCGTGAAAAGAATTAAACTTGCATAAAGATCCGTGTTAGTGTTCGTTTGCTCGACGTCTAACCAAACCTAGTCATTCATTTGATACAAAAACATCTGTGTCTATGGTCAAATAAGTAGGTCAGCTGAAGTCAGCTGCATTAAAATAGAAAAAAAAAATTTACCCAAGAAAGTCTGTGATGAAAAACTTTCTTGTATTTACGCATCTGAGGGGCAATCCTCGTAATTATAAGAACGTTTACAGACTAATCTGTTAAAAATACTTCTAGTTTCCTTACAATTTTGACAAATTTTTGACATTGATGGTCGTTGAGAGGAGATTACGACTAGATTTTGAACGTTTTTAATTACGAGAATTGGTCTTAAGCAGTGCTATTCTGCAAAACTCTCAGCGTGAGAACTTAGGTGAAATGAGCGGGAAGTGAGCTGTCATTCCGTAATGCTAGGGATTAACAATATTAAGTGTTCACTTTACTTATGATTTCACGGTGAGATTTTTACAGAATCGCCCGGCTGAACTGTCTTACAAATATACACACTATCCTACTCTTCCCGTGTTCTATCTTTATCCCACTATCAAGTTTATACCACAGCAAACGATCGCTATATTTACATGAAACAGTTTGATACGCGTCTCTACGCAATTACGATACAAGTACACACCCGCATGTGGTATCGAAGACTTGATTGTACCTACTTGGCAACTCTTTGTAGTAGATTAGTTTGTGTATGAGGTGTCTTTGTAGTTTAAAGATTATCAGGGTAGGAAGATTGTTTCAGGTGCGGCTAATTGTCCATCAATCTCTCCTGGTTTTTGGTAGCCTGATTTAATCTCTGATTCATTCAAACGGAGAATAACAGGTGAAGCAATATTATAGAAATATATACGACGAACCATGTTATACTATGGGTTTTATGTATTAAAGGGTATATATCTGACCCATGCAAAATGGTGTCAAAAGCCTACGAGTCATGCTTTGGCAAACTGGGCAGTGAATTCTATAATTAACTACAATCTTAACTACATCTTGTGTTATTTTAATAAAAGAACAAAGAAAGAAACATATTTTATTTGGGACACACACAGAAAATACAAATAGTAATAAAAGAACCATTAAAACTAACAAATTTACATTACAAACAAGAAAAAAATATTAAATAATAGTACAGTATCTATACTAATATTATAAAGCTGAAGAGTTTGTTTGTTTGTTTGGTTGAACGCGCTAATCTCATGAACTACTCGTAGTTAATTTATGTAGCTGGATTCGACAAAATAATAGTAGCAATTCTTACGTATACATTGGCACCGATATCTTTCAATTTCATTAAGAACAGGACAGAAGAAAAATATTAGTTTAGTCCTGTTGAATTAAGATACTCCATAGACAAGTTCAGACGTGATAAAAAAAATTGGCTACTAAAAATACGTCATGTTACGTCAGGCGCTGACTAATATGACAGGACTGAACTAATATTTATCTACTGTCCTTTTCTAAATGAAATAGGTAGAAGTATTAAATAGAAAAAAAAGATGCACTGAACTTAAATTTAGTTTAGTTTGTAAACAAGAGAATCGGTGCCAATGGCTTTATGTTACATACGATATGATGCGATACGATACGATATTATTATGATACTATAGATGCTAGGTACAAACCTATTGTCAAATTATGTTGTTTCATTACAATTAGACTGAGAAGCATATATAATATTGAATATTATATATTAGATGGTCAATATTCTAATATTATGGCCTACCCAATAATGTACAGTTTAGTTTTATTTTAGTTCACTAGTTGTATACGGTAAACGGTGGAAAATTATCTTGGTATAAATGGTAGGCTGTCGGTAATCAGGTGTAGATTGGACTATTTAAACTAATTAATTGATATTATTCATTAAGATAAGCGAGTTGTTGAAGTATGGTCTCCGGTAATAGTCGGCATACTTTATAATGTTCTTAGTTTCTATGAAAAAAAGACAATATAATTTACGCAACAGCATATAGGTAATACGGGCTGGTGTCCGCAACTCAATCAATCATTATGTCAATGCGCGTATTTTGCGTACGGTACGCAACAGCATATATGATATGGAGAGCATATGTATTTTGGAGAGTGCTGGCCCAGTGGTAACCGACCCGACTTATGAGTTACATGTCGTGGGTTCAAACCCTGGCAGGCGGTTTACTTTGTGTAAATTATTTCATCGCCACTGCTCTTTAAACGGTAAAAGAAAACACTTTGAGGTAACCATCATGTCCTAGAACCAAAAATTCGAAGATATGTGACCTCTACCAACTTGCACTGACCCAGCGTGGTAGATTACAGCCCACTTCCTCTCGAAGAGAGGAGGCCTGTGTCTCAGCAGTGGGAACATTATCAGCTGATTATGCTTATGTTATATTATACAACGTGTAACGTTAAATGCGCAAAACCTGAAAATAGTTTGATCAGAATAACGAGCAGAATTAATTGAACCACTTTTTAATACAGGTCACATTTTTCAAAAAATCTTCATTATAAACGTTGCCGTGTCTATTTATTAATAGGTCAAGCAACCCAATGTCAACGCGGCGCAGCGGCCCGGCGACGACCCCTCCCTCGATAAAGCGTCGTCGCAGACGCAAGAAACGATCAGAATGGCCAGTAAAACTAAAACAGCACATAAAACCTTTACAATTTTTTTAATGACTTATTTTCTCTCTGAAATAGGTCAATTGAATTAAAAATCAGTTGGGGTGTCTGAGGTTTTGCGCATTTAACGTTACACGTTGTACATAATTATGTGAAGGTTTTTATTGTTTGTTTTGAATTTGAAGTCAAATGGTGTTTATCCCGTAAAAATGTAGGGAATTTTATAACACTTTCACTGGCCATATAGTGGACACCATCGTTAAATAAATCAACCTGAACCATATGTGGGGACAGAGAATTGGTACCAAAAGTAAGAGTATTCTTACATTATTATTGGTATTATTGATCATATAATTCTTACCTGAGCAACCGGCAGCAAGTTCGTCATGCTCCCTTAGATGTCACTGCTTGCGGTAGCGTCGGGGGTCGGGTTGTCTCCTTCCCTCAAATATGGCGAGGGGGGTAATGGCTGACCTTTGCGTTATGCTCGTGAACGGGTGCTGCTTGTGGTGACTGGTCGTCTTGCTGACCATAGTTTTATCATTGTTATCATTATTAATAACTTGTTTATTTAGTTTCCTTATGGTCCTAGTTTATCATTTGTGACTTCAAGCGACAGCTATGTAAACTGAACCCAGCATTGCATAAATATGTTAGCGGTCACGCCCTTTATACCTGGAGGCTTTTATTTAATTTCCATTTATTAATTTTTGCTTGAGTACGTATAGTTTTTTATTGTATTTCTTGGTATATTGGCGTTGCCAGCTGACATATGGCAAATAATTTAATTTAGCGTTCTGTGTCTTGTAATGTTAATTGCTTTGCATACCTTGTATTGTATTCAGTCAAGTATATTTTCTAACTGAACAGACAGCTGTGCTGCTGGGGAGTTTGTTGCGCCACTTCTTCTTCCCAGCGAAAGCACTAGGAAGTGGTGAAGGGCGGGCGTTTTGGGGGACTGTCTTTTGTAATTTTGACGTTCGAAAAGTGCTGATTCTCAGCCTAGTTTGAATAAATGACTTTTGATTTTGATTTTGATTATTATACATACAATTACAACAATTCACATAATCTAAGGCCTCACTAATGAACAAAACAAAAATAAAGTTGTGTTTAACGCAGTCAAATTAAAATCCAAAAATATTTCACACACAGACATTCCACCGCTAAGCCATTCCAATATTATAATGTACCTTAGTATAAAATAAACGATAGCGTTTAACCTAGTTTTAAAATCACAACATTATTCAGGCGAGTCGTTCGACAGGTATGTATGGAATCGCCAAGGAGATAGATATATCCAGCGCGCAGATTTGTGACTTCATTCCGACGCAGAATTATGTGACGGCTCTGACGGGTGAGATGTGACGCGGGCACACGCTCAAGAAGACAACGGGGAGTTTACACTGATCGGTGAAATAGATACATACATAACTCGTGAGATTTTCTATAGGGCAGCAAGGAAGCTACTACAAAGCATGTAAAGTAATATTTTTCAAAGTGTTTCATAAAAAAAAAAAAAAAAACTTAATCCAAAAAAGGCCAGGATAAAGATACTGAATAAGCTTCTGAACTAAGTCATAAGAAGATAAAACAGAAAGAATGTTTAATACCAACCTTGAAATGCCAATCACACTCTTCGAATTACTTTCGTCAGATGTGATGGAAAAATTTCAAGTAGAATGGCAGAATTGTATTTAGGTAATAGGTATGAGTATATCCAGCGCGCAGATTTGTGACTTCATTATATATACATAACTTACAATTACTTGAACCAAGAGAGATGAGCGAAACGAATTTGATACGGTAGCCCATATGAAATTTTTGTCTCCAGCTCCAAAGGAAGTCAAAATAAGGCTGAACAGAGAAAATGCCACAATTTAAACAAAGATCACCCTAATTCTTTTCAAGAGAGACGCTGGGATATATAGTAGAAAGGCGGTTGTGTTTAGGTCGAAAGTGAAGAAGAATAGATTACTTTATACAAAACCAGCAAATACTACTAAGAATATATCAGTTTCCTTTTCCAGAACCCACGGACAATATACTCACTCCTCAACACCGAACACCCAACTCTCGCCATTGAAATTCAAATCTTACTCGATAACAATAAAGTTTATATTCATTTGGTGTTCCAAACAAGGCTCTACAAGTCCGTCTGTCTGTCCCAGGTTGATGTGTAGCTAGTGCGTGTTACAGACTCCATTAGAGACGGGAATTATGGTATGCTGTCGTGTTAAGCTATGCCTGGGGAATGTTGTGGCGACCACCACCATTTTTATTCAATAATGAATTGATTTCTAGTCAATGGATTATCGATTTGGAATTGTTTTTGAATTTTCTCTTATTATGGGACTTTGTAAGGTTTGATTGTCGATGCTGTTTTGTTTCTTTTGTTAGGCCGCATTGTGTGTGTTTTTTTTTGGGTTGAAGGTATAGGGGTCAATAGGTCGAGAACTCGAGATTGATCTCTTTCGGGAGTTAGATTTTGGCATAGGTAGGTACTTACTTACCTTCTGGATCATTTTGAAGAATTAGCGTATTTTTGAGTTTTTGCATTGCATAAATACCGGGCTTTTTGTTGTTTTATTGAATTGGATTGTGTAAATGATGATGAATGGTTAGGAAGGGGGTGACTACTGAGATGACGAGTAATAGAGAAGTATGGAAGAAAAATACATGTTGCGCCCACCCCAAATAAATCGTGGTAAGCGTAGAAGACGATGATATGCACGATGATGATGACTAAATTAAAAAAAAACAATAATCTATTAAGTATAAGTTGTAAATGCCACGAGTTCACTAATTTTGTACTTAGTTTTGACTTTCAGCAAAGGACGTTCTTTTGTAATAATAAACAATGACAAAAAAGATTATGTTACACTTAAATCTAAGTTATCACATAGTGTTAAGTACAGTGGCTACGGCAAATCTAATTTAGTTAGGTCATAAAATGTGTAAGTATTTAGGTCAGTGGTTTTATTATACTTGTTGCAACAAAAGCTGTTATGTGCAGTGTTGTTATATGCTGATTTATTTCGCTTGAGTTTCCTTGCATGAGGTAAATATGCTTAGAGTTGCGAAATAAGAATATATTAAGGACAGTTAGATGTATGACATAATCAGTACCGGTTGTGCGTTAAGATTCGTTCTGAAGTTATTGTTGATTTTCTACGCTATGAATTTCAAGCTGTTGTATTGACAGTATTTCGCCAAAGAATTTAAAGATAAAGATATTTTAATTTGTAATTCAATTAACGATGCCTTACATGTCCGTTAATCATTTCTATGCTAGTGCTGTGCACTTCTGTATGTGACGAATTCACAATACCTTATACTCTATGTTATTTTTGTTTGTGTATGTTTTAGAGAGTAAGTCTTTGGAGTGCCATAACAATAAATAAAATAAAATAAGATATTTCATTTTGAAAATATGGGTACATGGTTATATAGGGAAATAGGTACAGTCATATTTTATCAGTAGACACAAAAATAAAAATTAATCCAATAAACTTTAACAAACAGAACCAACAACAACACAAAACCAAACATTATTCTTATTTTAAACATTATTTTACGAGTATAAACAGTCTATGTTTCCCTTTTTTTTCAGTCAAGGTTACGCTATAGTATGGATTGACTATCAAGAAGCTTCAAAGCCTTTTTTAAATAATTCTTTCCAACTTTTAAGTATTTTATCATATATGATAAAAAGTATCCTATTCATATCAAGTGAAAATATTTTATAAGGAGGTCGAATACGAGTTTTTTTTTTAATGCAAGATGATGGTGATATTGAGGTACGAGGAACAGGGTGTACATTCACTCATACTCTATAGAAAAAGAAGGATCCTCCGACCAAACTGTTGTCATATCTGGTGTGCTACTGCCCAACAGTTGATGATGGGACGCTATATACTGGGTATCCGAAAAGTGATGGATTACCTTTTACCTGCTGATGAGCCACATTGTGATCTACCAATAAAAAAATGACCATAGTAAAAGTTTTATGGTTTCCGAGTTTTTTTGATATTTAATGAAATTTTGGAAAATCTCTACCTTTGATCAGTTTTTTCCATGCCATTTCTACGAATGAAAACTTTTTAGAGTACAGGTTTTTTTTTAATTTTCATCTTGAATCATCCTACTATCGATTGAATACAAGAAAGTTACAGATATCATCTTTTAAATACCTAAAATTTAGATTCAAACATAAAATTTTCACCAAAAAAAATTTTTACCTTATTTTTGATTGGCCCTGGTGAAAAAAAAAATATTGGTAGGTAATTTTTTTTTTAATTGGTAGATCCCAATGTGGCCCATCAGCAGGTAAAAGGTAATACATGACTTTTCGGACACCCTGTATATGGGGCTGGCTTGGGGCTGGTCAATGAGCGATTTATAACTACTTATGTTAGTTTGGGTCTTCCCTGTTGAAACAAATGCATGTGTTATTGAATAAAATAAATAAATATATATGCTGGTTGCATGGGAAACTACTTGCAAGATGAAAGATTTTGCGTGACGTCAGTATGATGCGCAGTTCGCATGTGGCGATATAGATGCCGCCACACTTCTTAAAATAAATAAAACTTTTCTTAGCATAACACTAAACGAAACAAAGCATTTTATAAAATTGGGCAAGCTACACTTAAACGAAAAAGAATATTCCCATTTATGAGGACATAATAATACACTTGTAACTTGACCCCATTTTCAAATTAGTTTCACAAATTATAATATGATTCAACATCAGAGACGAGATGCACAAAAGTCGTGATTTTGTAAACTTTGGCAAATTACACAGTGGTGGAAATGTGCCTAATTCTAGAGAATACAGTGCGCAGGAGTTTTCTATTAGCAAATGCGGTTTAAGGGTTAGGGCATGTTGGGTTAAAGTCGACAGAAAAATAGCACGGAATCAACTAAGCAATGAGGGTTGTCATAGAGAAAGAGAATGTAGGTAAATTAACAAATGATGTCTTGTCTATAACCTATTAGAAAATTATACTGATTGAAAAATTCAATAAAGTAGAAGTCATCAATGATGAGTTAACTGGGACTGAAAATCTATATATAAAATAGAGGTTTGTGTCCCTATATTTCACTTTGCAGCTAAAACTGTGTACGTCACGTCGCAGACGCATAGTGTTTGCATGTCGCAATAGGTACAAGGCTCCCATCGTGCACTATGGTGGTTGCAAGTTGATACCTATAAGGGTGTAGAAGATACGGGGGTTAAAACATGTGATTTCTAAAAATGTGTGATTATCATTGATAAAAATGTTTAGTACTCGTATATATGAAAAAAAATATGAAGTAAGTAGTGATAGATTATTAACATTAACAAATAACTAGGTATACAATTAAAAATGACCCAGCGAGGCGGCTATTCACAGGTAGTAATAAAAATAATTACTTCCATAATCATGTTCAAGGTCACCTTAGAGAGAGAGAGAGATTTTATCTCCAGTTTTCAAAGTATATAGGTTAAACAAGGTCACAAACACAAAACTTACAAAGTCGTTTACTGGAACTGGTTCAAATATTTCACTCAAAGCTGACAAAATCTCGTTACCAGCGATCACTGCAGGTGTACAAAGGACAGCACCCACTACAACACACGTAAATCACAATCAAGTAAATATCCGTCTATTTATTTTAGCTCAATTGCACGTCAATCCTAGAATATAAGCGAATGGTTCCACCATCAATAATAATCCCAACCACGATATTGTTCTCGTCTACAATCTCTAATTGTGCAACTTAATTTCTGTCAAAACGCTAAGTACTTGTGTTGAACGTTAAATGCGCGTGGGCAGCGGTCAGGTGGTTACAGATGTGTGATCTATATTGCTTTGGTCCGGATTTAATTCTGGATTTATGGTTTTGTCTGATTTAGTGCTGATTTTGTAATGGTACTTTCGATTGTTTAAATATCAGGAATGATATAATTATTGCTCCGCTAATGATTTGGTGCCAATTGAAGATAATTATATATTAGCTTTTGCAATTACGTGTCCCAAAATTGGAGGTATTTCCAAGTAAAATGGTGGTAGTTGAAAAACATGACAAACTGCGAGCGTTTTTTTTTTAACTTCAGTCCTCATTTTTCTAGGAGAAGGCTTATGTCGCAAGACAGATTGACCTGGTTTTTGATAGTTTCTAATATGGGTTGTCAACCAGAGGACATATTATATTTATGTACGAAGAAGGGTCAAAGGAAATAAAGGCTATTTGATTTTGTTTATTTATTGTAATTCCTTTTCGGGTCCCGAAAAAGTGTTAAAATCTAAATAACATTTAAGTCCTGAAGTAGTTTTGCTATTCCCGCTACCCGCTCCTCTCATACTCCTATCCGCAGTCAACCAGTATCGCCCGCTAGGACGACATTCCTACGGTGACCGCAAGCACACGCTCACTAGAAATTAATCACAATTATGTGACAGCGCAGCTCGACGCCGCAATCTCTTACTTGGGAGACACAGCTTGTGTGAACATGTTATATTTAGATTTTGTTCCGTCATATACAATCAAGGACGTTAATTTGATATATGGTCAGGAAATTCGGAATTGCTCGGCAAAGCTCGGTGCTTTAACGTCGTCCGGTTTAGAATTGTACTGCAAGGATATTGGTTTGAAATATGGGATTTAATTTATGAATTGGTCGTATTGCATAATGCCTTCCATTAGTGCAGGTTTAATATTGCACTTTGGAAGAAGGCTGTTTCTAACAATGAAGTGATAAGGATCAAGGACAATGGTGTTGCTCCATTATATTTTTATAATGGATTAGTTCACATTGATAATAAATGAACTACCAGTATTTAGGAAGTTGCCAAATTACATAATGCGATCCCAATTAATTAAGTAATAAAAAGGTGGGGTTGTCAAAAGTTACGGAGATATAAATAGGCAGACGATTACTTGAACTGGATTTACCGGATATTCATAAAGAAGAATGTAACGATTGAAATGTTAAAGACAATTTGTGAATTGGTCAGACAGCATACAACCATCCATCTGCAGCTAGCATGTTGCTTTGGAAGGCTGCATCTAACAATGAAATTGATTCCGATCAAGGATGATGCTGCTACTCCATTTGCACAATTCCCTGATGATAAATTATGTATTGAACCACTAATCTTCAGCACAGATTTAAACTTCAATACAAAATATATAGGGTCATATTAAATTAGCTAGCGAAACTGCGCAGACGTGATGGGTATCGATAATTAAACACGACAAAATGAAAAAAAGTATAAGATGAAAGATGATTTTTTTTTTGGAAGTCGACCCTTTTTGGTTTTGTTACTTGAATGAGTTGAAAAAATCAGTTTTTTTTATCGTGTTTAAATACGATAAACATCACATGTATGAAGTTTACATAAAGAAAACTGATTTTTTACGCTGATATTTCTAGTGACTGACCTGCGGTTGATGACCTTAAGAAAAAAAAAACTCATAATTATACAGCGTGTAACGGAAGGGGGGTATCAACCCTGAAGGAGGTGAACGTGCTCATGAAACTCAACAACTTTCCCCAAAGAACATAGGACGAAATATGAAAAAAAAATTTGGGCCTCCCTTACAATACTGACTACCAGCTGATTGATTTACTATGGGAGGGCCAAATTTTTTTTTCATATTTCGACCTATGTTCTTTGGGGAAAGTTGTTGAGTTTCATGAGCACATTCACCTCCTTAAGGGTTGATACCCCCTTTCCGTTACACGTTGTATGTATTTTTTGTTTGATCATGTCTAAACATGACCAAACAAAAATACCGATACCCATTGCGCCTGCGGAATTTCGCTAGCTAATTCAATTTAAACCCGTATACCTTCAACTATAGTAGAAAATTTAACGACACATTCACCTCTTATCTTTAGCGACAGTTGAAAAGCCTTTGTATTAAGTTAGGGACTAATAAATAAACTCTGATCTGTCGCGGGGTCACCTGCACCCGGGCAAAAGCTATCGCTGAAGGAATTCGTTTATACCAATAGCAATATAAATCAATATAAAGTTTCCATTAGGGAGAAGACATAGGGAGTAAAAAAAAAACAGTGTTTTGGAGACGGTAACGATTTGGCCCTAGTTATATTTATTAAGGAGTAAAGTAAATTATTATATTGGAGCTGATCTTTATCAGCCACTAAAAGTGACAATATTTGCAGTGAAGCTTTGAATTCAATTTAAGTTACTTTACAAACTATGCAAGGTTGTGACAGGTGTAAGGTGACAATAAATATTGTTATGTTTCAAACTAAGCCTTTAATAGTAATGCTTGATACCTCTATTATTATCGAACGTAAATAAAATGGACTCGTTTAAGTTTCACAAAATAAAATCAGTATGGGCACCGGCGTTCTTTTGTTTCTAAATAAACAAGAAGTTCTAAGAAGTCACTAAAATGTTCTTAATATACAAAGATGATATGATTATATTTTCTTATAACAAGTATCGACCTAATTAGTTTTCTTTCACTAAAAAAAACCAAGCAAAGTCTCCCATCTATATTTCCCCATATTTTTCCAGTTTCCACATAAACTAGGAGTTCAGGACCACCTCGGAGGGGTTCGTTACACATATATCATTGGTTCGATAGCATCAGTCGCTTCCAAGTCTGAACAATGTGCTACCGTTCGACGTACACTGGCTTCAAATTGACTTTTATTGGCAGATATCTGATAGCTTTTAGACGGTACACTTATATTTTGTTGTTGATATTTGTTGTTAGTGTGGCGTCTTTAAGTGACTTTGGTTCTTAGTTCAGGGTCGTTTATATTGTCTCGAATATTTCTTCTAAGACAGAATCTTTTGCACTACCTCTTCCTCTATTCTTTAATTACTTTTCGCTTTACTTTTGAAATCTGTCAAATCGTTATCTGCATGATTATCCTTTCTCTTTAAAAGGTCCCGGTAAGTACCGGCAGATTAGCCATTTATCACAACCAACAAATTACGTACGTTATTTGATAAAACGCTTCTACCGATCCCACCAACCATAAAAGCTTTAACAGCAATACAAGAAACAAAAGGCCTTAATCTATCATTGCAATTTGAAACCTACAAATTTGTAGTAAAACACGTTCCGAGCTATAATTTAGGGTCACAAACAGCTTCCAGGGTGTTTTCAATAGGTCCTCGATTACTTTGGCTCAACGGGCGAATAATTGGAAACCCAGTATTGAAGGAATTCATAAACAATCACGCCTACGCCCCCGATTTACGGCTTTATCATTAGTTGGAGAGCGTTGGATCCATGTTGAAGCTGAAAAAGGATTGATTCGTCTGTCTGTGTTGATTGTTTCATCAACTGTGGTTGAAACACTAGGGTCCAAGTGCTCATCGAATCTTTCAGGACATCGCCAAGCGGTTGGTTGACTCTTCACGTGACCTGAAGTCTGGCCTATTTTTAGCCCAAAAAATCAGCATTGCCATCCAACGTGGTAATGCTGCCAGCCTTTTGGGCACTTATCCCATTGACAGCGACGCGGACACATTTTTTTCCTGCCTTTTTTCTTTAATTTTTTTGTAATATACTTGCATATAATATATACACATTTTAGTGTAAGCTTGTATATTGTAATTGTTGCGTCCTTGTGAATAAATATTACTGTGGGATGGTTTTATTTTCGTTTTGGAAAGAGTATCTTCACTTGCATGTTCTTCGGTATTTTATAAGTTTTATCCAATATTGTAAACCGAAGTTATAAATGAATAGTTTTTTATTTATCTGACCGTTTTTCATCATCACAATTAGTGCTCATTTCTTCTGCATATGAAAGAATATGCCCGAAGTCTGTAGATTTTCAGGATTTAACAGACGTACACAAAGGTAAGCTTACTATATTATTAACTTCATCTTGGGCATTATCATCATCATCTTCCCACAATATAATAGTATACAATTCTCTATGAGGCGCCTAAAATTGCAATATGTAGATCTAACTGGTCCACCCCAAAACATTTTTCCTAGATTTTAAACAGCCACAACTACTACCTTCAAACTTATTTAAAGACATTATCTTAAAACAGTTTAAACACAGTACTACGGAATCCTCTGCACAGCGAACTTTAGCTACTGCCGGTAAAACTTTCATTACATAGTTCTAAGCCATCATGACTTCCGTCCAAGCAAAGCCAAGACTTCAAACTAGTGTAAAATAAGTGGAACATGGAATTATCTCGCAATATCCGTGTTAGAGACTATATTATATCATCCTATAGAGGGCCATACCACCAACCGTCTTAGGCTCGTAACACAGCGAGGGAAAGATGGTAAAAGATAGAAAAAAGATTTGTTACGTCTATAATTGAAATGTTTAAAAATAAATTGTTACGAACAGACTAGAGATGACTGCCGTTAGTTCCGGATTTGCAAAAAAATGCGTTACGAAATGGCTAAATGGTTTTATTTTTATTGATTTGTTTGGCTCCGTTTTTCGCAATGGATTGAATTTTAAATCTACAGTTTTAAGAAGGTATTTTTGGGCTCTGTTGACTAATGCTGATGTCAGTTTTCCTGTGCCACAGGTTAATTGCCAAGTGGCGATTTTCCGGATTTAAGGAAGGTACTTAGGTATAATTTACTGTTTACCTTCGTTTGTCCTTACATAGTATAAAACATAGTCGCCGAAATGTCTGTACGCGCATAATTTGTGAATGACTGCACCAAATTGGATAATTTCTTTTTTTTTGTATTCGGTATTGCCAGAACAAGGTTTGTATGAAAGTAAATTTCGGAAATTAGAAAAAAAAAAAAAAACGTTGTACCCGTGCGAAGCTGGGGCGGACCGCTAGTTTTATAATAATATGACGATGATTTTATGAATTTGTGGCAGAAATTATCAGACACTTGCTTTCGAAACAACCTTTTGGCAGTGTGGGAGTGTTTTACTGAAAACATTTGCAATCAATTTTATGAAGTCACTTATTTGTATGTGATTTAAGTTTTAATTTTCATTGAAACATTACTAAAATAATAATAGTAAATAACTTTATTCCCAAATTTACAGTTTACATAAATGAGATAGGTTGATAGGTACTATGAAAACAATAAGAAAATAAAGTTAATAAAAAAGAAACAAAATAAAAAGTAAAATAGTGATTATAATAATGTAGCCTACCACTAGTGTATTTTGGTGTGTCACCGTATGTACATATGTATGTGTGATGTGTATGTGTGATGTGTATGTGTCGTGTGTGTGTGTCTGCGTGGAGTTTGAGTTTTCCAATACTGTATCGCTCTCGGTACATCTCAGTACTTCTAAACAATACGTGTATAGTATAGTATTAGTTTGATAACAATACACACCTCTGGGCTACAGATTGCTTTGAAAGTGGATTTCATTAGAACATACGGTTACTGGGTACTAAAGCCGTATTATTAAATTATATAGGTCGAAATGTTAGTGCTTACGTCATGTTTATAGCACGGGATGTTTTAGAAAGTATTTGAAGGATGTTGAACTATTTTATAATGCTTTAGGTATTATAAAGATATTTTTTTTTAACTGTTTAATATCTCACGTTAAACAGAGTTTAGATAGACAACTGAAGTATACTTTCATTGATAATGGCACCGATTTCCTTGTTCACAAACTAAACAAAAATTAGGTTCAGTGCATCCCTTTCTTTCTATTTAATTAAGAAAAGGACAGAAGATAAATATTATTTTAGTCCTGTCAAATTAGTCAGCGCCTGACGTAAATTGACGTACTTTTAGAAGCCAAATTTTTAATCACTCCTGAACTTGTCTATGGAGTGTCTTAATTTGACAGGACTAAACTAATGTTTGTCTTCTGTCCTTTTCTTAATGCAGTAGAAAGAAAAAGATGCACTGAACTTAAATTTAGTTTAGTTTGTAAACAAGAGAATCGGCGCCAATATTGTTACCTACACAGTTACTAACTAATTTGTAGACAATCGTAAGTACCTGTTAGTAATTGGTAGAACTATGGTGATTATGGTGGCACATTTTTTTTTTTTTGGGTGGGAAATTATCAAATAACTTCTTCCGCTCTGGGCGGAGCGGGAGGGCGTGTCAGACTTATACTGACTAAAACCCACCCGTGTTCCTTCAGTTGCTTGTGGGCCATGGTAACCCTTTCGAACAACCCGCGACCTTGGAAAATTATGGTGGCACCTGTAATTTTTATTTTTATTGTCAGGGTATCATTGGCAATCTTTAAACAGTCAGCCCAAAATTCGGGTACGAGCTAAGCTAAGCTACCTTCAGTAGAGTCCACCAACTCCTGTAGCGTGCAGATAGCAGACAGCGGACACGCTGAACACGTAATCCTGTAGCGTGCAGATAATAGGACACGCTGGAGACTTAATTTAAATTATTTTATTCTTTGAAGTCTCAAAAGTATTTTATTGTATGAAATCAATTAGGTATTCCGAATTTTATTCATATACATAGTCATCACAGAAAATAAATTCGCCAACACGAAAGAACACAGGTGTATGAAAAGCAAGGTGTTACTTTAATAAAATTAAACGCTCTTTTTCACCACATTGAAATAGATTACACAAATCCACTCCACCATACAGGTAGATGACGCAAATGTAAGAAATTATTTTAATCAGTGAAATGAATGTTTGTCACGGCGATCACGAAACACTCGTGTGTGGATCTTATATCATTACCATATTAATTTTACAGTCCAAAGACCGCATCTACACCTTTAGGGTCTGAGATTTAAGGTCCAATGTGCACTGACAAACATTTCCTTATAAGCATCTTGTCACATCTTGCAGAAATATAACTTTCATTTCTCGTTAATTACTAGTGCTCTTATATTAAACGGAATAAGGTTGGGAGTTGCACGTTTTATGGTTTGTTGGCTGTACAATTAAGTTTGTCACTGTGGTACACGTTCCTGTGACGTGTATATTTATCGGCGCCGGCGCAGCGCGTCCAAACACGGGCACTTCGCGCGAATGTGACCTAGATGTAACAGGTGCGGTTTGGCTGAGACGAATTTGGGATGACAATGGACATCTTTGTTCTTTTAGTAATTGAATTAAACACTAGGTTTGGGATCAGTAAAGTATCCAAACGTTACTTATCATTTTTTATTTGGAGCCAAGAGTCAGGGATCGCTTGTCGTCATCGTGAAATGTTGGAGATGAATTTCCACCCATGAAATAAGCCATTAATTTCATCTCTAGTGCTTGTTAAATTAAAATGGGAAATTTTTGGCTGTAGTTGAAGTCACCCAGAATGTTCCAACAAATTTTATTTAACTGCTGATCTACCAGCTTCTCCTTTGCTCAATTATACCTATTATGTCTACCACCAATGTTTGGTTTCGATCCACAAATCACTCCATATAAACACAATATTCGTGTGACTTAGTCCGCATTCTCGCTATTGGCGATCACGAGTCCCGTGTTCGCTTATTAACGCTACAGGGGCGATATATCACGCCTCATACGGACGTCGCCTCACATGCACAATATGCAATGCCGTAGAAGTGACAATGGAGAAGTTTCATGGAAGATTATAGAAGTAATAATAAAGTGGATTTCTGTATGATCAGGAACGTTGCTGTTTTTATCTCTGTAGGTATTAGTGCATCTTTCTCATTATAAGCTGTCTAAATGTCCGACGGAAATGTCCAAACCTTGGCCCATTTTTGGCTATTCCGGTAACTTTGACACACCAAGAAATATAGAGGGATCAATTTATTAACTGTTAGTGCCTACCCGGAAATATCAAACAGTTTCTGCATTAGTATGACATAAATCTCATTCTCACCATTAACGATCAAGAGTCCCGTGTTCACTTATTAACGCTACAGAGGCGATATATCACGCCTCATACGGGCGTTGCTACACATACCTACATACTATGCAATGCCGTAGAAGTAACAATGGAAGGAGACTTGCTAAGAAAACTTAAGGTAGAAAGAACGATAAAAGGCTATGAAAGGGTGATGGGGGCTCAAAGATTCTTCTGTTTCAATGAAATAGAGCCGTTTAGAGACATAGAAAAGGAGACAAATAAGACAGAGAACTTGTAATACATCAAAAACTGAGTTTAGGCCTTGTTTTCTTCTTTCGTTTCTGTTTTCTAGCTTCTTCCCCAGAATTGACGCAGAAGTCAACGAAATGAAGCCGATAAGAGAGAGAAAGACAAGCCAAAATAAGACCAACAGAGCAGAGATTTTGTAAGACATTACAACAGACAAAATTCATAGCGTACAGTGCTATCAAGCGTCCTTCCTGCCAGATACACTACACCTTCTTATCCAATAATCTACAATATCTCTATCTTTAGTCCATCCTACAATAACACCTTTCCCGGAAACTGCCCATACAAGTTCAAAGCTACTATTTGTCCATTCTATGAATCGCTAGCTACTAGAAATCTCATAGCATTGTATCGCTAGTAGGAAGTGATTTATTTAGAGCGAGCGCCGACTATATATCTGGAGATCGTGAGGCGTCTCGTACGGCCGCTGACCATTTACAGGTTCACTGGATATTGGCTAGTACTAAGTTCGTATGGGCTTTTTGTTATTTAGCCTAGTTTTGGTGCGTGGTGTCAGTTGTATGTTGTGTTGATTTATGGGCTTTATTATATTCTTGATGGTTTTATTATATTCTTGATTTCCGAATTAAAGGTGAAATGTGTCCGTGAATTGCGTCCGTTATTTCGAATGTCTTAATAATATGGCAAATTAATTTTCATCATTTGGAAGCATGATGTTTTTTTGGAAATAAAACATACCTGAATAATTAAGAAAGTGCATATTTAGAACATAATCCAGTCCGGATCATTGCGTTTGTTGATTTATCCACGGAATATCGTGGTTCACCCACCATGTTCGGATGATTTGGCGCCTACCGATTATCACATATTTCGCCATCTGAAATCATTTCTAAGTGATAAACAATCCCAAAATTTCGAACAGCTAAAATCGGACGTCGTTACATTTTTAACTCACAGGATTCGCAGTTCTGGGAAAAAAGGATTAGCGACTTGGCAAATCGTTGGAGTACCTACTGTTGTAGACTTACATGGTGACTATGATTGTAGTTGACTAATGTCTAAAGAAATAAAATAATTTTTATTTTTTATTTTTTTATCAGAACTTTTGCACCACCGTGATATTTTAATTGCTTTTTCATTATAAGCAACAACTCTTAGGAGACAGTTATCGGACTGTAATCAAAAGCGAATAATCTATTAAAGAAGTTCTCAAATCAAAGCCGGCTGCTTACTAACCTAGTATGAAGATCCATAGACAAGTTTCATATTAAATTGAACGATTTATTGATTAACTGGAATTGGCTTTAGAATTTTAGTTTTTCTTCTTTTTTTTTCTCTTCGCACGTTTTCACATATCACGTCAGACATTGGCAGAATTGTCGACATCGGCACCGTTGCCATAGAGAAAAATAGAATAGAATAGAAGATCCATAGTTTTCTTGTTCTTGTAATAATAAACAAATGTAAGATATTATTATAATAATAACAGCCAGGTATCATCCTGCGTAACTTACTATAGCAAACTAAAGCAACAGGTAATTCTATTGCTTGCGGGTGATCTACTAGTCACTAGTCAGTAGCCTTACATTGTTTCTTATAAGCCCTTTAGTATGGTATGGTACGAGTATTATTACTTGTAGTTTCATATTTATCCCTATCTACACTAATATTATAAAGAGGAAAGATTTGATTGTTTGCTTGTATTGAATTGGCTCCGAAACTACTTGACCGATTTGAAAAATTGTTTTACCATTAGAAGCCGACATTATCCCTAATGAACATAGGCTACTTTTTACCGCGGGAAAATGCTTCATTCCTATGGGAAAACGGGTGATAGGACAACGGGTAGTAGGAACTATCCTTCCGTACTTATCTTTTTTACATAACTTCTAAACGGCTGAACAGATTGGGTTGAAAATTAAATGGGTATTTCCATGGTTTCCTGGATTATTTTAAAAATACAATAGGACCCGGTAGGTGGCGCTGCTGTCGGTATGTCAACTACTAAACGGCTTGACCGATTGGGGAGAAATTTTGTATGTGGGTTTCCATGGTTTCACAGACATGAATGTATTAAACCGACCTAATCTATCTTTCTATAAATATATAAATAAACCAATTACATTAACCACATTATTTAAGCAACATATTTTTACGCAAACGAAGTTGCGGACGGATGCTAGTAGTCTATACAACAAGTGCACAGGGGTTAGGTAGTCTGATCCGAACATTCTTCCAGTTCTGTTTGATTGTAAAAAATTGAGTCTTTATCATTGTGGTAGTTCACATGTATATCGTCAAGATTTTAAACATATTAAGCACTTTTATCATACATATTGTATTTAATTATTGGAACGATTTCCAATAATTAAATACAATATGTTTGTAACATAATTAACGCAAGACCTCATACTCCCCAATTAGAGTATTGAGTTAAAACCATAATACAATGACTAAAACTTATTTTTTTTTAAAGCTAACTAGGTATTATTATCCCCAGCATTACTTTGTGCATTTAAAATTGAGTAAATAAGATTTTATTTTCTTTTATCAATCGGCGGTCAGAGGGGCTTGTGGCTAAGTAATAAGAGCCGCACGGATCGATTGGTCAGGTTAAGCTACGCTTGCCGCGGTTGGTCCGTGGATGGGTGACCATCTTCACATACCAAGACCCCTCCGTGCCTCGGAAATCACGTTAAGCCGTTGGTCCCGGCTGTCATTCATACATCTTTGTCTGTCGTCAGTAGGCCGAAAATCTGACAACAAGTCTTACCAAGGGGTATCGTATTTCCCAGTAACTGGGTTGAGGAGGTCAGATAGGCAGTCACTCCATGCAAAATACTGGTATTCAGCTGCATCCGGTTAGACTGGAAGCCGACCCCAACATATTTGGGAAAAGTCTAGGCAGATGATGAATCGGCGGTCCAGTATGGTAAAATACATAATTAAAAAAAAAATACCTATATCAAAAGTTACTGAAATCGATTCTGCAGTAACCTTGACTATAACTATGATGAATCTTTTAATATGGCGTGAGCTGATTTGTATCAATGCATATACATACATCCCTTGTTGCAAGCCGAGCCTTCTGAATCAATACTGTTCCAGCTACCTTTTGTTACCCTGGATAATTCTTGATATTTCAGATCCTGTAAAGAAAAAAAAAAGTATAGTTACTGATAACATTTTAACAAGTCTAGGTACTTCTTTGAATCTTACAAAGTAGTTCACATTTGTAGACGTAACACAGTTGCATAAAGCCTTATCTGCAAACGTGTTCGTTTCAGTGATGTCCTTGTTTTTATGTCCATCACAAACTTTCCAGAACGTTCTGCGATCGTAAACGTTTACATAGTCTGTAATAGAAGTTTTATTCTCATATTTGTTGGAGGACGGAGATAGGAAGTCTACGTACGATTTTATTAGTGGAAACTTTTTTTTCCTTTGACTTGGTTTTATAGCGCTAGTCAGACTTATGGAATCGAGATAACAACTTAAATACGTAAAGTACAATTCATCAACCATAGACGGATTCTTAGGTTCTTCAAGAGAGTCATTAGGCTTTTATTTATTTACCAACAGCTTCTGTATACAATGTTTCATATGTTTACCTTTGCCCTTACACATTCGCCAATGACAAACTAGCCAGCATTCTCAAAAATAAAAGAAACTGGTGGTTCTAGAATTTAGGTTTAGCAAAATACTTCTTAAGCTTACTAGGTCTACTGATGCAGTAACGTCTCGTCGTCGTTGGCTTGCTGCCGTTACTGCCCACAGCAATGCATTTACAAAATGGTAAGAGAAGATAAATATTGGCTCAAAACGAATATACTAACACAGGGCAGGATAAATCTAGACATTTCTAGCAAGTAATGGAATTTAGGGTAAACACCAGCACGAAATTGAGCCGACACGATCCCAACTGAAACAGATCCTTCAGTCAAGTAGCCCACCACACGTGAAATCCATTTCACCACCCCACAAGACGCGATTAAACAATCACGAATTTAATTAATAAACAGTACCGTAAAGGTTCAATAACCAGTGCGGTTCGGGTGCGCACGCGCGCGCAATATGGCCGCCAACGTGACTAGCCGGGGCTCCTATTAAAATACCTGCCACTTCAAGACGAGAGTGTGTTATCAATATCTGCGCGAGAGACGTTATTGTAGTGGCGAAGCTATTTTGTGGGAAATAAATTCTTGGGACTGTTCGGATGGTTGGTACAGTGGTAGTGCGCTTGATCAACAACTGCTGCAGATTCAACCCACACTAGGAAAAACCCAAAAAAGTGTCAAATATATTTTTCCTCCGACTAGTTTTTATGATGAACATCTGTTTGGAACTGGCTTAAGTCAGATTACCCGTAATAATAAATAAATGGTGCAATTACGAAATGAGGGCTGCGGACTGTCGTCAAGATATATTTGAGTACTAATTAGTTTCCTGTTTGAGTTTGTCCGTCGTCGGGGGGGTTGCGTAACACACTATCAGTAGCAATGACTTTCATTTTGATAGTTCAACAACATTCATTGCGTTATTTTCGTTGTTGAACGGACAAATTTTTCGAATATATGAAGCAATGGAATAGCAACATCCTTCAAATTGATTTAGATTGCGTGACACACGATCACGTTATCCAATTGTGATACAAGTCTGGGTACTGAAGTCCTATTTAAAACTAACATGTCTCCTATATTCCCAACGTTGCTTCAAATGTTCATTAAGATAACATGACATTTTTCAATATCCCCCTTTTAATTCTAACCCAACTACCTGTTTTCCCATGTTTTCCAAGCCTAGATATCGATAAGCCATACATCTATTAGATTGAAGCTACTAATCAACGTTTCTCACGTACTGGACTTGGGTGTGCCACAATATGAGTGCAGGCAATAATTACAGCTAAGCAGGCCCGGATTCCGCTACGATTAATATGCAATTAACCTGCCACGCGATACCATGTTATATTACATAGAATATATATCGAGATGTTATAGATTATTAATTAAACTTCTTGTTTTTATGCTTGTTGTAGAAATCTGCAGGAAATTAGAAGCTTCGTTAGTAATTTGCTGCATACATCGATTTGGTTTTGAATACGCAGGAATCTCACCATCATCATCATTGGCGACCTTGTTCCACCCACTGCTTAGGATAGACCTCCTCCCTAATCCCCTGATGATTCCTGGTGATTCTCTGGTCTGTGCGAGTCTCATCCGGTCTTTCCCGCGATCTTCTGTAGGTCGTCCACCCACCTGGCCGTTGGTCTGCCAACGCTCCTTCTGTCATCTCTCGGCAACCATTCCGTTAAGGCTCTGCACCACCTACCATCATCTAGGCAAGACGGATCTCATCATCGTGACCAAAATATTTCTTAGGTCTGTAGTTTTGAGCCCTTTGGCTTGTCCACCTTGGTTACCTAATTATGTTATGAACGTACCTCGAATGTCCATCTTGATGAAAATGGTTTTCCTCTGCATAAAGTCACGAAGGGATTTGCCAATGTGAGGCGGAAATTAAAGGGGCTCAGTTTGAATATATCATTGGCTTTTAGTTTCAACATTGTCTTCCAATTAAGAACCTCAATGATCAGCGCCACGGTTCCTATTCTGGTGTATCTATAAGACATGTAAAAGCTGCTTTTCGCTTTATTCTTAGCTATTAGAAAGAAAAGAAAGAAAGAATGAAAATACTTTTTGTTTCTTACATTCCTCTCGTAAGCCCTGAAATCAAAATAGAACTTCGACAATTCCTCACTTCCGCAAGATCAAGGAAGAATATT
Source organism: Eremobia ochroleuca (assembly GCA_949629135.1). Lineage (NCBI taxonomy): Eukaryota > Metazoa > Arthropoda > Insecta > Lepidoptera > Noctuidae > Eremobia > Eremobia ochroleuca. Next base: position 5,456,279 of record OX451402.1, on the reverse strand, counting down.
CTCAAGAAAATTATACCCCAACTCCCATAACAGTGTGAATAGAATGACCAGTTTTCTTATTACAATCAATAAACTTAAATGCCTTAAGTATAGAATCAGATATAATCGCAACAAAATCCCAGTTTCTGAGATAGCGATCGCGTAAACAATCGATGCCGGTCGTCAAGCGATGAAGCTGCTGAGTGGCTGGTATTATTTATTGCCTATTATCAGTTAATATGGGCTTGCATGCGCTGTAAAGCGATGAGTGCACTTGATTGGGTATGTTGTGTGTGGAATGTGGGCATTGGTAGCTTTATAAGGCTCTTGTATCTTCACTTCTGTGTTGAGATAGTTCTATTTTCTAAGGAATATTTCGATTTATAATGGATACTTATTATTGGCACTATCTATTCATGTTCATAATCAAGTAACCATTTCTTTTGACTATAAATGTAACGCAATTGGTCATTAACTTACTGTCCAGCTCTTAAAGAATATTATTCAGTGGATTGAGCAGCACTTCAACATACGCCTCTCCCAAGTGGAGTCCTCCATCTTCTTTGTGTATGGCTTGGCCAAAAAGATCTTTACACGGGCCTTAGTCTGGCCCAGTTGAATGTTTGGCCAAAATAATACATCAACAGAACTCTCCTGTCTATACCCAATAGAAAATCCAATAACTCCCCACATAAAAAACAAACACCGCTTTATCTATACATCACTTCATAAACCCAAGAGCACACTACACAAAAAGCGCTTAAACCAGCTCAAAATGGCCGATACAACAGATTTATGTGCCAGTATTACACGTTCGCTGCCGGCCCCCGGGCGCGGGTTGAGTTAGTGGCCGATTCAGCCTGCTGTCGTGTGCACTATGCTTAATGAGAGCAGATACGTCTGGGTGTGGTTGTAACGGTAGTTGTAATTGTGACTTTTACATCGCTACTATGAGCTTGATATGTTTATTAATTGATAGGTGCTGTTGTAGTTTTAAAGCTATACTCCACAGGTGGTTGTGGATTTTGATTTAAGGACCTGAGGGTCTTAACCAAGTGACACTTTATCAACGATAACAGGCCGGTTGTCATTTCAAACCAGCGCTGGTGCTCTGTCTCGCATATGATCGTAGCATTATGCTGAGCAATGCCCGTTTTGGCCGTGGACGTGACGCATATTTTCCTCCCACTCTGTTCTTTTTTGTTTTTGTGTTCTTTCTCTGCGTCATGTTTACCGCAAATAAACGTATTTTCTTTCTTACTTTTCTTTCTAAACATGGAATTGAATTGAAGCTCAGGTCGATCCTGTTGAAAGTCACTGTAGAAGCGTTTTGAAAGCTATTGCCACTTGTGTAAGCCCTCTACGTAATTTCGCCACGTCCGGATAAAATCCTTTCAAATCATCTGGCTTATAATTTCTTCCAAATTGTACTACAGTATGGAATTCATCTGGTACCTGTACCGTATGCGGTAATGCAGGCTTTAAATCTATTTGTTTAACTTACCTGATTCATCTTCAGATAGGCCTGTTGGTCTAGTGGTGGCTGACTGCTATGCCCAAGGTCGTGGGTTCGATTCCCACCTAGGACAAATGTTTGTGTGATGAGCACGATCATTTGTTCTTTGTCTGGGTGTAATTTATCTATAGTATGTATGTATTTAGAAATATATATGTATGTTTATCAGTTGTCTAGTACATCAGTATCAGTAGTAGTAGATGGCGTTGTGTGAAAGTTGTGGAATATTATCTAAACTAAGCATCTAGCTACACAGGCGCGCTACAGGCGCTGTCTCAGCCCATGATTTTGGGGGTCACCATGGGTGCCGAGGAATATTTTTGGGGAAGTACATCTCCTCGTTAGTCTAGCGGTCGCAAGCGTTACTGTTGAGCATGAGGTCCTAGATGGGTTCGATTCCTAGGTCGGTTTTTAATTAAAATTCTTTATTTTTTAAGTTAAAATCACTAATATTTCGGCTTATGGTTTGACACCACCATAAGTCGAAATATAAGTGAATCCCGGTAGTACGTTCCCGTTGGATATTTTTCGACATCCACGCGGGCGAAACCGCGGGCTTAAGCTGGTAAAATATAAGGACGATGCCACGAAATGTATAGAAGCTGTCATGTACAAGGATCTCGATGACCCTTGTCCTGATTCCTTGAAGAATCTGAGTAATATATCGTAACAATTCATATCGTCCTTTTCTGTCAAACATAATAATAATAAAACATTTCCGGACGCAAATCCTTGATATAAAATATAATTAATAAGAGAAAAATATCCAATTAATTGGCGAATAGTGGAGTGCCTTCATAATGAGAGCACGTCAAGGGTGTAGTACGGTGGAGCACGTCAAGGGTGTAGCAGTGGAGGTCTGCCCGGCTTGGGCAGAGCACCGCCGCGTCCTCACGGCGGCGATCGGCGGCGGCGATCTCTCGCGTCCGGCCCTGGTCCAGGCCATGGACGGAGCGAGAGTGCATGGGAAGCCGTCACCTCCTTCTGCGAAGCAGTAATGCTTGCAAAGGAGGAGGTGGAACGCGTGAGGGAGAGGCAATCTTTGCGCCCTCACGCCCATAAACGCCGCAGGAGACGCCCTGGGCGTCGGGAGTCAAGAGCTGACTCCCGGTCACCGTAGGCGCGGGCTTGCAGACGGCGAGCAATGGGCAGTTCGCCGTCTGGTAAGGACCAGGCTCGGGTCGACGGCGCGTTGTGTTCCACGCGCACCTCAAAGAGATGTCAGCAGTGACGGGGCCCACTGGGGCCGATGCTTGCCAGGGTCGCGGGTTGTTCGAAAGAGTTACCGTGGCCCTTGGCACAGGCAACTGAAGGAACACGGGTGGGTTTTAGTCAGTAAAACGGTAATTGTAATTGTGCCTTACATTGCTACTATAAGACTTATGACGTGTTTACTGGTGACTACTATGTTGTATACTCAGCCAAGGTCGCTCAGCGCGCTATGGAGCGAGCTATGCTCGGAGTTTCTTTGAAGGATAAAATCAGGAATGAAATTATCCGGAAAAGAGCCGGAGTAACCGGCATAGATTGCAGAATAAGCAAACTGAAGTGGCAGTGGGCTGGCCATGTCTGTCGAAGGGCCGATGGCCGGTGGAGCAGACGAGTCCTGGAGTGGAGACCGCGTATCGGCAAGCGTAGTGTAGGACGCCCCCCAGCTAGATGGACGGACGACCTAAAGAAGGTGGCTGGGGTAGGCTGGATGCGGAAGGCGGAGGACAGGGTGTTGGGGCGCAGTCTGAGAGAGGCCTATGTCCAGCAGTGGACTGCGATAGGCTTAGTTGATACTCAGCCTTAATCAAAAATTGTGTGTAGTGTACACCCAGCTCATAGGAGCAGAAAAAAGTCACAGATATTATATGATTTTAGGGATAGCTTGTTAGTGGGCAGTTTCCTTTGAGCTACTTGGTCTAAGATAAATGATGGTGATCAGTAGTCACATGGGCTTTCTGGCTAACAATCCTGCTACTAACCTTTGCTGACTAGGCTTTTAATACGGCCGAAGATGCCCAGTTGTGTAGTCAAAGCAGCCGGTCGATTCTGTCAAAATCTCACCGTGAAATCATAAGTGAAGTGAGCACTTAATAGTGCGAATGACAGCACACTCCACGCTCACTTCACCCAAGCTTTCACGGTGAGATGGTTACAGAATCGCACGGCAGTTCTGTAATCTACACGAGAGCGTTATTCTGGCCGGGATTCAGTATTCGGCAATGGATCTGATGGGCTACTCTGAAGGAGTTCTTAGTATAAGGTAAGGAGCCCAAGAAGACAATTTGTGTCTAGGTCTCCTAAAGTTGGTAGCCGAAATTCTGAGAGATATAAAAATTTTCCTCATTCACGTCTTCGCGGTAGGTACTTTTCGTTTGTTAGATTCATGATTTTCCTCTTTTCCATATTTGATTAACTCACGTGCTCCATCCCCTTTGATTTAACGTGCTTAAATAAAATAAAATGTCCCAAGCAGAAACCCGCAAATAAAGTATTAATACCACGTCACTCATCCACGTGAAGCAGCGTGACAACGACGTCACGCGTGACACAAGCCATCCATCACGCCGCATGCCTAGAGGAAAACCAAATACCCTTGCACACACTACCAACCTTATTCCTTAAAAAAAATAACTGAAATTCTTTTAATATAACGTAGGAATAAGTTTGTACAAGAATATGTTACCAACGTCCACATGCCGTTGAATTTGAATTTTGAAGGAAGAAAAAGTTCTGATTTCGAGTTTCGCAACGGCAAAGTACAGGTTGTTTGAAATTCGGATTTTTCGCCACACGTAAGTATAGGCGGTTGCCGAAACGGAAAATTGCGATATAACTTTATTTTTCAGGATGAGATTGACGACTTAAGTAGGTGAGTCGTGATATATTCCGTGATACGCGCTTATCTCGTTACATTTATTGGCGCGAAGGTTTGCAGGATTATTATGTTTTGGGAATATGACGTGGTGAGGCACTTGAGGATGATTTTCACTTTATTACTGTCGTATGTTTTGAGCGGCTAACACTTTCAGTAAATAATAAAAATGTTTGTGAGTTTATAGGTAGGTAATTAATTAGTCTTAAGAAAATTATTTTCTTTAATTTTAGTAGGTAATTAAAATCTGCCGTACGATTCTGTAACCATCTCACCGTGAAAGCTTGGGTGAAGTGAGCGTGGAGTGAGCTGTCATTCGCTAGGGATTAACACTATTAAGTGCTCACTTCACTTATGATTTCACGGTGAGATTTTTACAGAATCGACCGGCTGGTATCTAAGCACTTAAGGGTTTATTTATAAATGTTGCTTAAATTTTAAGAGATCAAAGTTTAAATGTCAAAAATGTATGTTTAAACAGTCACTCATTAACAGTCAATCATTACTTATCTTTAAGCAAAGTTTATAAATAAAAGTGCAATTTTTTCCAACTAACCCACTCATAGAGAACGAGTTTGCATAAAAAAACATGTTGCATTACACATCTTCTGGTCAAACATACACTTTGAGGTTTCAATGTTTTAGACTTCTTTGTATTATGTCCTCTACTAAAAATAAATAAACATAAATTAGAGTTTGCTCACAGCAGAGCAATATCCTGAACTTCTAATTGTTAACGGTTCATTGAAATTAAAGGCATACGAAACAAAGTACCACACACAGTACAACACCTTCACTCATCTATATTCGTCATGTTTCTAATAAAACATCGCTTATTCCAAGTCAATCATACCTCACTCACAAATACGTCATCACCCCTAACCAGAAGCGTAATGACGTAAGTGCTAAGAAAACTGTCTCGAGACAATTCAACAAGAGTCGATGAAACCTATAACTCGTACACACCCCGGTATTGATTAAAAAAGCAACATAAATTAGCGAATTCGAGGGGTAAACGGGGGGTGAAGGGAGGTTGTTGTCAAAAAACTTTTATAAGTGTTTATGTGTACGTACCCACCCCCCTCACCCCGCGCAGGGAGTGCCCCGCGCCGCTGACACCCTTTCGCGCATACCCACATTCGTATAAAACACCCGGTACAGGAGACGGCGACACTGGATCTTATTGGTTTTGAGATTTTTATTGTATAAATTGTTTGTAGTAGATAGCAATTTTTAAGTAAAAAGGTTGATTAATTTACTTCACAAGTGGCGTGCATTCGATCCTGGAAAAAATCAACAAAGTTCAATTTATTTATTTATTTTACCAATTATGTACACACATATATAAACAGACTAGAAATAACAGAACAGAAAAATAAGTACAAATTTTGTATTCTAGACTCCAATTTTAAACTAACCTTTTGTTATCTACTAAGATTGTAAGACGTTGGAAAATGCAATTATATTTATTATTGTTAAGTTACTATATTTAAGTAGATACTTGTATCAAAATTACAACACAACTTGTATCTTGTATTGATAAACAAAGAAACGACAAATAAAAAATAGCGCAATAGGCGTCCACAGTCCGTCAATACTGCATATTGTTACCAAACATCCCTTTTCCGTCCACGCCGTTGCTTAACCACTTTTCCTTCCGACTGTACACTGACATACAAGTACATGTAAATTAAACACCACCGCACACAGACACGCACACAAATAAAAACGTAAAGAAACACCGCGGAGAGGAAGAATGTATTAAGAAAGCGCGAAAGGGACGCCCTTCTAATTAACACCCCGTGCGAGAACGGGACGGGGCATACGACACGCTAATTAAGAATACAAGAAGAAAGACGCGTTTTATGTACAGCCGCGGAATACTGTCAATGTGTGAGTGAACTTTATGTGTGTGTCGACGATTTTCCATTTGTAACGCGCGTGTGTAAGTGTTGTGTTATTAACTCATTATGTGAAGAGTTAGTAAGTACATAAGCGTTATTTACTGGTTAATTGAAAGCGGTTTTCTCCGATAAGAGCTTGGTAAAGACAGCGGTATCGAGACATTTTATATTTGATTTTCATTTTAACATGTATTCTCTCCGTATTATGTAAAAATAATGCGGCGGCAAAAAGTTTCGGCTTCGAACTTTCAGTTTGTGTAAAGTTTCGAGTTTCCTGAGATAGATATTTTACTTTTGGGGACTTCAAAGCGTCACTTTATATTGTATAAATATTTTTTGTAAAGCGATGTGACTTTTTGGCTGTATTACATTATTTATTTAAAATAAATAGTCACTTTTATAATAAATTGGTTAATTTTCGAAATCAAACCATTTAACACTTAAATTAAGAAATTATTGATATTTAGGTACTCGCAAAAAGGCCGCCCCATTTGTACGAAAGTATTCGATCTAATTTTTGTTATGTATTTTTCTGTTGTACAATAAAGTATATATAAATAAATAAAAATTGTAATAAAAGTGACTTCGTGACCGGTTTATTGCTGTACAAAAATCTGTCTTTAACCTTTATCATGATGACATAGGTAAATGAAAAAAATAATGAAAATTGTAGATGGAGTACAATACGTGTAAAGATATCCTAACCCTTGTTTTTTTATGTACAGACGCCAGCACATCAAGCTTCTACAATCTGTCAAATTTCTTTAATCGATTTTCAACTTTGTCGCTAAAGCATAAGGTTCAAAGTTGATTAGGAAAATTTGACAGTTTCGGGTAGCTTGATGTGCTGCCGTCTGTACAACATCCCTTATACCTCTGTGCTGACTAGAAATAAACTGGGTTAAGGGCAGGAGAATCATAATTCCATAAACAATTCTATTTTTTTTTTAAATTAAGTAACAACCTTCGTCAGCAAACACTACACTAACTTTATAAAAATAAACAACAGTCCTTCTTGAAAAAGTTTGTCAGATTTTTCCGAAAGATCTTATTTATCTTAGAAAGATCCGGCCCTTTGATATGATGAGGGTCATGGTCAGCCAATAATGGTTTAAGCGGCTACTGAAGGACACGAGGACGTCTTCCGCTGAGGACTTAATGATGTAAAGGGATTTTTGGGGAGCAATGGGGGTGAAAGAAAAGGGAGTTAGAGGGTGAAATTAGAAAAAAGGTTTAAGTATTGCTATTTTGCTGGGAAAGATTCATTATTAATAAATTTAGGTGTCGAATTTTGCGTAAATTATCCTCAAATAAGATGCATTTAAACGTATGTTTCTATGGAATACAGGGAATGTGGGGAACCACTGCAGATTAAATTGTCAATGCAAAACATTCGCCTCTTAGATTTTTTCCATAGATTTCATTTTTATTAAATTAAAAATGTAGTTACAGTAAGTTGTTAAGTACCTGGTACTTGTTGACAGGTCTACACTGTCCTTCCATTTATATTAACAGTGTAATTTGAATATATTGTAAAAAGCATTTTTAAGGCTACGGACACGAACTCAGCGGGCGCGGGTACGGCGGCGGCGCGGGGAGCGGCGCGGCAACACAGAACCGGTCTCGAAGCCAGCGGGCAGCGGACCAGCAGGCAGATCGCGCGTCGCTAGAGCGGCGTAGTGTTGAAAATAGTGTCTTTGTTCGCGAACGAACTGTATAAACAGCGACGGTGAAATCTGTTTGATACAACATTTTGAAATTTGGGTCGTTAAAAAGCTAAAAATAAAATGCGGAACACTACGTCAATGCAGAGACGCGCAGGCACCGCTAGACTGGTGCGCATCGCTCGTACGCCGCTCCCCGCGCCGCTACCTTCGAGGCCAGCCTGTCGATTCTGGAAAAATCTCACCGTGAAATCATAAGTGAAGTGAGCACTTAATAGTGCTAATCCCTAGCGAATGACAGCTCACTCCACGCTCACTTCACTCAAGCTTTCACGGTGAGATGGTTACAGAATCGCGCGGCAGTTCCATATAAATGTATGCATAGAAACGTGCCGCTACCCGCGCCGCCGCCGTCGCCGCCCCGCGCCCGCTGACTTCGTGTCCGTAGCCTAAAAAGAGTAACCGTGGAGTTTGTTGCCGGCTCTTCTAAATTGGAAACAATTGAAACCGAGCTTCTGACGTTTCATAAGTGCGCACGTACCTTTCTGTGAAATAAAATATTTTGAATTTTGTTAAACTATAATCATCAAGTCAATTACGTACATATTAACTTTTGGATTGAGATGAATACTCAATTAAAATACCCTAAATTTACTAGAAAAAAAAAAAAATTAGAGCGTCTAAATACCAGTAGTTTCAAACGAAGAACCTGAACTTAAGTACAGTTTTGTAACAGGGACAAATCCAGAGAGTCTTATATCTAATTTAGGAAATAATGTTCTCAAGTAATGAAAGTTGATAATGATGATTACTACCGTTAAAGTCCTTTTATTACTGCGCAAAACTGCTTCCATTTTATAGCAGGATTTTGTTTTAAGATAACTGTTGCTGACACAGTATACACGTCGCACAGTTAGTACTTACCCATAGATATAGGTACCTACAAACTTTTCTAGCCGTAACATAAAAAATAGGGCGTTTATTTATAAATGATCCTTAAAGTTAAACAATGTTTAGCGACTTTAACTATACATTTTGACGTTTATAAGTCTCTTAATTTTAAACAACGTTCAATAAAGGAGTTTGTGTTCAGAAAAAGTCCACAAGCAGAGCTACTACCAACAATATATCAATAAATATATATATATTTTTAGTAGGTAACAGATGACGTTTAAATTATATGCGTTTTTACACCGAGTTTCTACAACTAAAATGCAATAGGTTTTTGAGGTCAAAAGTGCTTGATATACAAAGCCATGCAACAAAAAATGTGACATAAGGAAACATTTTCTGATTCTCGTAACAATTTTTTTATGTTTACTTTTGTTAATTTCCAATTTATTCCCTATACGAGACCACTTATAAACCATTTTAATTTAAGACAAATACTGATCAAAATAATCTCAGTTCAAGACCTCGAACACAAAGGCATCACCAGATCTCACCGTAATTGCTCTCAGATCTCGATGCGAGCTCTAGAAAAGCCTAATGATGCGTTCTGTACTAACCTAAGATAAGACATATCGCCGTTTGATCACCTACCGACATCAAGAAAACCTTATCGCACTCACTGTAGGTTTATTTGTTTTAAGCTTTCAATGCGAACGAATGAAACGGGCTGTGTATTAAATTACTACAAAAGTCCGAAGTGTGATTTATGCCCGATAGAAATTGAACTTTTAGCTGACGAAAATAAGGCTGAAATTGCAGTGTGGATGGTCAAAAGATATACCATAGGAGTATGCCTGTCTTGCTCTCGGAAAAACCTTGCAAGAAAGCAAAGAATGGTGGAAGAAAGGGGAAGGGACAAGAAGGAGATATGTCTCAACGGCGGTGATGAATTAAATTTTTTAGGGGGTGTTCAGGGGGGCGAGTTTGCCCCTTTCATTGGCGCGTCTTCATCCAGTTATTCGTTTCTTTAATTTGTGTTAATTTTTTTTTGCTTTGATAATGTGTATCGCGTTTTTTGCGTTTCGTGCCATTGTTTACTTTGTAAGATAATGAGGTAATGCGACTAGTGCCTAGATTGTACCTTGGTTGAGAAACATCTGCTTTTCATCTTGGCCATTATTTTTAGTTTCATAAAGGTTTTTAGTTGGTGTTGCTCAGAGCAAAAGAAATACTAATAGAACATGTAGATAAAGATTTTTACGAACACGCTACTTTTCATGAACATTGTGTATAATATGCTGTTAAGTTAAGTTTATAGTCATGCCTTTGTAAATAAAAAAAAGCTTACCAATAGGTACTTGACGAAAAGAAAACTCATAGGAATTCCAAACTTTGTTGACCCTTGTTTTTTTTATTTTATTTTACCACATAATGTTTTCATTGTCTATTACTATGCCTCAATAATATTGGAACTATCACCTACTGATTGTATTTCACTTAGTTGTAAACGATACTTATTATTCATTTATTCTAGAGCTAGTTGATAACTAAATCGCTTTTCTTTAAATTAGTTTTTCAAACTCAAAGTTTATTAAAAACCTATTGTGTGTGCCATCAAACGATTTTTCCAATAACCCACACTTAAAAACCGCTTAGCCCTAAAAAGCAAAGTTCACAAAAAAAAATCGATGACGTCACATTAATTTCCTCCAGATCCGACATCCCCTATGTGTGCATGCAAGCTCAGCACGTGTGCACGCACTATTTTATTTGTAAAGAAAAAAAAAACTCGAATCGATAGCGCAAAACAAAAGCAGAACCCTTCGTAAAATGCTAAAATCGATGCGAAGAAGTGTCATTAAAGAACCCCCAAAAATTAAAACCCCCTGTTTGTGTACGCACACATGCGTATGGTAATATGACTAATAGATGCACACACATGTAAGGAAGTTAATGAACTATTCACCGTAGGATGTGCGATTTTGTATAGGTTTGAATTTTTATGATGCGTTCCGGAGTTTGAATTTGGAATTGAATATTTGTGATCATGTTTTGTTTATTTTTTGTCGTTGAGTAGTTCTGTTGTGAAGTTATGATAATGATTTTATTCATCATTAGGGGTTCTCAGTACGACTGTAGTCTTTTTTTTCCTTTTTACTATTCTATCTATCTCCTCTTTTATTTCGTTAGTTCAATGTAAAGCCAGATAAATTAGTTCTAATGTATGTATTAGTTGTATGTACAAAACCGATGTCAACCATTCTGTCAATGTCTAAAGTCTATTACAAAAGCAAGTGTGCATTCTTATAAATAAAAAAAAAAAAGAAATAAGTAGAACGATAAAAATCTTCGATAATACAGTTGCCCTTAATGAAGATCTTGTGGGGTTAGTACTAGGTAATTAGTTCTAAGGCCTACGTCAAAAAACTGTCAAAGAATGGCAGGTGGGATTTGAATATACGGACAATTTAAGTTGTTAGTCAATTTACTTAACAATTAGTTTCCCTGACTTTATTAATTACATAATTTACTATTGTTTATTTAAAAAATAACAACAAAATAACAACAAAAGAACAAGAAAATATATTAGATTAAATACACATTAAACTTTGTGTGCGGTTTTACAGTTTTTGTATGCAAAATATTATGTCAAACTGTAATGATTTACTCTGCAGATAAATTTGTCTGACTATTGAAAAATCAGCCATAAGGTCCGATTTTACCAATGTCAGTTATCTTTTATCCGTGGAATAAAATTGACGTCTGACAGTTATTGTATGGATTATCTGTCAAAACTTCAAAATTTATTCTCAGGATAAGACTTATTTTAGGTATAAAAGTTTGGCGGAATTCGCCCATAGTCTAATTATTATTTCATTAGTAACATCCTTCAATTTAGCTTGAAAGTAATAAATTATTTCTGAAAATTGTTATCGAAACAGAAAAATCTTTGTCAATGCAAAAAAGAGGGGTTCAAATCTTCTGTATTCTGAACGATTGAATTGGTAATTTGAGCAGTGGTCACAAGCGGTGACCCAAAGAAAATCAAGAGTTTGAGTGACACTCCATAATCTGAGGAATTTGGCAAACAAACTGGTTTAGGAGGTAATCGTTTATTATTGTACAGACGCCAGCACATCAAGCTACTACAATCTGTCAGATTTCTTTAATAGATTTTCAACTTTATCGCTACAGCATAAGGTTCAAAGTTGATTGGGAAAATCTGACAGTTTTGGGTAGCTTGATGTGCTGGCGTCTGTACATTGTGTTGTATTATTGTGTTTTTGGAGAGGACCATCCATGGCCGGCCATTGTCAACTTTGTAAGTGTTTTTTGTTATGTATTTTTGGAAATAAATAAAGGAGAGCATATTTTAAATATACAGTGACCTCCAAAAGTTAGTTGACATTTTTCCACTTCAGCTGTGACACACCGCATTATGATTTTAAATTCTAATGGTCCAAATGTTTGAACTGCTATAACGTTGTTATTGACTAATTCAACTATCTTTGACTTATCATAAAAAATAACCAAGTACTTGATGCCTTACGGGCTTAGGAGTACCTACATGATTTTTTATTTATTTATTTATTTATTGGTCTATCTAGAATTGTTACACTTTTAAATCTAATAATACGAGCTAAAATACACCAAGTGTACAATATGATGCGATAGACACAGCATGCATGAACTTAGCTAAAAATAATGAATGAAAGTAGTTGCACAGTTTTATACATTCTTAATATCTAAGCAGTTGAAAAATTAAATATAATAAATATGTAGGTTAAGTGAACATAATTCAGTGCAGTGTTGAACATTTTTGGTGGACTTGGTGCTTGAATTTTTGTAATGAATATTTGAAATTTTTTAATTTCGAATTATAATGAAGAAGTGGAAAAATGTCAACTAACTTTTGGAGGCTACTGTAGTTAATCCTAGTACCTACATCCATAAGGTAGTTGACAGCATTGATTTCCTTAACATGTTAATTAACCAATATGAAGTATGGACGAAGACATGTTGCTTCGACCCCAAGTAAATTAAGGTAAGGGTAATGGATGGGTTAGTTAATCAATAATATGATTGACCACTAGTTCATCGTTAATTTTTTTCACTGTTTATATCACTTTACGTACGAGTATAAACAAACCTAATTGGTTTTGAAATTACGAATATGGAATTTTTTAAAATAACTTTTAGAGGTTAGTTATTATATAGGTAATAATAATTTATTTAATTTAAAAAAAAAACTTAAAAAAAGTATTCTTTATTTCGGATATTTACAATCCATATGTGAAATATCGAAAACTCATAATTACACACACACACACACACTCATATTACTAATTTTTTACATTCTGGTTAAGAGTAACGCTGGACCCCACACTAGCATACCCTGTGTCGTGAGGTCCAGTCTCTTTCATCTCATGGTTTGTATTAGCTGTAGTTTATTCAGATAAACCATAAAACAATAAAATATTCTTTGACACATTTCTGACACAGCGTCTTGTCGCCACTGAGCTGTAACTAATTAATTACCAAGCCCTACCAGTAAGTATGTATACAAATTCACTTATATCAAAACCTTAATAAACCCCAACTTAAATAATAGACAACCAGGATTCTACCACCGCAAATTAAAGTCGCCGCGAAACTTCCCAAAAAATGTAAACATGTACACATTAAACGTGTACCGATGTAAACATATACAAATGTAAACGTATACATCGCGAGGCGGCGATGAGTTTTAAAGTTTTTAAGGGTTCGCCGAAGATTGCGTGTCTTGATTACCGCCCCCCTTTGGGAGGGGGGTACCTCCACACACGGCTAGGGCCGAAAACACCGCTGCCCTCCCTTTTTTAAGGAGGGTAAATTAAAAGTGTTATGTGTAGGCGGTGATTCTTGATACTTTAAGACAGTTAAAACATTCCTTATCTTTTTTTCGCAGCATTAGATATTGCGCTGGTGTTTATTTCTTAATGGAAACACATTCAATTTTAAGGCTGTGGTTTTGTTGTAAATTATTGTAATTAATTTAAATTTTGGGAGGTACTCAACAGCTTCCTTAGTTGATTATTTTACAAGCTTAGCATTGTTAGATTTACATGTTTTTTTTGGGATACTTGCATAGGTCTTAAAACACTGTAGGGCGTTTTGTCTCTTCAATTCTTAAATAAATTTTGCTTGATTGTATTACTTGGAAAGCATCAAGATTAAAGAAAAATATGCAGTAAGATGTTTGTTTTCATAACAGCTTAGACCTCTTCTCTCTGAGATGGACATACAAACAGAAGTTAGCAGCAAAAGAAAAAAAAAAGGTTTTTAATAAGTTGTAATGTAACAGACATTAGGTGACACATATTTAGCATTAGACGTGTGTAAGTGCGGGTTGTTTCAAGTCCACTTGACGTACGCGTATACGCCATAAATGGCGCTAACTATCGTCAAACAAAAAAAGGAAACCTTGTTTCAAATTACAATTACATACTTATTATTTATATTATTACGTTTGTTACGTTAACCAACCGTATCAAATAACGGGCCCGAAGTGTATGCTAGCTACAGGGTAATTTTCATACCGCACCGTTAATGAACAATGAAAAGTATCAAGACTTGTTGGACTAAGTGAAGACATGTGCAAGACAGTCGTCGTTCGCTCGTTCATTTGCAAACGATTGTAATTCGTATCTATGTCGTACTCGTACCGTGATATCTATCTCGTGCCGCGATATTACTGAAATGTTGCGCAGTTACATGTTTATGTCGCGATTTTTATGTAGACTCGTTTGCGTTGCAATTACTTTTTATTTATTTTTATTTTTTGGGAATACAAGTGTACGTATGTGAAAACCGATATTTGATTTCCATTGCTCACGTATAGATAGATGAGATAATTAAATAAAAACTTTAAATTAAATCACCTGAAGGCCCTTAATTAAAAAAGCTTAAAATCTATTTGCAATCTCGAATCAAAGCGACAATCAATATAAACACCCGCCTTTGTACCTTTTGTGCGAAAAGTTTAAATAAATAAATTGGATATATTTTTGACGTATGGAACTGACATTAGAATGCGACCGTTCTTAAAAATAATAAGGAATTGCCCTTTCGATTAGTGATCAGAATGTTATATTTTTTTTGAGCAAAACTCTGCTTGAAAATGTGTACGTAGTAATGGGTAGGTAGGAATTTTCGCTGCAAAACATTTTCGTCTTCCAAAATTTCAAACGTCGAACACGCTTCTAATCGGGAACGTTACAAAACACGTCACCCCTCTAAAAATTAAAAACAAAACACTCGCATAAAGACGCACACACACCGACGAAGCTCACCTAATTATCGGCGCGGAGGGACTTTGCATAAGAAAGTATTGCTGCGTTTTACGACGCGTGTCGTGCCCCACCCCCCACGGCCCAGATAAAAAATCTCCCATTTCCTTAATTCGTTTATCGGGGCTGGCGAGGCTTTGTCTCCGATCGATGAACGCCTCCAAATGAGCGCGAAACGTGACGCGCGTGTGTATTAAGCTTAAGGTGACGGTTTTAAGACGCAATTTTTATGTAAGAATTTTGTTATTATGCAGATTGGGCACGAGATTTTTGGTCACTTTTCATGTGTAGGAAAATGTTTGGACGTAGTGAAAGTTTGCATTCGACCAAAGGATTAAAATTGTTGGATAAGTGGTTCAAAGCTTGATAAATAATAGCGGTATTTTAGATTGATATGAGTGGTTAAAAATAGTTACACAATCATACTGTCTTGGCATGTCCTAGGTGGACAAAAATCATCTATCTATCATTAGGAACAGCGTATCTTTAAGGAAAATCTAACTTGCTTATAATTAGTTAATACAAACATTGAGGTATTCATTTACGTTTTCGATATTTATAGTGACATCTTTATAGGCATTTAGTTACTGATACTTACTAAAATAAAAGTAAAAAAAAACGAAAAACAAGCAAAATTAAATTAAAAGGCACGCGCGAACAAACTAAAGCAATCAGCCGTCCCCTAAAACACGCCACAAAAGTCAATAAATTAAGCCCAGGAACACATGTATCGGCCCCCCGTTTCCAACGATAACTTAGTAATTAAGAAAGGCATTAATCATTGCATGGGACAGAGTCAGTCTGATTGCGAATGTGACAAACTGGCATAAGTCATGCGTTCGGGCTCGGTCGTGGGTGCTACGCCTTAGTGCTGGGATATGCGAGATCGAATGTTCGAATGATGCGATTGGCATTTGTTTTTTGTTCTAAATTTGTGACGGGAAAAGAGTTCCTGCGGGGTAATTGCGTAACACACTGTCAGAAGCAATGGCTTTCATTTTGACAGTTCAAAAACATTGATTGCATTATTTATGTTGCTGAACAGATACATTTTTCGAACATATGAAGCAATGTATTAGCAATATCCTTCCAAATGATTCAGACTGATAGTGTGTTACGCAATTAGGATTCCGGAAAACTTTGGGGAGTCTTTTGTCCAGCAGTGGGACAGTATAGGCTAACTAAAAAGTGTATAACAAACAAACGTATATTATTCTGGTGAAAAAGAAATGGTTCTGTACACATGAAGGACCAATAGCGCTGTCAGTTTCTATTTTGATCAAGGCTGCTGTCAGCGATATGCAAATAAACATATGAATTATATGCAACATTTGATGTGAGAAACACTAACTTTACATATCTTCAAATAAGAATGTGCAGGGTAACTGTATTAGCGGGGTAATTGCGTAATACACTAGCAGTAACAATGGCTTTCATTTTGACATTTCAACAACATTCATTGCGTTATTTACGTTCTCGAGAAGACAGATTTTTCAAAGCAATGGATTAGCAATATCCTTCAAAATAGATCAAATTGCGATTGATAAATAATGTGTTACGCAATGAAGGTGTCGCATATTAAATCCTCCTAACATTTCGAGAAACAAAAAAAAAAAACTAAGCTGTAAGAAAGCTTTCTTTAGCATCAGCTACCTAAGTTTTTTCAACCACAGGCTAATTGCGTAACACACTATCAGTAGGAATATGTTTAATTTTGACAGTTCAACAACATTCATTGCGTTATTTACGTTGTTGAGCAGACACATTTTTCGAACATATGGAGCAATGGATTAGCAATATGCTTCAAAATAATTCAAATTGAGAGTAATAGTGTGTTACGCAATTAGGATGCTGGTCAACTAATAGTAAAAGGGCTATTTCGTTTTTCAACATCTATTAAGCTTAACCGTTGGCATATTGCCAGTGTAATGAGAATCCTTTCCTAAAAATAGTTCTGTTTTTTGGGGGTAATATTTTTCAGTTTCTATGTGACAACACTAGCCATAATGGTGAATTACGTGGTCTAAAAATTTTCGGCCTTCCCATTAACACGTACTCCACAAAAATATTATCGTTTGTTGAACAGGTCCGTTTCCGACATATTATAATATCTAACTATGTTTAAATCCTTGATAAACAATACAAATAATATTTGAAAAATACGTCGTTGACAACAAGAAAACTTGTACAAAACAGCTGTTGTAATTGAGTTGACCATCCGCCATATTGTTAACTCTCCAACTTCGGGTGGTTAATTTTTTTTTAGATATACTAACATTTCATCAAAAGACACATTTTGCCAAAATTTAACCATTAATTAGTTAGTATTTTTAAGTTACCTACGGATCAAAAATACCGGCCCTAAGAGTCTTGTGAGAAGCAACACTAACCATAGACATGAATTGTTGCGTTTACAGATATTTCAAATCTGTACCATTCAATAGTATGTAATGAAGTTTGCAGTATATTTAAATAAGTATGATATAATATCGTATTATGTATACAAATGTGCAAATATTTTACGTGTGGAGAGGTAATGTTGAGATTTATGTGTGAATGTTTATGTAGAAGTATTTTGACATATTTTTTTTTTTAGAACCAAAAATTCGAAGACATGCGACATTTAACAACCCGCACTGGGACCGCGTGGTGAATTACGGCCCACTCCCTCTCAGAGAGAGAAAACCTGTGTCGAAGTGGTGGGAACGTTATAGACTGATTATATATGCTAAGCGTTTATTATTATATTTAAAAACGAAATTAAGAATTAAGAAAATTTGGAAGAGTTCCAACGATAAATAGTTATCTTACTGTACCTACTTGCTTATTGTGAAATTGAGCGTATATAGGTAATTAGCAAAAGAATATTTTTCCTAATTATATACGCTATTCATTCTGTGCGAAACTGTAAGCCCCGGGAAACTGCACCATCTTGAAAATTTTAAGTCTCTTCTTAAAATTAATGTCAGCTAAAAGGAACAAGTTCGTAAACATGGTTCCGTATATCAGAAAGTCAACGTCACACCTCACGCTCAGCGTTTCAAACATTTACTTTTTTAATATACCAAACGTTTCGCCAAAAATTGGGGCATCGTTCGCACCTCAAAGAAAAATCGGGAGGTCGATTCACCACCTTATTTCTGCAGTCATCATGATCCTTAATTTTATGGAAAGAAAGCACACAATCGTTTGGTTTGAGTTGGTGATACAGATGTGAATTAACATGAGGGAGTGGACGTGACATTTATTGTTTGACAGCCATCGATCTGCCCTTTGCTATGCGAGGCGTGAAGCAGCCAAAGTTCACGGGGTATTCCTCTTCGTCCCTGAATAATGGGGGCTTTGGAATTGCAGGTGTGGTGTGTGGAAGACGTGTTTGAATTAAAAAGTGGAGCAGCTTTGTCTTGCTACTCAAACATTTATGAAGGCTGTTTGCCTTAAGCGTTTTGGTTCAACGCCTGATTTTTGAGATAAAAAAAAGGAGAGTTCGATTTTTGAATCTGTTTGACAATGTCCTAAATAGTAGACTACGAGTAGTAGAGAGTAATCTACATGCGACTTGAGTTGAGTAAGAAGGCTTTCATAGATTGTTACAATTTTATGAGATCCGAACTCTTCAAACTGATGGACCATTGAGCTTAAAAAGTGATTTTTGTGGAAAATCTAACAGTCATCAAATAAAACCGTCCGCTACGCTGACTAGAAAGGGCTGTAACATTTTCGTTCACTAATATAATGTTTGTTTTGGAATAATCTAAAACAAAAGACACAACAAAGAACAAGATAACAGCCGATCGATTCTGTAAAAATCTCACCGTGAAATCGTAAGTGAAGTGAGCACTTAATAGTGTTAATCTCTAGCGAATGACAGCTCACTCCACGCTCACTTCACCCAAGCTTTCACGGTGAGATGGTTACAGAATCGCACGGCTGTTAATTACTCGTAACTAACACTTCTAAGAAACCTCGGGATGTACTTTAAAACACAACGCATATGTATAATGTACCATATTTATTATACACAAATTAAATCCCACAAATAAGCTTTTGGAAAGTATAACTTATGTTTTGTGATAATTGAAAATCTAACAATATTATCAACACAACAAGATACCAGTTCATTTACGAACACTCCAACACAACACAAGTCATCATCATCTGCCTAGCCTTTTCCTAACTATGTTGTGGTCGGCTTCCAGTCTAACCGGGTGCAGCTGAATACCAATATTTTACATGGAGTGACTGCCTATCTGACCTCCACAACACAGTATCTATGTAATACGATACCCCTTGGTAAGACTGCTTGTCAGACTTTCGAGCTTCTGACGACCCGAAACGACTGTCAAAGATCCACGAATAACAGCCGGGACCAACAGCTTAACACGCTTTCCGAGGCACGGAAGGGTCTTGGTACGTGAAGATGGTCACCATCCACGGACCAACGGCGGCAAGCGTAGCTTAGCCTGATCGATCGACCCGTGTGGCTGTTAATACTTAGCCACAAGCCCCTCTCAACACAACACAAGTCTTACTTAATATAACATCAAAAACAACACAAATCTCACTCAATGTAACATCCGCGGTATAACATTGTCACATGTTTACAAAATCCGTGGTGGATTATCTAATTTGGCCGCGGATGCTGTCGACGGGATGACGGGAGCCTATAGATATAATACTTGTAGAATACACTTCGAACCCCTTATACGATTTGAATGTGTCAGGCTTGAGACACAAGGCGTTACCAAATTTATTTTTGGAAAGATACAGATATTGTTTTCGTTATTTCAGAAAGTTAAGTATTTAAAAGCTTAGTCAGATTTCAGGGTCAAATAATATTTACCTAATTACAAACTTCATGGACATACTTCGCAGGATGACTGGTAGCAGCTGGATGAGAGTTGTCGAAAATCGAGTTGAATGGCGTGCAATAGGAGAGACCTATGTCTAGCGGTGGACTGCTGCAGGCATCGGCCATTGTATTTCTGTCATCACCATAATAACACTACTCCATACAAGTTTAGTCGTGATTAAAAACTTGCCCGATAAAATTAGGTACGTCAATTTACGTGAGACGCTGATTAGTTTCACAGGACTAAACTAAAATTTATCTCCTGTCCTTTTCTTAATGAAATAGAAAGAAAAAGACGCACTGAACTTAAATTTAGTTTAGCTTGTGTACAACAGAACTCATTCAGAGGCACCATTATAGCATTTCAAACACTTGGATCACTAGAAATTTAAATCGTAATGTGGTGTGTCACAGCTGATGTGGAAAAATGTCAACTAACTGTTGGAGGCCACTGTATAATATGTATATTTCTGGTAATTGCAGAGTATAGTTAGCTCAGGTTGAAAAATAGCGTTTTTCTTTGCTGAGACTTTTGAAAGCATGATTTTCTTTAATCAGATCTTAAATTAATAATCTCTTATGGGTTTTTTTTAGCTGAATACTAGTCAAATCCGTTTCTCGATATGATTGCGTCCGTCTTAAGTTTGTCATCTTCAGGACCTTCAGTTTATCCGTAGGATATCTGATTTGCGAGATCAGTGGTGGCCAAGTTTTAACGGCCACAACTTACGAGTTGTAGGTCGTAGGTTCGAACCCAGACAGGCACTTTACTTTTTGGAAAATATTTAATCACCGCTGCTCTTAAAACCGTGTAGGAAAACATCGTGAGGAAACCGGCACGTCCTAGAATCAAAAGATATGTGACATCTACCTACCCGAACTGGACCCGTGTGGTTGATTACGGCCCACTCCTTCTCACCGAGAGGTTTTATGTCCCAGCAGTCGGAACATTATAGGCTGATTATACTTTTATTGAATTTAGTAGAAAATTAACAAATTGAACGCCGTGGTGGTCACCGGTGACCACCACTGACCACCACTGAACTTTCCATATGGGCTGACGCTGATTCGCGATTTCGGCTTTTACACGTTATATTTTATTGCCTCATACGGCTCAAAATAGTCAAAAACCCCATTCTAAATAATTATTTCTTATTACTATTCAAAGAATTAAGTAAAATAATTGCTGTCGCTCAACGGTGACCACCATGGCGTTCAATGTGTTAATGTAAGTATCTAACTATTTACACTAGGTACTAAATTGAAAAAAAAACAAATACTAACTATATAAATAAATACAAAAACAAAAGGGTTTAGGCGTCGAAGTCTCGTCCGCATCGCTGTCATACGGAAACGTGCCCAGAAGACTGGCAGCATTGCCACGCTGAATGGCAATGCTAATTCTTTGGCCAAAGAACGACCCAGCCCTCTGGTCACGTGACGTGCCGATCAGCCGGCGAGAAATTTATATATATTTCCGGCTGATATAACTATTGTATATCTGATTTACTACGAGTACAACGTTGGAAATTTCCCAATCCTCTTCAAATTCAAAACTTTCAATTGCTTCTGTAAAAAGATATCTCGACGCAACGTCATGTTTCTTTATAATATGATATTACTCTCTCATCTTTAATTAATCTTTGAGTCACAATAGTATTATGTTTTCAAACAAAAATCCACCCTTTAAGAAAACAACCCTTTCTAAGTAACGTAGGCGTCGTTCGAATTATTTTTGAAAGATAATTATTCACATTTTAATCTATTGGAGGAGATTATATTCGGTTGTTACTGTGGGTTTTACTTACACTTGTTTTTTTTTTTATACTCGAACAGTTATAATAATGGTCAAGTATTTTTTTAAGACTACAAGATCCGTCAGGTTCGTTCGACAGGTCAGTCGGTACTGACTTGTGTTAGTGGCAAGAAACTATATTTTTAGTATCATTATTTAGCGATATGGAGTGATTTCCAATGTCTCATGGCCATAGAAATAGTATTTCATTGCACATGACTTAACATTCAAGTGTAGGTATATATAAGGTCCCATTAAAATAGTTGGACAAATTTTAATACAGCGTTCAGTACGTCTAACCAAAGATATCCAAGCAAAAAAAACAATGATTAAAGTGATTTTATTTTGATCGAAAATAATAAATAGTTCGGCACCACAGCCGGCACTCTAGAATAAACCCATCCTTATGGGTAGGTACTTGCACTCGGGCGGCCAGTACTGTTAGGGCCGACACATATAGCGAGGTGCTTCGCAGCGCGGTTGTCAGTGTCAAACAAAAATCAACATTGTGAGCCTTAAAATAAAGTCGAAAATAAATAACCTAAGACGCGCAATTTGAAAACAGGCTAATATTGGGGGTGAATAAACTTTCCTTGAACACATGATTATGAACCGTCTAGGTACGAAAAGAAAAGATTCTAATTTCCCATCACACTTTACCAGGCTTTGGACTGTCTAATTGCGTGCTGAACTGTTATCAAAGTATTAAAGCAAATGCAGAAAGTTGTAAACAAACAAGCGCGCAGTGGATACAATGTAGTGTTATGAATCTTTTTTATTTATTTAAAGTTCGATAACAGTAAAACACTGAATCAGTCATGGTTAAAAATTAGAATCAGCCCTATTTACAATAATTAATATAAATACTACTTACTCTACGACGATAGGTGGATAGGTACGTAATTACATTCATTGTTGAACGTGCCTACCGTTTTGAGCGATGCACTTGCGAGCGCGTTTAATTTCTTTGCACTATTAAAAGAGTGTCACTTTCACTTTTTATTGTTTCAAATGCGAGGGTGATTCGCGTACATAGCTCATTCACGCTGGCTATTAAGTGTCCATTTTCACCGTACAATAAATCTTTAGCACGACCCCAGAAATAAAAATCAAGCGGAGTCAAGTCCAGGCTCCTAGCAGGCCACGGGACAGGACCACCCCGAGCAATCCACCGGTCTCCGAACCGAGAATTGAGATAGTCTCTTACGTTTCTAGCGAAGTGTGCTGGCGCGCCATCATGCTGGAAGTAGAGGTCACGCCAGACTACCAGGGGTACATCTTCTAACATTGTTTCAACATCGTTACGTAACAAGTCTATGTACGTATTATTGTTTAAACGGTTAAGAAACAGGCCCTAAAACTTTATTGTCTAGCACTCCTACCCACACATTTACACTAAACCGTGTTTGGTAATAGTCCGGTCTCACTTTATTTGGGTTAATAGTTGTCCAGTAATGGGAATTATGTATGTTAAATAACCCAACACGTGTAAAAGTACATTCATCAGTCCAGAGAATGTGACGTTGGGGTTGTTGCAGTAGCCACCTACAAAATTCAGTTCTTGCACACGAGTGCAATGATATGGGTGGTGGCCTTTATCACGAAGGAGCTTCTTCCACACGTAAAAATCGCTGACGTTGAATACACGACCGGCATCGGCAGTGCTCGCCGTGGGGTGTATTCTAAAGAAATCTAAAACGTCTTCTTCAAGGCGCACCGGATAGCGCGGTCTTCCTGCGTCAACCGCTGGTGGCATGAAGGTGCCACATTCACGATGGCGCTGTACTGCTCTCAGGATTATGGTGAGGCTCGGCCGCCTTCCAAATCTTTCTTGATAAAGGATTTGGGCTTGTCGTAAGCTTTCGTTGCATTCACGATAACACAGGACCATTTCCAAGTATTCTTGGTTGCTGTACGCGTAATAAGGCATTGTTGTCGATTGTGATAACTACGTAACAACACACACGCAGACTTTCATGTAACATGTTCTGTTGGCTCGGTTGCGCGACGAAAACTGAAATGGCTTCATTGTCAATTTGTCATATTTTACGTCAGCGGCCCTTCGCCCCGGGCATCCCCGCGGCGAAGGGCTATGTTAGAGTGAGATGGCATGAGTTGGACAATGAAACCGGCGGGTGGTGACATGGCCACGTGCGCCTGGACCATTATTTCGTAGAATCAGAATTTATGAGATAGCAGACATGGATGTGTTTATGCATTGGGTAACCAAAATGTTTAGTGCATTTTCGCTAACTGATTTTTTTTTTTTTTAAAGTATCTAATGCATTTTTCTTATTTTTTTTTTTACCATTGTCCTTATTTTGGTGGTCTGAATGATTTGTAAAAGTTTGTCCACCTATTTTAATGGGACCTTATATAAGGTCAACTTTTATCAAGTACAAAAATTTAAACAGAACGTCTATCTATACGATAGAAATACGGTCCTAGCATTCTTTTTCAAATAATCAGGCTAGTTTTTTTTTTTCAGTTTTTCTAACACATAAATTATAATATTTTTAAAAGCATACTGTATACCGACTCAATTGTTCTGGGTCTGCACCCCCAAAAAACCCACGGTCATTAAACCCGGTATTACGTCATCGCTCGGACTGCACTGACTTCTGGTCGAATCTCCATCCCAAGCTATGCTACTCGAAGCTATCATACCTAATAATTAGTGTAGACTATAAGAAACGATATTAACGTTTGCGCTAATCTATCGTATTTTAATTTTCCATCACACTTTTTCAGGCTTTGGACTGACAAGTTAATACAATTTGTTATTTTTTTTAGTATTGAATTAATGTAAAAATGTTAACAACTTACCTAACTTTTTGCATTAACTTGGCGTGTTAAAAATAGTCAGAATTCATTAACAGATTTACACTTATTTACACAATTTAATAGTTATTTACACATATCACATCAATTGTTGGACGTGACGCCCTTGTTGTCGCACACACTGTCTAGCGCGATCGAGACAATGCCTCCGCACTTCAGTAAGCACTTGATGTTCACTGGACATCACGTCAAATGCACTCACAATTCGCGCACGTAATTCTTCCACTGTACGGATTGTATGACCATCGTTCCCATACACTAGGTCTTTGGCCCTACCCCAGCGTGGAAGTCCATCGGCGTCAAGTCAGGTGAACGTCGCGGCCAGCGGATAACGCTACCACGCCCAATCCATCGCCCTTGGAACGCCTCGTCCAAGTAGGCGCGTACTGACGTGCGCCGGCGCGCCGTCGTGCTGATAGTACATGTACCTGCGGTACCACATAGGCACATCCAACAGCAGCTCTGGTAGGTCTCGCTGGAGGAACTGCAGATACGTGTCCGCAGTCAGTTGGTCCAGAAAAACAGGTCCCAGTAATTGGCCGTTAAACACTCCTGCCCACACATTTACACTTAACCGGTGTTGGAAGTGGTCCGGCCGAATAACTCGTGGATTGTACTCGCACCAGTAATGAGCATTATGCACATTAAATAGTCCCTTGCGCGTAAATGTGCACTCATCCGTCCACAGCACGTTATACGTAGGGTTCCGCAGCAGCCAACGGCAGAACTCGACCCTCGGTGCGTAATCCTCAGGCAGCAACTCCTGGACCCGAGTGAAATGGAAGGGATGGTAACCTTCACTGCACAGGAGCTGCCACACGTAATTCTGGCTTACGCCAAACACTCGGGCAGCGTCTCCGGTGCTCGCCACGGGGTGCCGGTGAAAGAAATCCAGCACCTCCTCTTCAAGCTGCACTGGGTGTCGCGGCCTCCCCGAGTCAATAAGACGAGGCTGGAAGTTCTCACTCTCTCTGAAGCGCTGCACGGCTCGAAGAATGGTGCGAATATTGACCACTCGTCCAAATCTCTGGGCGTACAGTTCTTGTGCCCGCAACATTATTTCACCTGCGTCGTGATAGCACATAGCCATATTCATGTATTCTCGGGATGAATACCGATACGGCATTTCGAAAATTTTCTCACAGACAACACGCACAATTCAGTAACTTGATTTTGGCGAACTGAAAGAATCTCCTGCGGTCAATGCCGGCCGGGCAAGGCGGGGGCAGCGGGGCGAAGAGGGGGACATGCCGCCGCTGCACGTGTGCAGACAAGAAACCATTGTTATATTCTGCTTATTGTTAGAGTACGTTAGCCATTAATACACAGGATGTTGAATTTGACTTTTTTTTAAAAATTGTTTTTGGTGTTTTTCTTGGAAACTAGCGTATAGAAATGTATTATTTTTTCAAGAAATGTCTATCTTAAGTTAATGAATCTATCCTTAAAATTTTTGTACTTAATAAAAGTTGACCTTATATTTTCAAGTTTCTGTCCAAGTATGAATTTAGCTTGACCGGTGAGAGGTGGGCCTGCATAAGTAATATTCACTTATTACGCAATTCCAAAATTTGAAACCTTTAAAAAAAACAAATGACTTTTAAAAAAGGCCAGTTTTTGTACAGTCATCTGTTTTCTAAAGCTCATTTGTATTTCATCTCCTTTTCAGTTTACAACCACCTTATCGAACTTTACATGGAGAAAAGTGTCAACTCATGCCAATGAATGTATAACGTGTGAAAACACGGCCCTCTCGCCCCGGGCAACGATTGTATCGACACATTGTTATGCCGCGAACTTGATTCACAATGGTCTTTGATGATCAGAGAACATTTAAGCAATCCTTTGGGAGCTGATTTAGAGTGTGACAAAGTTGTGTATGTTGGTATGGGGTATGTATTTATAAGAACGATTTAAATCATTTTAATATGTCATCTCATAGACCTTCGGTTGAAGATTGTTTTCTCTTGGAAAAGTTTCTTAAAGGTGTCATATTACTCTGTCCCCAGTTATGAATACCTGATTAGCTACTGAGGAACAGAAGTCTAGATTCTAGATCCAAGGAATGTTCTCGGTTTTTTAAATGCTGCATCTTTTAAGCCTACTAGATTATTTTGTTACTGATGAGTTACAAACTCCCAATTCTGTCAGCCTTGATTTAGATCAGGTAAAATTCATTAATTTGTCATGAATTGTAATGTCGTGCAGATTCATGGTAATTATAGGTATTCATTGCATGAAGCCATTCAACTTCTGTTACTCAACAAAAAGATAAGGATTTACAACCAAAACAAACCATTCAAAATTTTAATCAATTTCCATATTCGTACCAACAAATTGGTCCCCGCATTCTCCACGAGAAAATTAATAAATTTCACCTGAAATACACTTAATAATCTCCGCTCACATCCCTACACAATTTAAACAGAAAAATGGAAAAAGAATCTCTAAGAAACGCACGAAGACCCTCATATATGCGTACCCATACTTAGTGAGTTACACCCCAAATTAATAGCATCCTAACAAAAAACTCCCCCCCTGTCTTATGAGGGGGGGTGGGGTGGTTCATTTGCATATATGTCCCCCCGGCACCCTAAGGAATGGCGAGGATGTATTTTTAATTTCATTCTTATCCCTGTGCTTAAATCATGAGAGCGGCCATGCGTGCGAGGGTCTCCCCTGCCCCCCCTGGCCTACCCTGGCCTCGTGCCTCCCCCCCTGGCCGTTAGCTTGCGTCATACGTCGCTAACCACGTACAGTAAAAAGAAAAGAAATCTTAATAAGTTTGTTAGGGTGCGCTAGTGTTGGGTGGATGTGACTCTTAATGAATTCAAGTTGGATTTATGAAAGAGCTGTGAGTTAAGATAGGTAAAATGTGCGAAGCAACGTACAGAGGTTTATGAAGGGTTGCTTAACCTCTCAGACGTCGAATTTACACCATGTGTACGGATAACAATAAAATTTATATTGTGTCTGCTAATTGGCGCGTGACGGATTAACCTCTCAAACGTCTATCTGTACAGATAACAATAAAATTTCTATTGTGTCTGCTAATTGGCGCGAGGACAACCGCATTGTCAAATTTAACTGTTCAATGGCTAAGAAAGAGTGTTTTAATCAGAAACTGCCTCACATGCATCAGTGACAGACGCTTTGCAAAGCCGAACTTTATTTAAAACTAGAAGTGCCAAATTAACAGCCGAGTAATATCTACTCTTCAATAACTTCTCTAAAAAAATCTGTCACTTTTGTAGGCAAAAATACTAACTCTAATAACAGTGCTAGGAATCTCGGACATTATTCTAGCTCCGACACAAATAAGTCTATTTTCCTAGCTAGTGATCTGCAAGCTTTGTACACGTGGAAAAGTGACATAAACTCTATTGTTTTTTATTATTTATCTATTTGAAATTCATGTACAGTTAGTGGTTCATAGGTTGACTTAATGCCATTAGGCTTCTGTACCAGTAAACCTTTTCCTTCTTCCTTTCCTTTCCCTATATTTTTGCCTTGCATAGACAATATTCCGCCGTTAATTAGAGCAACCTCATCCACTCTAATCGAACGTCATAAGCAGGCACCTAAAAAAACAAGCGTCGTCATTTTGGTGAGCAAATTTCGTGGAAGTTTCCCGTTCTTCTTTCTCCATACTATGTCTTTTTGTGTGTATGTGTGTGTGTTGACATTACGCGTCGCACTTGTGTGAAATTTGGCACGAGCGCCAAAATGTGAGGTTTTTTTTAAGTGGGTACATAGTTGTGTTGTCATTTGTTTTTGCTTTCCTTGATGGATTCGGTGTTAAGTTTGTGATTTCTTAATGAGCGGGTAACATATTTCTACACGAAAAAATTGTGTTTATATTAGGAAAGGAGGAAGACGTTGGAGTTCTTGATACCTTTTAGTCACTGCAATTTCAAAAAATCTATTAATGTGAGTATGGCGATTTGATCCTTATCAAATCAGCCCCAACTTCTCGCAAAATGGCTTTTGATGACTTTTAATCTGCATATATATCTTTTGGTACTGATGGTTTATTGATTTGATATGATAACCATCATCATAATGAGAACAACCGGTCGATTCTGGAAAAATCTCACCGTGATAACTAAGGTGAAGTGAGCTTAGAGTGAGCTGTGAGTCATGCTGATTCTAGGGATTGACACTATTGACGACTCACTTCACCCAAGTTATCACGATGAGATGGTTATAGAATCGCACGGCAGAAATCATATAAAACACATGTTAAAATTTCTGTCCGTAGTTTAAAAGTTACTAAGCCAAAAAATAATAGAGTTTACTTTAGACATGCATTTCTTATAGGTATTTTTAAAAGGACATAATTTGCAAATTATGCATTTTTTGATAGCTTTAAAACCGACTATATAACATAGCAAGTATAGTTATAATAGGTCGTAAATCCGTGCAATAACTAGGAATGTTGTAACATACAATTACAATTAGACTATGCGTGGGCTGAGAATCGAACCCACGACCATGTTTGAACAATTAGTTTAAACGCAGGTTTGTTTTTGTGCAAGTAAAGATAAATAAATATGTAAGTGACCCTAGTTCTTTTTAAACAGTCATTTAGCGGTTTATTCATAAACTTTGCGTAAAGTCAAGTAATGAAGGGATTAATTAAAATGTGAAAATGAAAAAAAAAAATGTGAAAAAATGTGAAATGTGAATGTAAAATGAAATTTATTATTTGCATGATTAAGTGCATTTCAAATGCTCTTTTTTTGAAGTACACAGGTTAGTAGGAACATAGACGTGCAAACTGTATACCTGAATTCAGTTCAGGGTAATACGATACCCCCTTGTAAGACTGGTTGCCAGATTTTCGGGCTTCTCAGAACCAGTAGCGACTGTCAAAGATCCACGAATGACAGCCGGGACCAACGGTTTAACGTGCTTTCCGAGGCACGGAGGGGGTCTTGGTATTTAAAGATGGTCACCCATCCACGGACCAACAGTGGCAAGCGTAGCTAAACCTGATCGATCGACCCGTCCGGCTGTTATTACTTAGACACAAGCCACTCTTTTAATGAAAAAAAAAAAAAAAAAAAAAAAAGGATTCTTCTAAATTTCAAGTAATATCCTGAGAAGGTAGCTTTGAACCCAAACCAAGGTGCAGAAACTTTCACTACATTTACCTCACAATCTTTTACTTAGCGTCTTAGCTCCAACTTATAGCCTTTCTACTTACCCATCAGAATTACTCCTGCACCAATAAATTAAAATAAGCATCAACCCGCGTTTCCCCTTTCAAAAACTTGCCAAACTCAATTACTAACAAAGAAAACTCGACCCGACTCTCGAACTTTGACATTCCAGAAAAAAAAAAATTAAAGATAATGCAAAAACCCCGAAACCTTTATAATCGCATCAGCAAACCAGGATTGTTCCCGTTAATTATTGATAGAATTAAAATTTTATCAAAACTTCAGGAACAGAAGCCAAAATTATTTGAAAGCAAGCAATCCCTTCATAATGCGCGCGAAAATATTAAAACAAAGCCAAGGTGGCCGCCCTGCCTTCTACGGACAGGCCAACTTGTTGAATTGTATAGAGTTGTGAGTTAGATTTTAATTTGTTCTCTAACATTTCCACACTTATTTATTTATTTGGCGACAGACGACAGGCCTGTTGGTCTAGTGGTCAGTGGCCCTGACTGCTATGCTCAAGGTCGTGGGTTCGATTCCCACATAGGACAAATGTTTGTGTGATGAGCACGATCATTATTTTGTTCTTTGTCTGGGTGTAATTTATCTATAATATGTATGTATTTAGAAATATATATGTATGTTTATCAGTTGTCTAGTACTCATAGCACAAGCTCTGCTTAGTTTGGGACTAGATGGCGTTGTGTGAAAGTTGTCGAATATTATTATTATTATTATTTATTTATTTAGTACTTCAAGCCCGCCTCAGTACATTTATGTAACGTACATCATCTGCCTAGCCTTTTCCCAACTATGTTGGGGTCGGCTTCCAGTCTAACCGGATGCAGCTGAATACCAGTATTTAACATGGACCGACTGCCTATCTGACCTTTACAACCCAGTTACTGGGTAATACGATACCCCTTGGTAAGACTGGTTGTCAGACTTTCGGGCTTCTGACGACCCGTAACGACTGTCAAAGATCAAAGAATGATAGCCGGGATCAACAGCTTAACGTGCTTTCCGAGGCACGGAGGGGCCTTGGTATATAAAGATGGTCACCCATCCACAGTCCAACCGCGGCAAGCGTAGCTTAACCTGATCGGTCGACCCGTGCAGCTGTTAATACTTAGCCACAAGCCCCTCCATTACATTTATGTAACGTACAGAGGTGGGCTTAATGTCATAGGCATTTTCTACCAGTCAACCTTTGGGTGATGCAGAGACAAACAGTGGTAGGTGCAATCATGAAAATTGAGGAATAAATATTTTAAATATAAAGATACGCATAGACCTATTAAAACTATGAATATAATATACAGCGTGTAACGGAAGGGGGGTATCAACCCTGAAGGAGGTGAATGTGCTTATGAAACTCAACAACTTTCCCCAAAGAACATAGGACGAAATATGAAAAAAAAATTTGGCCCTCCCATAGTAAATCAATCAGCTGGTAGTCAGTTTTGTAAGGGAGGGCTAAATTTTTTTTTCATATTTCGACCTATGTTCTTTGGGGAAAGTTGTTGAGTTTCATGAGCACATTCACTTCCTTCAGGGTTGATACCCCCCTTCCGTTACACGCTGTATACCTAATTACATATAAATATAAGCACAAATAAATATACATAAATACATGACTATACTAAAAAGAAATAAGACAAACAATGAGAAAATATTAGCTTTGTGATGATACTGCCCGCTTCTTGCGAATGTGATCGCGAACTTTAAATTAAAGGATATTCGGTTGGCACACTTCTTCTCTTGTGCCTAAGACTGAGAGAATAGCAGGCTCATGCCATGGTGAAAAGATGACAAGTTGGCCATGTACAGACGCCAGCACAACAAGCTACTACAATCTGTCAAATTTATTTAATAGATATTCAAGTTTATCGCTAAAGCGTCAGGTTCAAGGTTGATTCGGAAAACAGAAACATCACATTGTTACTCTCACCTAAATTGACGCCAGTAGAAAGTATGTATTAACAACTCTATAGTAATACCGCGAGAATCCACGAAGACGCCTGGGTGGTGATTAATACGACGCATCTCCCCCAACGGTTTAATCGCTGGCTGGCAACATTTTTACCCAATTTTTGGGCGAGTACCCACCTCATCCCTCCGGCCACCCCTTTCTTTCGTTAAGATAAATTATCCTGCGATCAGGATGAGAGTGTAGGTTCAAATTGCCGCCTTTAAAATTCGGCGTTCGGCCTTAATATTTATGCCGAAATTAGTGTCCTGCCCTTGGCTTTACGTGACTTTTTTGGATTGTTTAGTGGCGGTTCTTTTGTTTTGATTGGAACTAGCTCAAATTGTTTTGTTTTCGATTTTGTTTGTAGTTACGCATAACATGCAGTCATTGTTATCACGAAAGTATATAAAAAACCGTCGAATTAAGTGTGACAGTTTTGTTACGTAACGAAAGTGTCGTGATGTTTTTTCGGTCTATCTCTCATTCGCCAAGTGTGCAGAGTATAACGTGCAATAAGGAACTTTATGTCAGTAGGATAGTGTCATGAGAATCGGCAGCAGGATCCGCTACAGTGATAACGTTGACCAATCAGTCAAGCTTGGTGAACATCAGAAGTAATAACGTTAAATCATAACCTTACTTTAAGGAAATACAGCAGATCTTTAGGAGCTTTTCTTCTCTCTAAAAATCTCTTCAAAATTCGAACAGTGTCGAGATGTGAATTCGAGAAGCGAATTCATTTGTTTTTTTACGAATAATCGCTTATTTCTTAAAAACAAATGAGTTCGCTTTCGAATTGTGTGCGGTCAGTTGAATGAACCGGACGAAGTGGAGGTGCTTGGGGGAGGTTCTTTGGTCATCGTCATTTCAGTCTTTCAGCTGAAATGATGATGACTTGAATGAGGTTCCAAGTGTACTTTACAGAATAGCGCTAAGGATAATGAAGTTAATATTTTTTCGACAGTTTCTAGCTGAGCTTCAAACAACTGCCTGTTTCGTTATTTGTTTCGATATTTCACTGAGTTTCGAGAATAATTCCTTCAATAATATTTGTTCCTGGGAATATTCCTTCTGGAGTTAGAAAACAAGTTTACTATGCTGCGTTAGTGACGTACTTAGAGTATTTAGTTGGGATTTGCATTATTTCCCAGTTCCAAGTACCCTCATAGTGTGCTTTTATGAAAAGAGGAATATCGAGAAAATTTTAATTTGATATAAATTCTATAACAACACAATGGAAAGATAATTGTTCTGTTCATGCAATAATTTTGTATTTTTGTAATTTCTCATTCAAAGTAAAATAACAGGACGCATATTATCTAAATTAAAGTTGGTATTCCTTTCCACAGTTTACTAGCTAATTAGTTTTTTTTAGCTTCTTTTAAGAAAGAAGGATGCCAGACTAAAATGGGATGGGTGGGTCAGCCACACGCAGGATGACCACAATTCATATTGCGGTTGCATCACAATTCATATTTGCCAACATCATATATATTAGGCAAAATATACACTTGTATACTAAAAACAGTGATGTTCACAATGTTAACACCAGAAATAAGGATAAACTACGTGCTCCCTTTCACCGGCTTCATAAGGTTCATAACTCATTTGTTGGGCTTGGTATAGGCTTTTATAACAAGCTACCCTCTTCTTTGCTAGATTTGCCTTTTAATGCATTTAAAGCTCAAGTAAAATCCAACCTTTGTTCAAAGGCATACTACTCCATCAACGACTACTTAAACGATAAGAATAGTTGGTCGCCCTGATTAACTCAAGACAATGTTTATGTTCTTTCTCCAGAATTAGATTACTGATAGGTTATTATACTATGAGCTCATTATACAATTGTTTTTATTGGGCTGTATAAGTCAAATCAGTTTAGTTTTATTTTTATTATATTATTGACATAATCAACCCATTTAAATGTTTTCTAATGAGTTGATTGCAATATGTGGTTAGCTAGTGACCTCGACGATTGATCATATTATTCTTACCTGAGCAACCGGCAGCAAGTTCGTCATGCTCCCTCAGATGTCACTGCTTGCGGTAGCGTCGGGGGTCGGGTTGCCTCCTTCCCTCAAATATGGCGAGGGGGGTAATGGCTGATCTTTGCGTTATGCTCGTGAACGGGTGCTGCTTGTGGTGACTGGTCGTCTTGCTGACCATGGTTTTATTATTGTTATAATTAGTAATAACTTGTTTATTTAGTTTCCTTCGATGGTCCTAGTTTATCATTTGTGACTTCAAGCGACAGCTATGTAAACAGAACCCAGCATTGCATAAATATGTTAGCGGTCACGCCCTTCATACCTGGAGGCTTTTATTTAATTTTAATTTATTAATTTTTGCTTGAGTACCTACGTATAGTTCTTTATTGTATTTCTTGGTATATTGGCGTTGCTAGCTGACATATGGCAGATAATTGAATTTAGTGTCCTGTGTCTTGTAATGTTAATTGCTTTGCATACCTTGTATTGTATTCAGTCAAGTATTTTCTAACTGAACAGACAGCTGTGCTGCTGGGGAGTTTGTTGCGCCACTTCTTCTTCCCAGCGAAAGCACTAGGAAGTGGTGAAGGGCGGGCGTTTTGGGGGACTGTCTTTTGTAATTTTGACGTTCGAAAAGTGCTGATTCTCAGCCTAGTTTGAATAAATGACTTTTGATTTGATTTGATTTGACCGTTTGGCAGAAGTCTCCACACAATGCGAGTCTGAAGATGGACGGCATCATCGAGGCTGGCCCAGAAAGACATGGCGAGATGACCTGGACGCGTACCACGAGGGCTGGTTCGAGGTGGCGTGGGAAGAGAGTCCACGAAAGGATTTGGGGGCCCAGCAGTGGGACAGTATAGGCGAACAAAAATAAATACTAGCCCGTTAATGTCCCACTGCAGGTCAAGGGCGTCTTCTCGTACAGAGAAGACAAAAGCATGGAGCTTCTATTACTGTGTGATAATTATAATATTCCACGTTATAATTACTCCTTCACTCAACACTTTCTCAAATAAATCACACAACTCTCGTTCGGCGTGTCGTCGTTACGCAAAGCGGGACAAATTCAATAATTTATTATTAGAAGTCCTCATTGTTTTAGCATTAAAACGTTTAAGCGCCGATTGTTTTCCTCGTTTATTTGTTATTATTTCAACTTTGCCAACGTTCGGGTTCACGCTAACGATTTCTTTGATATTTGACTAAAGAATCGCTTTTGCCTCAAAATTGTGTTTTCTATTGTTTAAAATGTGGAGCGGCTCAAAGAGAATGTAATGCGATATGACTGGTGTGTTGTGTATAGTAGAGTCGATGTAATAGTACTGAAATCATAATATGAGGTTTCGAAATTAGTGTTATCATGACAACTGTATTCAGAGTTTACCTACTTGAATGTAGAAGTTTTCACCCTTGGATGATAAATAACCATACCATTTAGTCTAAAGTATTATTTCTATTAATAACTAGTTTTTGCTTGTGACTCCATCCGCGTGAAATTTCGGCCCCTTTCTAACATTTTTTCTTTTTGCTCGAATCCTAAGTGTCCATGCGTGATGTTCCTCGAGAATTGGGCTATAACATGCATAAAAGTTTTTCAAATCCAGATGATTCCAGAGATTAGCGCGTTCAAACAAATAAAGTCTTCAGTTTTTTTTATATTACAGTCCGACCGTCAAGAGAATGCGTTCCTGACACCTGCCAGTGCGACAGTTCTAGTAGCAAATAAAGATCAAATTCACAAAACACGTATTTGTTTGTAAGAAACTGACATGTGTCAAGAACGCTTTCTCTTTTCGGCAGAGCTATAGTAAAGAAGATATAAAGATTACCCAGTGTTATAACGAAAAATCTGCAATGTTTGAAAGAAAAGAAAAAGATGCTTATAGGCATTACGGCAAAAAATGCAACCTAAAACTATAATTAACAGAAAACAATTCTTTTAATGCCAAAAGGGTTGCAGCTCAGCATAATATCAGATGACAACACAACGTGGAGATCTCCTGACGCTGATTTTCAACTGCAGCCCAAAAGTGCCATATGCTGGAATAATAAACACCAACCAACCACTTCAACACTTAACTCAGTTAGAAGAAGCAGTTCTTCTTCACTTATTATTTGAATAACCAATCACTTCTGAAACTAACAACAAAAGCAGCTAACTTTAGACACCGACTGTACAGGGCTTGTATTGACAAAATTATAACCATCGTTAAAATTTATAAGGTCATAAGTACAGCCAAGAAAATGCGAATGTCGTAAGCAAAATTTTATAGGCAAAGAGACAATAAACCATGTTGGACACACTTCAGTGTCCAGAGAATGACTGGTTCCTTGACTAACTTGGTATTTGAATGGGTAACCGATACTTATTGACTTAAAACTTGAGGTATCGGTATCGGGAGCCATGATATTTTAATTACTTTTTTTTGTGAAGAATAAATTAATAAACAATAAAAATAAAGCGCTCTACATATTTTTATCGCAAAGAGGTATAACTATGAGTGTTGTTTGTCATTCTGTATTTCAATTAGGAAATAGTTTAAATAAATATTTTCTAGACAATTTGTCGATATTCGTATTTGACTAACCTATTTACGTATTTGTCGATCGGTAGTTCAAACCACTTTGAAATACAAAACATTTTTACCCTAAATTACACCACAACGCCCAGATAAAAATAGTACGAGTATCAAATCCAAAAGCACACGAAAACCCAACAACGCAATTCACATGATACTCGAACAACAAAAGAATGGAAAAAATTCTCATTGTGTAAAATAAAATGTCCCAGTTACTTAGTATTCAAAGGGGCACGCGATATGCAAACAGGGGCATACAGGGACTAAAGACTAACGCGGGCATAAGGGACTAACAAGGGCGTACTGTTTACCGTGACATGTGGGAACTTGCACGTCCGACACGTCAACCTTAATGAATGTTTACCGCGTTTTGGTGCAGATTTTTTTCTATTTTTAGTGATTTTTGGTTTTGCTTGAGTAAGGCCCGTTTTACACGGCACGGTTTAGTTACGGTACGGCGTATAAACCGCGCCATAGGAAAAACGTGTCTGTCAACAAACTTCCATAGTGATCCATACAACACTGACGACCGTGCCTACACACGGTGAATAAGCCGTAGTTTTTCACGGCAAGAAAAACGTGTGTGTGTGTACAAAGGGCCTTATGTGTTTTGGAGGGCTTTCTGCAAATCAATTCACTTTTGAGGTTCTGCATTATTGCAGTATTTTGGATCAGTTGCCGCTGTCATAACATATGTGCAAGGAAGGGGTACTAAGTATGTCTCGAAAATATCCTTTTTTTTTCGCAACCTGGATACTGAGTTATCGTAAGTCTATTGCAAACAAGAACAAAGAAGAATGATTCAGTTACTGTGCCTGTTAGTCTGCATCAACTTACTGCTGGACAAAGACCTCTCCCCATGAGTTTCAGCTCTTTCGATTCAGGGCTAAACTGGTTCCCACCATCGTTTACGGGGTCTGCCGCGACGCCTTTTGGCAATGTCTGGGCTCCACGTAGTAGTTGTTTTACTTGCTAACCCACTGCCCCAGACTGAAGGAGAGTAATGTTTAAGTTATCAGTTTATAGAGAGGACTATGTTTAGCAGTATTCTGTAGGTTAGTTATAACTAACGTATGTAAAAGCAAGTACGCCTCGTCTGTCATAGAAACAAAAAAAAAAGAAAAAATAATTTCAAAAACACATAAAACTAAATAAAAACGCAGCATTAAATAATTAGGGTTGTACGCTGTGGCTATTAAAATGGCCAAGTCCAAACAACACTAGAAACTTCCGGTCACCGAACTCAATAACAAAGCGTCATCGGCTGCCAATTAGCGTTGGAGCGCTATTTGAGTACTGCTGCAAAAATACCAGTACCAGTTCCAGTCTGAACTTGTTTACGTATTACGTGGAATCTAATTTGTTAATAGGTTTTTAATATTTATTATTTTATAAACTTCCCAGAAACCTACTTATAAAAACAGCTCTTGTGAAAGAGTATGGTTCTATTCTGGGCTGGTAGGTACTTACTATTGCTGTGCTTCTTTCTGCCGCCAACATTTGCTGCGTTCTAATTTTGAAAGGGATGATGTCGGTGAAAATACTGGCAGTCTATATTTTTTTCAATTTGATCTATGGTCCTCTCAGTAAACCCTTTTGAGCGTTGCAGTTGTCTATAGGCGATGTCATTATTAGGCCAGCTTGCGAGCCTAGAATATACTAAAAATGTGAAAAATTGTTTATAAAATTGTAGGGTTAGTGAAATTTTTCACAGTAGGTATTTTTTCTAAACAACTTGTAAAGAAAACTTTTAATTTCAATACAAAACAGCAAACAGTTTTTCTAAACCACACTCACTTTCATATCATTACGTTCGCGTGTCTCAATCTACATTCAAACGGCCGATGTCCTCAGAAGACCTCATTACGACTCATCCCACATCCCTAATGACTCCCTCACTAATTACGGGAAACACGGAAAAATCCAATCACACACACACACACACACCATAAAGAAATAAGCTAAGAATCCCCTGATGTGTGTGTCGGTATTGTAAAGTCTTAAAAATGGGAGGACGACGGAATCTTTTAAAGGGTAGGACTTAAATCCGCCTGCCCCCCTGCCGTCTTGCCCCCTTTTTTAAGGGTGTTGTGCGCGCAAACGCGTTATACAGCCTACTGGTTCTTATTGTTCACTGGTGGCTCGATATTTTGATGACGATCAAGGTGGGCTATGTGTTGTTTTATCGTATTAATGTTTGTTTTAATAATTTGGTGAAGGTTTTATGTGAATATTTTTTGTTAAAACTAATAACCTACATAATATGTAAGCTCTGATTTCATTTGCCAGACCAAACTGACACTAATATATACCAAATAATGTCATGTTTACAAAAAAGATCAATCGCAGCTGTTTATTTTAGTCTAGCAAATTAAAAATCAGAGTTTAGGTACAAACAGTGGGAAAATATAGGCGAGACCTTTACCCAGCAGTGGGACAGAATAAGTTAACAAAAAAAAAAAAAATAGGAACACACACAGAAATATTTCTTTCCTCTCTCGCTCTTGGATATGGACCCTATTTTCATTGTGACAGTCCGCATTTTCGTTGGTAAAGTTAATATTATACTATCAGTACCATCAAAGAAAATAAGGTAACCAAGAGTCAGGCAAAATACAAAAAGTTAGTCTGGGACTTGCTAAACGTCAGTGTCAAAATGGAACCAAATTAAGTTGATAACTAGTTTCAGCAAATAAAAAAAGCTTTGTGGCTTGACATGCTAACATTATCATCCACCATTAAAAAGTATAAATAATAAATCATAACGAAGCAAGAATGAAAAGCCACGAAGTCGTATGCCATTCCTCCTTTGTTTAACTTTACTAGCACAAAGTAAGTAACGATATTCATTTGTCATGTGAAAGTACTCACCTTAAACATTTGCAGAAATTACGAAACAGTACAAGCCATCTTAATAGCTGGCTTAAACGA
The DNA here is from genome assembly GCA_949629135.1 of Eremobia ochroleuca. Taxonomy (NCBI): domain Eukaryota; kingdom Metazoa; phylum Arthropoda; class Insecta; order Lepidoptera; family Noctuidae; genus Eremobia; species Eremobia ochroleuca. The sequence continues at coordinate 5,417,007 of OX451402.1, read as the reverse complement.
AAATTTAGAACTTCTGCAATCTAAATCACTAGATAATAATCATAAGTACACAGTTTTCGATGCAAAAATTCCAACAAAACTTTCAATACAAAAGGCTATTTTAGCCTTGCATCCATATAAAACGTTCAACTATATTATTTACGTACCATCATTGTCACGCACATGACATTGCGGTTCCATTAAAGAACTATATCAGGACCAGCTTACATTTACCATCCAGCAACTTGCAGCCACACAAAAACAAACTCTTTCCCTCCAACATAAGGATGCATGTTTAGTTCTCCAGGTGGGACATTGGCTGGTACTAATACAGCTTCATAATGACATTTATTAGGAGTCGTATTCGGTACATGACAATAATTAAAATCCATGCACGAAGGTTTGTACCACACCGTACCATGTTACTTACGTTTAGCATAATATTAAGCTTTCAAATTATTGGTTTTGTTAAAAATTATTTAGAATACGTACTTTTGTAAATTGGTATTATATAAAGGTTTTTTGATGTAGAAGTTTTGGCTTGCGTGTTATTCTGTCATGTATTGTGTAACTGCGCGGATTGAATATTGGTTGTTTTTGATTTTATTGAATGTTCTTTTCTGTCCCATATTCTTATATTGCTTTATGGAAAAGTTGATACATTTACAAATGGCATTGGTATCTGTTAGTTTTTATATTTAAAAGCTTGATGGCATTTGTTACTTTTCTATAACTTTTACTTCTTTACGTTTGTGATGTTTCCTATCATTAGCAACACACGTAGTGGTTAGTTAGTATTATTATTTAGTCTTTTTGTCTACTAAGAAGATGTCTGCTTCGAATCCAACTTTCAATATTTTAACGAAAACCTCAGCAAAATAATCTTCGGTATCTTAATTAGCAAAAGATCTTTTCTAAAACGTGACAGCTTCTATTGTCTTCTTATCTATATCTTTCTTTTCCATAACTACTACCATAGAAACTTCTTTATACCCAAACTCAATGTACACTACATTTTTCTTAATATTTTCTCCCAAATGTCTTTCCCCGCTAATTGCAACATCATAAGCATGATTTTATTCAAGAATGTAGACGAAGCACGTGTCTTCAGAAAGAGGGTGAATACCAAGTGTATGCCTTAATATATATTAATGTGTGGCCAATGGCACGGAACGCGCATGGCAAGCAGTTTGTTTGACTTTTTAATTTTCTGCAGGAGAACTTTGTAAACACCCTGTTTACTTGTGGGGGTGGAAGTAGAAGCATGGATAAAATTATTGTGGTTTTGGATTAGCAGAGTATGGAATAAATAAGAGATGGTGGTTGGTGGCTGAATGTCATGTAATTGGAGAGGCCTATTTCCAGCAGTGGACTGCTGTAGGCAGATGATGATGATGGTGATGAAGAGATGGTTCGTTGAGAGCTAAGAAATTTGAACTTAGAACAGAATGAAACTAAAACAAGAAATAATAAGAAATATTAAAGAATAAATCTTTTTTTGCTGGGGATGAGTTTATAAGCGCATTAATTAACTTAGATCTATAATTTTTATTGGCAGTTGGGGATAAATTCGTAATTACAGAATAAATTTAATCAGGCGGAGCGTTTAACAAGACAGGCCAATTATTATAGTAATGCTTTTAATCCTAGTTTAGGGATAGTCTCATGGCTAAGTAATAACAGCCGCAGGGGTCGATCGATCAGGTTAAGCTACGCTTGCCGCGGTTGGTCCGTGGATGGGTGACCATCTTCACATACCAAGACCCCTCCGTGCCTCGAAAAGCACGTTAAGCCGTTGGTCCCGGCTATCATTCGAGGATCTTTGACAGTCGTTACGGGTCGTAAGTAGTCCGAAAGTCTGACAACCAGTCTTACCAAGGGGTATCGTATTATCCAGTAACTGGGTTGTGGAGGTCAGATAGGCAGTCGCTCCAAGTAAAATACTGGTATTCAGCTGCATCCGGTTAGACTGGAAGCCGAGCCCAACATAGTTGGGAGAAGGCTGGGCAGATGATGCTTTAAATCCTAGTTTGAAAATAATTTGTATGATTAATTTGTGGTTATCTAATAGTCCAAATCTGCCCACATCCTAATCCTACGCATTTCTTTGTCCAAAAACAAAAGACATTTTCCTGACGACAAAACCGCTAAGTTTACGCAAGTCTGCCAATAAAACTTGGCTGGCGGATACTTCGTCCATCTCTAGCCGTGACGTGCCTTCCATAAACCAAAAGTGACGTCTCTAATGCGATCGCTCCTCTAATTATATCCGAAATTTCCAAAAATTCGAGCCGTCACCTCCCCTCTCTCCTTTTTAACCCATTAGCTGAAACTTTGGGCGAACTCGCACTTTTCAAACTGCCACGAGACTTTTACTTTTTTTTGTTTTTTGTAAGAACTTGGTCAGTTTTTCCTTCTTTTGAAAAAACAAATCTGTTATGGTGTCAATTTTTAAGCGACCTCAAAAAAAGTGGAAGTTATCAATTCCGGTTGATTTTTTTGTTAACGTTTGTTAAATCAATACTCCGTTATTTATAATTACATATCTTAATTTTATATCCGTTTATTTGAAAGAATATACTATTACTTTAAGATTGGTCCCATAGAAATGTCATCAAAATCGGGTCAGTAGTTTGGTTTTTAAACCAAAATTACTGGTATAAATTCAAGTAATATCGAAATTTTACTGTTTTTTTTTTTGTATGTGTTTTACGCGATACCTCCGGCAATTGTAAATCGATTTAAAAATTATTTTATTAATGGATAAAATATGCATCAGGGGTGGTCCCATATACATTTTATTAACTTTGCTTGGATAGGTTTTGAGTTAGATTCAGTAATACCTATTTTTGCCACTTAGTTTATAATTGATGTTATAATAACTTTCATTCACTGATATTTACATAGCAAGTAGTATTATACGAAATTGTGTGAGGTAAGTACAACTTAAAAGTGAAAAGTGAAAAAAACATTTTTCCAAAAAAAAAAAAAAACAACCGAATTAAAAAAAAAACACTACAAAGTGAAAAATAACTTTAATTTCGGAAGTCGGTGTCTGGTTTTTAGTGGTCAATTTTAGGACGCATGTATCTCGCATTTGTTTCTCAAAAAAAAAAAAAAATACAAGGTTTTTTTATTCTGGACACGTTCATTCCAAAATTATCAACAGAATCGCAAAAACTCATTACCTTACTTGTTCAGCCTTATTTTGTTATCAAAATGGTTGGATAGTCGTAAGTCTTACCTTAGCTACTCGCTGGAATACCTGCAGTATTCTCTCTCCTCCTCCCTTTAATCCATCCGAAGGTTGTCTTTAAAAGACCGCTTTTAGCGAAAAGGCCGCCCATTCTTTGTAAAATTCACTCTTTGTAAAATTTCTACATTTACGTCTGTAATCCACATGGTGTACATTTTTTATTTATACTCATTTATTTAATCCATAAAGTTTTATTTTAATATAACACCTGCCAAACTGCAAAGCAATTTGTCGGCAGAAGGTTCTCCTGGATTTCGCATGACTTTTTGCTTGACTAAATGTTAAACTGAAATGTAAGTTAAAACATAGAAAAAATAATTAAAACTAAGATTAAAACCTCAATCTGGAAGCAAAAATTCCGCATGTGAATACAGAGTATAATAGTTACCCACAAAACTATAGATTCAATAACCACAGCTACTAGCATTACATTCAGCGGCATCAGCCAACAAACGCCATGGGACCATCCCATAGTACTAATCTGCATTTGCGATTTATTTGCCAAATAAGTAAACAAATGAGTCAATGGAAAAATAAAGAGTATTATATTCTATTCTATCCTGTAGCTGCATCACATCCACAATACCCCAGTGGCGCAGGCTGTCTGTTCCTAAGTAAGACAGCATATTGGAATTACGTCATAATCCTGCGCTAGTTAGAATTGGGTTACAGTGGCAGCCAATTCCTCTAATCCATTATCGATTCTCGCAACTTGGTAAATAACTTTGATTAACAGATGGATATTGAATATTCGCTTTTAGTTGTATATTCAGATGAAATTTTGCTATATTGTTGCACATTCAATTACCTAGGCTTGTCCGAATACGGTTCAGCTCGAGAACCCGTTTTCCCAGAGACAGTGGGATGAGCCGCTCTGCAGGTTGTTACGGAATAAACTTATTAATACGTCCACCAATACTGCTGAGCGTGCCCGTCTGCTGGCTAATGTAATGGGAGTCGGGCCTCTGGCTTCAGGCGCTTCAGTCACCCAACATAGGCATAGGCACTATGCTGGGTGACACCACGTTCCGACTCGCTACATGTTTACGTCTGGGTGCTCCTTGCGGAGCTCCACATCGCTGTCAATGCGGTGAAGCAGTCAATTGCCTCGGACACGATGGCCTATCTTGCAGCAAGAGCGCTGGTCGGATGGCACGGCACGCCAGCATTAACGACATCATCCGTCGAGCTCTTGTCACCGGGGTGCCAGCTGTTTTAGAACCCAATAGCTTGGCACGCGACAATGGAAAGAGGCCAGATGGAATGACTCTAATGCCTTGGAAGTTGGGTAGGCCTTTGGTATGGGATGCAACCTGTGTCGACATCCTTGCACCATCCCATCTTCCAAACACAGTGGGCTGTGTTGGAGCGGCTGCTTCAGGTGCGGAAAACCTCAAACGGCGCAAATACTCCAATCTCCTTGGAACTTATATGTTTGAGCCGTTTGGGGTTGAAACACTAGGGCCTTGGGACCCGAGTGCTCATCAAATATTTCGGGAGATCGCCAAGCGGTTAATTCTTCACGTGACCAGAGGGCTGGCCTATTTTTAGCCCAAAGAATCAGCATTACCATCCAACGTGGTAATGCTGCCAGCCTTTTGGGCACTTATCCCATTGACAGCGATGCGGACGAATTTTTTGATGCCCAATGAGCTCCTGTCTTTTTCTTTATAATTTTTTTTTTTATATACTTTTATATAATATATTAATAAAATAATAATAATAATTAATATATTATTATAATATATTAATATATATAAATATATATATATATATATTATATATGTCGGAGGATGTATTCGGAATCAAGTTGATTATTGGTTTCAAAACACTAGATGTCGAATGCTTACTAAAAATACTTGTTAAATCTTAATTTAATTTAATTTGTTTTGATACATTTTGCTATTGTGTAAAATCGTAGTAATTTCTTTAAAAGTTACTATTTTGTATAAACTTTTATGTAGCAGAGGTACGCCTCGAGCGGGGTCGAGGCGCCATCTTGACAGATTGCACGCATGCGCGGTGCGCGTTGGCAGAGCGGGAATATTTGACGTATTGGAAAATCGAGTTGGATTGTCCATATGTAAGTTAGAAGGAATATTGTTTATTCGTGGCAAAGTAAGATTGGTGTCGCGAACCCGCTGCTCGGACATAATTGTTTGATTAACGTTTTAATTCATAATTGCAAAGTTCAGTGACTCTTATTATTGTAAAACTTTTCATTAAATTGTATGTAACAGTGTAACAGTACTTTGTTTTGTGCTCGCATTTTACCCCGATGACGCCCACTAAACCTATGACCACTAATGACGATGTCGAGATGAATAGTGCTTCTCCGACATCAGAAGTGGGATCGGTGCAGGCACAAAACGTAGAAAGATCGATTGATGCAAACCATGCTTGGCACGCTTTGTTTGAGGCGCAACAAAATAGCATGCGCCTACTTGTGGAGGCGCTACAACCCGCCGGCTACTGAGGACAAGAACATCACATTGCCCGTATTCCAACCGGATAATGCAGACACTGACGCCCGAGCCTGGCTGGCAAATGCGGATATCTGCTTGTCGGATCATGATATACAGGGAAGTAAATTTATTATCATAATTATGTAGTAAGGCCATGAGAGGTTCAGCCGCAACACCTACTGCTTTTTCTAGCATGAAGTGGGTGGAATTTAAATAAGTTTTCCTTTCTCGTTTCGATACTTCGGAAACATGCGCAGCGACGGTTTTAAAAATGTTTAATGGTAAACGGCAAGATGTTGAATGTCTCGCTGCGTATCCAAGCCGTTTATTTAGCTCACTCATGTCGCGATGGGGTAATATAGGCAAGTAAAAAATGGTGGTATCTGTAATAGTTGCTCATATGGGGCAAAATATTTTCTGAAGAAATATCTACGCGCAGTAAAATGCAACTTTAGCTCATGATATTTTCATATCGTAAGAGGAGTTCTTAAGAGATTACGAAGGCAGGTCTAAATACTATGCAAGATAGCAGAACGCTTCCTAGGTCAAGTCTAGCTTCTACAAAATGTTACGCTTGTGGAAAACTTGGTCATAGATCTTTTGAATGTTTCAGCCGTTAGCATGACAGGCAGCAAACAACTTCGAATTCTGATCGCCCCAACACAACCGTGGCTATGACGAAACCCGGCGTGACGTGCTACAAGTCTGGTACTAAGGGTCAGTTGGCATCAGGATGCTCGAAAACAACGGCAGCGGCAAGCGGCCGTACGAAATCTGCCGCCACATTAGCGTAGTGAAACGAGTGGACTTTGCGGTGATTAAGTACTCAATTTGGTGAGCAGTTTTCATTTTGTTTTGATTCTGGTGCTGTTTTATTCTCTGACTAAACAAAAAAAAAAAAAAAAAAGTATCTAGCTAAAACTTGTTACGATTTGTGAATTATAACATGCAATTATTACCCTGATAGGTATAGAAAAGTCCAGCATTAAGTGTGATTTACGAGTTTTATCTCGTGTTATTCTTTGTAGTCATGACGTTCAGATTACATTTCACGTTTTTCCTGATGATTTTCTGAGTAGTAAACATAAGGCAAGGTAGTAAACATAAGGCAAGATATAATCTCGGTATTAAGTTCATCCTCAGTTATAATGCTTTTTAACCCGGAACTATTAATACATAGAAGATGGACGCCAGCAGTGAAGGTTACGGTGCGATTCTCTTCCAGCGAGCTGAAGTAAAATTACATCCGGTCGAGTACTACAGTAAAAGAACAACTGATGCGGAGTCTTAATATCACTCCTATGATTTAGAGTCACTAGCAGTTGTTAATTAAATCAAGCATTTTAGACATTATATTTGTACGGCAGAACTTTTACAGTCGTTACCGATTGCAATTCTTTGAAGGCATCTTGAGCTGAAGACTTAACGCCTAGAGTACATCGGAGTTGAGCTTTCCTTCAAGCTTTTGATTTGAATACGGAGTATAGGGAAGGTAAGAGAGTGACCCATGTTATTTTTTTTTTTTTTTTTTTTTCGAGTAATCATCTCCCCAGACAGATCGATAGGTACTGGTAGTAATGAAAATAGTTTAGATAAGGTAAATTGAAGAAAAACGCGTCAATATCTCTAAAAATAAATCTCCAAACTGGTTACAAGCAGAACAACGACGGAACCCTGAGCTTGTGCTTTCTCTAAATATGTGTTACTTAGGCATTCTCTGAGAATTAATAATGAGAGCGCAATTGCCGCTCTAAAAGCATCCATATAATTTTTCTGAACACTTCTGCGTATAATAGCAGACTAAGGTATGTATTTCGCTAATAGAGATTTCAAAGACTTTTGTAATAATCACAGTATCCAACTACACTTTATAGCAAGCGGCTTTTGTCACGCTAACGGTCAAGTAGAGCGGACAATGAATACCCTCAAAAACATGGTGACTGTTGTAGATGTTACTCCGACTAGGTCCTGGCAAGATGCATTATATGAAGTTCAGTAGAAAACGGTAAATAGCACGATTCATAGAGTAACTAAGACAAGTCCATTGGAGTTACTAATAGGCAGATTAGCTAGACCCCTACATTTATTAACTGTCGACGACCATGAGGTTGAAGTAAATGTAGAGGAAATTAGAGATCCAGCTGATAGGTTAATGAAAAAAACGCACGATTTGATAAAAACAAGGCTAAAGTGACTTCATTTTCTATAGGAGATTATGTTCTAATAGCAAACCACGAACGGAAGCAAACCAAATTGGACCCTAAATACAAATGACCTTATAAGGTCATTGAAATACTAGACGGTGACAGGTATCACGTTAAGAGTTTGAATTGTGATCGCATTTATAAGTAAGTACTCGAGAGATCGCTTACGTCCACTTCCCCAATCTAATATCTCTACTGAGCTGGATCCATGTTTGTCCGATGACAATGATGGTAAGATCTTAGTACTATTTTATAAACTTTAATGTAAAATTTGTCAAACAGTATGCTGGTTGCATAAGTTGTATGTGTAAGCTATGTATATATGGGAGTCTAATTTGGCGAGGTGGCCATTTAGACGGTGTGGACGTGGTAGTCTAAATTGGCGAGGTGGCCATTTAGATGGTGTGGACATGGTAGTCTAAATTGGCGAGGTGGCCATTTAGACGGTGTGGACATGGTAGTCTAAATTGGCGAGGTGGCCATTTAGACGGTGTGGACGTGGTAGTCTAAATTGGCGAGGTGGCCATTTAGACGGTGTGGACATGGTAGTCTAAATTGGCGAGGTGGCCATTTAGAAAGTGTGGACGTGGTAGTCTAAATTGGCGAGGTGGCCATTTAGACGGTGTGGACATGGTAGTCTAAATTGGCGAGGTGGCCATTTAGACGGTGTGGACATGGTAGTCTAAATTGGTGAGGTGGCCATTTAGACGGTGTTGACATGGTAGTCTAAATCGGCGAGGTGGCCATTTAGACGATAAACGGGACAGTTGTTTTTTTTTTTCTCTCAATCAATTGACGTTGTGGTTTGGTGTATGGCTTTATCTAATATAGAATGTATTTTGGATTAAATTATTGCGCAAAGATAACAAACACGTTTGTACTTTGTCAGGAGTGGCCGAACCATTACTCATTACTAAAAATTGTTTTCTTGTTTGTTTTGTTAAACAGATAACGATGATGCTCGTCCCTCATCATCACACGAGGACGTGTGAAACGTCAGGAAGGCCGTGTCGGAGGATGTATTCGGAATCAAGTTGATTATTGGTTTCAAAACACTAGATGTCGAATGCTTACTAAAAATACTTGTTAAATCTTAATTTAATTTAATTTGTTTTGATACATTTTGCTATTGTGTAAAATCGTAGTAATTTCTTTAAAAGTTACTATTTTGTATAAACTTTTATGTAGCAGAGGTACGCCTCGAGCGGGGTCGAGGCGCCATCTTGACAGATTGCACGCATGCGCGGTGCGCGTTGGCAGAGCGGGAATATTTGACGTATTGGAAAATCGAGTTGGATTGTCCATATGTAAGTTAGAAGGAATATTGTTTATTCGTGGCAAAGTCAGATTGGTGTCGCGAACCCGCTGCTCGGACATAATTGTTTGATTAACGTTTTAATTCATAATTGCAAAGTTCAGTGACTCTTATTATTGTAAAACTTTTCATTAAATTGTATGTAACAGTGTAACAGTACTTTGTTTTGTGCTCGCATTTTACCCCGATGACGCCCACTAAACCTATGACCACTAATGACGATGTCGAGATGAATAGTGCTTCTCCGACATATATATATATATATATATTTGTAATTCTTGTGTATTTGTGAATAGAATAAAACCATTCAGAACAAAAAAAAAACCTAGTAAATCTCTTAAAAGCTCCGAGTCTTGCATCAAAAATAATTAGTAAATAGTGATTTATGCTCTTAAATATCATTTTCCATACTTATTTATTACATTAACTTTCAAGGCAATTTTCCCAGAGGCTTCAAGCATGTAGGCAAATTATACAAGAACTGTCTCGACGTACGCAATTCACGACAAGAAAAAAAAAACAAAAAAATAGTCAGTTCTTGATTCTTTCACGCGTCACTGAAGTCGTTTACGATAGCGTTAACTTAGACTCCTTTAGATAAATGCTTTTGCCACTTAATTCTCGACCTTATCGCTTTGTGGTAAAGAGTAAAATAAAATGATACAGTTTCAAAGTATGGGGTGTTAGTACTTGACTGATAAGAAGTGGAAATTAAGACTGTGATTAATGATAAAAGATTTACATACCAAACTAATTTATATGTAATGTTTTTATCTATTCCTTTTATATATTTTCCCCTTTTTACAAACAATGCGTATCTGCGTACGAAAGGAGAATGGTTACTTACTAAAAGCCATGAGACGAGGTCAAGGGAAGTTACAAAACATCAATTCTCTAATCCCTGAAGGGCTAAGCAGATGTGTACCTATAGTACACCTATATTTTACCAGTTATGGTTAAGGCCCATGGAATAAGGGCGAGTCTAAAAGTAGGCGGAAGCAGGTATTACCAAAATACCGGAACATATTCTTGACATGGGACTTCCTACACACCGTACTCACACTTTTCTTTCAAAATATACGTATATTATTCGTTAAAAATAACAAATAATCACCCTCTTGTAAAAACGGAACTGAGTTAAATTAATTTGTTAAGGTAGAGTGTTCTTCTTAGAGGATATTTCCGTTACCGAAACACTCATTTCTTCGTGGACAGCTACGTGAGGCTTAAAAGTGAACCAAAAAAAAGTTAGTAAAATATTATCTTTGAAATATTGAAATTTGCTTCGTACAGTGTAACGAAATGCGTACGATTGTGATACTACGCTGGTATTTTTACGGTTCCGTACCAAAATGACAAAAAGGAACCCTTATGGTGCGACTCAGTCTGTTTGTCTGTCTGTTCGTCTATCACATCTAGATATCTCAAGAACTAATGCTATCAACTCGAAATTTGGAATAGTTTTAGATGACGTTTGCCCAATTATTTTAAAAAGTTTTTGTAAATAGAAAGAAATAATAATATATTTATTTTTTGTAACAGGGACTGGGTGAAGGTCTTAAAAATTCGAAGTGGGGTTACTAGGGCATGTAGGGTATGGGGTATATGAAAGAATGCTATTTGCACATTCTCAAACATTTTTTTTTTTTGTTGGGCCGCATAGTTTTCGACTTTTGATGAAAAATGTAAAAAAAATACCGTCCCCGCCTTACTTCAGATTTTTCTCCATGCGAACTTGGGAGAAGTTTGCATAGATAAAAATCTGAAAATATTTTATGTGATAGAAATTTATGTACAGATTATAGAAAAAATTAAAACGATTTCTCTAAACAGCACACTTTTTCAGAAAAAAAAAACAAAACAAAAACTAATAATATACAACGTGTAACGTTAAATGCGCAAATCCTGAAAATTTCATTAATAACGTTGCCGTGTCTATTTATTAATAGGTCAAGCAAGCCAATGTCAGCGCGGCGCAGCGGCCCGGTGACGACTCCTCCCTCGGTAAAGCGTCGTCGCAGACGCAAGAAACGATCAGAATGGCCAGTAAAACCAAAACAGCACATAAAATCTTCACAATTTTTTTAATGACTTATTTTCTCTCTGAAATAGGTCAACTGAATTAAAAATCAGTTGGGGTGTCTGAGGTTTTGCGCATTTCACGTTACACGTTGTATAATGCTACTCAGTGCGTGAGTCCAACTCGCTCTTGACCGGTTTTTTTTCTAGCCTACGCTGCCCCACTTCTGGGCAAAGGACTCCCTCCACTCCATTCATTTTGCGCGAGCCCGCGCGTCCTCCTTCCAGTTTTGATGGAACTCGTGGCTCGCTACACTGATATATCAAAATTAAAAAAAAAAAAAAAGATTTTCGCATTATTTTGCCTGTATTCATCTCTCATTTGGATAGTACGAGTATTATAGCCACCTCTCGTTCTATGTCACCTTATGCAACAACTACGTACATACAAATATAAGATATACCTTGGACGCTATCAGAATACCAACGTTGCGGTATTTATTTTTTAAACATCGCAGCATTATGCGGAAATAGGAGCCTTTTTGGCCTAGCACAGGCCTTTTTTCTATTTTAATGTAACTTTGTTACTTTTAAATAAACTATTTTTCTTTCTTTCTTTATCTTCTCATCAAGAGAAACTAAAAATAAAAACAACCTAAATGCATTAACGAAACAAACAACGATTACAATAATAATGGCGTGCACACACGGGGCGCACAACGTGCCTCATGCACATAGGTGCCGCTGACAGCTCTGAGGAAGACAGATTGTTGAGACTGTCTCACTGTTGTGAAGTGTGGAGACGGCCTTCGGCGGTGGAAGACATTTTTATAAACCAACACTTATGTAGAAAAAAAAAGGTAGCATAAGAAAATATTTAAATAATAATTGTACCGTGTAAACGTGACTAATTATGTAATGTATTTTGGAAGGTGCCAAAAGAAGAAACAACTTAATGTATGACCAATGACCGTGTAGTTATTATTCCGTAAATTACATTAAAGGACCGAGTTTTACAGGCATCTATGTAATGTTGCAAATCATATGTCGCCGCCAAATGGCTTAATTAGCCATTTAATGAACTGCCCAATCTTTTGACTAAACGATGCCGTTCAACTAGCGGCCTGAATGATATTCAGCCAATGCGTCTAATACAACATTTAATAAGCTGGCTAATGCTTAGGCCATTTATATAATAGGGTGAAAATGTGTGGAACATACACAAACTTTGACAAAATCTACTTTCATCAAGACCATTATTTTCAATCCTCTACTTGGTTAACAACAAATATTTCCATCGCTCAAAATAACATGCTTTTAAAAACATCATAATATACCAAAACTGGTTTGAAATTCCCCATCAGTGTCCTAAAAAGGGATACAAATATCGATAATCCACATTGTTATCTTACACATCACCCAAAAAACATGGCTGACCTTCTTCCTTCAAGCACCCTTATAAAATGCCACTCCATGCTACACAAGCACTTCCTTAAACGATTGTCTGGGACACGCGTGTTCTATCGCGTATCTTCGCGAGATGTGCCCCTACCATTGTTTTGAAAGTGTATTGTCATTTTATAAAGGTAATTTAGTTTGTTTTCTTCACTATAAGTAACAGAATAGCATAATAGTTGAATAAATAGACTGAAAACTGGGTTGGTCAAACTGCCATTTTTTTTTTTTTTTTTGTTTTGGCATCTCTAAGTGTCCCTAAATATGAATAAGTATTCCAAATATCAACGGTCGCTACTTAGTGTGCATACACACGAGCGACACGCGTCGACGACAAAGGCAACTGCAGCCGTCGATTCGTGTTGGCGACAGCCGTCATCGTCGTCGACAGCTGCCGCGTGCACTTATAACATTTAATAGGTGAAATCGCCGATCGTCATACATATTACGTACCGGTAATAGATCTGCCTACTCTTAAAGGAAAAGACGAAATAAAGTTTCCATCAAAATAGAATAGAATAGAGACACATACTGTAGGTAGTCTGTGGTGTACCATTTACACGATAAAATGAATACATACATAAAGTATATTATACTAATCTAAATAAATATATACATATAACAATAGACATGAAACAGGAGTAAGGAAAATATAATGGTGCTGTTTAAGGATAGAGGAAGTGATTTGTTATCATAATCTCTCATATCTGACGAAATGTGTACGGTATTACCGGTACACCTCTGTCTAACCCTTCCAGGATTGCAGGCGTAATGTAATGATGTGTATGTGATTTCTCATTTTTATGAAACCAACCCAAATATGACAAAATAGTATTAAGTCCGCCTCTGTACAACTGTGTGCTTGAATAATTAAATAAAAATTTGGAAAATCCAAAAGTTCACGACTCATTTGACCATATAAAAAATTATAGATATAGATATTATATAAGTTAGAATAGGATAGAATAGAATACTCTTTACTATGTACACCATACCTATAAATTACAGACATAAATATATAAATTTTACAAAGGGTGACACAACGGGTGGTCTTATCGCTAAGAGCGATCTTTTAAAGACAATCAGACAGTTCGTTTTTTCATTACTTATAATTAAACTACTTTGAATAAAAGAGCCATTTTCAATAGGTTTCCTCCTATGGGTGAAACGAATCTATAAAAAAAATGACTCAATTAATTTATTTTTTCGCAAGCAAGGATTTTTTTTTTAGAAAAATTAGGTTCGTTTCTGCTGCATTAAGGCCATTTTTGAAAGTACAGAATTCGTTTTCATTAAATTATCCATACAATGGTATATACTCCTGCTAGTACACAGAACCTACTTATTCTGTGTACTAGCAGGAGTATAACAATACAAAAACAGTTGCAGAAACAGTCATCTGTTATTTCCTCAAAAACTGTTAACTAAAAAGGTTAAGAACTATAGAAATCATACAATTCTGTTTAAAATGACGCATTTGTCGAATTCATTCGGTAGGTACCTATGTCGCATCGATTCAATGTTATTAGCATATCGGTAACAAAATATTAGTCTGTTCGGCTTGGTATCTTTATTATGTCGATTGACAAAACAACTTAGTTTAGTTTACGACCGCCTTACTTATTGGCTGACCGGGAATACTGAATTTGTACCTTAGATCGACATTTATCGTTAATGTTGATTTAGAATCTTTGGCGATGGTAAAGCGAGAGGTTTGACAGGAAAAAATGTAGATCTAATCAAAGTATAAAAACGCATTGATGATGTGTATTTTGTAGAAACTTATAAGCTTAATTTCGTATGAAAATAAATTATTATTTGCTATTTAGGTAGGTAGTTGGAATCAGAAATCATGTACACATATCATATGATTATTTCCTTTTAAAGATAAGTCCTTAAAAGGAAAACCAAATTAAAAAAAAAAATCTTCTGTAAGTCACCACATTTTTGGAGGCCATCAATAGTTTAATGAGGAATAAGATCCGAGTCCTACAAACCTAAGATTACCTTCTCATCATCATCTGCCTAGCCTTTTCCCAACTATGTTGGGGCCGGCTTCCAGTCTAACCGGATGCAACTGAATACCAGTATTTTATATGGAGCGACTGCCTATCTGACCTCCATAACCCAGTTACTGGGTAATACGATACCCCTTGGTAAGACTGGTTGTCAGACTTTCGGGCTCTTGACTACCCGTAACGACTGTCAAAGATCCACGAATGACAGCCGGGACCAACGGCTTAACGTGCTTTCCGAGGCACGGAGGAGTCCCGTTATGTAAAGATGGTCACACGTCCATATACCAACCGCGGCAAGCGTAGCTTAACCTGATCGATCGACCTGTGTGGCTGTTTTTATTTAGCCACGGGCCCCTACGATTATCTTCTATTATAACGAATACTTCATATAAAAGACACAATCCACAATACATCAATAGAGCTACAAAATGAAATACATTTTATACTGCATATGGCTATCATTCTCTTACTCTAATCTCACTTTATTTGTGGTCGGCGCAACTTTTCTTTCTCTTGCATACTTCTCTATTATCCGTCATCTTGGTAGTCACCATCTACTAGCCATATCCTCGTTCACACATTCCATCCATCGTTTCGTTGGCCTCTAACACCACCATCCTCAAAACCTTCATCACGACATTTTCATTATTCCATGAGTGTATACTTCTACGCTGTTTCGTATACGGTATGATATAAATGTATCAAAGAGAGCTGCTGTCTACAATGAATCTCGCATACAAGGCGTATGAAACTCGCACACATCTTTAGTTGGGGCAAATGATGAATTATGCGTGTTGCGTCTTCTTAATTGTTGGTCGTCTTGTTATCTGAAATTAGTTACCTCAGTTTGTTTGTTACAAGTATTAATGTAGCCTTAAGTGCTGATATGAAGTGTTTAGAATAGTTTTATTTGATGAATCTTTTTGAAATAAAAATCCGATTGAAAGTGTTTTGGACTTTTTTTTTTACCATGACGATGTGATGTCAAATCAAGGAAGGACTATCGAGTAATTCTTAGTTCAAGTGTTCACTTTTAGAATAGAAACGTTTGTGAATGTTTTTGATTGACTATTGACTTTAAATCTTTGA
Organism: Eremobia ochroleuca; assembly: GCA_949629135.1. Classification (NCBI taxonomy): domain Eukaryota; kingdom Metazoa; phylum Arthropoda; class Insecta; order Lepidoptera; family Noctuidae; genus Eremobia; species Eremobia ochroleuca. The sequence goes on along the minus strand of OX451402.1, from coordinate 5,401,207 downwards.
CTCGTAAAATCTGAGTGTACCTACTAATAGGCCACCTCTGAAAAATCTGCCCAAAAAGATCAAAATAAATAACCACATTTAACATTTTAAAATCACTTTCCGGTTTCTTAACCGTAGCGACAGAATTACGCAAGACAATGAAACCCAAAGCAAAAATGTAACGAACGTAAATAAATGAGTGGACGGAACCATTCGACCTTGTGAAAGAAAAAAGGATTTGTTAAAACTCTACCAAGTCAGGCTTAGGGTGCGTTTTACTGACAAATATTGGTTAAAATTGTTGAGGGGTATCGCTGTAGGTATATATTCGGCCTTGGACGATGATTATTTTTCTAGTTAGTATCCGTAAAAATTAGTATATTGGTTTGCTTAGTAACAGTTATATTGATTTGGTCTTGCATTCATTCGTTAACAATAATTTGTTTCTAAATTTACACAAAATAAACGAAAAATTACATAGGGAACAAAAAAAAAAAACGAAATTAATTCAATTACATAAATTTTATGACTACAAATCTTCAAGTACGCCAGCACATCAATCTACTACAATCAGTCAATTTTCTTTAATAGATTTTCAATTTTATCGCCAAAGTATAAGGTTCAAGGTTGATTGGGAAAATTTGTCAGTTTCGAGTAGCTTGATGTGCTGGCGTCTGTACGTAAGTAAATTTTATTTGTTTAACCCTTAAATGCATAATGTTGCCATATGGCAACAAAGTACGTCATTTAATTTTTTTAACAATTTGATAGCTGTGAATTTCTGAACGCACCTCTTTTTGTCAAAACAATATATATACTCTATGAATATTAATATTATTGTATAATTATTATATATTTATTATCTAAATTCTATAGATAAATACCTATACAATAGCATTTTTTGCTATACGATAAAATAAATCATGCATTTAAGGGTTAAACATGGTGTAAATTATACATTTCATGGATAATAATGGGGTACAGAAAAGTTGTAGCATGTTCAACCGCATATCGTGACGGACAAATTGGTAGGAAGAGATGGCGCATAAACCGTGAAAATATTCATGAAAATTACATTTCTTCATTATTCATTAAATATTAGGTGTAATTACAATTCAATAAGTATATTTTATATATACAATTCAATGTCAAAGTAGTCATTAAATAAATTGGTCAGCAAAAATTTCAATTCCAAATTACAATTATTCCAAAAAAATATAATAGATCTCAAGTATGACGTAAGTATCTCATATCGATATACAAACTCTTGTCCTTCCACATCAAAAAGACGTTATGTAAGGGCAAGAACATGTAACGTCAAATATTGCATAACTATCTTTATTTCTGTTATCAAAACCTACTCGATGTGACCATTATGAAGATATACTATTTCTTCTCCATGAACAAGACTTGTGTAATGTAAGGACAACAACATCATACATAGTCAAGCCTTGCATAGCCATGTCATTAGCTGTTGTTCTTATCCATCAACAAGATTTAATGTGAGGGCATGAACATACGTTGTCAAGCCCTCCAAAGTCATCTCTATTTCTGTTAACAAAATAAACTTAACGTGACCATAATGAGAATATATTTACTGTTGTGCAGCCTCATTAAGAAGATATTAATTAAGGACAAGAACATCATGCATCGTCGTCATAGCCATCACTATTTCTGTTAACAAACCAACTCGATATGACCGTTATGTGGATATACTAACTGTTGTCCTTCACCAACAACAAGACAGAATGTAAGGGCAAGAACATACGTTGGCACGCCCGCAATCAGTGAATCAAAAGTCATTTCTTTTACTGCTATCAAACCAACTTAAAATGAACACAATGTGGATATTTTAACTGTTGTTCATCTCCATCAACAAGACATCATGTAAGACCAAGAACATTCATCGCCAGCCATCTTTATTTCTGTTGTCAAACCACCTCGACGTGACCATAATGTGGACCATGTTTCAAAAGTTTCGTACACACCAGAACACACCTTTACAGCGCGGACACAAAAAACAAGAAATATACCAACGAATGGGCGAAACACTCGAAAATCGGTTCAAACAATTATTTTTTGCTCGAAATACGAGACTTAACGAAATTCAAATCGCTTAGGAGAGGAGAATTATAGAAAAAGCTCTGCGCATCTTCAAAGGTGGGTCGTAACCCTTTCGGGGACGGGAGACGGGTAGGAGGGAGGGATGGAGGGGGTGGTACGCACTGTAATATAGAAAACTTGTGTTAGCCCAGTTCCGCGCCTTTGTAACATCATTTCGGCTGCCGGTGGACGCTGACCGAACAGTCTCGACCGTTTTCTTTGTTGTTTTGGAAGACGGTTTTCGAAGTTTAAATGTGTCGATTTTGTATTTAGTGAGTTTGTTTTTAGTTTTTAGATGAACGAGATGTCAAATATAATGGGGGCTCATGAATCAAAGAAGTCGAAGTTTCTAGAATCTTGATATACAAATCAGTGTTGCGAAATTGATGGAAATCAGAAAATTATGCGTAGGTATTTTTTATTATTTACTTATTACTATACATTTGACAACCAGTCTTACCAAGGGGTATCCAGTGACTGGGTTGTGGAGATCAGCCAGTCGCTTCATGTAAAATACTGGTATTCAACTGGATTCGGTTAAACGGGAAGCTGACCCCAATATAGTTGGGAAAAGGCTATGCAGATTGATTGTGTTATTCTGTATAGTTCATTACAGTTTCAAAACTAAATTGAACTTAGAATGTACTTAAGTAAGTGCATGTTAGGTAACGATAAACCATGCTTACGAATATAGAAATATTGTATTTTTTTTAAACTGTATGTCCTCCACAAAATGTTCCATTTATAACAACGTTATGAATGTTATGATAAAAAAATAACTCACAAATTTATAAACTCACCCGGTAGTAACAAAAAGAACAAAAAGAAATCACAAAATTAAATAATTGACCTAGTATCAAAACCGTTGAATCCACGTTCAGCTTTATAATTTAAGAAGAAGAAACAGGCCATAAGAAATAAATGTAAAGAAGGAACGGTTTGGACCCCGAAAGGGTTATAAAGGGGTGCGGAATACCCCCACCTGTACGTACACGATGGATGTACGTAATAGAATTTTAAAAGGAGTTATGTTTGTTCATTGGAAATAAGTTTAAGGAAGAAAGAATTTTGTTTTCGTTTTTTTTTTTGTAGACAAATGGCGTAGTGAAATGGAACCGCCGTAGCTGTTTATAATGTACTTGTAACTATTATTGCATTTTTTTTAACGAATCATGTTCTTACGAAGAACTCGGAAAACACTTTTATCAAGACTCAAAAATAATACAATTCTAAGATTGAAATCCTATCTAAGATAGTGGACTGTGTTATCATTATCTCTAAATGTACTTCTTTTTCACAAGAAATATTTATAAATGATTTTAATATTAATTAGGCCTGAAAAAAAGTTATGAAAGTCCTACTTAAAACGTTCTAGATAACACATAAAAATACTTACAATTACATATTAATTACATAAAAAAACAAAAAACAACAGATATCGAAAAAGGACTAGGAAAAACGGAATGATTAGCATTATTCCATTAGGCAATATTGAAACTATCTCAATTCACAAAACAAAGCAAAATCGGCACCACACACTATACAAGATGGAGACGACAATGCGACTGTAAATTAAACTTCGCATGTGTACGTTCCCAGATAGTATACGAAAATTCAATCAAATATGGGGTTGAAACACTAGGGCCGTGGGGTCCGAGTGCCCACGTATTATTTCGGGATATCGCCAAGCGGATGGTCGACTCTTCACGTGACCAGAGCGCTGGCCTATTTTTTGGCCAAAGTATCAGCATTGCCATACAACGTGGCAATGTTGCCAGCCTTTTGGGCACGTTTCCTATTGACAGCGATGCGGACGAATTTTTTGATGCCCTTTGATTATTTGCCCTCCTTTTTATATACTTGTATATATTATTATTATTATTTTAAGTCTGTTATGAATAAATAAATAATCAAATATATATATCCAAAACTTTAGTCAATATAGCTAGTCGCTAATCGGCAAAACTCATATTAAATCAGTGAAAACAATGCGGAGAGTCCTTTATCGCTTTTTCTGAGGCATCATGTGGGAAGAATGGTCAGGTAACTTATTCCTTGCGTTATCGTTCTCTGCACATCCTGCCTCAGTCACCTACTCTTCTTCTTCTTGTTTGTGTACTACTAGCACTAGTTATAAGACATTTTTACTAACAAAATGGACTTTATTGTTCTCCGAAGTGAATGAATAAATAAAAAGATCCCATTCATCACTGCGACTTTTTCATTTGATTTTAAAAATCGCTTTCTTAAAATTTCGATCCTACGTTTTTTTTTTAGTTCCAAAGTACTCTTATGTATCAGTATTGCTAGTGTTTTTATTGTAATTATCTTTGTCGTATTATAATTGTTGCCTTCACAATGCATTTTTTATTGGGGTTTCACTTTCGTGGAAATCCATATAAATCTTTAACAGCATGTATTTGGGCGTAACTCTCGGCCCTTTGTTTCAGGGACGTCTTAGATTTTCTTAGTGTAAATTGTTTTTGAGACATGTATTGATTGCTCTAAAGCGAGAATTTGCTCTGCTTTGTTTTATTTGAAGAGAAGTAGGCATTGTTAGCGGGAGGGTTTAATTATTTTTACTTTAAAGGTTTTATACTGCTTGAAGGGGACGTTATAAATTGGTGTGTTGATATATACAATGGCAGCGAGCAGCTCATTTGGATTTAGAAATTAAAATGTTCAGATAGGTAGCGATCTTGCGGTTTAGGTAACGTAGAATTGTCAAAAACTTTCGTACTTTCCAATTTTTATTATAGAAATTAATCAACAATTTATTGTTTGTTGCAATAAATTATTTGGATTCCAGAAACGCGACGTAAAAATATTTAATTGATATTAAATTCAATTTATTTTGGTAGCCCATAATAGAAGAAGAGTCTGTTTAATCTGCTAGGATGGATTTGGACTAGGCCAGTTCCTTATCCTAACTACTATTACAAATGCTAAAGTAAGTTTGTTTGTTTGTAACGCTTTCACGCCAAAACGGCTGAAAGGATTTAGATGAATTCAAAAAATTTATTTATTTGTAAACATAGGTGTAATTTAGTGTACAGACGCCAGCACATCAAGTTACCCGAAACTGTAAAATTTTGCCAATCAACTTTGAACCTAATGCTTTAGCGATAAAGTTGAAAATCTATTAAAGAAATTTGACAGGTTGTAGTAGCTTGATGTGCTGGCGTCTGTACATGATGGTATAAAATAATAAAAATAAAAAATATGTTTTGTCACTATGTGCTGTCTCCAAAAGAAGAATAAAAGGCTGAAAGCACGAGTGATAGCAATCCGTACGTTTCGCGGTCGTCGTATAGAATGTGTCCACTCTATAAAAAGGGGACCATTATTTGTATTGATTATGGCTTTAGTTTGTATTTTTTTGAATCAATTTTCATAACCCATACAAATTGTAATTCTACCAGGAAAATGTAAAAAAAATTCCATCTCTTAAACAACAACAGCTGATGATTGATCTATCACTAAACCGCTATCAGACGAAAAGATTTTTAAGGAACATATATTCACTAATAGGTCTACAGTAACACTTGAAATACGAAAGCCTCCTCCACTTCTCCGATGTGTGTTGACTATGTCAAATTGTTACTGTAGACGTCCAGTTGACTATAGCACGAAGTTGTGGGTATGTAGATATAGTTGTAATTAACCAAAAGAGAACTGCCGATATACAGCATGCTTTTTTTTACCGGCTCCAAATTTTTACAGGGTGTTCCACCCATGAATATGAATAACTTTCACTATGGAACCAACTCTGAGATCACGAAAAAAACATCAGCTGTTCATACATTTTGGTCAAGTAGGTATTAAACTTTTGTATTAAACAGCTGATTTTGTTTTCGTGATTTCAGAGTTGGTCCCATAGTGAAAGTTGTTCATATTCATGAGTAGAACAGCCTGTAAAAATTTGAAACCTGAAAAAATATCATGCAGTATTTTATAAAAATCTTACTATGAAAACTTAAGTAGAGTGAGCTGTCAATAGTGTCAATCCCTAGCATTTGGTGGAGTAACTGCTCACTTTAAACTTACTTCACCTATGTTTTTACGACGGGATTTTTACTGAATAGACTGGTTCATACCTACTACAGTGGAAATTCGATTAACCGGACTGATTGTTGTCGTTAGGGTTTCGGATAATCGAAAATCCGGATAACTGAATGTATGAAGAAAAGTGGGTATTGTGTATATGTAAAATGCATATCAATGAAAATGAATGATTATTAAGAAATTATTAAGAGATACATATTTCAACACGATGTATGCACTTATTGGTCGTGGTTGGTCGTGGTTGATAGTCCGGCACCCTAATTGCGTAACACACTATTACTCTCAATTTGAATCATTTTGAAGCATATTGCTAATCCATTGCTCCTTATGTTCGAAAGAAGTGTGTGCTCAATAACATAAATAACGCAATGAACGTTGTTGAACTGTCAAAATGAAACCCATTGTTACTGATAGTGAGTTACGCAATTACCCTGCTGATCGACGCGAATCCGTATAACTCGAATCCGTATAACTGATGGCTGGAAAATCGAGTTTCTACTGTTTTGGGATGACGATTATGAAAGACATGTAATTCAGACAGAAATACAGGCATTAAGTCCGTCTTTGTACAGTATTTATTTATTTGTGCGTAAAGTTTTAAAATACAGGGTTATTTTTAAAACACTAACAACCTCGCACATATTAGTTACTGACATCATAAACACTTTTTCTCTCTGACTTTTTACCAAAATTACCAAAATTAATGTCAAGTTTCTGTTATAATTACACTTATTAGATCTTATTTTGTAGTAAGTACCGCCCCCACATTCGCAACACACTGTTTGATAACTTATCAAGTGCTTTATTTTGGTACCGCGTAGAGTTTTTCACATATAAAGCGATCAATTTAAATATTTTTTAATTATATTATGTAAATATAAAATAATTGCTGATTTATTAAAAGTCTTAAAATAAAAGTTGTTATTTATGATGTTAGTATTATAGTCCTGTGAGGAGTTTGAGGTTATTAGTGTTTTATAAATAACCCTGTATAAGTAATTAAAGTATGACCATACTCTTAAGAGATCATGAAATAAGTTTAGGTATATTAATTTGTAAGAAGCAAAAGGCGTACGAAAAAACTGGTATATAATAAATTGCACGAAATTCAAGACGATTATAAATGTCTGACGACATTTTTATTCAAAAAGGGTGTTATTTTTTAACGAGAAGGGGTTAAGACGGTGGTTTAAATTACATCTTTAATTTTAGCTTACATTGTAGTATTGCAATATTTCACCATTTGACAGCAATTTAAATGTCTTTTAAGACCGTCCTGGATTATATAAAGTATTAAGTAAGAGGAAAGTTGCTTGAATTTAGATTTCTTAATAATGATTTAAATCAATCTGAGGGAAAATGGGCAGAACTCTGAAAGGCCAATAAAATATTGCCTTGATTGAGACATGTCTCTTCATATACAACGTGTAACATTAAATGCGCAAAACCTGAAAATAGTTTGATCAGAATAACGAGCAGAATTAATTGAACCACTTTTTAATATAGGTCACATTTTTCAAAAAATCTTCATTAATAACGTTGCCGTGTCTATTTATTAATAGGTCAAGCAACCCAATGTCAGCGCGGCGCAGCGGCCCGGTGACGACTCCTCCGTCGATAAAGCGTCGTCGTAGACAAAAAAAACGATCAGAATGTCCAGTAAAACTAAAACAACTCATAAAACCTTTACAATTTTTTTAATGACTTATATTCTATCTGAAATAGGTCAATTGAATTAAAAATCAGTTGGGGTGTCTGAGGTTTTGCGCATTTAACGTTACATGTTGTATGTATGCTTTACTATTTACCATTCTAACATTACAAAGATGGCGTCCGTTACTCAAAAAAAAAAAAAAAATAGAATTTTTTTTACTATATTCGCAATCAGCCCATAATGTTCCCACTGCTGGGACACAGGCCCCCTCTCTTCGAGAGGTAGTGGGCTATAATCTACCACTCGGACTAAGTGCGGGTTGGTAGATGTCACATGTCTTCGATTTTTTTTTATCCTTCATCGTTTTGAGAGCAGTGGTGATGAAATTATTATATACAGCGTGTAACGGAAGGGGGGTATCAACCCTGAAGGAGGTGAATGTGCTCATGAAACTCAACAACTTTCCCCAAAGAACATAGGTCGAAATATGAAAAAAAAAAATTGGCCCTCCCATAGTAAATCGGTTCCCTCCCATACTAAAGTCAGTTTTGTAAGGGAGGGCCAAATTTTTTTTTCATATTTCGACCTATTTTCTTTGGGGAAAGTTGTTGAGTTTCATGAGCACATTCACCTCCTTCAGGGTTGATACCCCCCTTCCGTTACACGCTGGATAACGGTAAAACGGGGCGAATAGAAAATGCAGGGGTGAATCAGGACAAAATTTTAAAATTGATTTTAACATTGAAATAATATAGTTTTTTGCCAAAAGGTCTCTAATGTGTTTACTTTATTATAATTAACGATTAAGTGTCCTTGCTCGCAACAACGTTAAAATCCATTTAAATGTTTCATCCGGATTCACTCCTGCATTTCCTATTCACCCCGTTTTACGGTACACAAAGTAAAGCGCCTGTCTGGTTTCGAACCCACGACCTACATACAACTCGTAAGTCAGGATCGTTACTACTGGGCCACCACTACTCATTTATTATATTATAATCAGTCTATTATGTTAGACGGGCTTGTGGCTAAGTAATAACAGCCGCACGGGTCGATCGATCAGGTTAAGCTACGCTTGCCGCGGTTGGTCCGTGGATGGGTGACCATCTTCACATACCGAGATCTTTCCGTGCCTCGGAAAGCACGTTAAGCCGTTGGTCCCGGCTGTCATTCGTAGATCTTTGACAGTCGTTACTACTTTGGGTCGTCAGTAGCCCGAAAGTCTGACAACCAGTCTTACCAAGGGGTATCATATTTCCCAGTAATTGGGTTGTGGAGGTCAGATGGGCAGTCGCTCCACGTAAAATACTGGTATTCAGCTGAATCCGGTTAGACTGGAAGCCAACCCCAACATAGTTGGGAAAAGGCAGGCAGATGATGAATCAGTCTATAATATTCCCACTACTGGGACACAGGCCCCCTCTCGGTGAGAGGGAGTGTGCCATAATCCGTCACGCGGGCCCGGTGCGGGTTGCCAGATGTCACATGAACTTGAAGTATGAGGATATCAACTATGGCAGTGTGCAAACGAATACAGACCATATAGGCCCTCTTTATACAGGCAGCAACTCAACAAATTCCCACGAAACCAACTTAAGGCAGACCAAAAAAAACAAGTGAAAGTCGAAAAAACAAGAGTCTCCAATCGAAATTCAATACCAATTAAAATACCCACCCTTTCGTCTTCAAGATAGTATTTAAATTAAGGAATATTCCCATTGAGTCGTCCCAAGCGACTCATTTAAATTAAGCTTTTTGAAAAAGTCTCATATCTTCTTTACCAGGGGCGAACGGTACATCAAAGGGGTGGAGGAACGGGGTAAGGTATTTTTCTTGAAGGGAGGGGGTGGGCAAAAATGCGTAGCGACTCACACATCAATGCGTAAGTATTTACCGAACGCACACAGGCGCCGACGGTTGTATGTAAAACACTTTAAGAAGCGTTGAAGAAATGCGAGAAGCTTAGCGGGTACAGGGTGTGGTTATTTTCGTTACGGGTTTCGGACGGGTGGATCTTGAGAAAAAATTGCCCGTTATTTTCTGTAAAGCTACCTAAAATTCTGTATTTTGAACTCAGTTTTCTTAAGGTAGCATTTTAATAGGTCAGCCTTATTTGTTGGCTTTAGATTTTCATAAGATACATGACCATGACCAGAAAGTATGGCAGAAGAAAGGAAGGCTCAGTAGTGCGTGATTCCAGACTGAAATGACATGATCCATGATAATGCCACGTTGTTACGTAAAGTTATATTCCGTCTCAGAAAGCACGTTACGCCGTTGCTCCCGGCTGTCATTCGTGGATCTTTGACAGTAGTTACGCGACGTCAAAAGCCCGAAAGTCTGACAATCAGTGGGGAGGGAATATCATATAGCCCAGTTACTGAGTTGTGGAGGTCAGATAGGCAGTAGCTTCATGTAAAATACTGGTATTCAGCTGCATCCAGTTACGCTGGTAGCTGCCTCCAAAATATTTGGGAAAAGGCTAGGCAGATGATAATCAGGTTACGAAATACAAAATTATTTTTAGTATACTGCAAACCTGAATAAGTTTGTTCAGAATAAGTAACTGAATCGATTCCAATAGGTTTTACACCATGTTATATTTTGTCCCAAAAATATTTAAAAATGGTAACAAGTTGGACACCAAGAGACACTAAGTACATATCATATCCGCAACCATACGCGCACAACACAGGTCACAGTCGGTCGGCCGGTGGCGCGTGTTAAGTGGTAACCAACTTTTTGTACGGACAATTAGGTAACATAACAAAATTGTAACTTCGTGATTTTTCATGATACAGGTTTGAAATTTTGTACATAGATTCTTTACATAAAAAATACTAGACACGTATTTCGGGTTTGCCACATAATAAAAATAATGTTGCATATATTAATTACTCTGTGCTCAGCCAGTTTCCTAAACACTAAAAATGACTATGTAACGGTGATTGGTTCTTATGAGTCAATTGTTATGCATCAAAGATAACCTAGGTTTATAAGAGGTGAGACGATAAAAGTGCCGGGTCATGCTGAAACCTTTAGACGATTTGATGGGAAATGCAAAATAAGTTTAAAATTGCAGTCAACGTAGTGGATTTGTTATACATAGCCTAATTTTAGCAAGGGGTTTTATTTTTCAAAAGTAAATAGTAAATTGTATTTAAAGTGATGATTGATATTAATGTCAATCAATTATTGTAAACCCGAAGTTACATAATTATAGGATTTAATTATTTATTTATATATATATACATACCAAAAAAAAATAGAATTGTTACTACAGAACATACAATGGGCGGCCTAATCGTTTTCTGCGATCTCTTCCAGGCAACCTTGGAATGGACAGTGATTGCGTGGACATAAAAAATGGGGTTGTCATTGGTACAAAATAATAGGTAGGTATACTATAATACTTAGATACATAGATATATATGCTGTATAATAAATACATAAATAAATACATATTAATTAAACATATAGAAAATAAATGACGACTACAGATTATTGCAGCTACGGAAACAAGATCACAACAACAAATAATGTTCCTTCACGAGTCCTCAGGAAAACTTATGTAGAACTAAATTGTTCATCATAAACTTTTCTTTATTTATCTGAAGAGCAACAGAGAGCTACGATATTTTTCCTTAATTTTATTTAATTTCACGTTAGTAAATATAAACCACGACACAAATTGTTAAAATACGCTTTTTATTTTGGCAATTTTTTCCTGCTTTTCAAATTAATTATAGTTTGACAGTGCACCATACAAACGAACTAGCGTACTTACTAGGTAACATACCTTTTGCGATTTTTTTATTCCGAACGAAACCCGTTTTTTCCTCGCCGATGTATTTTCTTCACAAAACATCACCCTGTCCAGCGGGGGTAAAAGCGAAAGGGTTGTGGGGGCGATCACCTCCCTTAGACGGGGGTGTCCGCCGTCTTCTTACAACCTTTTTACACAGGGGGATGCAGAGTAATAGCCTACAGAGACTTTGTATGCGTAGATTGAGAATTTCCTCTTCTAGATTTTTAATGAATACTTATTTTCGTGGTATATCATTATCATTTAAATGAAAAATTTTGTTTTTCTCGAAAATATTTGCGATAAACTTTCAAAGTGTGTGAAAATAAAGGCTTAAGTTGGCAATTTCTTCTTTCGCAAAATAATAAGTACTTATTACGGACTTTTCGAGAAAAACAAGGAATGCACCGTAACGTATGACAGTAGAATGCGTTCTGCGTTCTGGTGTCTGTGTCGAACTATACAGCTTGGCTCTCAAGAAATCTGGCAAATGAAGCGTAGATCGCAGAACGCGGGACCTCACACAAGTATGTGAGCTTATAAGCTCACATACTTGTGTGAGGTCCCGCGTGGACAAAGGAAAGTGAAAATGGGCTATCATCGGGTCATTGTGAGTGATTTCAGTAACTTTACCTAGGTATAACGGTTAACCACGCAAGACAAGCCACGAATCCGGTCCTTTCAATAATTTTCAACTAACAATCGGCCCGTACCACAAATCTATCTATACACTTGCCTCCACACCACTTTTCCAGTATAATTTTATCATAAGATTCCCACCACAGCCTCTGTCCCAAAAACTGGCTGTCGCCAAGAATGTTGTATTAGCGGAGCGAGGGGGGTGAGTAGGACGGGCTCGGGAGGGGGTGTAATTGCAAAATAAAATTAGCCGGAACGGGTACGTGCTCAATTTTCGCCTCCCGGCACTGATTTGTTTTCGCTCTCGTCTATGTACGGGTGCCTCGGATTCTTAACTGCTCTGTGCCCGCGTTTTCTTAGCCTATATATTATTGATCCGACGTTACTCTCTGCCATATTGTTTCTTATGCTCGCTACGCTACAAACTCTTTTAACTATTTATGCTTTTTCAATACCTTCGCAAAAGAAAAGCGAAGGCATCGGGCAACCTTTCAACCGCGACCAATTACTATGACGCAAGCCACAACTCAAGTGACATTTTGATAACGTCAGTATTTGCATTTAATTTTATTTTCGAGAGCAAACTCTAATTAGTTGACAGAAACGAGCACTGAAAATCCTTCTGGCGATAAAAAAAAATCCCTCCGGTCGTGATTTCATCCGCGGGAATGTTTAAAAAGGCGTCTAAAACTTTCGGGGCCGGACTGCGGAGTCAATGGCTTTTTTATTTTCGCGTTTTCTTTCTTTTCCGGTTCAACTTTTCCAAAGTTTTATTTTGAGGAAGTTCCACGAGTGTCAGTTTGGCGTTCGCCTCGCAATTTTCCGCGGTTTGCGCCGATAATTGCGGACGCAGGTGGGAATATTATTTTCTTTTTTTTTTTGCTCCCGCCCGTCTGTTTAATTTCCAGCGCCGGCGGCGTTTATTACTATTTCCTCGGTCCGTGAAGTTATCTGTGCATGTTAGCGGTTGGTCAGAGAGGTCGGGCGTGACATGTGACGTCACACGCATGCCGCCCGTGCGCACATAAAGTCGTCAACTCTCGAACGCGACCGGCTATTTCCCTTTTAAAGTGAACCTATCTCCACCTATTTACTGACACATGCCACATGTGGCACGCCCACCGCAGCGCACGCCCACCGAGCATGTGGCATACATATACTCGTGTATGTGCCCCAGTTACGTGACGCCGTACGTGCGACACATGGGCGTGTGTGGTGCAGTGCGCAGCCGCTGGGCGGGGCCTCCCCCCCGTTCACGTTAACGTGACGTCGTTTCACGGGTTCACGTTACTGCTGTGTGCGCCAACGTGACAGCTATTTATTTCAATGCCTCCGTCGCGGGCGTCTCGGCTCTAACGATAAATGAGTTATAATTTATTTTTACTCGAAAAAGGAAGGGTAAGGGAGCCTGGGCTTGTAATTAATGGTGAAATTGGCTATTCCGAGTATTCGGGATCCGGTAATGAGGTGAGATTGAGATTAAAACTCGGCTAAATGAGCTCCGTAAAGGATTAAGGACGGAAAAATTGTGAGTTATAAAGCCACATCCGACGGCTGACGATGAAACTTTGATAGTTACTCTTTTTCTTCTTAAATTATTAATGAGCCGAAATTTTCGTCTAGTTTTAGTCTATTAGTTTATTTCAGTCTGAAAGTTTGTGGGGAGAGAGAATGAGTTGCCCCTTGAACTGCGAAATATTCTCTACTTTTCAGTTTCATAGCATCATGCAGTAATGATATAAGGTTTTCAAGTTATAAAGTTATGCGTGAGTAGCTTTGTGAAGACAGTGAGGGCAATTATTCAATCCTCCTAGGCAATTACTTCACGGACAGCACTTTTATACGCATTCATTGGTTCCTTGCGAGAACATGCGTCAAGTGTGCAAACGACTCAGTTCACAGTTTGATTTGCGTGGCTGACTACAACCCTATTTGTATAAGCTTGTTTTCGACGTATAAAAAGCTTTAGCAGAAAGTACAAAGAAAACCAACCTACGCAGAGACGTAGCTACCTACTTAGTACGAGTATTCAAAACATTTTCATAGAACTCATCATTTGTTTAGTCTTTTCCCAACTACGTTAGGTTCGATCTCCAGTGTAACCGGATACAGTTGAATACTAATATCTTACATGGAGCGACTGCCAATCTGACCTCCACAATCCAGTTACTGGATAGCACGATATCCCGTGGTAAGACTGGTTTTTAGACTTTTGGGCTTCTGACGACTGTCAAAGCTCTACAAACGACAGCTGAAACCACCGGTTAACGTGTTTTGTGAGGCCCGGAAGGGTCTCGAACTGTAATGGATGGATACCCATCCACAGAACGACCTCAGCAAGCGTAGCTCAACCTTCACTCGACCCGTGCGGTTTTTATTATTTGGACACGCGCCTCTCACCCCAATTTTCACAAAACGTCTCCAAAAAAAAATAACCCACAACAATGAGACTACAGAAAAAATAACATACAAAGACACCCCGAATCCAAGATTACTGTCGATTCAGCGGAGCTTACAAACATGAGTTATGTAAATCACTGTTACTGGAAGTTCCACTGAAATATGCTAATGAACTCCCTGCCTGACGGTACAGATCCTGAATTATTTTCAGTCATGAACCATTGAGTGTTTTGGCGTTAACTAGTGCTGACCTTGGTTAAAGGCTTTGTGTTAAACAATGGTGTCTGTTAAATTGGGAAACAAATAATTTATCTGTAAGAGAAAACGGAGACCAAAGGAACGATGGGTGGACGGTGGGAAAGATGATATGGCTAGAATGGGGGGTGTTTACTACCTACTTACTAAGATGACGACTAATAGAGAAATCATATTCTGCCTAGCTTTTTCCCAACTATGTTGGGGTCGGCTTCCATTCTAACCGCATGCAGCTGAATACCAGTATTTTAAATGGAGCGACTACCTATCTGACTTCCACAACCCAGTTACTGGGTAATACGATACCCCTTGGTGAGACTGGTTGTCAGACTTTCGGGCTTCTGACTACCCGTAACGACTGTCAAAGATCCACGAATGACAGCCGGGACCAACGGCTTAACGTGCTTTCCAAGGCACGGAGGGGTCTCGGTATGTAAAGATGGTCACCCATCCATAGGCCAACCGCGGCAAGCGTAGCTTAACCTGATCGACCTGTGGGGCTGTTATTATTTAGCCACGGGCCCCTAATAGAGATATATGGAAGAAAAAACTCCAAAAAATATATATTAAGGGCAGAAAAATGATAATGATGTATGTTTTATAAAGAGTGAATTAAACAAGAAGAAAGTTTTTTTTGATTGGAGTACGCTTGACCACTATCTGACCTGAGGGGTAATTGCGTAACACACTGTCAAAAGCAAATGCTTTAATTTTGACAGTTCAACAACATTCATTTGATTGTGTAATTTACGTTGTTGAGCAGACAAATTTTTCGAAGATATGAAGAAGTAGCAATGGATTAGCATATTCATTTATTTAGGGTCTCCAACAAACGATGTACACAGATCATTAAAACTAAATTAGGAACTACATAGGTGTACTCCTTCACTTACAGGAGACCACAGCATGCATAATAAAATTTACATCTAAGCTAACAATAACAAAGTTATAATACTAGTGAAATATGAATAAAAAGTTTAAAAGAATTAAGATTAAAACACATTAGTTACTGTTTATAAATGAAAAGTTAAAAAATAATAATAATGACTAATAGATAGACAAAACTTTAAAACATTTCTTATACTTAGCAAGAGATTCGCAGACGTCAAAATATTAGAATATCCTTCAAGATTATGACTGATAGCGTGTTATACAATTAATGTGCTGATGGCAAGCGATGATGCGGTCGATAAAAGTGCAAATTTGCTTAGAAATAACTTGTAAGTAACTAGGCTCTTGTATAAGAACTTTTTTTTTGCATCATTTGTTTTACTGACACGTGAAAAGAGACAAGAAACATTCGGTAAACATAATTTAGGTAACCGTCACCAAAGTAGATGTCGCACCTACGGTGCAATAGCGTCACTTATGCAATTTGGGAGGGTTGTAAATGTTAAACGTTTATATTATTTTATTACAAAGTTGTGAGATGTTCGCTTTAACTTTAATATGAAGTTCAAAGTTGTAGTTTATTACCAGTTAATTTCTTTAGTCAAGAAGAGGAAGAAGAACATTATAATAGGATTGCGAATTTTTAAACGCTTCTCCTGAAATATTACATCATTTGCATAAGTGACGTTATTGCACCGTGGGTGCGATGTATATAGTAGGTACCTATTATATAAAATTATTCTATACTCATTCAGCAGTTCAATTCTCAACCATTAAATTACATTGTTAGTCAAGGCAGTTACGTGTTTGGATAGCCGAGATTTAAAACTGCTGAGAGAGCTAACACTTTTTATATATGTGGGTAGATTATTGAATAGTTGTGCTCCTTCGTATCTAGTACTCTTTCTAGCGTAATTAGTGCGTATTCTTGGCAAAACGAGTAGACTTGGTCGACGAATTGCTAAACTATCTGTGAAAATTTGGTGTTCTGAGAGAAGAACAAGCTATTCCTAGACTGCAGAAGGCTGTTGAGCGAAAGATGACACTGACCCCGGTCGGTCCAGATTTTGAATTATTTTGACATTTTGATCGATTGAGGGATTCTATATTAACGGTGCTGACCTAGGTTATAGGTTTTGTGTTCATCAATGCTGTGTTGATGATGTTTTCCTGTTTCGAATACAAAATCGTGGAATGTTTTCGATATGTTTTTGGCTGACGCGTTGGTCAAATAGTCAAAATCAAAATCAAAAGTCATTTATTCAAATTAGGCTGAGAATCAGCACTTTTAGAACGTCAAAAATAGTCAGAAGGCGACTGCTAAGCGGTTTTACGATGGTATCTAGTAATTTTATGAAGTTATATTGCCATAATAATATGCTCATACTCGTAGTGGACTAAAATACACGGGAATTCAATGCAACTATGTAGTGGACTAACAATCAAAGTATTGTTATAAGGACGAACGTGTTGTTTTGGAGAAAAGTCTCTCTGCCTGCTTTTTCCCAACTATGTTATGGGTTGGCTTCAAGTCTAACTGGATGCAGCTGAATACCAGTATTTTACATGGCGCGACTATCTGTCTGACCTCTACAATCGAGTTACTCGGTAACATTATACCCCTTGGTAAAACTGGTGGCCAGACTTTTTTTGCGTTTCTTATTGATTGTTAAATCTACGAATGACAGCTGGAACCAAGTGTATACTGTGCTTTCCAAGGCACGGAGCGGTCCCAATATGTGTGTGTGTGTGTGTTTTGGCGAAAAGCTACAATGCAAAATTGTCACACGGATTGATTGCTACGAAGTACGAAAGAGACTATTGGCATTGGTCAAGAATAAAATAGAATACTCTTTATTATGTACACCGTATAAATTACAGTTATTAATATAGAAATTCAAGATGTATTGACTACAGGTTTTTAATGGCTACCGGCAATTTAGCAGTAGCAAACAAGTCACTGTGCCATTATCTTTTTTACTACCCATACATTGCAATCTTATTCAAATTAAATTCATATATCACAAACAAAATGGCGTTTTTTTTTATAAAATTACAACTTTACCTACTACTCTCTTTACTAACTACTCTACACTTGTAAAACCACAAACCATGGTAAACTCAACCCTATTCTGTTACTCAAAACGGTCACACGTGAATTTTGGTACTGGTCATTCTAGTTATGTCCACGCATGCTGACAAATGATCTCACAGCGGGCATAGGGAGACCATTAAAAACCGTCAAGGAAGGACGTGGGTAGTGTCCCAGGAATTCAGGTAGTGTACTTGACAGATGGACTGTCCGCGGTCTTCGCATTGTGTGGTCACTGTTGATTTAATACAGCGTGTTTGGACTTATTTGAAGTCCAGCTATTGTTAAATTTTTTGAGAGAAATAGTGACCTTATTGGTGATGTTCTTCAGAAACGTCAGGTATGTAGTACTCACAACTGGCGTGCGTGTATGACCAGGTGAACGAACCTAGACGAAGCGAGAAGAGTACCTATTTAAGGATCGTAACATTTGGCGTTCTGAAGTTTCTACGAACCCTCATGGGACACACATGGGGCTTTACTTACGTATGTAGAAATAGTATCTTTATTAAAAATAAAGATAAAGTCTTGTGAAAATAGTGGTCCTGTTTATAACTAAGCGCTTTGATTTATCAATAAGTCTTAACGACCCACAGGCGAAGAACTTATTGAATTATTTTCACAATAGCAAATGCAGGTTTGAGCCTCTATTCAAATAACTCATTATGAGGAAATTGTGCAGAGAGTCTGACGTAGCTCTTTACATGCTCTCAACTAAATAAACATAAGGATGATAAATGCTTTCAAAAAAGTACGTTTGGCTGCCTCTGGATGACAATTTCAGCATTTTTAGAGTCATGTGAAAATTTTATAAAGCTTAGCATTATTTTAGCTGTCTCTTTGCTCTAGTGGTTGCAACCGCTAATGTTAAGCATGAGGTCCTGAGTTCGATTCCCGGCAAAGTGTCATTGGGTTTTCCGTCAAGAATTTCTCAGAAACAACCTGGAACCTGACTTTGAAGGTAATAGGCTCGCCCCCTATAGTGAAATGTGGGTGTACTAATACCTCCAACTGTACTAATACCTGTGTCCAATCCTTCGGGGAAATTCAGTCCTCATGTTTTGTATGATTTTTCGTTTCAATAGATACTTTATCGAAATAGTTCAACGTCCTCACACTTCTAAGCACACCATAAAGTATAAGTAACAGGACACCATGTGTAAGTGCATGGATCACGGTATAAGTGATTAAAATAGTTTTAAATATACAGAGGCAACCGCACGCGCATGCATCGTGCCTTTGGTATGTTACTGTTTGGGTATATTTTCAGTTGAGAAACACTTATAGTCCATGAACTAAAAACTTATAAATTATGATCGTATCTAAGTATCAGTCAAGAAATATTGAAGCCTTTAAAAGTGTAACATAATTGCCATGTCTTTAAAAGATCTTTATTTTGTCACTAATATTTATGTGTCAATGCTAATATTCTACCCAGTCGCATGTTTTCTGCTTATTGCTGATATTATAAAGAAAAATAAAAATCTTCTTCTTTGTTATACATCCTTCACACACTTTACTTCACTATTAATCCATGACATAAATATAGAAATTTTGCAAAGGGTGACACAATGGGCGGTCTTATCGCTAAGAGAGATATAAAAAAAAAGGTTTTGTACTACTCGCTACCAACTTACCCCAAATAACTTGTGCACCAGACGGGAGCAAACCCAACACCATACCACAGCAATTTATCAGCGGCGTCACGGCACATTAGGCGTGTCCAAACGAATCATGTAAGATACCGCGATACCGATACCAGATACCAGATCACGTGATAAGACATGCACGGTATTTGTTGTACAATTTATTGGGTACCACCACTGTTTACTGTGACTGGTAATAAAGTAATACACCTTCTTATGAGTCATAAATCAAATAATATACAGCACAGGTCAATATCGGCAGCAGTACCGTTGGAGTAAGAATCGCCAGCTATCCTGGCACATAGAGCTAAGCTAAGTGTGCGTACACGCGAGCGACGCGCTTCAGCGGCAAAGGCAATTGCAGCCGTCGACGCCCGTCGTTGAAGCGTCGACGGATACCGTTGACAACGTGCCACTTGTGTATTAGAGTACAGTGCTCAAATACACGAGCGGCGCGGACTCGTCGACGCCTGCCGCCGACATGCGTTGACTCTAAGTTAAAAGGTTGCGACACAAAAAATCCGTTACAGAAGCACAGCAAAAGTGTGTATGCAATTTAAAAATAAACACCTATGCACTAGGCAAGGAATACATACTAGCCATAGACAGACGTTCGAGAAAATGTGGGTGAAAAGAAACTGCGGTCGATGCGGTATTTTGAGTAGGTATGTGGTAAAATTTATGTTGATTAGACGGTTGTCGTCGATAGACCGTTATCTACCTACATAATATTTAAAGTTAATTTTATTCTCAATCTCTTCAGGGGTTATGGACAGTGCAGACGAGATCACCTCAAGAGTAAGCCACCCTCACCATACTATACTATTGCCACAGTGGTATTTTAACGAGTTCATAGTATGCAAGTACAGACGCCAGTACATCAAGCTACCCGAAGCTGTCAAATTTTCCCAATCAACTTCGAACCTAATGCTTTAACGATAAAGTTGAAAATCTATTAAAGAAATTTGAAATTTGACAGATTGTAGTAGCTTGATGTGCTGGCGTCAGTACCTTTGCAGCCAAGATAGGTGACATTAGCCACGTCAGAGCAAGTTTTTCAAGACCTTTAGTTGTCAAAAACGACAGAAGTAGTCACCGTAGCCGCATGGGATGTAGTTTTTTTTTTGACATATCTCGGGACCGTCGGGTCCCAGACCTTTCAGTTGGTTCGGTTGGTCAGACGGAAATCATACGAGGGGCGGAAGCCAACGATTTTAATAAAATGATGCAAAAACCGACGATTGTCCCTGTATGCACTATGCAAGTGCACCCAAGGACAACCCCAGATTGGTGTAAGACTATTGCAGAAAATGGAAAACAATATATTGTATTATGGGCTTGGGTGGTTTATGTGGGCTGATTACAAATAACTATAGAAGGACTATGGCCGCTGCTTGATTAATGTTTTATACAGGGTCTAGATGTCACGAATGCTGCCGGAGAGATGGGCAAAGATCGTCACACTCTGGACGCCTGAGGGAGGACATCGCCGTTGAGATAGACAACGGCGAAGGTGATGTGGGGTAGACTGGATGTGGAAGGCGGAGGACAGGGTGTTGTGGCGCAGTTTGGGAGAGGCTTATGTCCAGCAGTGGACTGCGATAGGCTGAGTTGATTGAAGGTGGTGTGACGATCTGGTCACATTTTTAGTGCCAACATGGCCAGTGATCGCACAAGGCAGGGTGTTTTGGAAGGAAAATGGGGAAGCCTTTGCCCAATAGTGGGGCAAAATATGGGCAAACAAAAAATAAATAGGAAGTAGATATTATTGTTATGGTCGCAAACCCTATCTGGAAAATGTCAGTCAGCATTTTCTTGTAAAGAAGGGATATTGTCTTACCAACACTCTCAGTCCCCTTGCTTTAACAACCTGCCTCAAGCCTGTCGACCGGTTCTATATAAACCGGTAAACTACAAAGTCTAAAGCTTAAAAGTAGCGGTTTTTCCAGTTTATTTCGAACAAAGACATAGTATGGGTGTAGACCATTCATCATAGGAGATCGGAATCGCCTCTTATCTGAGAGATCAGCGCGCTCGTGATTAGTATTGTGAACATTATTCTAATAAACGATTTATAGGGTGGGATGTTACGTAAACCGATATTATAGACTAAGAAAATGAGGTGGGTGGAAGAACTTAGCAGTAACTTTACGTCACGAGTGCGAAAAATTATATGGATTATTAAAAATCTAAGATATGTGTTTGGTATGTATATTTGCTTGCAGAGTAAGCAAACTGAAGTGGCAGTGGGCTGGCCATGTCTGTCGAAGGGCCGATGGCCGGTGGAGCAGACGAGTCCTGGAGTGGAGACCGCGTATCGGCAAGCGTAGTGTGGGACGCCCCCCAGCTAGATGGACGGACGACCTAAAGAAGGTGGCTGGGGTAGACTGGATGCGGAGGGTGGAGGACAGGGTGTTGTGGCACAGTCTGGGAGAGACCTATGTCCAGCAGTGGACTGCGATAGACTGAGTTGATTGATTGAAGATATGTCATGCCTCAGAGTCTTCAATGAAATATGATATAGAATATAGATGCTATTGAGTGTTTACTCAATAGCATCTATAGACCCTCCCTAGTCAGAAAAAATGTTATTGGATTTTTTAATCTGGAATTTCTCAGCAGCAGCCCGGAGTCTGGATTTGTGCCTGGTTGAGGGCGATAGGCTCGCCTACATGAGACTTAACTGGTGAAATGTGGGTGTACTATAGGTTTATTTCTGCCTAATCTTTTACGAAATAGAGGCGTGATGTTATTTCAGTCATATTGTTCACGTAGAATAAGTTTGAAGAGAACAAAGGGCCTTATCACACTGGCGATTTGCAAGCGAGTCCAAAGTGAGGCGAGTGCGCAGCGAGCTCACCACGAACTCGCTGCGAGCGTGTGGTAAACTCGCTGTGAAGACGCCGCGAAAACGCCGCGAAGACGCCGCGAACTCGCTGCGAAGACGCCGCGAAAACGCCGCGAACTCGCCGCGAAGACGCCGCGCTCGCCACGAATAGCGCCGTCGACGCCAGAGTAAACGCTCGCTGCGCGCCCGCGGCGTCTTGCTGCGAGCTCGCGGTGAGACTCTGAACTCGCCTCGCGCCTCGCGCAGCACTCTGAACTCGCCTCGCTTTGGACTCGCTTGCAAATCGCCAGTGTGATAATGCCCAAAGAGAAGAGTAGTATTATTTATTCGGAGCAATGATTTTTGACCATATCGAAATGGCCACTGCCCTTGGATGTTCCAAGGTCAGTAGAAAACTGTTTTCAATTGGATTTTTGTCAAGTCTTCATGCATAGGTCACCGAATATATTAAATATATGGATAAAATATGTTTTCTCTTTATAATATTAGTTTATACGCCTAACATACAAATATGTTATAATGACGGCGTTTACCCGAGCAGCTGCAAGTGTGCAAGTGAATGGCGTAAGGACCTTTTAACCGACTGCGCCGAACAAGGTGGTGCGCGATGCTATCGGTTATCGAACGCTATGGGATCACATGGCCCTCGGGCAGATATTGTTTGTGTGCTCGTATTTATAGTCTTGGATTAGGTACGAAATAACACTTTTGATTTCGATTTAAGATTGATATAATACCTCCTGGACTTACATATTATGTATAGTTGACATAAGTCAGAAATCGCCAACATAAACTCAAACTCAAAGGATTTATTTCAAATAAACCAACTACAGGCACTTTTGAATTGTCAAAGGGTCGGTCAGTTAGAAAGATGAAGCTAGTTGCCCACTCCAAAGCGTAGTAGGTACCTATGGAGAAGAACAGACAAGAAACTCCACGGATACTTTCGAACCGTCTTGAGCAAGCGTGCTCGTGTCTTCTCTGCATGTGAAGTGGCCTTTGCCTTGCATTGGGACCACAGAAAGCTTATTATAATCTAGCTTGTGATTTCATCAATATTGAAAGATTGACGATGACTGAGGTCTATGCCTAACACACTTTCAGTGACAATCTGAATCATTTTGAAGTATATTGCTAATACATTGTTTCATATGTACAAAAAAAATGTTTGCGCAGCAACGCAAATAACGCAATGAATGTTGTTGAACTGTCAAAATGAAAAACATTGCTACTGTTAGCGTGTTTTGAAATTACCCTGCAGTTTCTTCTAAAATATCAACCTAAAATATAACTAGCATAATCAGTATAATGTTCTCACTGCTGGGACACAGGCCTCGTCTCTGTGAAAGGGAGTGGTCTTTAATGCACCATGGGGGTCCAGTGCGGGTTGGTGGATGTCACATGTCTTCGAATTTTTGGTTCTAGGACATGCCGGTTTCCTCACGATGTTTTCCTTCATCTTTTTTGAGAGCAGTGATGATGAAATAATTTACAACTCGTAAGTCGCGGCCGTTTCCGTAGGGGGCCCGCGGCTAAATAGTAACAGCCGCATAGGTCGATCGATCAGGTCAAGCTACGCTTGCCGCGGTTGGTCCGTGGATGGGTGACCATCTTTACATACCGAAACCCCTCCGTACCTCGGAAAGCACGTTAAGCCGTTGGTCCCGGTTGTCATTCGTGGATCTTTGACAGTCGTTACGGGTCGTCAGAAGCCCGAAAGTCTGACAACCAGTCCTACCAAGGGGCGTATTACCCAGTAACTGGGTTGTGGAGGTCAGATAGGCAGTCGCTCCATGTAAAATACTGGTATTCTGCTGCATCCGGTTAGACTGGAAGTCGACCACAACATAGTTGGGAAAAGGCAGGCAGATGATGATGAAGTGGCGGCCGTTTCCACTGGGCCACCACCGCTCTCAAAATATAAGTATTGATTATAAATAATATGTAGTAAATTGTAGTGATAAAGTAATGATAAATATAGATCCTGACAGTTTTGCATGTCACTACTGACCTTTAAATACCCTCAGTTTTATGAAATGCAAATGCATCAAGTATTTAGCTAAGTAATGTAACAAAAAAAAAATTGTTGAACTAAATAGCATTTTGACATAAAAGACAGTCAACGAAAGCTCTGCCTTGTAATCACATTGCGCTACAAATATGTGTATACGCCTAATCTCCGGTTTGCCAATTCAGTCGTATTAAATAAATTACCGATTACAACCAGCCAAGACTATGAATATGCCGTAAGTACAAAACGGTAACAACATCTAATCCAGTGTGTATTATATGGCAGTGAGGAGAGTGAGAATTACTGCCTTCAGGACATCGGCCATATTACGCAACTCAACAGATGTTCGAAGATAGCAGATGTGGCGATTTGATACAAAGTTAAGCAACATAGTTTGAGGTTTGGATTTTGATGGGTGACCACAGGAGAATTACTGCCTAAAAGATTGGCCACATTGCGCAACTTAAAAACAGATGCTCGTAGATAGCAATATGGCAATTGTACTTTAAGCAATAGTAGCTAAGGTTTGGATTTTGATGGGTGACCACTGGATTGATGGTAAGGTAGTGAGGAGAGTGAGAATTACTGCCTTCAGGACATCGGCCATATTACGAACTCTACTTATGTTCGAAGATAGCAGATGTGGCGATTTAACCCTAATATAAGCAACAGTGCTTGAGGTTTGGATTATGATGGATGGCTGCAGGGAAGAATATTGGCTATATTACGCAAATTAACAGATGTTCGAAGGTAGCAGATGTGGCGATTGTACCTCAAGTTAAGCAACGGTAGCTGAGGTTTGGATTTATATGGGTGACCGAAGGGCGGATTATAAGGCAGTGAGGAGAGTCAGAATTACTGCCTTCAGGGCATCGGCCATATTACGCAACTCAACAGATGTTCGAAGATAACAGATGTGGTGATTAAACCCTAAGTTAAGCACTAGTGCTTGAGGTTTGGATTTTGATGGGTGACCATACGACAGATAGTTAGATATTAAAGAGAGAGAAATGCCTTAAAAATTGGTCATGTTTCGTAACTCCAAACAGACGTTCTAAGATAGTAGTAGAGATATATAGTAAGATAGTACTTAATTTTGATAAAGATGGGAAGACGAGTGATAATTTTCTGCTTTTCAGAAAACATAACACATTTGAGCTACAATCCAATTGCCTCACAAACTTCCAATCATAATCTGAAGGATTTTGAAGGAATGCTAGTGCATTCTTTCGTTGTTTTAAAAAATCGTCTGCTTAACGTCGCTGACGTAATTAACGTAATGAATGTCGTTGGGTTGTCAAAATGAATGGCATTGCTATTGTAAGTGTATTACGCAATTACCCCGCTGGTTGATATTAAGCACATCGCATTATGGTTCATGATTTAGATGGTCTTAAGTCCTGTATTATACGTGGCTAGTCTAATATATATGTGTAAATATATGTATATTAATGTTTAGCAGTTGTCTAGTACTCATAGAACAAGCTCTGCTTAGTTTGGGACTAGATGTCGTTGTGTGAAAGTTGTGGAATATTATTATTATTATTAATGCCGAAAACACAAACTGCTATTAATAATTTACTTTACTTTAAAGTAGTTTTAGACCGAATTCAGGATCTTACGTTCAGCAGTCACAGTTGCCAGTACAAGACCAACGACGCAGACATTCATGATTTATACAATCAGTAAAATAAACGCCTCCATAATAGCCTACAGGGAACTTATCGCAGTTGTGTCATATCCATTCTTCGCACAGCGTAACCTGACTATATGAAATGGTACTTACACTATATTGTTGAACAGGTGTTCGTACTTCCTTACTGCCGTCATTACGTTACGGCGCTCACAGTTCATGTGTGAGAACGTTTATTGAAAGGATTATATTGTTCGCAGGGGTTTGTAATTAGTACCCTTTGCCGAGTTGCTGAAATTATAGGTGTATGAGGAATTTCAACCTTTTCTCTATGATTAGATGTTGCACGTGTGTGTGTGTGAAATTTCTCAGTAACAGCCCGGTGTTTGGAAGTTGGTGGTCTTATAGCCCCGTGGCTCGGAAAGCACGTTAAGCTCCTCCAGTCGTGTCTGATCTTTCACCAGTCATGTCGGATTGTCGCACCATCGGACTATGAGAGTAAGGGAAGAGTGAGCGTACTTGTGTCTGTTCACTCTCTTGTGCTCCCTCGTAGATGGCTAGGTCTCCATTGAGATTGGCCGCTATGGCCGAAATTCGGTCTGAGGGACCATTATTTATTATACATGTGTCCACAGATGGTGGTTGTAACTGTACAAGGATCTTTTGGCGCGCGTCTAAATTGGAACTAACGTCGCCATCTTGTTTTATCAATACATTTCACAAATGTTTACCAACAGGGGGGCGCCCCTTTCAATATTATTCAACTGCCAAAAGATCCTGGCAACTCAGTATTTGGCTGGTCAGTTGTGTTCTATGCTCTACCTCCTATCCTGCGCTTCGTGCCCCAAAACATACAACAAAATACAGGCATTCCTTGCCTAGTTTAGGGTTCTAAAGTCTCAACTAAATACAGTTACCCATAAATTAGAATACATAACAATTTTGTACACAAGTTTTTGTTCATGGCTTTACTATGTACCTATAATTTCTAGTTTGTTTAGCTACTGTGTGTAATTTGATATTTTTGGATCAATAAACATTTATTACTAAAAAAAAAAAAACATACATCCAAAGTGACCTCTGCCTGCCACCGCTAACGCCGTGGAACTGACGCAATTTTGCGCCAACAAAATTTAAATAACTGTCATGCCAGCGACACGAAGAAGAAGTATATGTGGAATTTTACATTTATTTTTCTCTCTGATTAGTTGTTATAGCTGTTCAGATGGCGTAGTGGACGCCCTGTTTTCCATCCTATGTTAAAACTGTCAATAAGCAGTACAAATATATCTGTTTTGTGCGACTTGAATCCACGACCAGCAGCACAAAAGGCAATTTCTCAGTTTCTGCACCGTCTGAACTAGATTTTAATGACTAAAGACTTTCTCTTAAACGGTAACCATACACTACATAAAGATAAGAACATTTAATTGCATCCATTAACATTGCACCTTACGTGGCCAAGTAAAAACTCTTTCGTAAACGTCAGACTTATCAGTAAATGCCACGCCAATCTAATCACAAGACACGATTTAAAAATGGAACCAAAGAGATTCAAAGCAAGGAAGATTTATTTCATGTCCCATCGTGCATATGAATTATCTATGGACCGTGACTGATCGAACACTATTCCATTTTTAAAACATACGGAAGCTTAAAAACATGGCGTCAAGGCATCAATCCCGCGCAATTTATTACTCGGCCGAGCGTAGGAGGCAACTAAATATTAAGTGTAAGCAACTACCGCTTGGATTTTAAAACTTTCAAGCTATAATAGTCGAGATTAAGAGCATTGTTGCCTCGGGAGGCGCATAGAATAAACGCTTATTAGAATTTATACTCAGCTAGTTTACCTCGAGCACGCGTTTGATATAGCGCTCGTTTTTTAGAACACCCCAAGACTATCATCGGTTTTATTAGCCTAGGAAATATGGGAGCGCTTTCTACGTCATGAGGCTTGCTTGTTAGCCGTTCGCTCCGGGCTCCCGAACGGAAAATAGGATAATTCGCTAATGTAATTCGTGCTGTCGACGAGATATCAGCCTCTGGTGACTCCGTATCTATGCTTACGCGGTCTGGTTAATGGTCAGCGCTCTAAATAATAGTCAAGGTTGTTCGGTAGCGAACGGTGTAATAGGTGGGTATCTTAGGGCGGAGTTGGATAGCCGCTCAGTAGTTGCGAAATGTTCATAGGAATTCGCGCAAGTGGGGGACACGTTTGAACGCACCTTTGCGTTTTAAACACAGCAATTGGTCCGGTATTTGACAGGTTGATATATGTGTAACGGTTTTGGTTATAACTGATTCAATACAATTGTATCATTAAATTGCTAATTTAATGGCGATATCGTATTTCACGTAATTACGTTTGTTTAGTGTTTCGGATTGATTCTAGATAGTACGTGTGCAGAGTTAAATTGTTGCGCATATTCAGTTGGTTACTAGTAGAAGTAGAATGTGCATAAGATTTGCATATTGGTTTGCAAGCGACAAGTTATTGTTGCCTTTAACTGCATCGGACATTCTTATGGCAGCCCTAGTACTTTCATTTACATAGCTCGTTGTAATAATGCTTCCTGTGATACAATTGGACCGAGGAAGTACTATCATCATAGTACATTTTGTGCAGTCAAGCAGTACTGCTATGTCTCAGTTTCAAAGGAGTGCTTATGTGATATCAGGAGATGTTTGACTACAAACAGGCTGTCAAAGACTTTCATTTTAATTTTATTGTATACTAGCGACCCGCCCCGGCTTCGCACGGGTGCAATGCTGATCACTATCACTACATAGTATAAAACAAAGTCGCTTCCCATTGTCTGTCTGTCTCTATGTATGCTTAGAACTTTAAAAATAAGCAACGGATTTTGATGCGGTTTTTTTAATAGATAGAGTAATTCAAGAGGAAGGTTTATATGCATATAATACATGCATAATATAGTAGAGAAACACTGATAATTTTAGAGCCATTATTTCTCTTAAAAAGTATAGGATAAAAAATGGTTATTGTGGGTTATCCCTAAGAGATAGACATATGCCATCGCGGACTTTTTTGTAGAACTTTTTAAGGTGTACAATACTGTAGTACATTATTTTGATCTATCTCGTAGGGTTAAGCCAGCGTTTGCAATGTAAGCGCAAAAAAATGTGTTTATTTACGACATCACATTAGAAACCCCTAAAATTATCAGTGTTTCTCTACTATGTTATGCATGTATTATACATATAAACCTTCCTCTTGAATTACTCTATCTATTATAAAAAACCGCATCAAAATCCGTTGCGTAGTTTTAAAGATTTAAGCATACATAGGGACAGACAGCGGGAAGCGACTTTGTTTTATACTATGTAGTGATAACTCTTTAGACCATGTCAATTTCAATTGGATGTTGAGAAACATCTCTTAGACCCAGTAAGGTCATCAGCACTGCTCTCAAAACTTGAAGGAAAACATCGTGAGGAAACCGGCATGTCCTAGAACGAACAAATTCGAAGACATGTGACATCTACCAACCCGCACTGGGCCCGCGTGGTAGATTATACCCTACTTCCTCGAAGAGAGAAGAGAGGAGGCCTGTGCCCCAGTAGGGGGGACATTATAGGCTGATTATGCTATCTCTTAGACCATTTTGTTAATATGGTTTCACAGCTTTCAATGATTCATTCCATTTTCTTTTTTTAGGGTTCCGTACGTCCGAATAAAAAAACGGAACCCATATAGGATCACTCGTGTGTCCGTCTGTCCGTCCGTCACAGTCAATTATCTCCGAATCTACTGGACCGATTAAGTTGAAATTTGGTACACATATCGATTTCTGTGACCCAAACGCAGAGGTGTGACGTGAGTAGACGAAATCTGTATATGGGGGTCACTTTTGGGGGCAAGATGGAAAATTTAAAAAAAGAATAATTGCAAACTGCATCGTGTGACATATGAAATGAAAGGACTTGTTGTGAGGATCTCAAATATATATTTTTTTGTAATTTTAAAATAATATACTTTCCAAGTTATTCAAGAAAATAGACGAAAATTGACCATTCCCCCCCTTTATCTCCTAAACTACTGAACCTAAAATTTTGAAAAAAAATACAGAAATTAGTTTTCTATTTACAGATTATGGGAAAACCTATAAGAAGTCCATGATATTAAAATAACATGGTAAATCACTCAATATTTTGCGTACCAACTTACTTTTGCAGTTGGAATGTATCGGAGAACATGATTTTCAACTACAATGTCAAGTTTGTTCTTGGGATAAATTCATTCCAGCTACGGAACCCTTCATTGTGCGTGGTCGGTCACGCACATGGCTGGTTTTTTTTTAGTAACCTAAGCTGTCCCATTCCTAGGCAAAGGCCTTCCTCCACTCCTTCCATCTTTTGAGCATCTTGCGAGCCAGCACGTCCACCTGTTTTGATTACTTTCATTATCCTACCAAAAATATTACAAAATCTATAATTTTATAAGTTAGATCACTGACTGCATACTTTTATAGCCTTGTTCGATTCGTGGTCATTTAAATTCAATAAATCTGAAAGCCTGCTCACTAAACCAGAATATCGATATCGACTTTCGTTTTTATTCGCCACACTTTGTTGCCATCAGTCATAATACAGTTTGCGTTAAATGTTAGACAATCAACATTTAGTCTCAATTTACTACCGTTGACATGTAAACTAACAATGTAATATGTAATTGACACAGGTTCGCTTAAGGCTAAGAATCATTCAATTACGTGATTATTTTGATTATACGTTTAGAGCTGTGCTTTTTGTTTTAGAAGGCCAACTGCTTGTGTGCTTATACTGGATGAATTTTTACAGTCTCCAAATTGTTACAGGTTGTTCTATCCATAAATATTAACATTTTTTTATGGGATCAACTCTGAGATCACGAAAAGAAATCAGCTGTTTCATACATTTTGGTCAAGTAGGTATTGAACTTTTGTATTAGTATAATGAATTCTATAATATTATTATCATGTATATTTGTGATATGAGAAAAAATTGTTTTGAAGGATTATATTCAACGGAATCTGCAAATTAGAGCTCTCAAATCAGCTCTCCATGAGTTGCAGTAGAACGATTATTGCTAAATAAATAGCAGAACAATAAAAAATCGCATTATTATTATTGTAGAAGAGAAAACTAATTAACTTTACCAATTAATTGTTATTTATACAAACTAAAAATTAGTATTGATTTCTACGAAGAAATCATGCATCTACGCGCATTTTTGTAATAGGCCTCTTAAAGTGGGGGTAATTGCGTAACACACTATCAGCACCATTGGGTTTCATTTTGACAGTTCAACAACATTCATTGCGTTATTTGCGTTATTCAGCAGACACATTTTTCAACCATATGGAGCAATGGATTAAAAATATGCTTTAAAATTATTCAAATTCAGAGTAATAGTGTGCTACGCAGTTAGGGTGCTGACCTGCAAATTGCAAATAACCTAAGAAAATTTGAATTTCGCTTTTCCACCTTAAAAAGTAGAATACGAAAACTAGTATGGATTGTGTGGAAAATAGTATGGTTAGGAAGACAGTGAACACTGAGAAGACGGCTGATTAATTATTTATTTTATTTACGGCGGCTGATTAATTATTATTATTTTTTTTTATATTAAATCCATAACTGCTACTAACATAGTCTTAAGATAATTAAGTTGTTACTAACAAAATATGGACGTTACTTAGACTGAAAAAAAAAAACATTTATTTTTATTTTTATTATTAAAGTGTATGGAATAAAAAGCGTAGGTGCTGCACTGACTCCAAATAAATTAGAATGAGAGCAGAATTGATATGCTGGCAATCAATTCTGATTGATGGCTGGCTGAATTAATAGCAAAGTAAGGTAACAAACAGTAAAGTTGCTAGGAATAAGAGATATAGAATCTGAAGGTCGCCAATCTGATTACCGTTGTTCGATCACCCAAAATCGATTTTAGTTTAATAGAGACACTTTTTTCTGTCCCACTGGGCAATAGCCTCGCCCAAATTCTTCTAGGAACTCTTTTCTTATTATTATTTATTTCGGGACAGCAGAATCACATTTACGGTAAGGGATCATGTTTTGGGGAAACTCTACTGAAAGAGAGACCGATTTTAAGGTACAAAAAAGATGCATCCGAGCGATGTTTAAACTTAAACCCACTGACAGTTGCGAACCGTACTTTAGAAATTACAAAATATTAACATTACCTTGTCTGTACACATTTGAAGTAGCTGTGTTTGTAAAGACAAATCCGAGTCGATTGAGACGACTATCAGATGTAGCACCCCGCAATAGATGCGATAATAGTGTGCTATGTCTGGTGTCCGCCAAGACAGCACTTATGCGCAAAAGTGTCTACTGCATGGCACCAGTCATTTATAACAAATTGCCGAAAACATGGAAAGCGCTTCCGCTTTCATTATTTAAAAAGAGACTCCGAAGCTTTTTGGTGGCGAAACCATATTATAATATTAAGGAGTTCCTAATTGAGAAAGAGTTTTTAAGCTAGTGCATAATTATGTAAAATCAATAATAATATTTTAAAATTGTATGTAGCTATATGTAAGTTTATATTTTAAATCTTTTGCATGCTACGTGGTATCTTTATCTTTATCTGTAGTTTATAATTATGGTGAAAATAAGGCTAATAAAGAGCAATCTATTGTGACAGTTGACCCCACCGTCAAGATACAGGCATATGCCTAGTTTGGGGGTCACCGTCCAATCTGTTCTTGTATAATAAAATAATAAATACATTTTAAATTTGATATGTCTGCCATTTTACGAGTACATACGGATTATAGTCTTCTGTAGATGCTACTCTTGCAGATTTATCTAGGTATTCCTTTTAAATATAACTCTTACTTTCAAACAGCTTTAAGTGAACGACATAATAACCGCCATGCTTATTACGAATGTACTCATTATGCACTGGAATGTCTGACATACGTGTGTTTATAGTAACTATGGCTTGCAAGTGTGTCACGAAACTGTTCAAGCCACTTTTGGTTTCGTTTGAAATCGATAATCGGTGTGATAGGAATCCATTTTGTTTGGAATGGTACTTGTAAAAATATGTCAAAATCAATCTGCCTAGGCTTTTCGTTGTTGGGGTCAGCTGCCAGTCCAACCTTGCATCAGGTTAGACTGGCAGCTGACAAAAATTAAGGGTCAGCTGCCAGTCTAACCTGATGCAAGGTTAGACTGGCAGCTGACCCCAACAACGAAAAGGCTAGGCAATTATTTTTTGTCAGCTGCCAGTCTAACCTGATGCAAGGTTAGACTGGCGCTGACCCCAACAACGAAAAGGCTAGGCAATTAATTTATGACATATTTTTACAACTACCATTATTAATTATACTGACTACCAGTATTTAAGAGATGAAGCGACTGCCTATCTGACCTCCTTAACCTAGTTACTCAGTAACGTGCTACCCCTTGGTAAAACTGGTTTTGACACTTTTCGACTTTTGGCTGTCAAAGATCTACGAATGATGTGAAAATACGAGTATGTCCATTGTATTTATTCAGGATTCTTTATATCGTGCTTGTCATCTTTATCGTCTCGTAGCATTAGTAGTTAGGACCATGGAAAGTCTATAACCCCTGCCTGACCAATGTTTTATACAAATTACACAGATAAAATAACATAGGGTGACTTGCACACTCAATAATGGGCCCCAAAAAGCGATCGCTAGCACAAACATAGTGTCGTAGCGACAAGGGAGAACATGTCCTGAGTAGCTTATGAGGAGTGGAGAGGTATTCCACGGCCATCAGGACAATCCTGGAAGTACGATCAAAATCCCTACCAGCATCTTATTGGAATAGTTCCTTCCTCCGAGCACGTTTGTTCTTGCGAATCTCCACTCAAGCCGGCCAATAAAGGCAAGAAGGTGGCGGAAGCTCTGTTCCTCGTCATTGTTCACTCCAGGCGGCCAATAAAGGCAAGCCAGAGGTCAGGAGAATACTTCTGCCGGGAGATAGGGTCCGGGGGGTCGCTACTGCCCAACAGCTCGCCACACGCGGCCCTGTGGGTTTCTGTATCTCTCTTGGTCTGGCACCTAACCCTAGAGTTAGAAGCCAGACCAACCTGTTCCGGCAAAGTACACTCTTCCGGCACAAGCCAGTCTACGACGTCAAAGTAGAGATTATTATTTTGACGTCTTTTATTATTATTATTTCATGAGGATGCCTAAAAAACTTTTTATCATCCGCATACCAACGAAAATGGCAGGTGGAGTGTATTTTTCAATAATACTCCACAATCCCAAAGAGTTTTTGTTGGAAAGGGGGTGACTACCGACTTGTCGACTGATAGAGAAGTATGGAAGATAACGATATGTTGCGCCAACCCTACATGAATTGGGAAAAAGGCAAGAGAATGGTGATGAAATGTGGTAGTGTTACCACATTTATCACCATTCTCTTGTCCTTTTGTTTTCGTCGTTGATGAAACATGTATTTCATCATCATTAACTTAATAATTAGAGATACCACAAAGAACCCTCCATGAAGAACCACAAAACAAGCCAAACGCACGTAAACACTTCTAATCGATCATAATCGATTCCATGTCCCCAGGGATGTTCCCTTTGCATATGTTAAACAGTATAAGAGCAATTTTCTCAAGAACTCGATTTGCAAGCCACAATGACATATTGACGGGGGTGCATATAGTGTAGCTACTATTAAAACCAGTGGCACCGTTAGAGAAAAGTTCTTGAACGGTCGGTTTTGATGGAATGTGTCATCGGTAGGCCTACGGCTACAATTATGGGCGGCTGTCTGTCTTACCGTCGATGATTTAAAGCGGCTGATAGGCCGCTCAGGGCGGGTTTTTAACATAAACTTTGAGTTAAACGGATCATGGGTAAACACTGTTATGTTTTCGTGGTGTAATCGGGCGGTTTGTGATGTTGTTGCGATTTTTCGTTTATTTGTTCGTGGAGAGAGAACATGGTTGTTTGCGATTGATGCTAGGTAAAATGGACGCTTTCGGGCGAGACCTGTTTTTGCCAGCAGTAGTGTGAGTTATTCTGCCAGAGACAGAGAATTTGACGGAAGTAGCCTCCTTCTGTGAGACCGTGATGGTCAAGAAGGAGGCCGCTGAGCGGTATCGGGAGAAGGCTGATCCTGCTCGGAGAAGGAGGCGTCGGGGAGGCAACTGCCTTGGCGCCTAATACGCCGAAACCCGCTTACCAATCAAGGTAGGTAGACCTTTGGGGTCGCGGGCGCACAGAGTGGAGACTCTGTCCGCCCACCATGTGACCCCAGGCTAGACGGTGGCACAGTGGTCATGTGCTGCCATATATAGCGAGGTTCAGGGGAAGCCCCTTTACAGTCTCCCCAGGGATGTGCCTTACAGGCGTTGAACAGGGGGGTTCCGGAGTTGGTCTTTTAAGAGGAACCGGGACCACCCGCCTTGTGGGGCACCTGTGCGCAATGCATGTACGGTTGCCAGGTGTCTCCGTGAGGTGGCGCAATTAATATATTACTGTGTGTTTTAGTCTATTATTATACTAACATAGGTTAAGAAATACTAACAAATGTATGGGTTCTACCTGAATTAAAGATAAATAAATAAAAATAAATACATAAATAAATATGTACTGATGGTGATCACCGGGTGTTAGTGAGGTGAAAATCCCACACTCCCTCCCTCCCCAGAGGTCGGGTGCCTATTGAAGGTTCCCGCGAAAAAAAAAATGATATAATGGAAACTTTTTTTTTTTTTTTTCATGTCTAATACATAAGGTATGCAGATTAATCCATTTGATAGGTACTTGTATGTAGTTAAGCATAGCTCAGCATAATCAGCATATAATGTTTCCACTGCTGGGGCCCCCCCCTCAGCCCCCGGCGGTGGGAGGCCCCCTCTCGGTGAGTGGGATTTTGGCGCTAAAAATTGGCTAATTGATCATTTGGACGGTCAAATTATTCAATAGGATTTCGCTTAGACGATGATAATAATGGTCAATGATGATATTGGTCGGTCTTGAAACGTCTTTAAAAGTCAATCGTCTAATTATGGGAAGAATTTGCCGAAATTGTGGCTGTTCAAATCTGCCTAACCCTTAGGTGAAAACAAGCTTGATGCTATGTAAGCATAAAATGTTTTGATTATGAGCTTTGAAAAACGTTTCTCATGGGAACAAAACATACTTTAGAGCTCTTCAATACATACATAAACATCACCAGATATAAGAACACTTCTAGCAAAACCAGTTACCTTTTATTATCCACCAAACTCATCCAACAGGTACTAGGAGAACAGTTCATATCAGAAGCTGTTCCATCCAATTGATACCTACTGGATCACCTCTATGAATATCCCATCCATACATTATAAGTCCCAAGATTTATACCACACAGTATGTCTAATCTATGTATATTAATAGTAAAACTGAAGAGTTTGTTTGTTTGTTTGAACGAGCTAATGTCTGGAACTACCGGTCGGATATAAAAAACCTTTTTGATAGCTTGACTCTAGAGGAAGCCTAGCTTATTTATCAAGCTAGGACATTTTGACGAGCAAAAAGAAAAACAAGTCAGAAAGAACTCTAAGCGAAAACGGACATAATGCGGGCAGGCGAGGGGGAGTCAAGAAATTTCACGTAGACGAAGTCGCGGGCAGAAGCTAGTACAGACGCCAGCACATCAAGCTACTACAATCTGTCAAATTTCTTTAATAGATTTTCAACTTTATCGCTAAAGCATAAGGTTCAAATTTCATTGGGAAAATTTGACAGTTTCGGGTAGCTTGATGTGCTGGCGTCTGTACATACAGGTCCCAAGATTTATACCACACAGTATATCTAATACCCAATAATTTATTATACGTCACACATTTCACATGAAAATTACACTGAACGCAAACTTTAATTTACCAGTTCCGAGATAGTATCGATACATCGATATCGATGCAATTACCGGTTGAATCGGTACTGATTTATACGATAATGATGGGACAGTGGCTCCCATTCACATGGTTGCGGAACTTGGTAGTCATGTGTTGTAGTAATTATTAGGTGAGGTTGAAATACGAAATGGTTTTGCGGTTGTAGTGTTATTCTGCTACTTTGGAATATAATAAAATTATTTTTACTTCTCATAATCAAAAGTTCGTCTTTATGTTGTGTTTAGGCGAAATAAAGTCGCTTTTTATGCTGTAGTGCATAAAGTTTTTTTTTTTTGTAAGACTAAGATAATCAGGCCCAACAGCCGTTATTAAAATCGTTATTAATTTTTTTTTTCCACTTCCGTATTTTCTATCGTTAATTTCATAAAACCAGATAAAATAGTTGTAATTTATTATTTAAAAACGCAAAGAAACGTTTTTATGACTTGGCAGTATGAAGTACAGACGCCAGCACATCAAGCTACTATAATCCGTCAAATTTATTTAATAGATTTTCAAGTTTATCCCTGAAGTGTAAGGTCCAAAATTGATTGGGAATATTTGGCAGTTTCGGGTAGCTTGATGTGCTGGCGTCTGTACATTCCAAGTCAAATGTTGATTTTTTTTTTTTAATTTCGTGGTGGGAATTAGCTATTCTCTTCTTCAATTTTGCAATATTTTTGAATATTGAAAATACTGTTATATACTTTATGCCTGTTCCATTTTTTCGCAATCGAAGTGAAAAGCAGAGTGTATAACTCGGGCATAAACGAGCCATTTTACCCCTCGACTTAACTATCCATCCTTATCGGGGTAAAATGGCTTCTTTTATGCACTAGTTGTACAATCTACTATTATTTATTTCTTTATAAAAGTACACGAACAGATTCTGTATATATGTAGTAGTATATCTTAAGTACTATAGGCAACTATAGCCTCGGACTTACACAGTAAAGATTGACCAGCAATTACAGGTTACAATTTCAGCTGTTACAATATTCAGGAATCCATTTATATCTTATCTGAATCTAGCATGGAAATTTAGAAAATAATAATAATTTATTTTTTATGACTTCATTTTTTCTTGATTTTTATTTGACGAATTGAAGTTTGGTTTTTATGATTTTAACACAAATCTCATCGCAAATATCTCGTTTAATATAGTAATTATTATTTAATATTAATTATTATTTTAATTATTATTTAATACAGCCTCTAAAACTAACCTCTATAGGTAATTACTTTTAGTAGAATTTCGCTTTTCATTTTTATTAGAAACTAGCTGACCCGACAGACGTCGTCCAGTCCGAATTTCAGGTTTTTCCGAATTCGCCGGGAAACTTTCCCACTTTTTCTTTCCAAACAAACTTAATTGGAACTACTCGTATTACTTAAACATTTCTTTCGAACATTTTAAAACAAAAAATATAAGCAGCAGCAGGCAGCATTTAATTTTTATTAAATATATGATCCATCCCATCACATGACCAAATACTGACCACAGACAAAGATCGAGCTAGGAAGTAACTTCTCAAACAAATAACATATTATAATAATTCTGTTTCATCTTATCAGACTTAATAAAACACAATTCAATAGCTATCATATCACTAAACATCACACAATGAATCAAAATAAACTGTTAACAATAAATAAAAAGGTGCGATTCCAAAAAAATCAATAAACCGTTCTTTATTCGAATAGCCGGCAGCCATTTTGATTTATATCTAGCTACAAAATGGCGTATTAGTCACAAATCACCTGAGACTTTCATATAAATTACACAGCACGCGTGTGCACGGTGTGTTAGTGTCAAGAACTATTATATTGAATTTGATGGGATTTTCAGTGAATGATAGTTTGAAACCGGTTCTGTGTGTTGTGTTTTGGAAGGGAGATGCTAAATTATAAGCACTTTATACATTGGTTTCCCTTTTTTTTTGGTTTTGCTTCGTTGAGTCTTCTTTTCGCGTATTCCGCAGATCGTAAAGACAAGTATTTAATCAGTCCGTCTGTATCAGTGACCACGTTTCGGCAACGTAAGTCTTAACAGACATGTTACGGATCCGAAACGTGGTCACTCACATTATTGCTGGTCTATAAATTCAAGGTCGCTCAGCGAGCTATAGAACGAGCTATTTTCTCTGAGGCATAGAATCCGGAATGAGATGATCCGGCAGAGAACCAAAGTTGCCAACATAGCTCACAGAATAAACAAGCTGAAGTGGCAATGGACCGGCCTTATTAGCCGTAGAACCAATGACCG
Organism: Eremobia ochroleuca; assembly: GCA_949629135.1. Classification (NCBI taxonomy): domain Eukaryota; kingdom Metazoa; phylum Arthropoda; class Insecta; order Lepidoptera; family Noctuidae; genus Eremobia; species Eremobia ochroleuca. The sequence goes on along the minus strand of OX451402.1, from coordinate 5,362,014 downwards.
TTGGGGTAGACGTGTTCTTGAGTGGAGACCGCGAATCGGCAAACGTAAGGTATGACTCCCTCGGGCTAGGTAGAGCAACTATCTTCGCAGGGTGGCTGGCATCAGCTAGATAAGAGTTGTGAGGAATCGCGCTGAATGGCGTGCCATTGGAGCGGCCTATGTCCAGCAGTGGACAGCTGTAAGCTGATAATTATGAAACAAGATTTTTTTTTTTACTTTCTTCTCTCCATGTCTTCAAACAGGCCAGTATTTAATAAGGTTTTAATAGGCGTGTGCGTGTGAGTTGTAATGGTTTTTGGTGTACTGTTTTCAAAATTTTTTTTTACTTCATGAAACTAACTTGTCTGGTTTAGGAGATATTTAGATTTCTTTAGGCACTTTGCACGCAGTTTTTGTCAGTGTAATCACTGACGAGCAATATAAAAAAGCCACTGGACAAGAAAGATAGTGCCTGCTTATTGATCAGGTGCATATAAGGTTGATTTTTTTTTGCACAACCAAACAGAACTGATGCGTGATTAGTAAAAAAACAAAACATAAATTCATTATTGTATCACGTAAATTCACTTAGATACCTAATCTAATTGAGTGTATTGTGCCTGTATTTTCTATTATCATGTCGTATCAATTTATGCGATAAGATCACTTAATCCAATAGCGACAATACCTAATCAACTACAACCATTCAGGTGGATTTTTGAACCAAATTAGTTATTTACAAGAAATAGAAATTATATACAGGGTAGTAGAGACATATCATCGACACGTAACCGGTTACCATGAATTCAGTAAATAAATCAGAAAAAAAAATGCTATTACTTGACCGCGGAGGTACCAATTTAATTTAATTTAATTTATTCATTGACCTCGGACTACAATATCTTATAACTAGTGTTAGTAGTACAGAAACAAGGAGAAGAATAACAAGAAGAAGAATAGTAGGTGACTGAGGCAGGATGTGCAGAGAACGACAACGCAAGGAATAAGCTACCTGCCAGTCGATTCTGTAAAAATCTCACCGTGAAATCATAAGTGAAGTGAGCTTGAAGTCAGCAGTCAATAGTGTTAATCCCTAATAACAGCTCACTTCCCGTTTACTTCACCTAAGTTCTCACGGTGAGATTTTACAGAATAGTACTGCTGACCATTCTCCCCACATAATGCCTCAGAAAAGGGGAATAAGGACTCTCCGCCATTGTTTTTAGGATGCTGTTGTCACTGACCCACGTTCTGCGCATCAGTGATGCGACTTTTTTGCGAATCACTGCATCGAAGCCGTCAATTCGGTTCTGAACAAACATCTCCGATGCGCTACAGAACCGGGACAGCTTCAACAGCATCCTAAAAACACTGTTGTATTGGACGCTTAGGACATCTAGCGATTGCACTTCTCTATGAAACAGCTGATTTTTTGGTAGGGGGTATATCATTTGCTGAATACATGGTTACACTTTGCGTGTTGATGTTCCAGCTTACCGTGTATAGACAGACAGGAAGCCGCGGACAGAAGGACACTACTCTCCATATTCTTTGACTTCGAGTTAAAAAAAGGGTTCATCAAATCACAGTAAATTTATTTTAATTAAATAAATTTCTATTTGCATGCCGCTGTGTCGGCGAGACATGATGCTCCTTAACTACTTTATTACATCTTTGTTTGTACCGTGTTTCTGGCAAATAAACGAATTATTATTATTATTATTATTATAAGAAGTGAGAATAACCCGTCAGTGTTGTTGGCAATCTCCTTCGTAATGAGCCGTTTGCTGTGGTCTATGTCGTGTGATCTACGATTATGTCCAATCTGCATGCCAAACATATGGCATGCTTTAAATTATACCTGTCGAAATGTGAGGCAATACGTATTCGAATGGTGGAAGATTTGTTAGTATGTGGTGTGTTTTAGATTTAGAGCATATTATTGATTTGCAGATTAAATTTTAAAGATGCAAAAACATATGTAAAACACAAAAGTGGTGATGGACAGGACATATGAAGAGTGAAATGGGCCATATGAATAAATAAATGAAAATCTTTACTGCACAACACATGACACATAATAACACAAAAAAAAAAAAAACACTTAGATGGTATACGTATACACAAACACAAACATGATGGAAAAAAGCAAAAGACGACGAGCGATTCGTTGAGAAGACGACGTCAAAAGATTAACTGGTCCAAGTAACTGCCGGTCGATTCTGTAATAATCTTACCGTGAAATCATAAGTGAAGTGAGCTTGAATTTAGCAGTGTCAATAGTGATAATCCAGGCCCTAATGACAGTTCACTCCACGCTCACTTCAACTAAGTTCTCATGGTGAGATATTTACAGAATAGCACTGCAGGTCAGAGGGAGAGAGACAGAGCTATACAGAAATCTTTATCTTTTACTTTTACAATATTTGTAAATATATGAGCACCATGTATCTATCAAATAATTAATTTACCTGTCATTTCTTTATTTTTAGTACTTTTAGCTATTGTGGTAAAGTAATTTTATGCTAGGTGCATCGTATCACATCGTCTTCACATATAATTATCTAATGAACGTATAGGTACAAAATCACCATCCATCACCTCACATCACATGTCGGCACACTTGTTATACACACAGGAACCTGCTCACACACTCACGAACATAAACACACACACCCACACATATACATAGAGCGGAGTCTCCCAATACAGGCATTACTTGCTTAAAGGGAGGCTCCAATCACTAAATCAGTTCTGTAATATGTTGAAGAAATAAATTATTTTTATTGATTTGATTTGATTGAAATATTGTAAAATATTTTTAAAAAAGTAACGATGGAGTTGATTGCCCATTCTTTTCCATACGAAACTACCATTTGGAAGGAGCGACTAGAATCAATTCTATTTTTTTTTTTTTTTGTAAATTTTGACATTCAAAAGTGCCTTATAAGTGCCTATTTGAAATAAATGATTTGACTTTGGCTTTACAGGTGAATTATGGTATAACAAAATCTTTTAAAAATCATTGCAGAACCAGCAAAAAATACTTATTTTATTTAATTGATTTGCAGGAGTCTGAGAGATCACTTTTTTGTGGCCAACAGTGGCTGTTACAAGTTCAATTAACACTTCATTCCTTAAAGTTTTTTAGCTCCGTCACCATTTGATTTATATTATCTGTCTCAGTAAGGTTGTGGTTTCATACTACATGGAGACCTCAAAAATGTAATCGATTTGACTGATATTTGTTAGTAAAATCATCATGTTGTTGATATTTTAATAAGACAATCACTAATCATAGCGACTTAAGAGTTGTAGGTCGTGGCTTCAAACCCTTACAGGCGCTTTACTGTGTGTAAATTATTATCACTACTGCTCTCAAAACGTTGAAGTAAAACATCGTGAGGAAACCAGGCATGTCCTACAACCGAAAATTCGAAGACATGTGACATCTATCAACCCGCACAGGGCTCGCGTGGTGGATTACGGCCCACTTCATCTCACAGGGAGGAGGCCTAAGTCCTTGAAAAAGGTAACATTATAGGCTGATTAGCACTTTTCCCGCGACTTGTAAGTGTGGGATTCGTACTTTACTAAAAAAAAAAAAAAAGAATTACAGCCTCACCTCTTGAAAGGTAATTTTCGAAAATTAATGTTTACGATCTTTGTAAAGTATTTAGATAAATAAGTATTCGGAGCAATTTAAGTTAAACTAAGATTTTTTTAAATAAACTGTCCTCCCTTTTCACCACGAAAAGGGATTGTTTTAAAAAAAAAAACCGTTTGGTACGTTTTCCTAGTTTAATTTAAAGATTATTGTTACCCTTTTTCGAGTTAATGGAAGCGAAAAGTTTGTAAAACCCTAAAACGTAGTTTTTCAGGGTTCCGTACCCAAAGGGTAAAACGGAACCTTATTACTCCCGCTCCGCTGTCCGTCCGTCCGTCCGTCTGTCACCAGGCTGTATCTCATGAACCGTGATAGTTAGAGAGTTGAAATTGCACAGATGATGTATTTTTGATGCCGCTATAACAACAAATACTAAAAAACAGAATAAAATAAATACTTAAGGGGCCTCCCATACAACACACATGAATTTTTGCCGTTTTTATAGAACCAGTACGGAACCGAACGGTTTTTCCAAAAAAAAAATTACTACGTGAAAACTTTGAGGGGTAGTTTTGAAAAACGAATAATGATAAACTTTATAACTAGGTTTTCTTTTATACTTAGGCAAGTATTCTTGCCAAGTTTCAAGATTAATAAACAAATGAATAAGATAATTCATATGAACACATATTATGTATCCCCGCTTTCACCCCCACAGAGGAGGAAAGTAAACAAATGAAGTTTGGGATGTGTTCATAACTTGACTCAAAGATTATTCGTACCATTTTTCAAGTTAATCAAACCATGCAGTAAAATCCACCCCTGGAAAAATGACTATCCTTTTCACCCCTTAGGGGTAGATTTTAATTTTAATTAATTTAATAATTTCCCACCCAAAAAAAAAAAACTGGTAGATTTTCGAAAAACCCTGCTAAACGTAACTCTTTATTTTTGATCTTAAATATAAATACTGAGTTTCTTAGAAAATAAGTAGTTTAGAAAAACAAAACTGTCAAACTTCATAATTTACTTATATAAGTATTCGTCGTAAGTTTCAAGTTTATTAACTCACAAGGAAGAAGAAGAAAAGAAGAGGAAGAAGAAGAAGAAGATTTTTCATAGAAACAAAACCCCCCTTTTCACCCCCTTAAAGGCTGAATTTACAAAAAAAACCTTCTTATTGCTCCCCTTGCTATGCCCATGCTCCACATTATATAGGGTGTCTCAGTAAGAGTGCACTTTTTAAAATTGGAATATTTTTTTTTTCATGCAAGTGGCGACTCTGAAATTTGATAGCTGTCACCTCTGTTTATTCCGATTATTAAAAATGGACAGCTTTTCGAAAGAACAACGCGTTATAGTTGTGAAAACCCATTACAAAAATGGGGAAAGTTACGCTAAAACCGCTCGCCTAAACTTCACCCAATTTTCAGCCGAGAAAGTGCATCTAATGTGTCAATAATTCGAAGAGTGGTCAAAAAATTTGAAGAAATTGGGTCAATTATGGATAACAAGAATCCTTTGCGTCAACTTACCGGTCGGTCTCTTGAAAACATTGCTGCTGTAAACGAGTGTCGCCGAAAACCCGAAAACATCAATTCGACATCGTTCTCAACAACTTCAAATTTCACGAACCACTACGCAGCGAATTTTGACTAAAGACCTCCACCTTCATGCGTACAAGATTCAGTTAACTCAGGAGCTCAAACCAGCAGACCACGGAAAGCGCCGGCAATTCGTTCAATGGGTAACGGAGCAACGTGAAGTCGATGCCAATTTTTCGGAAAAAGTCATTTTCTCCGATGAAGCGCATTTCCATATGAATGGCTTAGTGAATACACAAAATTATCGAATTTGGTACTCAGAAAATCCTCATGCAATCCATGAGAAACAAATGCACCCACAACGAGTAACTGTCTGGTGCGGATTTTGGTCAGGCGGCGTGATTGGACCTTACTTTTTTGAAAATGAGGCCGAAATTGCAGTGACTGTGAACGGCATTCGTTACAGGAATATGATAACGGACTTCTTGTGGCCTCAACTGGATGGCATGAATCTGGACAACATGTGGTTTCAGCAGGACGGCGCAACCTGCCACACCGCGCATGAAACAATCGACTTATTGCAGCAACGATTTCCAGAACACATTATCTCACGAAATTCTGATGTCAACTGGCCACCAAGATCGTGCGATTTAACGCCGTGCGATTTTTTTCTTTGGGGTTTTGTGAAATCTCGGGTTTATCCGAATAAACCCGAAACAATTCCTGAGCTCAAATCGGAAATCCAACGCGTCATCGGTGAGATACAGCCACATCTCTGTGCAAAAGTCATGGAAAATTTCATGAAAAGAGTAATGACCTGTCATCGGAGCCGTGGGGGTCATTTGCCAGATATTTTATTCCATACTTAATCGGAACATGTCTTCTTTACAATACAATAAAAATATCACAACTCTGTCATAAAATACTTGTTTTTATTTTAAAATGAAAAAGTGCACTCTTATTGAGACACCCTTTAAAAGGAAGCCGTGTGCAAAATTTCACATTCCTAGTCCCTGTAGTTTCGGGTGTGCGTTGACATGTCAGTCAGTCAGTCAGTCAGTCAGTCAGTCAGTCAGTCAGTCAGTCAGTTTCTCCTTTTATAAATAAAGATTATGCTATGCTAACCAACAGGTGCTAGCATAAGCTAAAATAAAGTTATCTGCAAAATGAATTCACTATTGCAACAAAATCTAACGAAGCATAACAAAACAATCACATCACTTCACTTTAACCATATAATTTGAAATTTCGTAAAGCTATTTTACTAAACGCTACTTGATTACAAGATTTTAAGTTTTTGCCTAAAACCAATTAGATGCGACGTTGCCATTCTGTAATATAACAATAATGATTATTTCGTAAGGCAACTGGTAATTTAATTTGTATGAAAATGTTACCAATTTTGTAGATGCGACCTTTTTGCGACATTTTATTGAACACTTAGGCACTACGGAATAACATTTTTAGCAAGTCATTGTGGTCAGAATTTGCTGGCCATTTGGTGGGCCACATTACACCCAGTTCCCTTTTACAATAGAGGATGACTTTTTTTTTATAGGATCTGCACGGCACTACATTTTCCATTTAACAATAAATACTATCCAATTATTGTCCCACTTCAGACCTATGGCCTCGTCTCATATAGAGAAGGCACGAGTATTGATCATCTCGCTTGCTCAAGACGGGTTGGCGATTTTTCTATCTAAGCAATACTAATTTATCACACTAACTGTCTTGACAGAGAGGAATGAAAAGGAGAAAGGGAAAAAAGAAATAAAAAAATCACCTAAAAGTCGACTAAAATCATATTATCATTGCTTCATATTACCCGTAACAACTTTCAAACATGTACAAATGGCAACCGGAACCTGCCTAAAATAAATAAATAATCATTTATCAGTTTTGCAAGGAAACCAAGTTCTAATGAGCAAAAAAAAAAGATAAACCAGAATTACAAGGAAAGCGTTTATCGGAATTTCTATCTTTTACCGGGACAACTTCATAATTATATTTTTACACCTACGCAGGACAACGTTGTAGTACATTATAGAGGAAATGAATGTCAAAATCGATGGCGTGTAACACTAGATATCAGCAGTGTGATTCTGTAACCATCTCACCGTGAACACTTAGGTGAAGTGAGCTTGGAGTGAGCTGTCAGTGCCACTCCACCTGATACTAGGGTTTGACCATGAAAATACATTTACAATCATAATCGAGATTTTAATAATATTTTTTAAGCTAATTCTATTGATCATTTTATACAATTTCTAAGCTATTATTTTAATCGCCAAAACATTACTATTTTGTGGGGTTTTAATCTAGGAAAAAAAAACGAGTCCTTGGACTACTCTAGGAGAAAAAGAAAAAAAAATGATATTCTAAGTTTCTGTTTTGCTATTTTATTTTAAAACTGCACTGCTTTTATGCTTTGAAATTTTATAAAATGTTCAATAGAATTAGCATAAAAAATATAAGTAAAATCTCTATTATGATTGTAAATGTATGCTTGGTCAATCCCTAGTATCAGGTGGGATGACACTGACAGCTCACTCCACGCAAGTTTTCACGGTGAGATTTTTACAGAATCGACCAGCAGTACTGAGTAATTTAAGGGAGTAACACGCACTCGGTCCGCTTTCTACGTAACCGTGCGAATCAAGGCTTTCTACCTCCGGTAATCTGTAACTGGATTATTGGAAAACATATTGAACAATAACAAAACGGTAGTCCGAACACGATTCTGACTCTGACTGAGAAGAACTTAGTTTTAGAGAATCAATGGAAGTGGCCTCTGAATTACAGGTAGTGCCATCCACGAAGACGCGCCCCACTCTCTTTGTAATCGTTAGTGGTTATGTCTAGTTAATTTCCAGTTTTAGTTTTGACGATACCTACTCACTAAAAACCCACTAATAAGTAATTACTGTGTATCGACAAAACTAACACACCAGCAGAATGTTGCACACTTGAACTGTAAGTATTAAAGAGAAGAGCCGGGCGTGTCTTCGTGGATGGCACTATCTATAGAAGCGTTTTGTGTTAAAATTGAAGTTTATCATTTCAGCCAAAAGACATTCACTGTTGGACATAAAAGCATTTCCACTTCCACTGGTTCTGTACTTCCCGCATTCAGCAGATTCCTGCGGCCTTCACAATCATCGGTTCACCTTGTGGGAGGCCGTCCAACGCTACGTCTTCCGGTACGCGGTCGTCACTCCAGAACCTAATAAATAAAATAATATTTAGTTCTAGGTATTTCGTGTTTGTACTGTCTTAGGTTTAAAAGTGTGTCGCTTACACTGTTAGATAATAGATATTCCTAAAAGGTTGTGCTAGATTATCATCACTAAATAGGTATTTTTACCTATCGCCTCTATTCTTCTCAAGTTCTGAGTTGAGCTGCACGATTTTTGACAAATGCGTGCACTGACTGGACAGATCCGCTCAATCTGTGTGGTTCTTTACTCAAAAGACCATTTCAGACACCAATCTACATGGTCTTCACATTATCTGACCAAGATTATGTCTGGACTTTAAAAGAGACTGTGACCTCTGAGTTTGTTTCGGCCTTTCTTCTCAGAGTAGTCAGATAGGAAACGCCGACCTCATCTAGTTTAAAAAAATATGATTGACATGTAAAAGTGTTTGTACAAACCTACTTACAGAAAATAAATCATTAATCATTTATTAAAATGCAAGTTTCGAATGGTAATGTCAATTACAAGTTGATTGAGCTTTACTGTGATCTTTTGTGATGCAATTTTGGCATTGGATTTGAGTAATATAGGTTAAGATATTTATTTGAATATAATAATACCAACCTGTTTCTGTCCCAATGCAGGCTAAGGACCTCTTCACACACAGAGAGGTATTGGGAGCATTGATCACCACGCTTGCTTAACCCTTTACCGCATGATATATTAAATAAGTGACAAATTTTTTTTTTCTATGTTAATGTCTTTATTAAAGCTTCAGAATTAATTATATTGTTTTTTTTTTAATTTTTTTTTTTATTTCCAAGTGGTATGTGATGATAGACAAAATAGTTGTGTTTCATTATTGCTAATGATATGAAAAACAAACCCCATTAGGATTTATACGCTAGTTTTTTTTATTTTTTTAGAGTAAAATAAACTGTAAACATGTCAAACCATATATGGTTTCCTATGCGGTAAAGGGTTAAGACGGGTTGGCGATTTCAAAGTTATATTAACAACAGCATTTTAAAGGTTATAGTGGATAAGCCTGACAGTCCGTTCCTGGGGCACTGGACCCGTATACACAGCTGCATGTCTGGTGCAGCGGGAGGCGGTCTTAGTTCTTATATGTTTATGAATTAATTATTATTTTATTTTAATGAAAAAAAATATTTTAGTTATTTTAATGAGAATGTTACTAACATAGTTTATAAGTGTTACTTACAACAATATGAATCATTTGCGTTCGATTTAAATAAATAAATAAATAAAGAATTAACTATAAGTCCAGATTTCTTGACGATGCTTTCGTTCAACGATGTCACTATGACAGTACATATTCATTGAAACAGTCACGTTGATAGTTGCCCGGACTTGAACCCACGACCTCATGCATGAGAGGCGAGGACTTAACCACATAAAAATCAACTTTATTTTACGTAGGTTTAAGTTTTACAGTCAAAACACCTCGGACCAAGATATCGTAGAAACCCTCGGGACACCCAGATCTTACACAGATGTTCCCAAGAGGCTAGGAAACGTAATCAACTTCTGGCGGGAGGTGGGCTGGTTGGAATAACCACCGACGGCTGTCATGGCCCACGCACAATGTTCGAATTGAAGGACTAAGTGCGGAAACCAAACCTTCTAAAACAGAACCAAGATATCACATCCAGCGCTGCACTATTTCTGTGACAATGTTATTTCCAATTGATCGTGAGACGTGACGCTCGTGGAAGTGAAACCCTCTTTTGTAATGAGCGATTATGAGTAACGATTCTCGATTTTTTTTGCATCGAAATACAATATCGATTGCGAAATTCGCGACGAATTCGAGATTAAGTTTTTCCAGTCGAAAATAAATTTATATTAGGCCAGTATTTGACTGATATTCTTTTTTCTAGACGTTGTTTCGTCACTGCATTTTGTCACGAATTAGAAATTCTTCCAATTGAACCGTTTAGGAATATCAAATAGTTTTATAAGTGCTATAAATAGCTGGATTTGGTAATGTAAAAAATGTGGTTGTAAATAAATGGAAACTTTTATTTTGCTTTTGTTGTGTCGTGTTGTATTGTGGTCGAAAGTCTCATATTGTTCTTTTATTTTCACTTGAAGGGAGAAAGGCGCGTGGAAGTTGCGCCTTTTTTTTTCTAAATTCTATCTATAGTTGACACTTTCAGTCCTGCAGCTGAGGGAAATAACTCTTAAGATGATCAGATGACAGGATAATCAATATAATCTGAATTTACCAATCTGAATTCTGTTGAAATCATCAACTGATTTCAGGTTGGTAAAGTTAGATGATGATGGATATCTAATTATTTTAATATACGTGTGACATATCTTGTTGATTTTATGTAAGTAAAATACAAGAGATTAGGCCTTGCTGATTTGGTGAGATTCTTGTAATATTTTAACTGTCAGTCCAAGTTCATATCTGGACAAAGACTAATGGATTACGTTAATATTAGTTTTGTTTAATTATTGTACCTTTAATGACTTTGAATTGTATATTAATTGGTCTGAAATAAGTATATGAATAAAATTTAAAAAATATCACAATGTTTCCTTCAATCTGCTCTTGAAAAATATATTACACTAGAATCCGCCCGCAACTTGGTTTGCGTAGAATTCGGAATTCCCACCGTTTAAATCCTAATAGGTACCCGTTTTGCCGTAGGAATGAAGCATTTTCCCGCGGTAAAAAGTAGCCTATGTTCACCAGGAATAATGTCGGTTTCTAATGAAAAAAACAATTTTTCAAATCTGTCCAGTAGTTTCAGAGCCTATTCAATACAAACAAACAATCAAATCTTTCCGCTTTATAATATTAGTGTAGACTACAGCTATTACTTATAATATAGTTTTCAAGCGACTAACGCCATCTATGATAAGCAATCGCAAACAAAATTAATCGATAACTGTAAAAACGAATCTATACCTAGTCTTTAACTACAAAATATAAAACATACTTTCAAACAAAAAGTCTAAATTTAGACGTCATGACAATGGGTCAATTAGAACGTGTCAATTTGTCAACGGCTGCTATCGGTTGACCAACAACGGTTGCGCGGGAGTCGATCGTTTATGAATTGATTGCCTTGTTCGGATCGATGTAATGGTCGCGTGGATGTATGTGGAGGTTTGAGATCGGTGATAAGGATGATGTGTAGAATTGTGGATGGTTTTCTGATAAAGTGGAGTTTGTATCTACATACATATACAGCATGATTTTTTTTACCATCTCCAAATTTTTATAGGTGCTCTACCGATGAATATGAACAACTTTCACTGTGGAACCAACTCTGAGATCACGAGAAAAATCAGCTGTTTCATACATTTTGGTGAAGTAGGTATTGAACTTTTGTATTAAACAGCTGATTTTGTTTTCGTGATTTCAGAGTTGGTCCCGTAGTGAAAGTTGCTCATATTCACGAGCAGAACATCCTGCATCCTGCATGCTTTTCTTTTGATTTTTTTTTTAGCTTAGTGTGACTGAATTGCACGCCTTTTGGGCAAAGTTAAAAAAAAAATATATTATAAGGATCTAAGTTCTAAGTATCGTATTAGATCGTATTAGAAGTATCGTATTCGCAGTGGTAACGGCCCCGACATACGGGAGCTTTTCTTTATGTAAATTATTTCATCACCACTGCTCTCAAAACGGTGAAGGAAAACGTCGTGAGGAAACTGAGATGTCCGAGAACCAAAAATTCTAAGACATGTGACATCTACCAACCTGCTCTGGGCCCGCGTGGTAGATTACAGCCCACTCCCTCTCATAGAGTGGATTATGCTAAAGTACGGTTTTATCAAGTCGGCATTGTTATCAACTTTTTAGATTTACACAACGTGTAACGTTAAATGCGCAAAACCTGAAAATAGTTTGATCAGAATAACAAGCAAAATTAATTGAACCACTTTTTAATATAGGTCACATTTTTAAAAAAATCTTCATTAAAAACGTGGCCGTGTCTATTTATTAATAGGTCAAGCAAGCCAATGTCAGCGCGGCGCAGCGGCCCGGTGACGACTCCTCCCTCGATAAACCGTCGTCGCAGACGCAAGAAACGTTCAGAATGGCCAGTAAAACTAAAACAGCACATAAAACCTTTACAATTTTTTAATGACTTATTTTCTCTCTGAAATAGGTCAATTGAATTAAAAGTCAGTTGGGATGTCTGAGGTTTTGCGCATTTAACGTTACACGTTGTATGCTTTTTGCAGAGTGATTAGAACAAACAATTTAAAAACAAACGGTACACACAGGAGTCCTCCTAGTTTAAGCCTAGTTGCATCCTGTCTTGTATCTTGCCATTGAGTTACAATAGCTTAATTTAATAAGTTACAAAAAGGTTTAAGTCTGAACAAAATAATAAATATTATTTGTTTATTGGTAAGCGATACTTGTTGCTTGAATTCATTATTAATAATAGTGTCATTAGGTAGTAGGTACAATCAAATAAGGTCATAAAATATGGAAACACAAAAATCATTATCGTTCCACGCACATAATCAACTTTCTTAATAATTAGAAAACTTTTAATTCCTAGTTACTCGAACACTAATCATTCTCTGCAACTATGCCTTATATCCACATTATACAACATATGTTTACAATGACATATAATCTTGTAATGAGCTTATACTTTTGTAATGATAGGCACTGGGTATGTGCGTCGGCTTAGGGCGGAATTTGCTACTAGAGGGGGGAGAGTGGGGTGGATTGGAACTGTGGTAGGTGAGGTAGTGATTTTATCATTAATATTATTATTTTTTTGTATTATTTGTGATTACACTGCATCCTATGATGTTCTTCAGAATGGTTAGGTGCGTAGTACTTGCAATCGTCTCGTAATTTTAAGAACGCTCACAGTCTAATTTCAGTCTCAATCTGTCAAAACTACCTCCAATTTCCCTACATTTTTTACAAGTTTTTGACATTTGTTTGTCGCCGAGAAGAGACTGCGAATAGATTTTGAACGTTTTAAATTACGAGAATCGAACTTCTGATGTATGAACTTAATCGATGCAAAAGGAGTTTGTAAGGATTCAAGCAAATGGCGTTCTGCAGTTTCTGCCAACCCCAATGGGAACAAGGCGTGAGTTTGTACACTGCAATATTTGCAATTAATTTTTTGTGGGCTTCATTCATGTGAAATCAAGTAAATTTAGAGATTTCAAAGGAGTATTACAAAAATGGGCGTAGATGCATGAATTCTTCGATGAAATTGAATACTATTCGTTGGTTGGAATAAATAGTTCGTTTTTTCTTCTACAATAATAATAAAGCGGTTTTTTATTATTAGTCTATTTATTTACCAATAATCGTTCTCCCGATCCATGTTTAGGCAAAAACTCAGATTCTGTTGAATATAATCCATCAAAACAATTTTTCTTATATTAAAAATATTATATACTTTTATAATAATACAATACATTTATTTTATATGCCTTATAAATAAAGAAAAACCTAAAAAGGACCTAATTCAATTTTTTACTAGAAACAAGTCTGAATATCTCTGAACTTTTACATCATTTTCACGTAGTATTTATACAAAATAGTTTCCAATAATTGCTTAACGATATCAATAAAAAAATATTGATATTTAGATTTTTTTTAATAAATAAAATATAAAAAAGAGGCGCACTCAATACCGAAATGTTAGAGGGCTCTTAACTGTTAGCTTCTTCGAAGTAGTAAAATATGGTCTCTCCACCATGTTTTGCTTATGGTTTTCTTTTAATGCTAGATGCAAAACCTCATTCAGATCAAGTATATCTATATTGCACCTGCCTTGTTTTGTCTCAGCATCACCCTAAGGTGGTGGTGTAGAATGCCTTAGGCATTAAGTCCGCCTTTGTACAGTATTTATTGTCTTGTACCGACGCCAGCACATCAAGCTACCCGAAACGGTCAAATTTTTCCAATCAACTTTGAAACTTATGCTTTAGCGATAACGTTGAAAATCTATTCAAGAAATTTCACAGATTGTTGGCGTCTGTAAATAAAGTTTTAATAAACAAATGAACTATTTTTACTTTACTCAAACCACAACTCAATTAAGTACTCCAACATACTCATCAAGCACAATTAACAAACAACCTCTTGAAAATGTCACATTATTTATACAAGTACCCAACATGTCCATTGTTCCATTCAACCCCACCCTCCTCGTCGGTTACCACTTGACACACTTCTCGGTATAATTGTAGCAATTTACTAGCGTATAACTGGCGACCGACGTCCGACTTGGACACGTCAAAACATATCGACATAACGCCTTGTGCAACCAGAGCCTTGATTGAGCCATTCACATATAATCAGTTGTACATTTATGCCAGTTTCACTCACCGTTCGAATACGCAAATGTCCCTTTAGGCCTTGTGTTGCGTGTTTTGTAGTGTATAGGTTGGATAGTCGTATGTAGTACTACGCTTGTACTTATCTTACAAAGAAGGCATCAAACAGATGTGTTATAGGTACTCGTACGTATGAACTTTATGATGAAGAAGTCATAGTATAGTATTTTTATCTTACGAAGCGATGCGCTCTTTACTTGTGTTTTCCATGTGTATAAACACGCTGTGAATGTTTGCACCGTCCGAGACAATAGTTGGAAGGTCGTGTGTGTGTTTATTTTGTGCTGAAGCTATTCGTCTTCACGCTCACATTCACAGCGTGATTGTACACTTAGTTACCACAGATAAAGGGCGAGTCGTTTTGTGAAATAAAAATACTTACCTACCTAAAGGTTCTTGTGGACCAACAGCTTAACGTGCTTTCCGAGGACTGGAGGTATTTTGGTATGTAAAGATTGTCACCCATTCACGGACCAACCACGGCAAGCGTAGCTTAACCTGATCGATCGAGCCATGCGGCTGTTATTACTTAACTGATGATTCCAATTTTGAAATCGTTCGTATTTACGTTGCGTTTACTCCGCGCGTTTGTGTTAGCACACTGCCTTACCAACCAGTACGTCAACAAATGTACAATCATTATGTTGGTACAGACGCCAGCACATCAAGCTACCCGAAACTGTCAAACTTTCCCAATCTACTTTGAACCTTATAGCTTAGAGATAAAGTTGAAAATCTATTTAAGAAATTTGATAGATTGTAGTAGCTTGATGTGCTGGTGTCTGTACAATAGTGTATGTTCCACTCGAGTTTTAATTAAAAAAAAAAGAAACTTGAGGAAATTCATTTTAAGTTTTATTCACAAGGACACGACAATTACAATATGCAAGCTAACACTAAAAATATATATATATTACATACAAATATATGACAAAAAAATAAAAAAAAAAATAAAGAAAAAGACAGGAGCTCATTGGGCATCAAAAACTTCGTCAGCATCGCTGTCAATGGGATACAATCGAAAGTTGATACAATCGAAAATATGAAGATGCTTATACAACAATCCTAACCACGACTGGAAAGCTTTTCCAGAGTAGGTCTTAGTACCCACTTCTAGGTCGAAGACTCGTTAAGCTGTCCCTTCTTTAGGATTTGGTGGGCCATCCTCATTTTCTTACCCTTACCTAAATTTATTTAGTATCCATATCTTCCATATCATCCATATCTTCCATACTCCATCACTTCGGTAGTCACCACAGCCTTTCTAGCTATTTCATTGTACCCATATTCCATCCCAAGTCCGTCCTTTATTTTTTTTATGATTTACTGGATCTCAAACAAAATGTCCACTCGATCGTTTCTCACTTACCTTTCAATCGACATTATTGCGACAACCACTCGTACCATCACACGAACGATGCGTAACGCGGTGGCCCGACGAAGCTCATTTCATGCTCCATTGTGGCATCTTGTGAAAGCAATCAGTCGCCACGACTTTTTTGTCAGTAATAATTACCGACGCCTATGTTCTAGTTAACTTCGGTAGGGGAATGCAACTGGCGATCGGAAAATGTTCTAGTCGAATGATCGCCGCGATTGCGAGACGTAACGGCGGCTCGAATAATCGGACACACTTGGTAGTTGAAATAATATTAAGAGCGTTTACGCCGTACGGCATTTCATACAAATTTTCAAGCCCTTGTTTTTCGAAATGAATGAACCGATTTTAATGAAACTTCGTACGCATAAGCAAAATAGTGTTACAGCCAAAGTAGACCGATTTTAAATTTTCCATAGGAACAGAAATGTCCAGTTTCTTTTTTTTTTTTAAATAAGACATTTTGAAAATGTTCTTTACTAACTTTTTAGACCTTTGTGTCTTGCTTAGGGCCAGTGCAGACGACGGACATTTGTCCGCGGACTTTTTCGTCCGCCAAAATAGAGCGCTTACAACTGCATCAAGTAACGCACACGAGCGACTAAAAACACCACGGACAAAAAGTCCGCCTCGTGTGCGTTACTTGATGCAGTTCTAAGCGCTCTATATTGGCGGACAAAACACTCTTATGCGTATAAAGTTTCGTTAAAATCGGTTCATTAATTTCGAAAAACAAGGGCTTGAAAGTTTGTATGAAATGCCATAAGGCGTAAACGCTCAGTGGGAAAAGAGTAGGTATTTTGGAATGTTACGGTTTGGGGACAAAAAGAAAGAGGTATAGGTAGTGACGTGCGTTGATTGGGAAATGAAGGTGATGGTTTCAATAAATTGCATTGTATTGATCGTTTTTATTGGTATTATTATCAGTACTTATGAACGCTTATTTGTGCTATTTTCAGAGACCAAGTCCACGATAGAGCATTTCAATAGACTGTTTTGATGGTCAGCTATAAGAATGATCCCATCACATTGAACAGACATGAAGCAGAATGCTCTGTGAGCCGTTCTGTGATAAAAGGATACGGCTCAATATGACACTGCTATATGAGGCACTCGGAGAGGTATAAGAATTCCACCCATCAATGAAAAGCTGTCATAGTTACAAGGAAAATATGTGCAATTAGGGAGCAGCATCTACCTGCTAAAGCTTTTGTCATGTAAATAGATCGGTAATGACTACTCATATTGTAGCAGACATTTTGAGCTGCCAGTCGATTCTGTAAAAATCTCACCGTGAAATCATAAGTGAAGTGAGCACTTAATAGTGTTAATCCCTAGCGAATGACAGCTCACTCCACGCTCACTTCACCCAAGCTTTCACGGTGAGATGGTTACAGAATCGCACGGCTGTAGACGCATTTTTGACGTTCTGCGAATCTCTTTCTTTGACGTCTGCGAATCTTTTGCTATGTATAAGAAATAAATACAAAACAGTACAAATACAAAATGTTTATTTCTGTACCAACTAGTTTACAATAGTTTATGATTGGAGCCACCTTTTAAGCATGATGACGCCTGTGTTAGGAGACTCCGCACTTGCATAGCTTTGGATATTTCTACAACTTACAAAATTATTTTATTTTTAGTTTCTATGTTGTATTTCCGAGTGTCGAGTGTGTGTGGTGTGTGATGTGTTTGGGGTGTGCGAGGTGTGAGAGGTGTGTGGTTGGTGTGGGTGTGGGTATGATAGGAGTGCGTGTGGGTGTGGCGGTGCCAGTTAACTAATTTCCACTTATTGTAACAATAATTCAATATCTGCATAGGTCTGTAGAAATGTCTTAAAGTTTTGTCTGTCCGTTAATTATTATTATGATTTCTTAACTTTTCATTTATAAGCAGTAACTAATGTGTTTTAATCTTAATGCTTTTAAACTTTTTATTCATATTTTACTAGTATTATAACTTTGTTATTGTTAGCTTAGATGTAAATTTTATTATGCATGCTGTGGTCTCATGTAAGTGAAGGAGTACACCTACGTGATACCTATGTAGTTCGTAATTTAGTTTTAATGATCTGTGTACAGACGCCAGCACATCAAGCTACTACAATCTGTCAGATTTCTTTAATAGATTTTCAACTTTATCGCTAAAGCATAAGGTTCACAATTGATTGGGAAAATCTGACAGTTTCGGGTAGCTTGATGTGCTGGCCTCTGTACATCCTTTATTGGAGATCCTAAATAAATAAATAAAATTAAGAGAAAAGTGTAGCAAGATCGATCAAATGGCGAAAATGTAATATTACAAAAATTGCGCCATTCTTCCAAAAATAGAATTAATCTCGAATCTAGATTTGATAATAAATAATATAACTCTTTTATACAACTTAACGGTTCGATGACCCTTTAACTGATTTATAAAGGCATTTGTAATCAGATGACAATGTCGTATGATTGAAAACTTAATTATAGACCGTAAAAGGTCTTTATTATCAATTATGTAAGAATTGCAGGTTTTATTCAGTATTTCATTTATTTATTGAGCAGGTGTGAAAGGCTTAGTTTTCTTTATTTTTCAGGCGAATGTGGTAAAGCGGAACGGGTTGAAGCGATTTGAGATTTCGAGAGTCATGTTATATGACTCTGACATACTTTGACACTTTTTGCAGTCTAGGTACGATTATGATGTATTATTACATAATATAAGCCTATGTTTCCCCACTGCAGGGCAGAGGCCGGTCTTCCCTCTTTCCACTTTTCCCGGTCTACTGCAATTGTGGGCCAATTCTTTAAGAATCTAGGTACGATACGTCGGACAGTTATTAAAAACTAACCTTTTTTTCATACTTTCACTACACAATTGTTTAGCGGTGCACAGAATACTTACAGCCTTTTTTTTTCAATTTTCATCGAAGAATCGGACAGATGGACATGGAGAAATTATTAGGGTTCCATTTTTGCCATATTGCTGCGGGACCCTAAAAATGAGTAGTTTTCAGTAGCAGTACAAGGTCTGGATTTGATGTCTGTTTAGGCAAAATAATGACCAAAGGTGTGAAAAAGGACGAAGCACGTGACGTTCTGTAGGTTCTGCCTACCCCAATGGGGAAAAAGCATGAGTTATATTATCTATTATCAGGTAAAGGAACAGAACCACTTACCTTACTCATCATCATCATCATCTGCCTTTTTCCAACTAAATTGGGGTCAGCTTCCAGTCTAACTGGATGCAGCTGAGTACCAGTATTTTACATAGCGTGAGTGCCTATCTGACCGCCGCAACCCATTACTGGGTAATACAATACCCCTCGGTAAGATTGGTTGTCAAACTTTCGGGCTTCTGACGACTGTCAAAGATCCACGAATGAGAGCCGGGACCAAAGGCTTATAGTGCTTCCCGAGGCACGGAGGGCTCTTGATATGTAAAGATGGCAACCCATCCACGTGCCAACCACGGCAAGTGTAGGTTAACCACTTTCCGTATCATCATGCACCAAAAAAAACTCCAAGTAGGTTGCATTTGACTAACACACTATTGAAATTGTCTCACATTTTGTCGCCGTACGTAAAAAGTAGATTTCGATATAAGTGATCGTTGATTAAAATGCCTTTACAAAAGATCTATAATAGATCTATTATATAGTTTGATGAAATGCAGTGCATTTAGGAAGTGAAATCTGTGTATATGCACTGTTACGTATGCAAGTGAAATCAAGCCACTTGTTTGGTAAATATTAGTTTTTGTGAGGGCGTTGACCTGACTCTCAGTGAAGCAAATTGTTTGGTTACATCATTCTATTTGTTATGAACTGATTTTCATACCTACTCATGTTTTTTTTTTGTGAAATTGTTTGATAACTCATTATAATCGCAGTTAATTTATTTTAACTACACATGTTGATATTTCGTGACAGAAAAATGTGATAATTTTTAAACAAGATAATGTTTTCATAATATTAAAATAATATGTAAATATACACAGATAGAATTAAAATAGTATTAATAATAATTATGTACTTACATGTATATTATATAATATACATAAAAATTCGTCCCCTTCGCTGTCAACACGAAAAATGCCCAAAAGGCTGGCAGCATTGCCACGTTGTATGGCGATGCTGATTCTTTGCCCAAAAAATAGGCCAGCCCTCTGGTCACGTGAAGAATCGATACTGTTTATATTGGATACCTAGACCGCGAAGAGTCGATACTGTTGATATTGGATATCTTCTATACATATATTAAATTAAATTAGATTTTCGTGTGTGAACGCGTTGTTCTTCTAACCGACGCAACGAATGATTTGATGCGGTTTTACCATCGTTTAGAGAATTTATTCGAGAAGGTTTCTGTGCATAAATATTAAACTTAAAAGTACAGTAAAGAAATCTTGATGTTTTATCAAGTCGTAAAAACCGAGCAAAGCAGGGGCGGGTTCCTAGTAATTTCTAAAAATGTACTAAATCCAAAAAAAAAAAAATCATAACGACTCTATTCGTAAAATAAAACGAATGTTGCTGAAAAAACAGTTTCCAAATATTTCGTCAAATTACTAAAGATAGTTAAGTTTTTCACGATACATTTTTTTTGTACACAAAAAATGCTATAATGTATTGATAAGAACTGGTTTGCTTAAAAATAGTTTAGGTAAACTAGTGCCCATTAATTATTATCCACCACCCTCACTAACTTGACCGTGCGGATGCGACAGCAGTAGGTATAAATTGGGGGTTCTGGATCACTCACTTGCTCTCGCTTCGCTCGAGCGCGTGATCCAGAACTCCCCAATTTATACCTACTATCATGATGGGGTTTGCTCGACTGACTTATCGTTTTTCTGGTTTCGTCAAATTGTAAAATGGAGATAATCATACGGCTGTGGCCCGATTTACAACACAGGTTGAATATTTTTGATGGTTTGATGAACTGGTGTTCAATATTTTGTTTTTATTGTTTTTTTTTTCGTAGATGTATCAATTTTAACGAATAGTTTTATATTTCTGTTTCTTTTAAAAATAGACATCTTGATTTGTCGACATAATATTT
Organism: Eremobia ochroleuca; assembly: GCA_949629135.1. Lineage (NCBI taxonomy): Eukaryota > Metazoa > Arthropoda > Insecta > Lepidoptera > Noctuidae > Eremobia > Eremobia ochroleuca. The sequence continues at coordinate 5,340,895 of OX451402.1, read as the reverse complement.
ACCTTTCACAGCATTTAAATAAAAGCAATCAGGAAAGTTTTGAACATGCTGCAGCCAAGGATCATCGTAAATCTCCCAATCTTCTATAACACCTCCACATGAGAAACAAGCTGCTTTATCATTTACACCATTTCCACAATAAAAAAATCCGGCGTCAGCCATTTCCATCACTAATCTTCTCCTCGAATCAACCGTTGCCCAATAATTATTAAATGAAAATTCACGCATTTTATACTTGTTATACAAGTCATAGCGCGGATTGTATTTATTTTGAGACATGTTCTGATTACTCACTCTCTACTTCTTGCTTCAGATAATTATAAAAGCATAATAAAGGCTATATAGTTATTGCTAGCAACTTATAAAGATTAACATTTAGGGGTTTGGAAGGGATAGGAAACTGTTATCGTAAAAATTAAAAAAGAAAATATTTACATCAAAATTTTATTATCTATACACCATCTTTTTAAACATAAAACATTTTTTAAAGCACATATTGAATCATGATAAATACAACTATACAAATCATGACAATCTTCATATTTTTTGTACAAGCTTATCAAACTAGGGCAATCTTTATCTTCTAAATTATTTACATTATTATTATTTGAAATATCTTTTAACCATAATACTTTTTCTGTACCTTTGATGTAAACACATTTATCTTTTAAAATATTCTCAATCAAATACCGATAATTTTCGTAAGACACAAATCCTTCACCCCAGTATATCTTCCTATTACGTTCAATCCAACTAACTTGTCGTTTTTCTGGCTCCGTCAAACCGCGAAATGGAAATGGCGGCTTAATTAAAAACACTTGAATTTTATTATTACATAATATAGCAATTTCTTTAATGATAAATGAATTTGATTCTGTTTTGAAACCTTGAACATCTACAATGGCAGTCATGATAACCTGCGCACTATGTTACTCAAAGGTTTATATTCCACAAGTCGATCGTTAATAATTAAACAATATCCAGTTGTGTTATCTGGTATTGGTGCTGAACATTCAATCTCCAAACGCACATCTACGGGACCTGTTTTCAAACTATCGTTTTGTCTTGAACAGTCTATGATAAAGAGAGGAGCCTTCTCCTTGAAACCGGTTAAGTCAAGCAAGGGGTCTGCAGGACAGTTGTAATACGACTGACGAAATTTCACATACATTTCATATAATATACTGTATTTGTTCTCGGAAAAATTTAAGCATAGAGGCTCGTAAGGATAATATTGTGAATTCAAAAACAAAGTTATGTTGGTAACCCCACAGTGATCGAAAAGAGAACTGTCTTTGGTTTTACTATTTTTTCTACCGGTTTGCAAGCAAAAAATTACATACCGAGGTTTCTCTAATTGTGAGGCAGTCTTAACAGACCAACAATGTTTTGTAGTTTTAGGGAGTAAAGGATATTCGTATAAATCCCAATTTCTAAAGGCTATCTGAATAGGTTTATCTCTTTCTAAATGTTTAAGAAGTGTCAGTCGTTCCCGATCTGATACTTTTATATGAGGCACCCGCCATTGCACTTTTTGCATATCTATTTGAAAATGTGCAACATCGTCAGTTACTATAAAACTGTTTAAGTTAGAGTTACTTCTATTCAGAATAAGTTCATGTTTACAATTTATTACAATTTTATTATAATCCTCAGCAAATCCTAAAATCTTATTAAGAGGAACAATAGCACTAAAATAGCCATCGCTTTTAAATCCATTCATGTTCCAACCCCACAAGGCAGCGACTTTATTTTCTCCGTCATTCATTGAAACGTATGACTTTATTGTTGATGTTATTCCAGAATTTTTAATGCGATCTATTTCTATACCATTTATTTCGTATCTGATATCTTGAAACAAAAACATAATAGGGTTGTTACTGAACGTAATAGTTTTCTTAATAAGATTTCCATCTTTACCGAAGAACTTTGCTTGCCCTTCGACGTAAATTGTGCTGGCTGATGGCAACACATATACGTCTTGTTGGTGTATGGGAATTCTGATTTCATCGTTTTCTCTAAAGCTGTTGTTGTAGGGATTGTACGAATGGACTTCATAACTTTCAATCGAATTATCGAAGCGTGGTAATTCAGTAATCTGCAGCATATTCATACTTTGAAACCTAGGGCTTTAAGAAAATCTTTATTTGCTTTAGTTAATTTTATAACTTTTTTCTTACGTCTTTGCACCTTAGTGGTTGTACAAGAAATAGGACGCTTTTTGTTAACTGCAGGGTTTTTATAATATAATATCATTTTATTTCTCTTATATGAAGGCGTAGTTCAATATTTTTATGTTCTTCTCTAAAGTTAATACAGAACCCAAATTGATCAACTATCTTAATAGATATCGATGTAATAATATTTTTGTTCACTGGAAAGTAAATAAGGTTTCGAGGTATTTCTATGATTCGCTGACCTGTAGCAGCATTACATACAAATTCATGAATTATATGAGTTGGTAACCCGTTAGAGTAGGAGCCGTGTACAAGATCACATTCGATTCTAATCACTGGAATAATGTCGTTATTAATACACACATTTGGCATTGAATTTAATACCGAAAAGTATAACAAACCGCATTCATATTGACCAGATAAATACAGAGGTGGTTGAAAGAATGTATCCAATTCTGATTTATTTCCAGAGATGGTTACCGTTATAGACATGCTAGTAGACTGAATACTTTTAGCAGATCCTGCTCATTTTATTCTTTGACTACACCAAAAATTCTTTAAAAAATGTAAACATAGGTGTCCGCAATTGTAAGGGTGGTCGCGCTGTATATTATCATAATTATAGTGCACTTTAGCACCTAAATATTTTATAAACTCCTTTGGTGGTTTAAGATTTCCATAACTATCAAAATATTCAATATAATCATTGCTTTTTGCATAGGCTACCCAATGAGAACCTGGATTTTTAGAACTATCTAAATTAACAACTCCACACTCTTTTTTAAAAGGTTGTTTAGGGAGCTCATCTCTCATAAATACCCCTCGGAAATAAGGAATATTATTTCCATACTTCAAAATGTCAAAGTTAGTTAAGGCTCGTTTGGGTAGCCGATATCTTAGTTTTTTTCTTTTGATATAAAAATTCCAAGCCCATGTTTATGCGGTTTAAGGTGTAAACCTTTTCCAATGCGAAGAGCTTCCATTTTTTCATTGTGTCTTTTCGATTCAGCCAATTGCTTTTTGGCCATCTTGAATTCATTTATAGTTTTGGCAATACCAGCTGCACCGCCTGCTAACGCTCCCACCGCCGATAATCCCGCAAAAATAGGAATCAAAGGTAATACACCACCACTTTTCGGTATAGGAATAACTCGAGGAAGTTTAATGGATGAATCGTCAGCTAATTCTCTGGCGGCCGCCATAGCTAATTCTATCGCCGCTTTTTTGCACTTTGGCTTTAATTTTTTAAAGCGTCTTTTTGTTTTACTAATAACATTTTTGAATTTATTTTTTAATCCTTTTCCCGATGTAACTTTCCGAGAGCGCTTTTTGTTGCTGTTTTTTAGGCCAGAGCCGGTTTTAATTTTTGCAGACATTGCCTTGCTTACTAAACGTGCCATGATTTTTTCGCATACACTTGCATCTGAGGCAACTGCTCGCTCTTTTGCCCTTTTTAACAAAATTAAATCAGCTTTGTGACGATCCTCTAAGTTTGATGATTTGTGATAGGCAATATCGTGTTCTTTGCAATATTCGTCTAATTTATTAATACCTTTGTCTCTATTTGCAAGCCTTTTAATTAATTTTGTACCAGGACCGCAATAATTGTATCCGGGTAAGTGTAATTCAAATGGTAAATTGTTTATAATCCAATTGAGAAGACTACTCTCTCCAATACACATCATAAGACTAATGAATCTAAATCGAACGCTGTAATAAATACTTACATACTTCGAGTTAATTTTATTTTTATTTATAATACTATATTCGATTTATCAATCCAGCTGCTTTCAGCAGAAGACAAACCCAGCCATTTGACTAAAACCCTGCTTCCTTTTCTTCTAAGAACTTTCTCGACTAGATATACATTGTGATGTTTTGTCTTTTGAAGCTCTTGTGCATAAAATGCTCCTAAAATAGGCTGACCTCTGATTGTATCTTCAATTAAGTAGGTGATAGGAGTTGTATTTTGTATTTTTCGAATTTTAAATATTTCCGTTGACCAGTTAGGGGTATATCCTTTTTCAAATGTTCCTTTGTACTTACTGATACGTACATAATCACCTACTTTAAACTTGCTTTTTATACTATCATTTTTTACCAACCTTAGATATCTTTCTAATATTCGTTGCTTATTACTGCTATCCACGTTAGCGGGAATTTCATCAATTGTCCGATGGTAAGTATGATTGTATTTGTAAATAATGTCATTAAGGGTATTATCTACCCAATTATAGTTGCCTTTTAAACTAAATTCCTTATAAAGTTTAGATTTCAATGTTTTGATGAATCGTTCAACTATCGAAGCCTTTTTTGTTGAGAAGGTTGAATAGTGATTAATTTGATTAGACTTCATAAGCTTTTGGAATTTATTATTATAAAATTCTGCTCCATTATCTGTTTGCAGATTTTTAGGAACACGTCCTTTAGCTAGAAAAATTTTGAAACAGTTACATACATCATCTTTGGTTTTAGTCTTCAGAGGAAAGACCCAAGCGTACTTTGAAAATGTATCAATAACAGCAAGAATAAATCTACAATTTTTATTTTCTTTTGAAATTGATTGCATATCAAGTAAATCTGCTTGCCACAGATCGTCTATATCTTTCATAATAACATGTCTTCGAGGAAAGTTTACCCTTACATTTTTATGAATTTCGTTTACCACATCGGCTTTGCTCATTTTCAGAATTCAGTACATTTGTCTTGAATTCATGTATAATACTGAATGTAAAGCATATTATTCCGACTATTTATTCTTTAATTATGCCCGCTTCTTTTAATTCTTCTATTATCGATAAAATTTCATTATCATGGTTCGTATTGCCGGCATCTCTTGAAGCTACTAATAGTTTCAATCTCTCGACTAATTCGTTAGGATCATCCCAATATACCAAGTCGGTGTTGTTTTTGTATTTTTTTAGCGTTGGCAAGTTTCCGCCAAGCTTAGTGTGAGAAGGTTTATCATCGTTTGACGATTCAGAAAATAGGGGTTTGATTATTTTACAATATTTTATACCTTTGTCACCTCTTATTTGGCCTTTAGGATTGAAATCTCTTTTATGCGCATTTGTATAATGTAAAATATCCTTATAGACAAGTTTATCTTCGTTCGATATTAACTTTAAATCAGGTCTTCTTCGAAGTAAAAGTTCTTTAAGACCAGCCGTTAAATTATAAGCTTTATCACCGATTTTAATCAAAATGATAGTATCGTCATTCAAAGTATCAATTTTAGAAAATGATACCACCGAATTACCCATCATTAAAGTTTTGTTTTCACTTCTAATTCCAAATGGTATACTAACACCTTCATAAATACCAAAGATATCGTCACCCTCTAACGACATTTCTAAATCATCTATAGATTCCTTTTTAGCATTTTCTTCAATGAATTGAGCAGAATTTAGATTTGCATCGTAAAAGTCACCGATCTTTGTAGATGAACTAGTATTATTTTCATCGGATTCGATTCCTTCAGAGTTATTTAGAGTTGTATTTTCAATTTGATTCATTTTTTCTTCAGATCTATTAGATTCAACTAGAGTTTTTAGAGGATCTGTGACAGGTTTTAGCATTTTATCAAGTGACAAGTTCATTGTATGTTCCTGATTTTTCATTTGTTTTATTTTGTTCTTTATGGAGTCGACAGATTTCACTAATTCCATTTTAATATTTGTCTCCATCTTTCAATAAAAATAACAACTGTGTTCAGCTAAGAAAGAAATAATACTAACGGCATTTATGCGTGTAATTCATATTTATGTATGAACCTTCATTCAAAGTTTAAAAAAATATCAAAATTCTGTCTATACCTTCCTTTGTTTAATGGTGACTCTTTGTTAATAAGTAGAAAATTATAAGGGTTACTCCAAACAGTTTTACAAATTTCTTTAAACTGATTCCATAGTAGATCAGAATTAACATGTTCTTCATAGATATGCTTTAAGTTCACATCATCTTGTTTAAATATTATAAGAAAGTTAGCATTATCGCGTAACAACTGTTTCGGAATTTTCGAGTAGGTTTGCGATAAGTAAAAACAGTCAATTTGCTTATGTCTACCCATACAGAAATAATTCCGGATGTTTATTTGATTTTCACACACAACATCATCAAATATAAAAACAGAATTTGGTAAAGCTTCACTCGGAGATATGACATCTTTATCGTCATTGAACTCATAGAATTTTATCTGAGGTACTCTTCTTAATACTTCTCGTAAAAAACAATATTTTGGTTGAAAATTAGTCTTCGAGTAAAGGTAAAGGTTTTGAAATTTGAGTCCATTTTCGTGCAATAACAAACTGATCACAACGTTTGTTTTACCGCAATTAGAGGGACCGCAAATTATACAACGAATCGTATTTGGCAATAAAGCGCTATGTCTAATCTCTTGAGGAGATTCGCCAAGATTTATATTTTTAACGTTTAGTGATATGGGTTGTTTGATCAACTTCATCTTGTCAATTAATTTAATTAATATTTAACATAGGCATATATACTTTATTTTGCACTATCTTTAGACATCACTATAGGAATGGTTATATTCTCATCTTACAATATAGGAATATATAAATGTGAGCTAGGTAATGTGACTCATGTTACAAATATGCATCGTGCATCAAATAATTTTTGTATGTATTATAAAATAAGCGATCACTTTGCAGGTGTCCTTTGCTTAGGCAGGTCATTTTGTTTACGATTTTATATTTTCAAGGTAAGTATTTTTTTTATTTCTTTATTTAAACTAATTACAATAATAATTATGTACTTAATGCATCTCTTTTTTTACAGAATCATGTCACACTCACCATCCTACAGCCCCGTTTTAGATATCACGGACCTACGAAATTCAGAGGTATGTCACTATTAAGATTATCTTAAATCAAACATTAAATTCATAGTTTTATACTGTTTAGTTATAATATTCTCGGTATTCTTTCAGAATGTGATAGATGGCATATACCCAGTTACCAATCCTTTTTACTATGCTCAAGATAGGGAGAGCTGGGATAATATTGAAGTAGCAGCTATAGCACATGAGGAGAGTCGCCAGAAAAAAATAGAGGAGCCGAGATTGAAGAAGAAAAAAAGTAAATCTTTTAAAAACTCATCTTTTATCGTACGTAAGGAGCAAGGGCGCGCTCGTCACCTAATAAAACTTACGGTCTATGATTTGGATGGTCGCAATATGGAAGAAATAGACACTGAAACTGATAATGCGAGTGTGAATGTGCAATATATAGTGACAAGCGATTACGATGATATCATGGACAAAACTGATCATTTAGTTAGTAAAATAGTAGAAAATATAAGCAAATCTAATGTGTAATGTTTTATTATTGTTATTATCGTAAAATGATAATTTAATTATTATTTGTATTTTATTTTAGTAACTACTATTTTATTTTAGTAAACTACAAACTAGCATTCTAAGTTAAGTGCAGAAGCCCACACATCAAGCTACTCCAATCTGTCAAATTTCTTTGCTAGGTTTTTAACTTTATTACAAAAGAATAAGGTTCATATTCAATTAGGAAAATTTGACAATTTGGAATAGCTTGATGTGCTGGCGTTTGTACTATTATTAGATTGTCATTTAAATGATAACAGCAGAGACCCTTATTAAAAATTGGGATAAAATTGAGTGACTGTGAACAGGTTTAGGTAATTTTTGTATACCTAGTTAATAATAATAAGATAAGATGAAATTATGGATGAAGCAGAATATCTCGTCGGTAAAATAGTTAAAAAATTAAGTTCGCCTACATACAGACCTTAAATGTAATGTTTAAGTTATTGTTTAATTAAATGTATAAAACAATAAAATTAAAATTGATTCTATATACTGTGTTTTTAATCACCTATAAGCTAGTATAGATGATACCTCTTATTAATAAACACTGCATATAGTTATGACAAGCTTAGTCTTAGATATAAAAGTATAGTTATACTAACGTTATTCATGACATAATTTTATACGCAGTGTTTTATAAGAGACAAAATCTTTCTGAAAGGAAGACAAAAAAGAAACAAAGAATACAGATTATATATTTATTGATTTTAAGTAGTTACATTCATTTATTACAATTTTTATTTGATTATACAATTATAGCTTATAGCTTTTATATCTTACAACATAGTTTAAGCTCAGTAGAACAAATAGAATAATCCTACAAATAGGTACTAAAGTATTGAACTATAATGTCCCCAAGGCAAAGTGTTGAAATTACCTTCAATTCTCTGCCTTTTATCATCTTCACTATTAAGTATGAGCTTATTTATTTTTTGTGTAAATACTTGATGATTTTTAGATCTTATAACATACATACCACCTCGCAGGTTATCATTAAACATTAATGCCCTTTTATATTTTTCAATATCCAATTTTTTTTGTTATCGGCTTTGTTACTCCCTTTGCTTTCTTTATAGTTTTATTTTCAGTGCGTACACAATACAACTTAGGTTCCAGCTCTTAAAGGATTGTACTTGTTTATGTTTATTTCCAAATGGCTTATACAATCAATAGTCCAACCAGATTCGGCAAGTTCAAACTCTAAACATTTAGATATTAATTTTTCAGAGCATTTAAAATACATATTGTAAATATTTGTATTCGGAACTGCTATCATATATTTGGTATTGAAAGATTTCATAGAGCTTTCACCATTTTTTGGCAAAATATATGACACAAATAATTCAAAATTGACTTTAATTGCTTTATGTTTTTGAATCATAAGATTGATAGTATCACATACAGATTTTGAAATTTGATTTAAAAACGTTTCTGGAGTTATTGTTACTTCACAAGATTTAAGTGGATTCACTTTGTAACTTATGATTCTATTTTTAAACGCTGTAGCAATAATTTGAATATTTTCGAATTCGGAGCAGAGCAATCGATTAGATTTATGAATATTTGTTCTACTATGTGCTGATAATTTTGAAACATAAATATTACAGTCTTTACAAAAAAACATATTTATTAAACTTGTCTTGTAGAACAACATTTTTTTTCTATTTCAGAATTTCAGAATATCTTATTTCGTGTTTTCAAATTTCGTGTTTTCTAATTTCGTGTATTCAGAACTGAAAAGTACATGTAAAATAATTATTTTAAATCAATTTAATGACTATCTATAAAAACAATTTTCCTATTTCAGAATTTCTTATTTCGGGTTCTAAAATATCTCAGTTTTTGATATCAGAATTTCTTATTTCGGTTTTTCAAATTTTTTCAAGTTTCAATTTCTAAATTTCTTATTTCAGGTTTTTAAACTTCTCAGTTTTTATTTCAGAATATCTTATTTTGTGTTTTCAAATTTCGTGTTTTCTAATATCGTGTTTTCAAATTTCGTGTATTCAGAACTCTGAAAAAGTACATGTAAAATAATTACTATAAACCAAAAAAAATTCTCACATTTCTTTATAAAGACTAATATATTTCAGTTCTAAAGTTCTTATTTCATGTTTTAAATTTCGTGTATTCAAATTTCGTGTTTTCTAATACCGTGTTTTCAAATTTCGCGTATTCAAATTTCGTGTATTCAAATTTCGTGTATTCAAATTTCGTGTATTCAAATTTCGTGTATTCAAATTTTGTGTTTTCTAATATCGTGTTTTCAAATTTCGTGTATTCAAATTTCGTGTATTCAAATTTCATGTATTCAAATTTCGTGTATTCAAATTTCGTGTATTCAGAACTCTGAAAAAGAAATTTCGTGTATTCAGAACTCTGAAAAAGTACATGTAAAATAATTATTATAAAACAAACAAAATATTCTTACATTTCTTTATAAAGACTAATATATTTCAGTTCAAAAGTTCTTATTTCATGTTTTAAATTTCGTGTTTTCTAATATCGTGTTTTCAAATTTCGTGTATTCAAATTTCGTGTTTTCTAATATCGTGTATTCAAATTTCGTGTATTCAAATTTCGTGTATTCAAATTTCGTGTATTCAAATTTCGTGTATTCAGAACTCTGAAAAAGTACATGTAAAATAATTATTATAAACCAAACAAAATATTCTCACATTTCTTTATAAAGACTAATATATTTCAGTTCTAAAGTTCTTATTTCGTGTTTTAAATTTCGTGTATTCAAATTTCGTGTATTCAAATTTTGTGTTTTCAAATTTCGTGTATACAAATTTCGTGTATTCAAATTTGTGTATTCAAATTTCGTGTATTCAAATTTCGTGTATTCAGAACTCTGAAAAAGAAATTTCGTGTATTCAGAACTCTGAAAAAGTACATGTAAAATAATTATTATAAATCAAAAAAATATTCTCACATTTCTCTATAAAGACTATCTAATATATTTCAGTTTGAATACATAAAATGAGAATAAATAGATTTATACTTATGGATAAACAAGATTAAATAGATTTATATTAAAGTTATTAGCAAATTACAAAAACTTGTACAATAGAGCACATAGTGTGGTTAAGTTATAAAACTGAATAAAAAGAATTTTCATTTAAGAAGGTTGACTGTATAGAATAGGCTGAATTTCTTTAAATTCAGCCTTTCCAGTATTCACAAGGTGTGTTAAAGCCTTCCAAACAACGTTATCTATATCAGTTGATAATTTTAACGTTGCAATCGATTGTTTCCAACGCTCGTTTGGGGCAAGTTTTTCTACTTCGTTTGTATTATAAACTTTTAATTCAAAATAATACTTTCCAACCCTGGTCGGGTCTGATTGGAAGGTATAACCATTAGCGACTCGTTGAGTGAAGCAGCTTTTCAGAGTGGCAGCACGGATCAGCGGACGAGACGATTCATCCTGAAATACATAAGATATCTAGTTTTAATTAAAAATAATAAAGCGCGAGGGCAAGTAATTAAAAATTACGTAAATTAAAAAATAAAAATACGCAAGTTTCGAAACTCCCACATTGTTTAATCTACCGTTACCATAATAATAGATAATCTATTAGAAAAGTCTATTTAAACTCTTATGTCTGTAAAATTATAATTTTTGATGGAGAAAATCATACACTGTGAAACACTGATATGAATGTTTTATAATGAAATGAAAATTTAACATGTTTATAAAAAATCTTACCTCAGAATCTGAAACGATGGTATTCCGTTTTCTTTTTGGAACTGGTGTTGTTGCTGCTGGTGGTCCGTCGCTATCTGACGATTCTGAAGCGAAAGGGTTTTTAGAAAGCAAAGCCTTCTTCTTCTGAGTCACTTTTCTAACTCTTTTCACAGGTTTACTTTTTTTATGAGCTGCCGCTGGTTTTTCTTTTATTGCTCGAGACGTTGAAGGCTCGGAGTCCTCTTCTTCAACCCAAAAAGGATTATTCGTCGACTGAGCCCTGAAAACATTATTAAAATGCAATAAATATTTTTGTTAACAACGTTCGTAGCAACATGAAACACCAGCACCCGTTTTCCTCAAAGGCTAGGTAGAGGTGTAGTGTTCACCCCGTTTTGAAATGTCATCGAATAGGAAATAATTTACGGTAAGTATCAGAAAAATAAAATACTTTAAATGACTTAGGAATCGAACCCAGGTGTTATGTTTATTGCATGATATAGCTAAGAAACAATAATTATTAAAAGTACCAACGTGCAATAGTTTTGAATTATTAAACGAATATACATATTATCTAAACTTAATTAATTTCAGTCGTAAAACAATTAACTATTGATGAAAAAAAATGTTTAGGTAAAATATAATACTCACATACTTTGTTTGAACTGCAGCACTTATGAACAACCACAAACAAATTTAAACTCACTGCTCAGCGAAATGCACTTCAGCACGACAATGTCAAGATGTAGGGAATGATATCACAGATGCTTATTTATAGACCTTAATCCTAAAGCCTTAGTCATAAGTTAGTTTCCAACAATAATTACTTCGAAATTTTATTTAAGACAATATTTGTTATTAGAATTTCACCTCTAACACCTGAGCACTTAAAGTAGACTTTATTTTTTTAATTATTCGTACTGAAATCGCAATGTGAATGCTTCCGAATACTCTAGTTAAGGAAAGTGTTTTCACAGCACTTTATCCATAATAGAGTTTTTGGAGGCGACTTGAGACGAACATCATAAAAGGAATGAGGTGTCCATTAACTCTGGCGGAATACATACAAACATATAACAAACCAATAAAATGAGGTCTGTGGTAGTTATTTGCCATTTCTGCAGAAATGTAGACATGCCTGTTGGTCTAGTGGTTAGTGACCCTGACTGCTATGTCGGAGGTCGTGGGTTCGATTCCCACAAAGGATAAATGTTTGTGTGATGAGCACGATCATTTGTTCTGTGTCTGGATGTAATTTATCTATAATGTTTATGTATTTAGAAATATATAAATATGTTTATCAGTTGTCTAGTACCCATAACACAAGCTCTGCTTAGCTTGGGAACTAGATGGCGTTGTGTAATAGTTGTGGAATATTATATTATATTATTATTATTAAATGAATATTGAGCGTTGGGAAATAAAAGACTCGGAATTTTAAATAATAATATATTAATTAAAAGAGTAATTAATTTTCTAAGAAATAGCAGATTACTTACATAATTTAACATCAATGTGCATTAAAAATAAGTACCTTAAATGGTAATTATTTTTAATACTAGAAACGTATAATATTAGAAGCGATTTTTATTATGCTACATAAAAAAACAATCGTTCGTACTTTATTGGTTATCCTAATTATCTTTAGACATAAAAATATACATGAAATCATTACAACTATACATTTTCACGAATTTGCCTTATAATGTCTTGTAACTCTAAGTATATATCATTATTGACTGCATTTTCACTTATAAATTGCACACACTTTTTTGCATTGCACTCGCAAGGTTTTTCTGGTAAATTATCACTGTCGTAAATCTCAATTTTGATTGCGAATGTCCTTGAAGATGTATTTTGCACCCTGGTTTTGATGTACGAGTAGTTTTGCTGCTGTTCACGTTTCTGTGGTGGGCCTGCCTTTCTCTTCAAATTGAGTCGTGATGTAACAGATTCTTTGAGCTGCTGGTTTGGGATAAAATTAAAAAGATCCTCATTGTCCTGAAAACAGAAATAAATAGTGTTTTGAATATAAATACGTACAATGCCTATATGATAATAATAATTTAATAAATTATAACTAATTATACTTACCGACATTGTGCTTAAATCAAACAAAAAAATATGTTTACTGTGTTGCAGTCAAAGGCTCTCTACGATCTGTACAAAACAGATTCTTTTATCTATACTAAACATCATGCAACATGTCGAAACATGTCGATATCAATCTTGTGTACGTAATATTGGCAAACGCGTTATTTCTACTGAAAGCAATATGAACTTAAACTCTGTAAAAATTAGATCTATTTTAGAACAACAGGAACTATTGAAGTGCAAAGAAAAAGGTCTTAACTATAATTTTTGGTTGCACTGGAATTAGAAACTTGTTGTGTTACATTATGTTTGTAGTTCCAAAAACATAATAAATTAAATATTAACTTTAGTAACAAGGTGGTGCAATATTTTGTCACATCTTTAAAAACACATTTGGTGCATTGGCTAAGCTGGCTACATCACAATGTAAATAGTAGATTTAATAGATGTCTTATCCAATGTATCAAAAGTGTTTTTTGCGGGTTCGATTCCCGCACAGAACATTTATGAATATTTGTTCCGGTTTGGTTTTTATGATTTTTTACATTCTTTTTAATATAATCAATTACTCTATCTCCATAATACAGTTAAATACTACATCTTGAGTTCAATCCTTTTTCAGGATTTCTATCCGTACCCATGGCCCCGATGTCATTAACTTGCACGATTGCATAGATATTGAACGCTGTAGCGCTCAATACATCGAGCGATGTGACAAGCAGATGACATCATTTCACATTATCCGCTGACCGCTGCTTGATATACCTAAGTATATGAATGTTGATGAATACATTTATTGGATGCAATATCTAGCTATGCGTTTTCTTCAATGTTTTGTTTGAACTCTGTGAGCGGGGGATAGCTAATTATAATATTATATTACCAGCACAAACATTTTAATCACAGTATTTTAATAACTCCTATTATGCTTCGTAATCTCGTCCTCATTGTATACTTTGTAGTTTGCACTCTTGCACAACTCGCTGATCACATTATTTAAAGATTTCATCTTAAAAAAACACAAATGTTATCTGTGGTCCAGTCGTTGGCGCGCTCTCCTGTCATCTGTCAAATCATTGTACTTTTTTGTGCCGCGCGTTGATCACGTCTTCGCTTAAAAAAGTTTAGAAAACTTTTATCGAGATGGAAAAACATGGAAGAAAGCGAAACGAAGGAATGAAGGAGCTGAAAGAACGTCTGCGAGATCTGGAAAATCGCTTGAAGAAGCGAAAGCGGAGCCGTCATCGAAACGCAAGTGGTCGGCAGTGGAAATAATGTTCCTAAAATTACATTGGATGCCGTAATACGCACAGCAGTCTCTAGAGTTTTCACGAGAGGTTAACCATGAGAACGTAACTGTGCCGTATACGTACACAAGAACGACACCACATGAGCTTTCACGAGAGGTTAGCCGATGGTATATACGTTCAGTGTTATAAACACGTTCCTGCTGGATCCTTGGCCGTCTCTAAGAGTTTTCACGAGAGGTTAACCATAAGAACATTCAACTGTGCCATGGACATATAACAGAACGACACCACATGAGCTTTCACGAGAGGTTAGCCGATGGTATATACGTTCAGTGTTATAAACACGTTCCTGCTGGATTCTTGGCCGTCTCTAAGAGTTTTCACGAGAGGTTAACCATGAGAACGTAACTGTGCCGTATACTTACACAAGAACGACACCACATGAGCTTTCACGAGAGGTTAGCCGATGGTATATACGTTCAGTGTTATAAACACGTTCCTGCTGGATCCTTGGCCGTCTCTAAGAGTTTTCACGAGAGGTTAACCATAAGAACATTCAACTGTGCCATATACTTACAATAGA
Organism: Eremobia ochroleuca; assembly: GCA_949629135.1. NCBI lineage: Eukaryota > Metazoa > Arthropoda > Insecta > Lepidoptera > Noctuidae > Eremobia > Eremobia ochroleuca. Next base: position 5,325,738 of record OX451402.1, on the reverse strand, counting down.
ACGACACCACATGAGCTTTCACGAGAGGTTAGCCGATGGTACACACATTCAGTGTTATAAACACGTTCCTACCGGATCCCTGGCCGTCTCTAAGAGTTTTCACGAAAGGCTAACCATGAGAACATTCAACTGTGCCATATACTTACAATAGAACGACACCACATGAGCTTTCACGAGAGGTTAGCCGATGGTACACACATTCAGTGTTATAAACACGTTCCTACCGGATCCCTGGCCGTCTCTAAAAGTTTTCACGAGAGGTTAACCATGAGAACATTTAACTGTGCCATCAACACCACATGAGATTTCACGAGAGGTTAGCTAGTGGTCTATATTTTCAATGTTAAAAACACATCCCTGCTGCATCCCTAGAGCTATCATGAGAGGTTAGCGGAGGATTTAGATCTAAGCAGTTTGGGACCTTACTTTAATTATTCTTTATAGATATTTCAGTTAAACATGCTCCACTCGAACACATTCAAGATGCTGAGTGCATTGTGACCAAAGCCAACGCAGCCAGACTGGCAATATCCATACTCACTGCCGCTAATTATAATCTAATTCAAATGGAATTAGGTGGATGTTAGTGTACTATCTAACTTAAATATGCTATGTCAGTATTTCAATTCCACTAAAATACAGCCAGAAGGATGCTGAGAGTGAAACGGTATACATACCCCTTCCTACCGTCAGCCTTAAGTTCAAGTATTGAAAATCTACTTGTGAGATGCTGGGGTTCAGTTAGCTACTTTACCTGGAACTGCATGGCAGTCTGGCCACATGGTGGTCAGCAATTATGATAATGGACTGAATGCAGAGAAGAAGCAAAACTTTTAAAATACTTATTTTATCACTATAATCTATTATTGAACACACCAAAACTGAACAAGGAAGTGGCGGCAACAGCAAATGGAAGTGGAATTGATTCAACTTGATTGGATTTATATTTTTTTATTTATTCCACTTACATTCCATTGGACCCATTTGAATGGGTCCAAATGATCAGGGGTCAGCGAATTACAGTGGCTGCTACTATTATGTTAATTGGAAAAGTCCATAACAGTCTAATAGCCTCCCATGTGTTTGTGTGCTTAATGCAGATCAAATCGAAACATTCAAGTTACTGAGCTAAACTACTGTGTGACATTCATCATGAAAATTGCAACACACTGAGATCCTTAATCCTACCCAGCCTTAATAAGCAAATGGAAGAATTGATGGATCAAACACCGATATCAGAATACCTGTTCTACTGACCAATGTCAGAACATCAATAAGCTTCAAGATAAGTTCAATGCCAACAATTGTTGCCAGAACCAGGATCATCACTAGCTCAGGTACAGACTCAGATTGCAGTATTTCTCTGAAGTATGTTATTAGGTACTACTAATCCAACCATACATGAGTGGATCAAGGGTTATAAATTACCTTTTACTGAGTTTCCAGATCAAGCTGCTGAATAACAACTTCAGTCAGAAAGAAAGCAATCTATCTCCATTGAATAATCTCTTACAGTTAGGTGCCATAGAAACATGAGCTCCTGTCAATAATCAATTTTATCTTGTGTAATCACATGGTACTTGGAGATACATGTTAAATCTTTTTATAGGTATGTTACTACCTAAGTTTTTGCCCACAATAATGGATTTAAAAAACAAATATCAACTATCCATATGAAAATATGTCAGAAGATATTTTCAGTTTTGTGCTTCAATATATGTTATAAGAATGTACATGCCTCGTATTTGGGCTTTGCACTACACCAAATGTATTCACAAACATCACGAAGCCAGTTGTCTGTCACCTGAGGTCATCAGGGTTGCTTTAAGTCATACATCTTGACAGTTATATTCTGTGCCCTGCCGATTCATATGCAAGGTATTTAGAAAATGTGTGCTACTCAAACTGTGTTAAAAAATCTAGGATTTATTATTAAAACTGAAAAGAGAGCCCAGACAGTGATGCCAGTATCTAGGATATTTGTTGGACTGAGTCCAGTTTGCCATTTCACTTCCTCAGGAAAGATAGAGTTTATCCTAGAGTCCATAAAGAATATTACATATTATAATTAGATAGAATTAGAAAGGAGATATAAATAACAGTTTGTCTAATTACTAGGTATTCTAGTAGTTACATCTGCAGCAGCTGTAGAATATGGTTAATTTTATACCAAGATAATGGAAAGTAAAAAAGTTGTTTGGTACCATACATTTCAACAAACCACAATAGAATCATACAATTTGACTTTGTTCTTGAAATATTCTTTGATGCTTTTCAAACTGGCTTGAGACTGGTATGCAATGATATCAAAACTCACAAGCACTGGACAGCTAATAATGAAAAGTTCCATACCTTACCTTGAACTATTAGCAGCATTTATGGGGCTCAAAACATTTACAAGCAAACTCAGACACTGCGAGGACTTGGAAAATATATCACAACGGCCATAGCCCGTATCAGTAAGATGGGTGGTATTTGTTTTACTTATGAAAATAACATGCCTAGACAGTTTTGGCAATGGTGTGAGAAAGGACAAATATGGTTTCATGCACACTATATTATTTCCAAAGAAAACACTGGGAAATCTAGAATCTAGACTTCCTAACATAGAAATTGAATAGAAGTGATGTGATATAGCCTACAAGTCAATTGCTGCTATGCTGGGTCAGCCCCACTGACCTGTTTGCAAACAGGTGCAATACTAATCGTCAACATGTCGGCTTCCTGAGCCAAGTGCATGTTCCATAGATGTATTAACTTTCAAATGGGATCTACGCCCAATGCACACACTAATTGCTGCCATATTATCAAGGACGCTTTCCTGAGGTGAAAGACTGTTCCCTTCAAATGATATAGTACTAGCTTCCTTGTCTAGTAAAACAAAGGAAAACAATTCATAAATTTACACTAAATCAGTGGATTCTCTTTGGATAGAATCAAGATATTGACCCCTAGGCTGTCACCATAGCCATATAAATTTTACCACTAAGTATAATCAAGGATTGTCATATAGACCAGGAATTATATTTATATTAAGACCAAAGAAATCCAAATATGAAATAGTTTGGGACCCCGGTATTGCTTTGGGTTATATAATTTTGTCAAACTCTTGGTTTAGAATTACTAACCAAACAAATAGTATATATAATAGTTCTTGTAACTGCACACAGAATTCAAACCTTGTCACTTATAGATAACATTTCTTATAAATATTAACATAAAAATTTCAGACATAATATAATTAAAACTTCTGCACTGGGTAGATCTCATCCGAACTTAAAACTACCATTTTTAAAGAAAATTATAAGAAAACCTAATTATGCCACCTCTACTGTAACCAATATGTAGTGGATCGATAAAACAAATTTTAAATAATAGTGACATACTTCACTGAGTTTTGACGGCACGGTTGGCGCAGTGGTTAAGCCATTGACTGCTGCGCTGCGTATCGCGGGTTCGATTCCCGCACGGAACAAATATTTGTGTGACCTACAAGTAGTTGTTCTGTCTGGCTGTTTGTGTATGTGCCTTTAAATGTTTGTACAATCACCCACAATACAGGAGAAATTCCTAGAGAAAAAAAAAAAAAAAAAAAAAAAAAAAAAAAAAAAAAAAAAAAAAAAAAAAAAAAAACAGGCTGTGAAGCAGGGGTCAATACTGAGGCCCACAAATGCTCATTTTATAAGAGACCTTTTCATTGTGATTCTAAGTTCGATTACCTATAGGAAATTGTTGTGTGCCTTACAGGATTAATTGATTCAAGACTGAATAAGAATTTCAGAAACTAATAATCATTAGAAAATATACATTAAGTTGGTAACTATTGACCTTAACGTAGACTGATTCTTAAATAGAAATGTCTACATATAGAATTAGTACCTAAATAACAAACTTAGAATAACATGTTGACTTACAATGTTCAATTTATTCAACAATGCTTATTTTTTGTTATACCAACACAACTTTATTCTTTAAACATCTACAAAGTATACAATGAGGACGAGATTACGAAGCATAATTATACAGATCGGACTAACTTACCTAGTGACGTCCGATCCTTAATTATGTGAAGTAATCTCGTCCTCATTGTATCCCAACCCTTCCCAGATAATCATCACACTTAGGTGTATTGGATTACCTTATTAAACCCCTTCTAAAAGTTGTGTTGTGCTGTATGCACTGGACCGGGACTATGCGATGCCCATAAAGGTCATCGTGAAGTCCCGTTCTATGCTTTGAAAGAATGATTTGACAGATGACAGGAGAGCGCGCCAACGACTGGACCACAGATAACATTTGTGTTTTTTTAAGATGAAATCTTTAAATAATGTGATCAGCGAGTTGTGCAAGAGTGCAAACTACAAAGTATACAATGAGGACGAGATTACTTCACATAATTAAGGATCGGACGTCACTAGGTAAGTTAGTCCGATCTGTATAATTATAAGTTACTTTTACACAGCTGTACTAGTACATCAAGTTATATACTTTCCAGTAAAAGCTGACTCCTCATTAAACGGAAAGCCTAATACATTCATCACTAGATATTGAAGAGTTCTGTATCATCCGTTCGAGCGAACTGCTGTGAACTGGAGGCAATTACAACGAACCGGTAGCAACATTCGCTCATCAGTTTATAAACCGACCCGTTCGAGCGAACTGCCGTGAACTGGAGGCAATTACAACGAAGTTGATCTATAATTATGAAGAAAATATGTCAGCTCTGATATCATGACAGTAGGTATAAATTGGGGAGTTCTGGATCACGCGCTCGAGCGAAGCGAGAGCAAGTGAGTGATCCAGAACCCCCAATTTATACCTACTGACAGCGGTCCAACGGACCATCGCACTGCATCGGTTCACGAAAGCCCTCTATCCCCCTCTAATCATGTAATGGACTTCCCACGAAAACCGTCACTTTTTGCGTCCGAATGCCTCCGATCTTACCACATGGATACTGACGGCCGTCTCGTTTATTTCAATGGAAGTTCCGTAGTAGCGTCGGTGGTGAATCATTTTGATTGGGAATGACTAGGTGTTTGACTTTATTGAATGTTTTTCGATTCATTATTAAGAAGAGAAGAGTGATGGTAGTTGGTAACAAATATTTGGAGAACGTATCACGATGGATCGACAAAAAACTCGTAAGTAGGTAAAACAGGTTTCATGTCCTTTAATAATTTAGTAACTTTTCCAAATGTTACCTAATTATTAATATGTGAACTTTGTTAGCTCAATTGTTAATTTTATTGTGCATGATGTGGTATACTCTAAGTGAAAGAGTGCACCTACTAAATACCTGATATTTCCCTTTATTTTATGTGTCATATGTTATGTACATCTTTTGTTGGAGATCCTAAATAAATAAATAAATAATGCATTAGACAACAGTAAGGATAGAATTAATAGAATATTCTTTATTATTTACTCCATACGAAAGTACAAGGATAGATAGGGACTTTTAATAGGTTTGAAATTACTTCTGGCAGGTTGCAAGCACTAAATCATACAATAATTTATGAGATAACAATTACACGTAATACGAGTACAGCAGGCATCCAATACATGAATACAAGACGTACAAAGTAACGTTTCCTTCGATCTCTTCCATTTATACTGTATCCCGCAAAATCTCTAATCCCAGTAATAAATCACTCGGTACAAATAATTTCTCGTTAGTCAGACCGCATCTGTGTACCGAGCGTTACATTGAAGTAGTTGCTGCGACGGACTTACTTCTCAAAGAAACCTACGACATGCGCTTATAAAAAAGGTCCCACCAGCCATTTTCTACCCTACACCCGCAGACACACGGTTGAATTCACGTTGGAATAAAAAGTGTGATAGATCAAAACGGAATTAAAAAACTAATCGAAAATGAATGCACGTCGCCTCAGACGGCCGAGAAAGGAAAGCACGTATTTGTCGCGGTTCCGTAGGAAAAAAATCTTATTTCATTCATAAAATGAGTCGCATTCAGAACGGAGGTTCTTTTTTCTTTCTCCGTCGGAGCGCGTTATTCATCGGGCCAGTTGATCGACGTGAAATGATGTCAAAACTAACTTTTTTTTAGGGTTCTTTACATTTAACACACTGTTCACACTCGAGTGGGTCCGTCACGGATACGGATTTTCATAGTTCGGTTCCCAAGCTTGAGTTGATCTTATTTTAGTGACCTTATGTTTTTATTTGAGGGTTATTATAATCCTGGCATACGTGATGGGGTGATTGATAAGAACTGTCGATGGTTTTAGATTAGTTTACAGAACATCACGCCTGCATTCCCAAAAGGGGAAACAGCCGTGTTTAACACACCCAAACGTCAGTTAAACTACTTAAGCTTAACTAACCCATGTAATCGGAGGAATTAACCGTCAACAACTGAGAAAATACGGGCTGCTACTGGAATCTTCGTAATGAAAAACCTAATAACGCTTTGTCCGAACCCAGGGATCCAATCCAGCCAATCTATTCTGTAAAAACCTCACTGTAAAAACTAAGATGAAGTGAAGTGTCATTCCATCTCAATCAACTCAGCCTATTCCAGTCCACTGCTGGACATAGGCCTCTCTCACGCTGCGCCACAACACCCTGTCCTCCGCCTTCCGCATTCAATCCGTCCCAGCCACCTTCTTTAGGTCGTCCGTCCATCTAGCTGGGGGGCATTCCACAGTACGTTTGCTGATACGAGGTTTCCGACCCAGGACTCGTCTGCTCCACCGGCCATTGGTCCTTTGACAAACATGGCCAGCCCACTGCCACTTCAGTTAGCTTACTCTGCAAGCTATGTCGGTAACTCCGGTTCTTGTCTGGATAATTTCATTCCTGATTTTATCCTTCAAAGAGACTCCGAGCATAGCGCGCAGAGCGACCTTGAATTTGTAGACCAGCCCGACCGTCAGTGTCCACGTTACGGCACCATATAGGTATCATAACGGGAAGGACGCACTGGTTGAAGGACCTTAGACGTCAAACACTGCGGGATAGGCAACGAGAAGACTTGACGCAGTTTTCCAAATGCCGCCCAACTCAACTGGATCCTTCTGTCGGCTTCTTTCTCGTTCCACCTAATGCTAGGGATTGATAATAGTGACAGCCCCCTTCAAGCTCACTTCAACAAAGTTTTCACAATGAGATTTTTACAGAATAGATCGCCAAGACTCAAAGTTCAATAGTCGTGATTGCTATGACTAGGCCAATGGAGCATTCAAGGAGCATTCGGTTTTTTTAAAACATCGTCTTTTATTTATACGAATATTGTATGTTTTATGTAGGTTGATAAGAAACTATCAATACTTATCGATTTGCTATAATAGAATACGGCCTATGTCCAGTCCTGTCGATCGATGACATAGCAACTGATGAATATGCATGCAATTCAAAGCAACAATATGATTTTCACACCACCTGCTCGCTAATTTCAAATTATATGTCACGCAAATCTAGGTTAGTTTTAAAATATTTTGTTTGTTTTATATTTTTGGAATAGTCTTTCATAAACTAATAATATGATAGTAGAATTGGTTTTTATTACCTCGCAGTAGGTGCGAAAAATAGAGTGTCTTCGTCTTGGGCGAGCTTGTATTCCTCACTGCACTCAAGATTCTAGTCTTAACTCCCTCGCTTCGCTCAGTAGTTAACTTTGAGATAACTTTGAGTCTTAGAATCCTTCGTTGCTTTCAGGATTCAAAATAGCGCCTGCGACATTAAGACACTGCTCTATCCCCTTAGTGAATAATCTACTATTATGTGTTTAATTTAGTTACACCCTGCGTTTAACACCTTAACCAGTGCAAATGTTTTGTAGATATCAAAATTTCGACTGAGATTACCTAATAATAAAAACACACTAAGAGATTTTTTCCTAAAATCTCTTTTTTAGAATTATTACTTTTTTAGATTCATTTATTTGCCTGAAATATGGTGTTTTACAGATTTCATAACATTGTATACACAATAGTTCTTCATATTCCGCCTACTAAATTAGGCATGCAAATTTTGTGACAGTAATAATAATTCTAATTTAATCAATTTAAACAAAATTATTAAATTCCCATGTCAAAAAAAAGTACTAAATCAAGAATTGTCTACATATCAAATTACAAATGTCAAAGAAAAATAATTAAATTACAAATTGTCTAATCTCAACTTTCAAATGACAACCAAATAAATTGAATTACAAATTATTTAGTTTTAATGTCATACAACTTTACCATTTGTCCTAGAATTCATAAATTCCTCAATAGTATAAAAACAATTTCCGATAAGCCATATACTATGTACTTGTATACAGTATAACTAGCTAATAAAGCAAACTCGCGCGCGACACCTATCTTAGAAGGTGTGAACGTAAAATACAAATGTCTAGTAAATCCGCTAATAACGTTTTCTGTGAAGAAATAGTTTCAATATTTTATCGTACATTTGAAATTATTATCGCTTCGGGGTAAACTGAGATTGGGTTGATCGAATGTTATGGTAGTACAAACGCCAAACACTTATGAAACACTTATGTGTTTGGCGTTTCATATTGCACGGGTTTGTCACTTTGTATCTGTCTTTGATATGCAAGAGTTGTATCAGCATAATCAGTTTATAATGTTCTTAATAATGGGACATAATAATAATAATAATTTATTTGTTCAGACAACCATTGATCCATAACATTACATTACATAGGCCTTTTCTCGGTGAGAGGGAGTGGGCCGGCCATCACACGGGCCCAGTGCGGGTTGGCAGATGTCATATATCTTCGATTTTTTTTTCTAGGACATCTATCTATAATATACAATATTTATAAAAGGACAAACTGACTGATTGACTGACATATCAACGCACAGCCGAAACTACTGGGACTAGGAATGCGATATATTGCACACGGTTACCTTTTAAGAGCCCTTGTAAGAGAGCACTAAGAAGGGGTTTTTGGAAATTCAACTCTTAAGGGTGGATTTTGTTTGTATGAAAAATCTTATTCCTTGAGTTAATATACTTAAAATTTGACCCGAATACCTATTTATATAAATAAATGATAAAGATCATAAACATACATTTTTGAAATTTTTAGAGGAAAGTTCGAAATACACGCGGACGAAATCAAGAACGAAGTCGCGGGCGAAGTGCTAGTATATACATGTAGAATGTTAATTTGGAACGCATCATAATTAAAAAAAAAACCGAATTGAGTATGAACGCAGTGATGAGTGAATGAGACAGTATGTATGGAAAGGAGAAAGGGGAAGGAAGGAAGATGGCTATTAAAATGTTAACGTTTGATTATTGTAAGAAGTTTAAAAAAATAATTAAAGAAGTTACCAAGAAGTGAAGTTTATTTCGGTCATCTACACCCTACATACATATACTCGTTTAGCATAGGCCGGTTCAAGAGTTGTATGTAATGTGCATATTAAAATGACTTCGAATAAATAAATGGTTTCTTACAAATTGACCAAGAAATCTTGCTAATCACTAACGAAAAAAAAAAAACGGTAATTTGAAGAAGACTCCAATTATTTTCAAAATATTTACGACTAGCTCCTGGTGCCGTATTATGACCGTTTAGTGCCATCATGATTCCAGTGTAAGAGAGAGACGGAGCTATACATGACCGATAGCACCATCCCTTTTTCGCACTGGAATCATGATGGCATTAATACTTCGTAATACGGCCCCTGCCCGTAAATTCATCCCCGATATTCTTCGTGTTACCCCCCCCAACCCACAGTATCACCGGGCCCCGCTATTGCTTCATGTTCGCTAAGCGTTCTTTTTGACTGGTGATGTTGCCTATGGCCTTCCTCAAGAATGAGGCTATGACATGCAAAAAGTTATTTTTTAAATTCAACCGGTAGTTCCAGAGATTACCCCCCTACATACACAAAAATATACCTCTTTATAATATCAGTATCTAGATGATTACTAATGCTACAAATCTAGCCGAAATAGCAAGTCTTGTTCTCTCATTCAAACTTCTCCAATTCTTTGAACCATCAAAAAGATGCCATCTTGCCCCACCCCCCCTTCCTCTGCCCATTCAATCATTCTCAGAACATTTTATACAAACGTCAAAGCCAAATTACAAGTCCACTCTTCACAATTAACATGGCGACCTCACACAGTCGCAAAAACGCTAACAATATCTCGGCGATACCCGCACGTAGCAATGAGAACAAGACTGGAACTTTACATAAACGGCGAAACTTTCGAACGTAACGCAATCATGATCACGACTCGATCCTTTGTGCGGATCGATACGATCCATCGATCTGTGCGTCGCGCCGTGTACGCATGCATTATGTACTCGCATTTTTAAGGACGGTTGCACTGTGACGGTTTGTAATGGCGGTTAAAATATTTCTGTCAAATCCTCTCACAATCTTCGTTTATACTCGTATTCAAGAACTGCTTAAGGAATCTCGAAACGGCTGATGCACACTTCCCGTGACCAAAGGGATGGGTTTTACCTTGGTCAGAGGCTAAGCATTGTTATACAATGTGGTAGTTCCGCCAGTCTCTTGGGTACAATAGCAGTTGAATTATTGACGCCATTTTTTAGTTTCTGAATAGTTTTATTTAAGTTTGGATATATGATACTTAAAAAAAATAGGTATTAGTTGTTATTTAAATACATGTTATTTTAATTCTGAATAAATACAAACTCTTAGAAGTGCTTTATACGTACAAATAATATTGTGTTGTGTTAATGTACCACTTACCATATCAGACTCATTTAAACTGTTGCATCTTCCAAGTTTTGTTTTTGCATAACAATCCAAGGCTGGAAAAGCTGTGGTAATATAAAAATTCAGAGGCTCACCCTCCGGATTTTTGGGTTACATGACAAAAGCTGCAAAAGAAATGAAAACCTGTTCAAAGAACTTATGTAATACTATAGTTAGTAGTAGTTTGACTGGGTAAAGGAAATAGCAATATAACTTCTCTATATCTCTTCTAGGGACAGTAATTGTTTTGTCCATGTGTGTTTATCTAAGCAGAGACAATTTATTTACTTGATAAGCTCAGTTAAGACTATATGTTGTATAGTATCAGACCTACGTAAGAGAACATTTTCACAGGTAAGAACCAAATCTTGTTAAATATGTATGATGTTCCATTGTTTATCTTCAATTTTACGGCCTTGTTTTGCTTTTTATTTTGTTTTACTGCTTCTTTTGATGTCGTATAACGTATTGTCTTGCATCAATTCATTCTTATGGCTAGGTTCTTTAAAATAATCAACGGGGTAATTGCGTGACAAACTAACAGTAGGACTGGCTTTCATTTCGACAGTTCAACAACATTCATTGCGTTATTTGTGTTGTTGAGCAGATACATTTTTCAAAATTATGAAGCTATGGATTAGCAATATCCGTCAAAATGATTCAGATCGTGATTGATAGTGTGTTACGCAATTAGGGTACAGATTAATGCATCTCTCAACATCCCTACTTTACTTTGCAAACCAACACTTAATCTCTATTTTCTTCCGTCAACTTAAACCGCCGTTTAGCCCCATAGTGCTACCGACCAGGTACTATGCCCAGAAACCCGATAGGCATCTAGCAATGGGATCGTTAGTTAGTGCAACTTGAAAGCTATTGCGGGCATTTTGCTCGAAATTAACAATTATGGTCTTACACTCGATTTGTATGTTCCAATGACCACAGACGTGAAAGGGGAGCTTGGAATAAGTTGTAGCGGGCGAAGATTTATTTTGCCCAGCATTTAAGGACATTTTCTAAGTTGAAGTAATGGGATGGCGATGTACGTATATTCGATTCGTGCTGTTTGTAAACTATCTTTTAGAGTTATGGGTTTTTGAGTCATTGTGGCTGATGGTTTGAAATGTGGTGTGTGTATGATATAAATGTCGGGTTCGATTAGTATTGTTGGCTGTATTTAGAATAGAATACTTGCTAAGTTAGTCTTCGTTTTCAAAGTTTAATTTTGTATGCAGTTACGAATTTCATTGTCGTAACTAGTTAGATGTGGTAACAATTGTAACAATAAAACTAATAGACCTGAATATTAAAAGTGCTTTTACATTTAACTGAAAGAAATGTTAAGTTAATGATCTCTTAGAAAGTCGTGATTTTTTTTTCTAAAGTATTATTGGCTTTGTAATAATTTCCCGCTTTCATCTAACGTGGCAATGCTGCCAGCCTTTTGGGCACTTTTTCCTTTGACAGCAATTCGGAATTTTTTGACGCTCAATAAGCTCCTCCCCTTTTTATACATACTTGTATATAATAAACAGTACGTAACTTAAAAAAAATAACTACTGAATCATCAGAAAACATCCATCCTATTATTAAAGTGACTACCCTGATCTCGTAATTCGCCAACAAAGAAACTGAAACGTATACTACCCTCAAAATCCACGCCCAAAAGCCAGAAAAAAAATCCAGCAAACAGACCAACACGCTAAAAAAAACATGCAAAAACAACCCTTACAGTACTTTCGAATCAACATAATTACGTGAGTCGGACGCAATTTGTAAGCAAACAAGGTAATCGTTGGATGTGAATTCACGTACAAATAAGCGTCCATTAAAATGTAGCAGTGTTGGACACCGGAAGAGCGGGTCGCACACGGCCTGCACGAATCGACAACCTTCGACATCACACAACGTTTAGAGATGGGACGTATTGATATCGAGGATTTTTTGGTTGACAGGTTTATTAAAAGAGTTTATGGTCAATTGTTTGGAGTGTTAGTATAATGCAGAAAGCAGGTTTCTAGTATTCTTGTCACCGTTTCCAGCTAGGCTAAAGCCGAGCTGTTTACTGGCAACAACTCATGTTGTCAATTGGAGTTGTTGACAGCAATATAGCAACTGCTGGCAAGGTTTGAACCCACATAGACTCTTCAGTTTTTAAGGTGCCTTATTCTTTATGGTCGATCGGTTCCAATTCGTACTTTTACCAAAATTGTATGACAATAATATTGTCATACATTATATCGATCGTTATGTCACACAATTGAACTTCGGTTAACCTGCCTGTTTTCTTCTGTATGATGTTTAATGTGTTCGTCCTTTATAAACTTGTTGTACCTACCTAGATTATAAGTATATTATGTATGTGATCTTCGATAATTAAAAGCGCAAACTAGGTATTTGTCCCTGTTCTTGTAAACATGCTCTGTTGGAGATCAAATAAATAAATGTACACAAATAAATAAAATGGAAGTGTCTGTTTGTAGGCAATGTCGTTATAATAACTTTTTACTAAATGCATATGAAATTATATACGGTACTTATTTTATGTTTTTTTTTTTAATTTTTGTCTGTCTGTCTGTCTGTCTGCCATTGGGTACTAAGAATCGGATGATTGATCACTCCGTTTATGTTTGTAAAACGAGATTAATTACAGTGGAAAGTCAGAACACTTTGAAATGACTAAGATACTTACTTAATGCACTCTAACCCAATTAAACAGTTATGATTGCCAACCGACATCATTAACAAGAAAAAAAACCCCGGAAATAAACTTTCCCTTAAAGAGAGACCTCCAAGGCTCCAACCATTTAAGCGTGGCACGTTAAATCTCGTCTTAGGAGCTAGGTAATTATCCTGGCGACACTCCAAACTGTCTCGCTCATTTCAATTAGCTCTCTTAAATATTCAATGTCTTTAAAATAGGCTGCGATTCCACGTCGCTGCTGGGGCTAGTTCAGAAGTTTCATTAAAACCGGGGTTAATTGTTGACTTCAGTAGGAATGGTTTCGGTTTTATTTTTACGACATTACTCGACTTTTACGAGTTATGAAGAACAAGTTCGGAGCGTCCGATTTTGACAGTAAAGGCCGTGATTTGACTGTGTTAATTTTTAATGGTTTATGAATTTTAATTATGGTTTTAGGCGTACGCGGTGTAATTTTTAGAGCTGGGTTAGAACTGTAAAATGTTTAATGTGTAGGATGTTCAATTTTAGAATAGTAACACTTTAACTAGTTCGAATACATTTAATTAGTTCGATATCAAAATAAAAATACCGATCCATATCTAATGAAATAACATATCACTCCCGACACTATCTAACTAACGAACACACAAAACGAAACGTTATTCTAATTAACAATTCGCATACGTAACATGACTAATCACAAACACATCTTGAGTACTCACATCTCGATATCGATAACGTCGCGTCGATGTTTCCGCATCGACACATCGGTGCGCGCGGAATGCGTCGGGGCGCATCCCTACGCACACGGACTGATGATCATTGCTGGCGCATGCTCTCTATAAATAATATGTTGTAAAACGATTTTCGATAGATTAATCTGAATCGTGAGCGCGGTCGTGCGCCGGCGGCCGCAAGAGGGATCTATTGTAGATCGATGCTGATTTAGGAATGGTTAGACGGTACGGGAAGAGTTGTCGTATTAATTGTGAATTACTTATAGTGTTAGTTTGATTTGTTAGCGGCAGTTTCTGTTTTGCATGTGCTTGAATTTACGTAAGCTGTTGTATGCAAAGAAAAGACAAGCAGTCTTATTTGGGCAAAGCGATTTTGTTCTAAAACCCGAGTCATCACGACTCTTATAGCGAATTTCACCAATGAAACTGAACGCGCTCAGCAAATCTAAACCGCGTTCAAAAACTGTCAATGTCAACAATGACAGCACTTAAGCGCAGTTTATATGTTCTGATCGCATTCAGTTTCATTGGTGAAATTGGCACTTAATCGTCCGTTTTTTAACAAAACCAACGATTGCCAAATCATCTCCCAAGTTTGCGAAAATTGAAAAGAAGGCTTTGATCAACCAAATAAACTATATACATAGTTGAAATAGTTTGATTCTGATATAAAAAATCCTAATCCTAACTGTATTATAAATGCGAATGTAAGTATGTTTGTTTTTTACGGTTTTACGCTAAAACGGCTGAACGGATTTGGATGAAATTTGGCAGATAGGTAGCCTGGGACTGGAAAAGGATCGCAGATGAAGTCGCGGGGCAACAGCAAGTAACATATAAATAAGAAACAAGCTAACATAAAAACACACACACACACCATAATGAAGATAATACCATCCTTTTTATTTATAATATTTTTAATATTTTAATATTTCAGTAATAATTCACTGATTTTCTTCCTCACTGTAAGATTAAACCATCAAAGCAAGATGTATTGGACTTGCTTGAAGCTAGTTCAGTGACTTAAAGTTTTAACTTGATAAGATGGACTTCAAAGTGTAAACTAAGTCGTGATTACTCGAAGAGTACCGACTGGAGCCGACCCATAGTGCGCCTGACTTCGCCTCACGAAGATATGAATCCAGGAAACTATTTATTGCTGTTTGTTTTCTTTCATATTATACAGGGTGGCATTGACAGAGACGTGCAAACTGTATCTAACCAACATTCAGAACATGATTTTAAAATAGAATTTTTTCGTCGGTTTTAAAAAAATAATCTGCTGTTTCATAGAAAAGTACAATATCTACGCGGTCAAAATGAGCCAGTATTTGAATTTCGAACTTTATTTAGATTTATCCAAAGTTCGTAATACTAAACAACAACTTAGGACCGAACTAAGCTGTCATTTTTGTTCTTAATTCAATAACTGGCTCGATGATTTAAACCTTATTTTGTATTAAGGGGGTCATAGTCCAATCGAGAGAAATCTTAAAATTCGCTACCTGCAAATGGAGCAACTCTCGGTTTCATTTATATAATTATTGTTTAGGGATGAAAATCTTTAAGTCGTCAAGGATAGGCAGCAGTCCCAAAGTCTGACAACCAGTCTTGGGGTATCGTGTTACCCAGTAACTGGGCTGTCGAGGTCAGGCAGTCGCTCCATGTAAAATACTGATATTCAGCTGCATCCTGTTAGACTGGAAGCCGACTCATACTAGTCGGGAAAAGGCTAGTCAAAGCATGATTGGGGATAAAAATCTATCCAAATAATTTCTTACCGTCGTCAGCCTCTGAAAGTTGATGATGGAATTATGTCCATCATGAACTTTCAGAGGCTTCTCCAGTCACACGCCAAAAAACTTGATCCTGCTGCTTTTATCCATCTGCTACCCTCCAACTACGCCTCTCTGGAAAGATCATCGCATCAAGCCGAAAGGCGTCCATCGTTATTTTTGCCAATTCACGGTCCCCACAAAAAAGTTATCAACCCCAACGTTCATAGTTCCTATGGCTAATATGACCGGCTCCCACCTCCGCTTGCTTATTATCAAAAAGACATATTATTCCCTATCTGATAGCTACATAGCTCTGTGTCATTCCGCACGCGTGTGTCCGCGGCACATAAATGTTCTGCGTCCTGTGGGACATTCCCACACACTACACTCGATCGGGACGCACGAACTCGAACGAGTATGTCCCGAGAAATGGGAGGCATTTATCATAGCAATGCTTATAAAAAAGGGTAGGCTTTGCTGGGTTACATTGAGTAATTTTTGTGGGTGTATGTAATGGCCGAGGGATTGGCTTCTGAGCTTAAGGTGGCTGGTTCGATTCCTGCTTATGAAAAATGTATATATAATCAGTTTTTAATGTTCCCACTGCTGGGACGCTGGCTTTGAGAGGGAGTGGGCTGTAATCTACCACACAATCTGTATGTATGGCCTACGATAAATGTTTCGGAACCAAGCATTGTCACACAAAATTAAAAAAAAAAAAAATGCATCAATAGGTCATTATTAATTATTGTCGTCTGCTATGTATGTGCTATCTTCATTTAACAAAAAGGACTTTAGTACATGGTGGCACGAAAAGAAAAATAACTGCTGTTAGACCTGCTGTTACAGAATCAAAAACTTTTTATAGAGATGTATTACGATACATGGCAGTGGGCTGGCCATGTCTGTCGAAGGACCGATGGCCGTTGGAGCAGACGAGTCCTGGAGTGGAGACCGCGTATATATATATATACCCCACGCGACGCCCCCCAGATAGATGGGCGGACGACCTAAAGAAGGTGGCTGGGGTAGACTGGATGCGGAAATCGGAGGACAGGGTGCTGTGGCGCAGTCTGGGAGAGGCCTATGTCCAGCAGTGGACTGCGATAGGCTGAGTTGATTGACGATGCATAAAGAGTTTTTATTCTAATCTTGAATTATAAACTTCGATCGAAATAGACCTTATAAATGCACATACCTTGTTCATGTAAGAGTTGGATAACACAACTGCAAAGTTTTTGCGGAATTTCAATGGAAAATTATAGGAAAACAAATGAAAATCAATCATTCAACCATACCAAAAGAATAGGTGCGAAAAAATAAGTATTTACTTCAATTACTTTTTAAGTCTACGCAATGTGTAACTGTTCTACACCAAATAGCTGCCAGTATCTACACAACAAAATACATCCTTTCACATGGAAAATTCACTTTACACTTTCTTAAATGGAAACTTTAAGCCCCATAAAACTTTTCAAGCGTGCTTCACATAAGTTTTATGTTCAATACTATAACTTTACCAACTTTATTCTGCACTCTCGAAAATTTTGATAAATCCTTACACCACTGACTTTAAGCCTCAAATTGGTCGTCTTCACTAAATCTAAGTGAAGCTGTAACTTGGTATAAGTCTAAGGAGGCGTTAAATGTAAGTTAGTCGTATTGCGAATAACTATAAAGAGTTGGACGTATGCGAAGGCTTTATCTATGCCTTTTTGTGTGCGTTTTATGATAAGCGAAGTGTCTATGAATAGATTCAAGTTTTCTTTTGTATTTTCCTTCTGAGATGTCACACAAGGTACTTGCACATAATTCGAAACGAAGGAAGTTTTTGTATCTCAGATGTGTTCTGAGACCAAGGAGCTTTGATTCTTTCTGTGGTTATACAGCGTGTAACGGAAGGGGGGTATCAACCCTGAAGGGGGTGAATGTGCTCATGAAACTCAACAACTTTCCCCAAAGAACATAGGTCGAAATATGAAAAAAAAAAAATTGGCCCTCCCTTACAAAACTGACTACCAGCTGATTGATTTACTATGGGAGGGCCAAATTTTTTTTTTTCATATTTCGACCTATGTTCTTTGGGGAAAGTTGTTGAGTTTCATGAGCACATTCACCTCCTTCAGGGTTGATACCCCCCTTCCGTTACACGCTGTATAAGTAAGATGGACGACAGAGATGAAAAATATAAGATAGACTAAGGCGTAAGTTACGATTCCGTGGGAATATCGGGATAAAAAGTAAGAGCTATAAGTAAGTGCTATGTACCTACCAAGTTTTATCGCAATCGGTTCATTAGTTTTTGCGTGAAGAAGTAACAAACATATTATATAAGCATCCGCCCGCAACTTCGTTTGCATAGAATTCGGAATTCCCACCGTTTAAATCTTACTACACGTTTTCCCGTAGGAATAAAGCATTTTTCCCGCGGTAAAAAGTAGCCTATGTTCATCAGGGATAATGTCGGCTTCTAATGGTAAAACAATTTTTCAAATCGGTCTATTAGTTTCGGAGCCTACTCAATACAAATAAACAATAAAATCTTTCCTGTTTATAATATTAGTGTAGATATATTATAGAGAGGAGAAGGAAATTATTGTGTCATCATTCATCATTTTCATGCCACTATCCCAATTTATTTGTGGTCGGCGCAAGATCTTCTTCTTCCATACTTCTCTATTAGTCGTCATCTCAGTAGTTTCCCTTTCTAGCCATATCATCTTTCACACAGTACACCCATGCTTTTGTTGTGTAGTCCTGTCAAATCAAGATACTCCATAGACAAGTTTAGACGTGATTAAAAAATTGGCTACTAAAAATTTTAATTTACGTCAGGCGCTGACTAATTTGACAGGGCTAAAGTAATATTTAGTAATAATTTATTTATTTATTTATTTATTCATGGAAGACTTACAGCTAAAAAAAACTTAATTACAACGAAACAATAAGATAATAATAATAATAATTTATTTACATAAGACGCAGTGATCCATATTGATTTTATGTTAGTATACTTAAAAATTATGTGTGTTAAATTGTGTTGTGTGTTGTGTTGTGTGTAATTGTGTTGTGTTGTGTTATTTATCTTCTGTCTTTTTCGATGAAATAGAAAGAAAAAGATGCACTGAACTTAAATTTAGTTTGTGAACTAGGGAATCGGCGCCAATACGACACTCGTCATTTATTGGCAAAGTCATTTATAACCTTCAACCAAATGCCTTAATATTTGCACCATCATAAGAAGTAACTGTGGCAAACGGTCCATATCTATACAACCAATAACCTCGTATCATACACTATTAAGTATATAATTACGCGTTTAACAAAACAATACACATTCGCACATTTGCGAGATCAAACCTTACTGATTGCTCGCAGAACGCAATAACGCTAATGGGTCCCGTGAAATGACACTCGATGGCAATTACTGATAGCTTCGGTGAATGTTAGTGAACGACAATGTACTGAACGAGGGTCCGAATATGGAAGCCACTCGAAATTAGATTTACGTATGGTTTGGTAAAGCCATAGGTCACAGATTGATGAAGAAGTGTCATTTCAGTGATCAGAGAGTGAATGTTAGTGAACTCGTGTACTGAACGAGGGTCCGATTATGAACCACACGAGATTAAATTATCGTATGGTTTGGTAAAGCCATAGGTCACATAATAGATGAAGAACGGTCAAAGATAAACTCAAGTCATTTCAAAGATCGAAAGGAGTCTAATAATGGAGGATACGATGCTGAATAAAATAAATAAATACTAAATTCATTTAGTTCAGGTAAATAATACTGATTGTCAAACATTAATTAATAGAAATCCCTTTAGTTTGTGTAAATTATTTCATCACCACTGCTGCTGATGTGCCACTGATAATTAATACGATGAAAAAACATCGTAAAAAAACATCGTGAAAAAACTGACAAGTCCTAGAATTAAAAATTTCGAAGACATGCGTTATCCAGCAACTGAACACTTCACAGAGAGGCAGCCTTTATGAAGAGCGCAAAATGCCCAAGTCTCAGCTGTTGAACGATTCGTTAAGGCCGATAATTAAAAATACCTTGTGATGATGTATTAACGGAGTCTATGAAATGCTAAGGTTTAGCAAGGTATTCAATCAGAATTTGACAATAATATGATAATGACGGTTCCTTTAAGCAAGTTTTTTTTTTGTACAACGGGTCACCCGTTACTGTGTTTCAAAAACTCCAGCATACATTACAGAACAGTCATCAAAATTATGGATGACATGACTGTGCTTACGAGTAGGTAACAGCCAGATTAGTGATCACCTATATGTATGATTTCATAATGGAAATCATACATTTTGTTGCTGTGGTTATCTACGATCACCTTAGTCATTTCTTATCTATATTCTAAGCGCTACACTATTCTGAGCGACGGACCTAATAGAAGGACGCCGCTGCTCCGGTGACAAGCGCGTCATCGAAGGTGTTAGCAAACGTAGCTGCTGGAAATTGACCATATTAATTGGCTCTAAGCCACCACTAAGCACTCAGCGCTCGTTAAAATATCGACCGATGTACAGAATAGGGTACACTTTCGACATATATGTGTGACAAGATCTCATTGTTACGTGCTAGCGCTAAGATCGCGGGCCGAATGGTGCGGTATCTGATCCAGGCATACGTTTGTACTATATAGTCCATTTACGTTAAGCAGGTTGTGTGGGCTGTAAATGTCAGGTGTTGAAGATATTATGTTTCTGTGATTTTTGGAGATACGGATTTTTATAGCTTTATAATATAACGCGTGTTTTATTATTTCAACTTTTTGGATCGTCATTGATTCTTTTTAGTTAATTTCACTATTTTTATAAAGAATTTTCTTTAAATTTTGATTAAAAATAGAAAATCAACTGTCAATCAGGATTCCTATAAAAGTGTGTAATAGCGTTTTCACAAAACCATTACAATTTCTGCATCGGAACGGAAAAAAATTGCAACGATATCGAGCGACGATTTTTTTTTTTGTTGAGATGATTATGATGATGCCTTCGGAATGTTGCAAGCTGGTTCCAGGCAATGTACTGTGGCTGTCGCTCATGGCACTACACAGACCATCATAAGCCACGTCTGGTCACGCTATTGTATCACGGGCAGCGTGACCGAGCGACATGTAGGACGATCTCGCATCACCACTCGCAGACAGAACCGGTACATCCAAAATACTGCTCGACGGAATCTTACCTTGAGCGCCATGGTGTTCGCTACGAGGCTCCACATCTCTTCAGGCTTGCTGAAAAGCGACCAAACCATTCGAATGAGATTTCCACCTCGCAATCGTAAGGCCCGTTTACAATGGGCTCGCGGACACAGAAATTGGGAGAAAGAAGACTGGGGTTGTGTTTGCTTTTCTTGTTTGTCAGACTTTCGGGCTTCTGACGACCCGTAACCTGCCAAAGATCCACGAATGACAGCCGGGACCAACGGCTTAACGTGCTTTCCGACGCACGGAGGGGTCTCGATGTAAAGATGTAACCATATGTAAAATTAGCAATTTAAATTCACCACACCATATTTCTAACGAAACAAACCTCCGTCGTTCACCTGCAAGGTACAGATTAAACAAATAAACTTCAAATTACATTCCCTACATTACACAATACATTAATAATAATACTTATCAATAGCGCCATGTACCGACACACATGTATACGTAATATTCTACAAAACAAACCGTTAGCATACTCCACTTGCATACAAAGTTAGACCTAATTACTTTCCTAAGTTATACCGTCGGGTTTAATTGCAATTGCATTCAATTAATATTACAATACCATTGTTTACAATTACAGGTCGCACCCCGGGCGATTGTAATATATTAAATGTTATATAGAGGCTGTTTTCTAATTAAATTTGTTTTTAGACAGAGAGTATTGATTTTAAAACTGTTTAAAAAGGAGAACCAACTGTTTTGTAGTTTTTATTTACTTATTTATTTATTATGGCGCTCCAACGAATAGCTCACAAAAGCATTAACAGCGAGCTTCTTCTTATTATATAAGTACTAAAGCGTACTTTAAAGTACAGTACAGCATGTCGACTCCGTAAAAATCTCACCGTGAAAACTTGAGTGAGCTGTCAAAGTCATCCCACTGATGCTAGGGATCGACTAAGTAAACATTTACAATCATAATCGGGATTTTTATAATATTTTGTATGCTATTTCTATTGATATTTTTATATAATTTCAAAACTAGTACTTTAGCTGTCATTTAGTCAGAATGTCAATTTCGTTTTTTTTTTCGTAGATTGGTGGGATAAGGACTAGTCTTTTTTGCCTAGATTAAAACCACACAAAATAGTAATGTTTTGACAATTTATTAAAATACTAGCTTTGAAAGTATATAAAATATATGATTAGCATAAAAAATATTATTAAAATCTCTATTATGATTGTAAATATATGCTTGGTCAATTACTAGTATCACGTAGGATGACACTGACAGCTACTCTACGCTCACTTCACCTAAGTTTTCATGGTAAGATGGTTATAGAATCGCACTGCAGTACAGACAATTAACAATGAGTATGTTATTGCAAATACAAACACTATTTATTTGGCGGAAACTGAAAAATTCTATGCGATATTTTTTTTAACACAAGACTAGTTGATGCTTAAAATGTTGTTATACCTACTTTTATTGCCACCTTTGAACATTTTTTATTAATTTCTCTAGTTTTGTTCATCATCATCATCATCATCTACACCTACTCAGCATAGGCCTCTCTTTTCATGTGTCAATCTCCATGTCCCTGTGCCAGTCTCATTCAGGTTCTACCCGCGATGGTAACAATTTCATCCGTCGATCTAGACGCCGGACGATTGACACTTCGTCTCCTAGTACTGTTTTGTCCTTATCACCATAATGATAAATCTGACCTGAATCCCTGATACTTTTCTTTTTTTTTTTCTTCTTCTTTTAAGCACATGTCTTTTAACCTAACAATTGTGTCACACCCTGTATACCGTAACACAGGCAGATATTCGTGTGAGGCAACTCGATATCAAAAGAGTATGTTATAGCCTACAATTAAAAAGTAATATGTATCACATGTTACAAAAAGCCTTGGAGCTGTTTTGTAATACTTTTTTTTTGTTCGCATATGTGGAGCAGTGTTAAATATTTTTGTTTTGTTGTTCGACTAACAACGAGGAACTGTATTGCTATCAGTGTCGTAAGAAATGAATGTGTATCAAGCATTTTGTTAGACGGCTTCTGTAGGTACTTACTCCATAAATAATTATTAGAATGATATTATAAATGATGAAATTGAATAGGTGAGCCAAATTGAAACATCTAATTCAACGAGTTAAAAAGTAAATTTAGAGCATGTGATTAGGGAAAGGGATGCACATACGTGCGCGTAGGCAAGTGAT
Organism: Eremobia ochroleuca; assembly: GCA_949629135.1. Lineage (NCBI taxonomy): Eukaryota > Metazoa > Arthropoda > Insecta > Lepidoptera > Noctuidae > Eremobia > Eremobia ochroleuca. Next base: position 5,302,407 of record OX451402.1, on the reverse strand, counting down.
TTGGCAACGTCGTCGTCGCGCGCCCTTTTTTCGTTGGAACGGTCGAAATTATGTAAATGAACCGCTCGTCCAACGCGTTGCCAACTTGCTTGATGTTGTGAACTCTGCGATGAAAGTATTGTTTATCTGGCGCGCGCAAAAATTATTACTTTATTCTTTTTTTTTTTGGTTTTGATAAATTATGATATCTATTATTGTACCTATATGTTTCCGGAACGCCGATAATTCGTATTTTTTTAAGGCAATAACTTAGTTTGCATTATCAATCATGATAAAAACACGATTTTTTTTTTTCAAGATTTAGATTTGGGAAATGACAATTTATAAAGATTATGTAACAGTTTGGTTTGGCGCAAGTTTTCAATTTCATCTTTTATACCTAGTGTATATTCCCTAACATCGTAGAGGTCGATTAATGCTTCGGGAATTTAAGTTTATAGGCAGAATCACATAGTGATAGAGACGCCAGCACATCGAGGTATCCGAAACTGTCAAATTTTCCCAATCAACTTTGAACCGTATGCCTTAGCGATAAAGTTGAAAATCTATTAAAGAAATTTGACAGATTTTAGTAAGTAGTGCAATATTGAAGTATTTTTAAGAGATAGAGCATGATCAGCGGGCTAGTTGCGTATTATACTAACAGTAGGAATGGCTTAAATTTCGACAGTTCAACAACATTCATTGCGTTATTTACGTTGTTGGGCAGACATTTTTTTCGAACTTAGGAAGCAATGGATTAGCAATATCCTCCAAAATTATGCAGATTGTGATTGATAGCGTGTCACACAATTAAGGTGCCGCTTCTTTTGTACAAAAATAGCAAAAGGGGAAGATTCCGGAGTGCTTCAAAATTTATGAGTCATCAGTTCATTACAAAACTGAATGTATACACAAGCTGAAGCCTTCTTCCCATGGTGGGTAGGCAGAAACTACAGAACGCTAACTGCTACGATCTTTACAAATACTCCTTTGGCTTCGTTTACTTTCATACATCAGAGCGGCAATTCTCGTATGATCTTTAAGAACATTTACATTCTGATCTCAGTCTCAATCTGTCAAAAATACCTTCTAATTTCCCTAAATTTTTGACATTATTTGTTGCTGAGATGAGATTGCGCCTTGATTTTGAACATTTTTTTTAAACTGCCCTACAATAGGAATTTCTCCTGTATTGTGGGTGCGTTTACAAACATTTAAAGTCACATACATAAACACCCAGACCCGGAAAAACTACTTGTAGGTCATACAAATATTTGTTCTGTGCGGGAATCGAACCCGCGACCCGCAGCGCAGCAGTCAGTCGCTTAACCACTGCGCCAACCGTGCTGTCAACGAATTGACCTTGTCATATTATACACGCACGTCATAAACTGAATAGTAGTTACAAATCTTTACAAATCTGTTTTCCATAACTCATTCGCACTTTAAATGCAATTAACTGTTAAATATCAATACATCCAATTGAGTTTATTAGCAGTTTTGACAATGCAGAAACGTATCATGATATACCAAGCCGTAGTCAATATTGATGGCTTATGGTTTGTCGCATACGCTGAAGTGATCCTGGGGAATGGTGTCTAATGGTACCAAAGTATTACTAATATTGTTTTATATCTGCCTGGTTTCTCTTTGCGGTTGGTTGGTAGTATCTTAATTTTTGGCAGGCCTGTTGGTCTATTGGCGAGTGGCCCTGACTACTATGCGCAAGGTCGTGGGTTCGATTCCCGCCCAGGACAAATGTTTGTGTGATGAGCGCGATCATTTGTTCTTTGTCTGGGTGTAAGTTATCTATAATAATTATGTATGTATTTAGAAATACATATGTATGTTTATCAGTTCTCTAGTACTCATAGCACAAGCTCTGCTTAGTTTTGGACTAGATGGCGTTGTGTGAAAGTTGTGGAATATTATTATTATTTTTGCTGGAAGCAAATTTATATACGAGTAGTACCTTCTAGGTACTATTTAAATATCATTAGTCAAGCCTTCTAACAAGGGGCCCGTGGCCAAATAATAACAACCGCCGCACAGTTCGATCAATCAGGTTAAGCTACGCTTGCCGCGGTTGGCCTGTGGATGGGTGATCATCTTTATATACAGAGACTCCTCCGTGCTTCGGAAAGCACGTTAAGCCGTTGGTCCCGGCTGTCATTCGTCGATCTTTGACAGTCGTTACGGGTAGTCAGAAGTCCGAAAGTCTGACCATCAGTGTTACCAAAGGGTACATCGTATTACCCAGTACCTGGGTTGTGGAGGTCAGATAGGCAGTTGCTCCATGTAAAATACTGGTATTCATCTGCATCCGGATAGACTGGAAGCCGACCCCAACATAGTTGGGAAAAGGCAGACAGATGATGATAGTCAAGCCTCCTACCAACTTTTTGGGGTCAGCTTCAAATCTAACTGGGAGCAGATGAGCAGCTGAATATCAGCATTTTACATAGAGCGACCACCAAAGATGACAGTACGTACTATTTATACACAGTTGAAAAATCTAGCTTTTCTTGAAAGACTCAGGGCAAATTTCACCGTTTCACCTGGACGCGATCAGCACATATAAACCACGTTCATGAGTTGTCAGTGTCATGATTGTTGTAGAAAAATTACACTGACAGCTCTTGAACGCGGTTTATATTCGAAATTGGCTTTTAAAACCATTCCTATGTCCGGTTAATGGCAATATGCTTGCTCTCTGTTACTTCAATAACTTACTCTCTTTCCTTCTCTTTTACTTTTTTTGTGTTTACTATTTTCTTGGTTTTAATCTTTTTTAGATAAACTTAAAATTTTGAATGTACTTTTTTTATTTAATTTTTTACTGTCTTCATGATTTTGTTAATGTTCTTTTTTATTGTTTGCATTTCCTGTGCGTGTCCCAAATAAAATATTTTTCTTTCTTTATTTCTTTATCAGACGCATAAAAGTGCACTAAACAAGTTAACCTTTACTTATAAAACCAACCCTCAACAGCTCCAAACTTGCTCCATACAAAATGAGGAATGCTAGCCGCTGGCTTGCCGCGACACCATATATCATGCATCAGGTAATTGTTGCCTCCAGGACCACCACCAGGACCTAGCCCTAAGCTCCTGGGTGATTAATCTGGCACTTGAAGTGGATTGGAAGCTATTACTGATTTGATAGAGTTATGGTGGGTCTGATGGAGCATATGCCTGTTAGAACGTTATTAAAATGTACACGTTTTGACATTTAATTAAAGATAATTAGGAAACTATTGAAGATGACGGGTTCTTGGCTCTGCAACTTGTCTATGCCATGGCCATTTCAAGAAACCTATATTTTGTGGTGGGTGTAAAAAAGCTTTATGGAGACAAGAATTACTTTTACTCCCCATCATGATACTTTTTTTTTGTACTGAAACATAACTGGGAGAACATTCTGCTTACGGAGATATTGAAGGGTAAAGTTCCAACTTATTGTTGCTCCTTGTAAAATACTGGTATTCAGCTGAATCCAGTTAGACTGGAAGCCGACCCCAATTTTGTTGGGACCAGCAACTTTAACCAATACTTAAAACTGAAACCGCAGATCTTTCATTTTAATGTATTTATAAATCGTATTTTCCTTATCTTATATATTATATTGAATTATCCCGTATAAATCAACCAATAAAAGAATTCACTTGACACCCGCGCGACACGCGTTAAGGGCAAATTATTTCGACTAGAAAAAGATAAATAAAGCTCCCCTTTGCCGAATAAACGGCAATAAATCGACATGCCCTTATGTCAACAGCGTATTAGTGAATACTGAAACACCAACACAACGTGATCTTCTAATTTCTGTACACAATATACGCAGAGAGTTCAACTTATACTAGATGCGTTAAGCCCTCAGATTTGTCGCGGGTAAATCACGCGAAAAATCCGGCGATAAACGTCTATATCCGCTTTTCCCACACATTTTCGCGTTTCCCTCTCTCATGTGCTCACTTAATATGATGGTGTTTGCCCTTTCTCCCCCATGCTACTAAGTGAAACATTCATCAAACAAAACTAATCCTTATCTTAATCACACTAAAACATACTTTCCAATGTAGTGGTAAAAATAAAAATGTGCGTTCTTTTTCCCAGAAAATATACACATGACATCACTTGATTCTAAACACAAACAAAATAGGATTGACTTTCCTTTGACGGTGAAGTTCGCTTGTAGGCTTATTTTCTTCGAAAGAGGAAACTCGGGTGACATTGTTACACAGTGTATTGCACATTATTGGTGATTGAATGGCGTACTTAACTGGTTGAGACGACAACTTTGATAAGGTGCCTCTGTGCGGATAACATGGGAACGAGGAAGTTAGACATAAATTGTATTGGCGTAATATGTTGTGGTAAATTCGATACATTTTTATACGCTGTTCGTGTATTACTTGTATTGAATACTGATGTAAGGAAATTTTATTATATTGAGGTGCAGGGCTTTTATATGATTGAGGGTTTTTATTATACTGACGGAAATTAGGTACAGGGCTTTTATATGATTGAGGGTTTTGGGGTTTTGAGGGGTTTGTTGTGTTACTAACAGTATATGGACTACGTCAGAAATAAATGTCTAATTATTATTATTATTATAACTTCTTTATCATAATCATACAATAGGGACAGGTGCGATCACATATTTTTTTTTTATTGATAGCTGCGTGTAAAAAACGTCCAGTTGTCGAACTTTACAAGTGAATGGTATCATTAGAAAAAATCGCGAAGAAAACTCACTCGAGGATTTTGTCTGACATCAAAAAAACTAAAGGGAAATCATCAATCCTAGTTTTCTCTCGTGTGAAAGACCCTTTGCCTTCAAAATGCATTTTCTAACAGTCAACCTTGGGACGATGCAAGACAATTTAAAGCATGGCAGGTGCCACAGAAGCGCAATAGATAGCTCGAAAATCACTATAAAATACAAGAATAAATTCTCATACAAAAACAAAATAAACTTTGTCTGGAGAAATGAGACAGCAATGGTGGGATAACGGCGGAGACTTACGAGTCACGCCGTGCTATTCTGTAACTGTCTCACCGTGAAAGCTTGGGTGAAGTGAGCGTGGAGTGAGCTGTCATTCGCTAGGGATTAACACTATTAAGTGCTCACTTCACTTATGATTTCACGGTGAGATTTTTACAGAATCGACCGACAGGTCGTGAGAAGCCAAGTAGGCACATTATAGAAATGATTTCATCAACACTTTTCTTAAAACGGTGAAGGAAAATATCATGAGGAAACCGGCACGTCCTAGAACCAACATTTCGAAGACATGGGCCGTCCACTAACACGCACTGGGTCTCCGTGGTGGATTATGGTCCGCTCCCTCCCACAGAAAGAGGGGGCCTGTGTCCCAGCAGTGGGAATAATGGTTGATTATCCTGTGACGCTGCTGCTGGAGAAATAATGATTGGTAGAGAAGCAAACGAATCCAGCAAATCAGCGCTGGGACGTTTCTGCTAACTCCTTACGTATATGTTCAAGTAACAATCAACATCTGACCAAGATTATGTCTGGACTTAGAAAGAGACTCCTCGTTACCCTCTAACCTTTGAGTTTGTTTCAGCCTTTCTTTTCAGAGTAGTCAGATAGGACACGCCGACCAAATCTAGTTTTTAAAAATATGATTGACATGTAAAAGTGTTTGTATAAACTTACTTACAGAAATAAATCATTCATCATGAGTACATACAATATTTTTAGCAAATTGTCCAAAGAAACCAAAAGCAATTTTTATCATGAAAGGAAAATCTCAATGCCTGAGTAATTCTTATTTACGTACGTGTCTGTCGTGATTTCTAAATAAATCAGGTATAACAAATTGTGGTTTAGTATCAATTGGAATGGAATATATAACAATAGATTGTAACCGCAGTCTGCCGTACATAGATTCAATTGTACGATACCCATATAATTATATTTCTTTCCATTTCAAATATCAATAGGTGTTGGGTAATAAGTAAGTTTAATAATGGCTATTTTATTGTTTTGATACATAGTACTCCAGAGCGTATGTCGGCCATGATGGTCAATCTCAACGGAGACTAGCCTTCGGCGCGGGAGTTTTATAGTGCTCAAGTGTGTGCGCAGACACAGGTGCACGCTCTTTTCCTTCACTCTCATAGACCGATGGGATGTCACACAATCCAACACGACATTAAATCTTGACACACGTAGATAGGCATCTATGTAGAATGTATTCGTTCTAATGGGAGGATAGGCAAATAGAATAGAAAAAAAAATGTTCCAGTGATTTCACACAATGCTTTACTGTGAAAATGATCAAATGCCTGGGGATGGCCTGAAATACAGGTTTTTATTAACCTAGCTCAGGCAGATCGCCACAAGTTATAATGTCAGTACCAACGCGCCTTTCATAGATAGTTAAAATCGTGTAAATTATACTAGTTTTTATATAAGTATTTAAGCCAATCTGTTAAGAACCTGGTACTACTTAGTATATATAAGTTTGTAAACGTATTACTTTGTAAAAGGACCTCAATAAATTGTTTATTTGTTAACTAATAGTTTTTTCAGCCGACTACCATGAGTCTAAATCACTGCCTGCTCGAGAAAATAATTAAATGAAAAATTCGGGAGTCGTTACAGCTAGGACGAGGCCCGAAAGGTTAATAACTGAATACCTGCCGGTCGATTCTGTAAAAACCTCACCCTGAAATCATAAGTGAAGTGAGCACTTAATAATGTTAATCCCTAGCGAATGACAGCTCACTCTACGCTCACTTCACCCAAGCTTTCATGGTGAGATGGTTACAGAATCGCACGGCTGTTCCCTTAATTAAAATAGTCCAAAATCTAGTTGCAAACTCGTCTCAGCAGTAATCAATATCAAAAACTTAGAAGTATTTTTGACAGCTTGAGACTGAGATCAGCAAGCTAATCGCGTAACACACTATCAGTAGTAATGGGTTTCATTTTGACAATTCAACAACATTCATTGCGTTATCTACGTTGTTGAGCAGACACATTTTTCGAACATATGGAGCAATGGATTAGCAATATGCTTCAAAATGGTTCAAATTGAGAGTAATATAATAGTGTGTTACGCAATTAGGGTGCAGAATGTAAACGTTCTTAAAATTACGGGAATTACCCCTTCGGTCTAATCCAAAGATAACCCACATTCTACTGTACATAAACAAATTTAAATAAAGAAACGAAAGTCAATTGGCCCAGCATGTACTCCATAAACCACAAAACATACTTTCGGTACATATCAGTTAGATGTAACATGTACAATTTTATTAACAACAACTTTATTAACAATTTAATTTTTATAACAAGTCCAGCATATAACTCGGAGTAGATAGAGGTACAAATTAACACGTTCCAGGCGCCATATTGGTTTGGAAGCGCGTACGCAGCGAAAGTATTGTTGAGGAGATTATACACTGGATTGAAACACCACAGCGATTTTAATCAAGATAAAAAATCACATAAAAGCTTGGGAACTATGTTTTCAGCTGAAAGTCTTTTTCGAGAATATATTTTTAGGACTCAATCATTAAAATTTGTAACCATTAAAGGCAATGGTGACAATGGGAAGTTGAGTCAGCCCATACATTGGCTTCCCAATGACCGCTTCCATGAATAATCGAAAAAGCAAAATAAGTTCATAATCACAATGCTAAATGATAAGAGTCGTACGGGTTGTTCAAAGGTTAAGCTATACTTATCGCGGTCAGTTCATGGATGGGTGACCATCCACTACATTGAAATTGAAAGTTCAACAACATTCATTGCGTTATTTACGTTGTTGAGCGGACAAATTTTTCAAACATATGGAGCAACGGATTAGCAAAATGCTTCAAAATGATTCAAATTGACAGTAATAGTGTGTTACGCAATTAGTTGAATTGATTGATGGATTAACTAGATTGAATCACAATGTTTGAGTGCTTGACGGACTGTGATCGCTATTTTGTTGACACATACCTCCTATTATCGCACACGCAAATAAATCGCAAGTCCAATATAAACTCCTTCTAACCTAGAGCAGTTAATTCCCCCATTCGATTAATAGGAACACGCTACAATAACGTGAACACGGTGTCCCGCTGTTGAGCGTGCCGGTCGCAATACACATTATTAGTATTGTAACACAAAATCACATATCATTGTGACGTGCAATATCGATCGTGTGTGCGCTCATTTGTTTCTGTTAGTGCGAACACGATTCGTTTTATTGATTTTGTATGGTTGGTAGCGTGTGATTTTTTTTTTTTGGTCCTGTTTCTTGTAGACTGCCTCAGGATATCTCGGTTTGTGAATGTCTAAAAGAAAATTAACTGTTAGCTCTGCTGCAAGGGATTTTGTTGCGCCGCTTCTTCCTCCAGCTAAAGCAAGAGGTAGTGGATGGGTCTCATGTAATTTTGACGTTCAAAAAGTGCTGATTCTCAGCCTAATCTGAAGAAATTACATTTTTTTTTTTTTTTAGAACTTCCATAATTGATGACACGGAATCACTATGACCGATGCTCACTGGATATTCAACCTCGTTGCTTGGCATTTTTTTTACCGCTACGTGATTTTGTCGTAAGTACAGGTAGTGCAGATGCAAGTAAAAAAGATAAAAAAAGGCATGATTGGCCTCTGGCAAATATGATTTCTTAGTTACTCGACTTTAACGCTGCAAGGTTAAGAACACTATCACGCCTTTTTTCTCGAAGGGTTGGGCAGAGGTGTACCTATTTTACAAACGCCAGCACATCAAGCTACCCGAAACTGTCAATTTTTTCCAATCAACTTTGAACCTTACGCTTTAGAGATAAAGTTGAAAATCTATTAAAGAAATTTGACAGATTGTATTAGCTTGATGTGCTGGCGTCTGTATACTCACATTTCGTCAGTCATGTTAAGGTGAGAACAACTTCCTTAAATTCACTAATAAAGAGTTATTTAGTGATATCTCTTCAAAAAAACAATCCTTGTAAGCCTCCAGTTCATCAACAGCTCACATCTTAGACACCTTATCTCCCGCCCCAATGCCAACACCTTTCTCAGAACCCACACAAACATTCAACAAAACTATATCTTACGTGACGTCATTCTCACTTTCTCAATCGCAACATAAACAATTATAACACACAACAGTAATAGCTAAACAGATTTCCATTAAGCGCAACAACGGAGCGGGTCCGTTGTGCGGAACAAATGCCAAAGCGCTTAGCGTATCTCAAGCCATAATCTAAGGCAGTGGACGAATGCGCTGCAGCGCTCTGATGCAACTGCGAATTAAATAATTTCGAATGTGAACGGTCTATTTTCGAATGAGGTTGTATTGTTTTGGAATTAAGTAAATGTTCTAAATTCAAAACTTAAACTTTAGTAATTGGACTTGTCACCAGAGCGGCAATTCTCGTAATTTTAAGAACGTTCACATTCTGATCTCAGTCTCAATCTGTTAAAAATACCTTAAACTTCCCTACATTTTTAACAAGTTCTTGGCATTTTGTTTTTGTCGCCGAGATGAGACTGCCAATAGATTTTGAACGTTTTAAATTACGCGAATTGGCAGTCAGCTTCACATTCGCAAAATAAAAAATGAGATAGAATGTTGTTTCACATCAAGTACTTACTTCTCTTACAGTTATTTCTCTTTTAATTTTTTTACCGTTTCCAAACAGGATTTTATTTCTTTAACATCTGAATAAACATAGATAACACCTCGCCCGTAATCCCTGAAGGGTTAGGCAGAGTCGTACCTGTAGTACAGACATCAAGCTACTACAATCTGTCAAATTTCTTTAATAGACTTTCAACTTTACCGCTAAAGCATAAGGCTCAAAGTTAATTGGGAAATTTGTCAGTTCAAGACCCATGTAATAGGTGGCGAGCTTATTACCATTCGCTTCTTCCCGGCTGCTACTGACATGAAAAAAAAAAAAACAATAAAACTTACCACTAAATAAACACAGCATTAAAAAAAAATCTGGAATCGAGAACTGATGGTAACCTGCAACTGACTTCAAGCGGTTAAGAATTTGCAAATAACAATAGAAACATGCTTATTTATTAAGGGCTGTTTTTTCCAACGCCAGTTTTATTCGAGGCATAATTTTGAATTTTTGACAGTTCTTCCATACAAAATCTGTTCTGATAACTAGGCAGCATGGTCCCTGACCTTAGCAAGTTAAAAAAAAAAAAAAAACTGTCAGACGTTAATTTTATTCCACGAATAAAAATTATCTGTCGATTGAAAAATTAGCCCTAAGTTTATTTATTTCGTGGTCCAAGTGTCCAGCCACTTAGCATGTTCCACATTACCGAAAGGTCTAAGTCGTGCGAACTGTCTCCGAGGGTCATTATTTGTGAATAAAATAATACGTACATACATTTAGGAATTATTTTATTCAAATATGTAAGGTCAGTACTATCCGGAACGAGTACAAGTGTTCGTGTTCTAAAAACCTCGTTATAAGCATAAGCATAATCTGCCTGTCATAGGTCTCTCGGTAAGAGATGAAGTGGGCCGTAATCCACCACGCGGGCCCAGTGCGGGTTGGTGGAAAACATCACTATTATTATTACAAGCCTGTGGGGCAGAAGCCTCCCTTTTTTTTGTCGCTGAGAAATGACATTACGCATCTCCGCTGGTCGGGGGACGGAACGGAGTATATGGGACTCCCTGCCAGAGTGGCAGTATGCCCACTAAAACTCAGCGGTGTTCCCTCATCGCCTTGATGGGGGGGTCATGGGAATCCAGCTCAGCCTTTGCGTCCACAATCCCCCCGGCGCATGCCCGCGTAGGTGGCGGGCCCTGCATGTCCCCCCGGGTGGGGGGCTACGGGATGGGCCGGGAACACCTGGCCATTCCCGTCCGGCACTGGTGGAAGCCTGTGCAATGCAGGCGAGGGTGAAACCCCGCACCCGTCGCCTGCTGTCTTCCACCTGGGGGCAGAAGCCTCCCTACTCTAACTTCTCTCTGGCTAGGGTTACTAAACCCAATACTAAATTGCATTTTTTTTATGCTAGTTTTAGTGTTACTAACATAGTTTTGTAAGTTGCCAATACGAACACAATATGGATAATGTTCGAAATAAAGGTTTGAATTTGAATTGCAGGGCTTTATATTTTTCTTAATTATAATTATACAATATCGCCCTCAGGCAAGGTGGAGCGACGATCTTCGCACGGTGCCTGGTAGCAGCTGGATGAGAAAGGCCAAGAATTGAGCTAAATGGCGTGCAATTGGAGAGGCCTATGTAGGCTGATGATGATGATATACTCGTACAATAAAGAAAAAAAAAAATACCATCAAATATTTCGACATAACGAATTTATCCGATCACCAAACATGGGTCACCGTTATGAATAGTTCCTAACAATCAAATCAAGCCACTGGTACAAATAAAAAAAATGTAGTAACCTCTAGCACTCGCATGGTCCAATTCAAAGGTCACGTCATTATAATTTGTAGAGTACGTGACCGTACAAGATGGCCGCCGATCTCGACTGATTCGAAATTTGAATTCTCTTGTCGTAATAAAATCATGCACGTATGGCGGCTGGCAATTGTTTGTAGCTTTTTTGGGGTTCCGTACCCAAACGGTGCCAACGGGACCCTATTACTAGGTCTCCACTGTCCGTCCGTTCATCTGGCACAGGGCTGTATCTTTTAAACCGTACATAATAGACACTTGAAATTTTCACAGACAGTATATTACTACTGGTATGGCCGCTATTAACAATAAATAAATTAAAAAGTAATAAAATTATGTTTAACTTTATTTACGTTCTAACGTATTATTTTATAAAGCACCGAAAAAGGCACGTTTCCTGTGTGAGGAAAAGTAACGTATCTTGTTCGGCGTTTTTTTTTTTACTCGCTTTTAATAGTAGTACGGTGGTACGGAACCCTGCGTGTGCGAGTCCGACTCGCACTTGGCCGCTTCTTTTCTTTTATTTTGTTGCAAAGGTGCTGTTAGTGATTTTGATAGTGTAAAGTTCAAAAGAAATAGTGTTGTGGTATTGATATTTGATATTAAATTGCCAATATTGAAGTGTGGTTAAAAATTAAACATAAATAAAATCTTTGTTATAACTTCAATGGCCGTATAATCAAATTTGGTTTGGTTTCACAACAACTTGAAAAAACCCCATATTTTACATAGTTTTCATATTGTAGGCATAAGTTATTAGTAATAATTATTTTCATTGCTACACGAACGCAACATTTGATAAAAAAAAAAAAATGCTATCTTTAAGCTCCGTGAGGTGTATCAACACCTGGTGTAACATAACGCCTGTAAAACCCGAAGTGTGAGGCAGAGCTGCACTTATAGTACACCCACATTTCGTTCAGGTGCTTTTAAGATAACAAAATAGTCCAAATTGATGATAGCAACACTGTGTAAGTTGTACCAAGAAAGAAGAAAAAAAAAATTAGGGACACGCACAGGAAATACAACAATAATTATACTAACAAAATCATATAACTAATTAAAAAAAAAATTCCATTCAACTAACAAAATTGTGGAAACAATAAAAAAAAAACTTTTGTGAGATCAAAAATCCTCAAAAACAAATACTGCAGCGCTGGTATTAGCGCTAGTAAGTAGTACGCTAGTTTGATATCATTGCTCATTGATAAATGACCCAAGTCCCCCACCTGTGCGAAGTTGGTCTACTTTTAGTCGTGACCACAGCAAGGCAACAAGTGTCAAATGCCACTGTCGTTTAAAACCGCATCACTCCACAAACGTCAAAAAGACGAACTTTCGAAACGTTATGGTGGGTCCACACGATACAGACTTTCATACAGACTACAGACTTTCATACAGACTTCTATACAAACAAATACACAAAACACACACCGTAACGTGTTCTGTACAGACAAATGTCGGTGTGATAAAAAGTCGCACAGACAAAATTCTATAGGAGTCTGTATGAAAGGCTGTATCGTGTGGACCAAGCATTAGGACTTGAAAGTTGTCAAAAACCCGTATCACATAAAAAACCACAATGTAAACCTACATTGTGATTTTTTATGCGGTACGGAATCCTTTATGGAATTTGGGTTTACCACTTTTTGGAATAGGAAAAAGACAATATATTTTCCAGTCCCAAGACTGCAGATTTCACTGTCGTTTTTTTTTTTTTTTTGCTTTTACTATTTTTATCAACTGCCTCGTTGGTCTAGTGCTCGTAAACTCTTCTACTGAAAATGAGGTTCTGGGTTCGATACCTAGGTCGGGCAAAGTTGTATTGGGTTTTTCTATCAAGGATTTCGCAGCAGCAGCTCGGAGTCTGGATTAGGGCGCGGTTGATGGCAATGGGTTTGCCCCCTGTTGCGTGGGACTTGACATAAATGCCAAAATGTGTGTGTACTATAAGTACACTAGCCTAAACTCTTTGCGGAATACCAGCCTGTCGATTCTGTAAAAATCTCACCATGATAAGTGAAGTGAGCTTGAAGTGAGCAGTGTCAATAGTGTTAATCTCTAACGACAGCTCACTTCCCGCTCACTTCACCTAAGTTCTCACGGTGAGATTTTTACAGAATAGAACTGCAGGCGTTATGTTTTGTATTTTATCTGCACCCATGCTATAAATCCTATAAAATTTTCTGAAACAGTTGGCTTATTGCCAACATCAAAAATCAGTGTCATAGTACCAAACATAAAACATTATAGTGTAATATCATACAAACGATTGTTATAATGTTGTACTAAATTTCATTATACAACTCCTTTGCTTTTTCGATCCCTTCCTTACTCATCAAACAGCCACATGCTCACTACTCAATTCGTGGTATCTTTAAAAATTTCAAAAAAAGAATATTGTCATGCACACACGTTTCAATATCACAGCGCCATGATTTCAAAAAAAAATATAGGTTATTCGAATTCATGTCGTATCCCGCCATTTTTGCTCGATTTTAGTATTGCAAAAATTTAATACATAATTTGTTTGTATTAGATACTCAGTAATTAAACTTTCCATGAATTTACACAGAGTTCTTGCAATTCTGTACAACACCCTATGGTTTCAGACCCTTTTATAAAGGATTCATATCATGGGTATAGATAAAGTCTTGTATGCAACTGTACATAATATGTGATAAACCCACATTCGTGTTTTAATATCCCTTAGTATACAACAGTTGCATAAATAACTAATGTATAATGTAAACATCAAAACCTATAACAAAATAACAATATAAAAATATGTCTCTCATATCATAATTTTGAAACAAATCCAACATAAACAACAAACATAAACACCACATGTGAACATACCCTAGACTAGATCAGGGCTTATCAAAACAATCTAACTCCGAACTTCTAATTAGTAATGCTGATAGCAATTTGCACCATGCCAGTTGCGACACAATACATACATACGTACGAAATGTCAGGCCGATACAAGCTGTTAGCACTAGCAGGACTAATTAAACGTGTTAGCTTGGAACAATAGGTTTAGAATTGAACTTCGGATATAGTTACGAATTGATCGGAGATATGTAAAAGGGTTCATTCGAAATTCTTGTTAGTGTTGACTTGCGTGTGTTAAATGTTAACGTACATAATGTGGACACTTGTACCTAGAGCCAAACTTTATTCGGCCTCATTTTGCAATCAGTTTAATGTAGTGGCGCCATCTAGTTTTGTTATGAAGTTACTGGAATCACAGAAGAGGTCGGATAACAGTGACACTGGCTGGTTACTGTCGTTCTAGCAGAGCGTTGCATCTATGGTTGCGTGGTCTTCTGATGTCAGGAAAGCCGCTGCCGTGCCACTTCCACGACGAACTGCTATAAGTATTACGGCACCTTGTTGATGATATTGGAGCTGCTGAACCACTAATACGATGACTACTTATGGTAAAGACTAGCCTGTGTCCTTATGTACCACAAAATTTATCTGTTTTCATTATTTTTTTATATATTTATTATTTATTTATATATACTTTATTGTACACTACAAAAATACACAACATAAAAATACATCAAACACTACAAAATATACAATGGACGGCCTTATCGCTTTCTGGAATCTCTTCCAGGCAACCTTGGAATGGACAGTGATTTTCCTGCACATAAAATGGGGCTGTCGTTGGTGCAAATATTATGTATACACAATATACTAAAATAAATACTTACACATATATATTTAGTATTGCTTGCTTTAGTATTCAGTATTGCTTATCCATTAACAAACGGATGGGTGACCATCTTTACATACCGAGACCCTACCGTGCTTCGGAAAGCACGTTATGCCGTTGGTCGCAGCTGTCATTCGTAGATGTTTGACAGTCGTTACAGGTAGTCAGAAGCCCAAAGTCTGACCACCAGTCTTACCTAGGGGTATCGTATTACCCAGTAACTGGGTTGCGGAGGTCAGCTAAGCAGTCGCTCCATGTTAAATACTGGTATTCAGCTGCATCCGGTTAGACTGGAAGCCGACCCCAACATAGTTGGGAAAAGGCTAGGCAGATGATGATCCATCAACAAACAGATGACAGTCAACTTTACCAATAATAATTTTGAAGACTTGAGAACTAGTATCTTTGTTTTCTTTTAGTGCTTCAGTAAAAGGTACTAGAGATAGTATCATAGCTATTGTAACTTTAGAATGAGTTCAGATTTGCTCAATTTAAGGGCAGTCAGACACACTTTTATTTCGGAAACACTAACACGGAATTATTCGGATGAAAGACTACGGTTTTTATGCAGGCTAGATCGTTAATAGGGTTTGTATACAATTACACATACCTAATAGCATCTAATATCACGTCGTCACGTTGAGCAGAGCAGCACCCTAATTGCGTAACACACTATTACTCTCAATTTGATAAATTTTGAAGCATGTTCTTAATCCATTGCTCCACATGTACGAAAAATGTGTCTGCTCAACAACGTAAATAACGCAATGAATGTTGTTGAACTGTCAAAATGAAACCCATTGCTACTGATAATGTGTTACGCAATCACCCTGCAGGACATATGGTAAACACACATTTCGTAGCATAACGCATAGGTGCAAAGATAATGTATGTGTATATATGTAAATCAAACACTAAACACACACTGTTTATTGGTCGATTGAAAGTGATACGATTATGCTAAACTTATCGTCCACGCCCTCCAATCAAACGGCAGGCAAAATGTATGCGCTTTATCAGATTATGTATATTCCACTCATGAGTAGAATATTAACTTTATCGTTCGTCTATTGGCATTCAGGCATTATTTGATTAGAGTCCAAACCAAGTATGTATTGTTTATTTAGTTAAATAGACAGCCTCGTATGTCTTGTGGTCGCAAACGCTACTGTTGAGCATCTCTTGGGTTCGATTCTCAGGTCGGGCAAAGCGTTATTGGGTTTTTCTCGCAACCCGGAGTCTGTTTTTTGTGGTTTTTGTGTTGATGGCAATAGACTAGCTCCCTATTGCATGAGACATAAAAATAACGCATAAAATGTCGGTGCACTATAGCTAAACCTCTACCAAACCCTTTGGGAAAACAAGGCATTAAGTATCCCAAAATCCCAAAGATACCAAAACTTTTTTGCTAAATTCGATGCATCTTGCTTGTACAGACGCCAGCACATCAAGCTACCCGAAACTGTCAGATTTTCCCAATCAACTTTGAACCTTATGCTTTAGCGATAAAGTTGAAAATCTATTAAAGAAATCTGACAGATTGTAGTAGCTTGATGTGCTGGCGTCTGTACCTAACTCGTCGTTCTTATGGTTTGAATTTTCTCTAAGTCCACACATTGGTTACTCATTTGTATACACTTTGAAACAATTGACTGTTGATCAGAAGTTTTAGATATCAATATCAATGTTCTTTGTCATTAACTGCTCAAAAAAAAAAAAATCAAAAGTATCGAACGTCACTTGGGTACCTACGCTTCTCGCATCCAGTTGATTCCTGCGGCCTTCACAGGGTCGCCGTTCCACCTTCTGGGAGACCTTCCAAATTTCTTACATATTCCGGTACGCGGTCGCCACTCCAACCCCTTCGGACCTTCGGTCGAAGTGGCAATGCTTGGAAGGCCTATGTCCAACATTGGACATTTTACGGCTGAAATAGATGATGATGAATATGTATTCTATTATTTTTTTTATTATGGCTAGCAAAAACTATGTGGACTATTGTGAGAGTGCTTAAAGTGAAATGGAAAAGCAAGTGTGCCTTGTTATAAATAAAATAATAAAGCCATACAAATCTACGATGATACAGTTGACCTTAATGTAGATCTTGTAGGGTTAGTGCTGCACGAAGATTATGTAAGCTATTACAAAATCATACTAGTAGGGACGTCGCGTGGAATTTGTTTAGATGGAAATTAGACTTAGATCCATCTAGACATATTCTGCTATTACTATTGTTATGCAGATACAAACTATAGGCTCTACCTCCTACATTACAATCTAAGATTAAAACCACGTATTGAATCCGATACGAAAGTTTTCTCAATAAGTACCTGCTATAGTACAAAATACGGTCACCGACATGCCCTCACCGGCATTACTGGACATTATGGAAGACAAAACAGAGAATTACCACAATAATATGTTATTATTGTGGGACACAAGTTATCTGATCCGTATTATTTATCTGTGCTCGGTATGTGCATGACAATTTTATAGATTATTTCAATGGCCATGCATAGAGATTGTAGTATATGCGAAAACTGCAGATGCTGTAAATCTTATTTTTGTTTTTAATATATCGGAAGGTTTAGATAAGTGACAATCGTTTTCAACGTGTTTCGTATTTCTACAACGACATTCAACAGGATTGACAAAAGCTTATGTTTTTTACTTTTACTACATCATCGTGATAATATGTCACTTTGTGCAGACCCTCTGATCTTTGTGTCTTAGAGAAACGTCAAACCGTATATTAAGAAAAGAATAAAAAGAAAAGGTTAAATCGCAATGTTTTCCCTTGCTTTGGGTTTCATAAGAAGTTAAAACTATCGACGGATACAAACAGAAGTGTCTTATACAGTGTGTCCGGACATGGACTAGCGATATTCTAAATACTTAAATATAAGCTATTTTAAAGTACAATTACACTATAGGCTTAGGTCCAATATACTTCCCCGCTATGTGGCAGCCATTTTGTTTTTTTTGTTGAAGTATGCTCTATGCGAGTACAAAAAAAATCATATATCTCAAAGTTTTAGTCATACTGAGATAAAAATAGGCTTATTCGAAAGGCAATAATATTGTCTACCGTCTGCACTACAAAGCAATATGTTCACAATTCCATAACTTTTGAAAAAAAATGTGAAAGTCGAAAAAAAAAACAAAAAATTATGCAATTCAACCAATAATTGTTAATTACTACAAAAACAACCCCGAGAGCTTTTTTATTTTTTATACTAGATCGACAGTTTTTGAGCTAAGCTACAATACAACATAAAATTCACAACTGTATGTCTAATACTTTAAGAGTTATTGTTGTATGAACATAGCGTATGCGCAAGCACAAAAGGCCTTTGTCGGAACCCTAAACAGGAAATCATTAAAAAAACATAACATTCATATTGAATTTTATTTAATGTTTTTTCCAATATTAAATGAAGATTAAAATATCTAAAGCAGTTGCTCAAAGTGGCCACCTCCAGCTTGTAGACACACTACGGCTCTCTGTGCCACCTGGGTTGATGAGCGCCTAATTAAATCCAAATCGGATCTAATTTCTTCGGCGGCTGCCATAATTTTTGCGACGAGTTCTTCCCTGGTATTTGGAACTGTAGCGTATACTTTTTGTTTCATATGACCCCACAAAAAATAATCCAAGGGTGTCAAATCGGGTGAGCGAGGCGGCCACGCTACTACACCACCACGACCGATCCACGGCTGTAGATTATTATTTAAATATTCTCTCACTGCTCGAGAAAAATGCGCGGGTGCACCATCGAGCTGGAACCACATACGCCGACGGTATGATAGAGGTAGGTCCATGAGGCTGTCCGCAAACTGTGTCTGTAAGAATTCTAAAAATCTAGCGCCGTTTAATGTAGGTGGCAATTCCAATGGCCCTATCAGCCTATCGTTGATTATGCCGGCCCACACATTTACTGAGAATTCATGTTGAAATGAGCTTGGGCGCACCGCCCTTGGATTTGCGGAGCACCAGAGATGGTCGTTTCTGTGGTTTGTAATCCCAGCTCTTGTAAATTTGGCTTCATCAGTCCACAGTATTCTTTGTAAAAAATTACGGTTCTGTCTCAAATTTCTATTTATCCACGAACAAAACACAGATCTCGCAGCAAAATCTGGTTCGATCACGTCTTGAACCCGTCGAAAATGATAAGGGTGTAACCCTTCTCTTTTCAAAATTCTCCATACATGCCACTTAGACATTCGAAGTTGCACTGAAATCCGTCTAACGCTTAGTCTAGGATCATTGGTTATTAGTCTAAGCACTTCTTCTTCATCTTCGGGCGATACCAAGCGATTGCGTTCATTAACAGCTCTTTGAATACCTCTTTCCGCTAATCTTGAATGCACGTCGATAAAAGTTTGGCGACTCGGTGTAGGCCTGTTAGGGTACCTTCGTCGATATTCTTGTACAGCCAAATTTGCACTTCCATTGCAAAAGCCATACACAAAGTGTATGTCAGCAATATGTTGCGATGAATATTGACGCTGTGCCATACTTTATCACACTTTTAAATACAAAACACTAACGCAGCACGTAAACAGCACGGACGGTAAGTGAAAGTAGCGATAGCGATCACAACGCAGGGCGAGGGACAACTAAACTAACCCAACTAATAATTTGTCCTTAAAACTGATTTTGTTTCAGGTAGTGGACTAATACGTTCTATCTCGCTTACTCACGGTAGTAACGAACAGTATTTCTCGCCTGCTCTCAGATGGAATACAGTGAATGCCATAAATGACACTCTGGCGGTTAACAAAGACGTTTTGTGCTTGCGCATACGCTATGTTCAAACAACAATAACTCTTAAAGTATTAAACATACAGTTGTGAATTTTATGTTGCATTGTAGCGTAGCTCAAAAACTGTCGATCTAGTATAAAAAATAAAAAAGTTCTCGGGGTTGTTTTTGTAGTAATTAACCATTATTGGTTGAATTGCATAATTTTTTGATTTTTTTTTCGACTTTCACATTTTTTTTCAAAAGTTATGGAATTGTGAACACATTGCTTTGTAATGCAGACGGTAGACAATATTATTGCCTTCCGAATAAGCTTATTTTTATCTCAGTATGACTAAAACTTTGAGATATATGATTTTTTTTGTACTCGCATAGAGCATATTTCAACAAAAAAAACAAAATGGCTGCCACATAGCGGGGAAGTGTATTGGACCCAAGCCTATAGTGTAATAGTACTTTAAAATAGCTTATATTTAAGTATTTAGAATATCGCTAGTCCATGTCCGGACACACTGTATAGTTCTAATTGAGCATCACCTTGCCCCAGAAAGATGTGTTAACAAAAATTATAAGTGTTAAAAAATAGGAAAAATCTTAACAGTCATTCCCATAACTTAATCACTGCTTGATAATTCCTTGCAGCCTTTTCTCCACTACACTATTTATGTAAAGGTTTTTCATATACTACATATTGCAATAATCCGTGTGCTGTGCGATCTCTCCTTTTGTCTGGGACATGCACTCACCGTACTGCGCCCGCGACGTCGACGGTACACTCCGGTGTTTTATTGTTGCATATGCACGCGCATAAATTGTATGGGCTTGTATCTTTTTATCGGTTCGTAATTATGTTGAGTTATATTACCTTTTAAATAAAACTATTATGTTTTTGTTGATAAGATGTGTGGCCCGAGTTTAGATTGCTTGTGTTTTAAACTGCGGTATCTAATGCAAAATCGGACTTTATTTTTTTTTATTTGGACTTTAGTGAAATTGGACTTTAGTTTTTTATTCTATTGCTGATTGGTCCTGCTCTTGACCTCGATCACACCTAAATGGAATGCGATTTATAAGGTCTATGAAGGAACGAGCGTGCCCAGGAGATGTTTGTTCACTCTTGTTTGAAGGCAGACGAGTTAAATGTGGAAGGGAACACAGAGCTGGCAGAAAGTTCCACGCTTTGGCTGTGCGCATAATAATTGTGCATCAATTATTGCAGTATTTTAAAGTCATTCATTCCTATATTCGGAATGGATGCGGAAGGCGGAAGGACAGGGTATTGTGGCGCAGCCTGGGAGAGGTCTATGTACAGCAGAGGACTGCAATAGGCTGAGTTGAATGATTCCTATATTGATCCTCCGTCCAAACCTGGTAGTTAACAGGGTTAGATGTATATTTTTAGTTCGTTAATGTCTCCTCCAAAAACTAGAACTGTTACATATGGGATAGAAACAGTGGCAGACTGTCTTTCTCCGATACAAACGTCAAGTCGTCAACCCAATTTGAACAAAAAACATAGCCATTCTACATACATAGCTCACAAAACCAATGAATCAACAACACAAACAGTATTAAGAGGTAATGTCCCAAACATCGATATTATGTCCCGAAATAGGCTCGCCACAAATTAGCGCACCCCTATTTGACAAGCAAACAGCCGATGTTAGGCTGGGTGCATAAGTGATCGGCGGAATAAGTGCGTTAGTGATGGGTGATTGACGATGGAACGAATATTGATATTTCATAGTACGAGTGCTTTAGTAGCATGTAAGTTTGAAGAAGCAAGTGTGGTAAAATGATACAAGATTTGTGATATTGAAGCAAGGAAAATATTATTGTACTTAGGTATGAATCATAACGTGAAAAGAAAACCGCAGGCTTCTTATAAAAATGGAAGAGTAAAATGTGGAACTGCAATTTCATAATGTTAGTATTCTGATTCTCAAAACTAATCAACCTCCCCAAGTCGTTCCTTATAAGTGTCGTCAACAGTAATTGCAACGAAAGAAAATTACAACTCCCGCTGACTCCCGCTTTTGAGTCTTATCACATCCAGTTTCTAAATTGAGAATTTGAAGGTAAGAACTTGCCAAACTCAGTTTTGGAATTAAAATTTCGTTACAAAAAACGTAAGAATTTTGGATTACGCGGACCATATTGAAGAAATTACGTATTTAATGCTTAAATTCATCAAAACCGGGTGTAATATTAGTTCCATTTATTTAAATTCCAGCACATACGTATAGCTTTTTTGCTAAATCTTTCTACACATTTGTGGGCAGCTACGTACCTAACGATTGTACACTAGTCTCAAAAGTGAGTACGTCTAATGTAACTACCGCAATAATTCAGACTTGTCGCGCATACCCGCCGCGTTTTGTCCCGTCTGTTGCGACACGCGTTGAAACGCGACTATTTGTCGCCAGATATCGCGACATGCGTTATTATTTATACATGCTATACGCGAATTTACGACTTTTGTATGGAGAGTCCGATATTTTAATATTTAGTGTTTTGTTAGTATTATAATCGGGCTGGGACGTTTGAAAGGTACGTAAGAAGCGTGGGCTGTACCGATTTACATGTGTCTCCTTATTTCCTGCTATTTCGTTATCACTGGTTGCTGTTAAACATTTACCTAGTACAAATTAGCTAGTTTGATCAATCTGGTTAAGCTACGCTTGTCGCAGTTGGTCCGTGGATAAGTGACAATCTTTACACACCAAGACCCCTCCTTGCCTCGGAAAGCACGCTAAGCCGTTGGTCCCGGCTGTCATTCGTAGATCTTTGACAGTCGTTAAGGCGTTGCGTTGGTTCCGGCTGTCATAGAAGCTGACCCCAACATATTTGGGAAAACACTAAGCACATGATGACATTAACAACACAAGGCATGATAGTATACCTCGCCAAAAAAACTGATACTGACGCCGATTCACAAACTAAACTAAATGTAAGTTCAATGCTTCTTTTTCTTTCTATTTCATTAAGAAAAGGACAGAAGATAAAT
Source organism: Eremobia ochroleuca (assembly GCA_949629135.1). Taxonomy (NCBI): domain Eukaryota; kingdom Metazoa; phylum Arthropoda; class Insecta; order Lepidoptera; family Noctuidae; genus Eremobia; species Eremobia ochroleuca. Next base: position 5,279,503 of record OX451402.1, on the reverse strand, counting down.
ATTAGTTTATTCCTGTGAAATTAGTCAACGCCTGACTTAAATTGACGTATTTTTAGTAGCCAATTTTTTAATCACGTCTAAACTTGTCTATGGAGTATTTTAATTTGCTGTCCTTTTCTTAATGCAACAGAAAAAAAAGGATGCATTGAACTTAAATTTAGTTTAGTTTGTGAACAAGAGAATCAGCGCCACTAGCTTGTGAAGTTGGTCTGCTTGGGAGTATTTTGAGACCTAATATCATGAATTTTTCACGATATTGGCTAGGACATTTCACATCGAAACATTTCCTTATTTTCGTCGGGACGCGTTAGAAGTACGAAATATAGTGACCTTATTGCTGATTTTCTTCAGAAAGGTTAAGTGCGAGCACTCGCAACCGGCGTGCGTGTATGACCGGAGATATAAAAGTAAACAAAACAAAAGTATGTAATATGTAAGAATAATATAATAATAATAATATTCCACAACTTTCACACAACGCCATCTAGTCCCAAACTAAGCAGAGCTTGTGCTATGAGTACTAGACAACTGATAAACATACATTATATATTTCTAAATACATACATATTATAGATAAATTACACCCAGACAAAGAACAAATGATCGCGCTTATCACACAAACATTTGTCCTGGGTGGGAATCGAACCCACGACCTTGAGTATAGTAGTCAGGGCCACTGACCACTAGACTAACAGGCCTGCCAAGAATCATAGCCGGTAGCGTACTGTAGTTTCTGCCTACCCTCATGGGAAGACGGCGTGAGTATATGTTGTTGTGTGTGTTGGTGTATTTCTTTAATTTCGCTCAACAACGTCCCCACAGTACATTAACCAGAAACTCCGGATGTAGAAATCCATACAAATTCAGTCAAGGAAATCGATCATTTGTATCGTTAAACGGGTCTTTAAACCCTCACACTATCAACCACAAAAATCACTATTTAGTCTAAAATAAGAACATTAATAAGAGCAACGCATCTTAAGATTCCCACGTAAATAAAACAAAACAAAAAAGAAGCACTTATGAGATAGATGGTCATTAATTTGTCCTGTAGCTTGAGACAATGGAGCTAAGAGCTGTGCATCCTAACTGATAGTGTGTAACGGGGTATATACACAGGTTGGTGGATAAATATGAGTGGAAAAAATGTGGATGATTGTACGTGACGCGGTAAAGAAGGAAATGATATGTTCATGGGTAAGATCCAAAGAATTCAAAAATTTTAGTCCAACCAGTAAACGAACGAACTTCTAAGTACTTAAAGAAAGGATAGAGACTGCTTATCTTAGTTTTTTTTTAACTTTCTTTAGAAACTGGGCTATATACCTAAGAAGGACATACAAAAATTGGGATTGATTTGTGGCAAGGCCAAGTACCTTCTAAAAGGTTGGTTAAAACGATGATGCGTTTTTTTTTTTAGATACACGAATAATCATTTATAGTGCGGCCGACGACAGAATGCGTTCTTGACACCTATCAGTTTATTATACAAACGAATACGTGTTTTGCGAGTTTGATTTTTATTGGCTACTAGAATTATCGCACTGACAGGTGTCAGAAACGCATTCTCTCCAGTACCGGATTGTAAGAGAAATGCATTCCAACTTATCGATTTAAAGTTCCGTAACCAAAAAGCACCACCCTATACGCACTTCATCGCTTGATATGATCTAAAGCCGTCTTGTCACTCGTCACCACGTCGCTACCAGCGCCACGTACCATAATTGATGCTGGTAACAGTCTCGTGAACGGGGGCATTTATAAACAGCGTTTATGAGAGTGTGATGTTTGGGCTTTCCTTTTTTTTTATTTTGGTAACGAGGCAAAGATATTTGTAATTGATTATAATGCTTGGAGTTTAGCCTTTTTGTTCTGGAGTGTACAGTTTTCTAATGCTGCGATAGGTAGTCTGCAAATATATAATTTGGAGGTTAATTCCAATTTTTGGATTGAAGTTAATTATGATTATTTTGTGTGGTTTATACAATAAACAAAATGAGGGTCTTCTGGCTAAGTAATAACAACCGCACGGGTCGATCGATAAGGTTAAGCTACGCTTGCCGCAGTTGGTCCGTGCCTCGGAAAGCACGTTAAGCCGTTGGTCCCGGCTGTCATTCGTGGATCTTAGACAGTCGTTACAGGTAGTCAGACGCCCGAAAGTCTGACAACCAGTCTTACCAAGGGGTATCGTATTACCCAGTAACTGGGTTGTGGAGGTCAGATAGGCAGTCGCTCCGCGTAAAATACTGGTATTCAGCTGCATACGGTTAGACTGGAAGCTGACCCCAACGTAGTTGGGGAAAGGCTAGGCAGATGATGATATAATAAATAAAATAAAATAGCTCATTAGTTGGTTGTGTTATTTTTATAAGAACAACTTATAATAATTGATGTTGATCTCGTGAATTGGTGCATTTATAAACAGCGTTTATGAGAATGTGATGTTTGAGTAGGTACGTTTTTTTTTTTTTTTTTTGTTTTGTTTTGGTGTCGAGGTGAAGGTAGTTGTAATTCATTATAATAGTTGGAGATAGAGGGGTTTGTGGCTAAGTAATATCAGCCGCACTGGCCGCTCGATTAGGTTAAGTTACGCTTGCCGCGGTTGGTCCGTGGATGGGTGACAACGAAATTAAATTTCTCTTTTTTTTTTTAATAAAATCTTTACGTACCACGACCCCTCCATGCATAGGAGAGCGCGTTAAGCCGTTGGACCCGGTTGGCATTCGTGGATTTTTGACAGTCGTTACGCTTTAAAGTCCGACAACCCGTCTTACCAAGAGGTATCGCATTACTCAGTGACTGGGTTGTGGAAGTCAGATAGTCAGTCGCCCCATCTAAAATACTGGTATACAGCTGCATCCGGTTAGACTGAAAGCCAACCCTAACATAGTTGAGAACAGACAGACAGATGATGATGGTTGGAGATTAAGGTTTTAATATTTAAAATAATATAGTTTATAGTGCTTGCAATTATAGATTTGAACTTATGGCTACGGAAAAGCATGGCGTTGGTCGCCACCACTATGCCTAGGTAAAATCTGTTAATTTCAGGAATCAGGTATGATCTGGAGTGGTAACCGCAAACCAGAAGGCACAGCGCGGGTAGGCAAGGAGCACCGATGGTCTGTGAAGATCGAAGGAAATCGAGTCTCCGATCAATATGGCTATGCTTAGGGGACGCCTATGTCCAATGGGACGTCTTCCGGCAGAATAATGACGATTATGATGACAAGAACATTTATAAGTCCTATCCTATAATAAAATTATAACAAGCTTAAATGGATATATTTTGTAATAAGAAATAATATTATACAGCAAAACAAATCTCACCGAGATATTATTTTTTGCAAGCAAGTCACAATTCTGTCACATAAAATGTTATCTGTTAATCCATAACAAAACAGAACAAAAACATATTTTCTGACAAAAAATATTATCAATATGGTTACAAGAAAAACAGCTTCAGCGCATAGATCATTGTACCACTGAAAAACAGTAATGTTTTACAAAAACTTAGATTTTGCAAGAAATGGCTTTAAAATAAGGTGTACGCAGTGAGAACTTACGGTTTGTATTGTAAGTTTTTTTTTTTATCAGAATGTCAGCACGGTATATTGATTTACAAAATAAGATAAGTACAGGCAGCTCCACGCTGAATTTCAAATGTATATGTTATTCTGTGTCTGTAACCTACTAGTACTAGAAATTAATTTAACATTGTTACTAACCCAAGACTCCTGTCTGAAACAAAAGTTTTCTATTCTAAAGAAAAATAGACGATACTTGGTCAACTGAGTTTCTTTATACAAATTAATAAACAATTACATATCTACACAAAATGAAAACAGTAGGTACAGACGCCAGCACATCAAGCTATCCGAAACTGTCCATTTTTCCCAATCAACTTTGAACCTAATACTTTACCGATAAAGTTGAAAATCTATTAAAGCTATTTGACAAATTGTAGTAGCTTGATGTGCTGGCGTCTGTACAATTGAATAGGTTCTAAAAAATAGGGAGAATAATGTATTATTGAACATTAATAGCACAATAATCATGTTATTCATCGTTTTTGTTTTGATGAAGAAACAGTAGCATCAGTTCAATAACCCGGAACTTTAAAACAAAAGATTGTATTTGAGATAACGTTATTTGATGGGAGTGACAGTGAATGAGACCAAACTCTACGTTTATTAACGATAAGCCGTGTGCTCGATGGGATTTTCCATCAGCAAACATGACGAACTTCCATATAAATTTTTCATCATTTATTTAACGCCTTTAGGTAACGAATTTTCAAAAATCCTTTCTTAGTTAAGTTCAAAATTTTATGCTACAGCCCAGCAGTTTATGCTGTGCGTTGTCTGTTAGTAAATATAATATTTTTGTTAACTAGTAGATTAAATACTAGGTACTTCGAACAATTTGAAAAAAGGTTGTGTGTAATTGAATAAAACTCAAGCTCTCTTGAATATTTTCACATAAAAGAAACTTGCACGTATTTCCATGCATTTTATGGACGATCCCCGATAATATCGTGACGTTACAAATGATAAAAATGCACATTATCTAGAAACAAAACCATCTTAAAGCTAACCAACACAAACTCTTTTTAAACGTTCTAGTTTAGAAGGATGTTGGTTAAAGTAGGAGCATATCACGAGATCACATACCTACTTAAGTACAGACGGCAGCACATCAAGCTACTACAATCTGTCAAATTTTTTAAATAGATTTTCAACTTTATCGCTAAAGCATAAGGTTCAAAGTGGATGGGGAAAGTTTGATAGTTTCGGGTAGCTTGATGTGCTGGTGTCTGTAGTCTGTACCATCAACACAGCCTATAACTGCCTACTTATACTTACTCCAAATCAGTCTTAAAGCTCTATTTATAAACTATTTATAAATAAACAGTTGATAGATAAAACCTTTTAAGTTCCAGATAAGTGCGTGATGATCGATTGTGGGAACATTTGAGATGGGCCGGTGACAGTAAGTTACATTTACGTGGGGACCGCTTGATCTTTGCTTAGCGTACGCGCATGAGTTTGATAGCATCTGTAGTTGGCCGGAGCGGTTTTGATACTTGCATTGTTGTTTGTTTTGAAACGTTTAAGACAAGTGATGGTTGATTTGTTCATATATTGTACTATTATTAATATTCGACTGAGTTTAGACTTTGTGGTTTTGAAGATGTGTTTAAATTTTTGTAATAAAAAAATAAAATCATCAATTTAAATATTTGAAAGTTTCGTTTTTAACCAAAATGTCTTCATTACCAACTATAAACACGTTTTTAATTTAAACTACGAATAGAAATAGCACAACACAACATCACACCTATATCTCAAAAAGAAAGGCAGAAGCAGCCTACATCGTTTTAAGAAAACCCACATCTTTTTAGTTACGTTTAAGTCTTCACTAATAAGGGGCGAGTTTAATCCCATAAGCCGGGCAGACATCCTAACTACGGCCAGAAAAGTACCAAAAAAGATCCACAAGCAAAATGAACTAAGTGGAAGTATGTACATATGTATGCACGTAATTATATTTTAAAATATATATATAAAGATATTTAAACTAGATCATTATTTTTGAATTCATGTATTTTGTTACCCTTCTTCTCTTACACACGTTGTATATGTTTTTTTATTCCTTCTCCTATCGCAGGAAGAGAAACGCTGGAAAATATTTTTTAAAAAATAAGCGTCACCTTTGTACAGACGCCAGCACATCGAGCTACTACAATCTGTCAAATGTCTTTAATAGATTTTCAACTTTATTGCTAAAACATAAGGTTCAAAGTTGATTGGGAAAATTTGACAGTTTCGAGTAGCTTGATGTGCTGGCGTCTGTACTTAAGTAGGTATTGTAATCTCGTGATATGCTCCTACTTTAACCAACATCCTTCTAAACTAGAACGTTTAAAAAGAGTTTGTGTTGGTTAGCTTTAAGATGGTTTTGTCTGTACATATGTTTCTGTTCTTTTCTTCTTCTCTATTAAGATGTAATGTGTACATAAGGTAAATAAATATATAAAAGAGTATTAAACAAAAGAAGATTGCAACACAATACACTATCAAGACTACTTCATCACTCTACACAATCGAAATACCTCTCCCATACATTACTCTGACATACATTATAATATAATCCATATAATCACATTTCTCATAATAACGTCATTAGAATTAGTGCGGTACCTACTACGTGTGCGGTCGGGTTAAGTAACTAGGCTCGGAGATGTGTGGTGTGGTCTAGTTCGTAAGCATAAGCGAATTATTTCCATTCAAGGATGTATTTCTGGAGTTTTATTTTATGTTCTTCGGATAGTTGTGTTACTTTCACAATAATAACTTCAATACTCGAATGGTGATAAAATATCATAAAAAATTTTATATTAAAAAAAACAACCGACTTCCAAAAAAACACTACAAAGTGAAAAATAATTTTAATTTTGGAAGTCGGTGTCGTTGGTTCCGCATTTTGGTTTTTTGACACCGACTTCCGAAATTAAAATTATTTTTCACTTTGTAGTGTTTTTTTGGAAGTCGGTTGTTTTTTTTAATATAAAATTTTTTATTTTTCACTTTTTAGTTATATCTACCCCAATCAAATTCATATAAACACTACTTGCTGTGTAAATATCAGTGACAGGAAGCTGCATCTGCGTTTATAGGGTACAGACGTGATGTTATGTTGTGCGATTGCGTAAACAATGCATACATATGCGATAGCAGCAATCGCGGTTGTTTTACTGGTATTAATAAATTATTATTATAATAAAAAAAAATATAACCTTTGTAGTGAGTACAGGCGTGATATTATGTTGTGTGATGGTGTAAACAATGCTTAGATATCCTATAGCAACAATCGCGGTTAATCTGCTGTTATTTATTGAAGAGTTCCCCCGATTTCTACAAGATCCCATCATCAGATATTGAAATGGTGACAATGGGACCACACGGGAAGCACCAGCTTTCAAATAAAAAAAGAATCATGAAAATCGGTTCACCCAGTCGGTTATTATGAGGTAACAAACATAAAAAAAAAAAAAAAAAAAAAAAAAAAAAATACAGTCGAATTGATAACCTCCTCCTTTTTTTGAAGTCGGTTAAAAATAACGCTTGTACTCCCCAAAGGGTTATGCAGAGTTGTACTTATGGACACCCACATGATGGAATGGGAGCAAGTCTACTGCGGGCTGCTAAATTACAGATGGAAAAGCCCAATAACACTTTGGCCGAACCGAGAACAGCCGTGCGATTCTGTAACCATCTCACCGTGAAAACTTGGGTGAAGTGAGCGTGGAGTGAGTCGTCAATAGTGTCAATCCCGAGCATTAGCATGACTCACAGCTCACTCTAAGCTCACTTCACCTTAGCTATCACGGTGAGATTTTTCCAGAATTGACCGGCAGATCTCATGTTCAGTACGCAAGTAGAGAATAACAATGATGTCAAAAACAACCTTCAGAATTCAACATTTTGTAACATCTTAGAGTTGTGTGAAGCCCCGATGATTGTCCAAAGTCAATTTATATGAACAACAACAACATGGCATCACACGCAGGTATTTCATCATGATCATCATTCTTCTGCCCTGAACCCTATTTATTTGGAGTCGGTGCAATATGTCTTCCATACTTTTCTATTACCCCCTCCCCCCTCCTTCCTCCCCCCTCTAACCATACCATCATTTACACAGTCCGTCCATCGTTTCTTTGGTCATCCTACTCTTATAGCCATCGACATTCATATCAAAAACTTTCCTCACCACATTAAGTACAATAACCAATTTAAAAAGTGTAACTGTTTGTTCACATTTTGCTAAAGAGAACAGAATCGATGCAGAGCTTTAAACAACCCCAAAAAATACTAGAATTTATAAAGACGACATTGAAAAGCAATGTTACAAAGCTTTTCTCATCAGCTCATCCATTAAACCAACCCAAAAAGCACCCAAAAGTCACGAATGTACAACGTGTGTGGAGCGTTAAACGACGTCTTATTACTACTCGTACGTGTAGGCAGAGGTGAAGGGTCGCCTAGATGTCATGAATGAACGGTAGAAGCTCGTGCCTTCCACTCTGAGAGGAATATTTTATAGACTCATTATAACGTCGACGTGTGGGGGAATAAAAGTAGAATAAGTACCTTTGTTATGGAATTGTATTGTGGGATATGTGGAAAGGAGTTTCCTAGAACCCACGGATCCCTCCCTTCCTTCCTTTTCCTTGATGTATTTACGTAAACGAAGCATAAGGATTTAGGAGTACCTAAGTCTGTATTTATTTTTTTCTGGCGCAGCCATTAGGCACACTTTCCTGCAAATTTCTTGCATCGGCCTTTTCGCTTTTTATCTGATGTACCTACTTATTGTGTGTTTTTATCATAGTACGTCCTAAATACGTGTATTTTCTTTCAGTCTCTCTTTTTGTTTTTGCGAACCCCCATGGGAAGAAGGTGTGAGATTGTGCATTTCCTAGAACAAAATCACATTTGAAATGATCTATCGACCCTCACTCAGCCCTCGTGGTAGATTACAGCCCAGCATGTAGATTCTGTAAATACCGTGAAAACTTGCGTGGAGTGAGCTGTCAGTTTCATCCCACTGATGTTAGGGATTGACCAAGCACACATTTACAATAGTAATGTTTTTTTATGCTAATTCTATTGATCATTTTATATAATTTCAAAGCTAGTATTTTAGTTTCCAAAACATCGCTATATAAGGACTCGTCTAGGAAATAAAGAAAAAGAAAACAACATTGGGATTCTGACAAAGTTTTTGTTTTGCTATTTTATTTTAAAACTCCACAAAATAGTAATTTTTTGGCAAATAAAATTTTAGCTCTGAAATTAAATAAACTGTACAAGAATTGCCAAAATATTATTTTGTAAATGTATGCTTGGTCAATCCCTAGTATCAGTTGGGATGACATTGACAGCTCACTCCATACTCACTCCACCTAAGTTTTCACGGTGAGACGGTTACAGAATCGCACTGCTGTACCTCGCACATAGGGGCGGCTCGAGTTTCAGCAGTGGGGGATTATAGTCTGCTATAACGTTCCACTGCTGTAACATTATAAAATATGCTCTTGGAATGGGTTACATTTAGAGCAGTTATTACTTGAGATGTCTTAAAGAAAATACATGGAGGGTTAACTATTCTGTAGGGTTACTAGGACTCCATTTGGGAAGGAACAAAATAACAATGGTGAATAGAAACTAACAAACGCTCAGTTTATAGAAGTTCGAGGGTTCGAGAGGTTCAGTTTATAGGTTGGTACTCCGACCAAGAAGCTTAAATGATCATCATCATTCTCGACTTGTCCTTATCACTACATAGTATAAAACAAAGTCGCTTCCCTGTCTGTCTGTCCCTATATATGCTTAGATCTTTAAAACCGCGCAACGGATTTTGATGCGGGTTTTTTTAATAGATAGAATGATTCAAGAGGAAGGTTTATATGTATAATACATGCATAACATAGTAGAGAAACACTGATCATTTTAGAGGTTTCTAATTTGATGTCGTAAAAAAACACATTTTTTTGCGCTTACATTGTAAACGCTGGCTGAACCCGTCGAGATAGATCAAAATAATGTACTACAGTATTGTACACCTTAAAAAGGTCTACAAAAAAGTCCGCGATGGTATATGTCTATCTCTTAGGGATAACCCACAATAGCCATTTTTTATCCTACCCTTTTTACGAGAAATAATGGCTCTAAAATTATCAGTGTTTCTCCATTGCACCCGTGCGAAGCCGGGGCGGGTCGCTAGTTCCAATTTATTTGGCTTTTTAATAGTCGTCATCTTCACGTCAGTCACTTCTTTATTGTCTTTGGTCCTTGGCCCTGACTGATGTCAGAGCCAGGGACCAATGTACAATATTGTCAACCCTTTATTGCTTGAGTACGAGACTTTTGGGTACTTTGTATGTGTATATTTTATGTCATATTTTTTGTAATGTGCGTTTTGTGTGTGCATAATAAACTATTTTTCTTTCTTTATTATTTTCTATTCTGGAGCGAGCTATGCTCGGAGTCTCGTTGGAGGATAAAATCGGGAATGAAATTATCCGGAAAAGAACCGGAGCTACCGACATAGCTTGCAGAGTAAGCAAACTGAAGTGGCAGTGGGCTGGCCATGTCAGTCCAAGGGTCGGTGGCCGGTGGAGCAGACGAGTCCTGGAGTGGAGGCCGCGTACCGGCAAGCGTAGTGTGGGACACCCCCCAGCTAGATGAACGGACGACCTAAAGAAGGTGGCTGGGGTAGACTGGATGCGGAAGGCGGAGGACAGGGTGTTGTGGCGTAGTCTGGGAGAGGCCTATGTCCAGCAGTGGACTGCGATAGGCTGAGTTGATTTATTGATTCTGAAGAAAACCCTAAAGTGTAATATTATAACAATATATTTACCATTCCTATTAGAAGGTATGCAATTTATGTGTGTTTTTCTATACTGTAAGCATGTAAATTTTTCTGACATGTAAACTTTTTCGCAAATGAATGAAATAGTGAAAAGAGAACAAATTGAAAAGTCTTACCGCGACTAAAACACGAACGGTAATGACATATCGAGTCTAAAGATTGTAGTAACAGATAACATAGGTTGCTGGCTCAGACGGGTGACTTTTACAACTGGCTCAGAATGCTGCGCAATGATACACTCAGCGCGTTCTAATCGATTTGTCATCAAGATCGGTAGATATGGAGCGGTTTAATAATATGTTTGAAGATGATTTATCATAACTGATTCAGATGGTATGAGTGTCAGTGGAGTAGAATGCTTAAGAAATACAGTAATATTAGACATTCTTTTAGGTTTTCACGCTTTTGAACTACACTTCTTAAGGGGATTGAATATTTTTGTATGGACCCTGGCTGGCATGCATACATAAAAGAAGATTACCTACCACAGTAATTAATTTTTAGCTTCATATTATTACTAAAATTATTCATTATTAAAATTATTACCTACTACTTTAAACATTGTGAGTGTAAACAAGAAAAACAGAAATCCCAAAAATATGGATGCCACGTAATCAATTTTGAACGTTATTATCTCGGAAACGTGACACTTTACGGGGTCTGGTCTTATTGTGTTTTTGTTTAGAAATGTCAGCTATCGATTTATACCTATTGGCTACCATTTTGACAGTTTAAAAACATTCATTGCTTTATTTACGTTGCTCAGCAGAGAAATTATTCGAGCATTTATGAAGCAATGGATTAGCAATATCCTTCAAAATGACTCAGAATATGATGATTAGTGTATTAAACAATTAGGCTGCGGATTATTGAGCTGATTTCTGAGATTTCGATGTAATTTAGTTTCAAATGGACGAGACTTTAGCTGCATAATGAAAAGCTAGTTTTCTTAAAGGTTTTTTTTTTATCCTATATTAAAAAGAACCAGGTTCTTAATAATGAATTAAAATGTAGCCTAAAAGACTAATAAGCAATTTAAATCTAACTTAATTTTTTACGTGATAATTATTTTAAATTTAAAATAGTGTTGATTGTACTTTACACAAGTCCGTTCCACTTTCTTAGAGTCTGATATGATGATATAAGCACTTTGTTCATGTGTTATATGTGTGTCATTGTCACTAACTTTATATCCACACTTTTTACACTACGCTAACTCTAAAGGATTTGTTTGTTTTAGCCTTCGCATTTTATTTGTTTGGTATAGCAGCTGAATTGCCTCGATGTTCACATGTCGGTTCTTATAGATTTTGAAGCTGATATGTTCCATTCTCCTTTGCGGATTATAATGATGATCTTAAATTAATAAAACAGCGTGGAATAAAACATTGAATATGCATCAAACAATGAGTGAAATCTCCACACATCACGCCCAATTAAGAAGCATCCACTTCCACATGCATATTCAACAACCACACGTCGTCACCGAAAAACAAACAACCCAAACCGAAAATAAACCCAACCCTACCGATACCACCGACAAAATAAATAAACCCTTCAGCGACCACATAAAATGAAGTCAATTTTCCTCAACCGAGTCCCGGCTTTTCCCGTGTCCCGGCGAATTTTCGCGAGCGAAGAAAATGTCCTGGTTTAGCCTATACGTATGTTCCATGGGTAGCGTAGGGGTGACGTAGACACGTTATATGGGTTGTCGTATGAACTCAACAGGTGGCTGCCCGTAGGGTTAAACGGTGTACGCAGTATGTTAGGTAAAATGCTCTACGTGAGTTAATTTTTTTCCATATGTGAGACTCATACGAGGTCTCTAGTATGGTGTCTATAGATGGAGGATCGATGATCGATGGGTGGTTGTAAGAAAACTATATTAATTGTTGTTGATACAAGTTAAAAGTTTTTTTTTTTTTGTTATGTATTTTCTGGTGTACAATAAAGTATAAGCAATTAAAAAAAAATAGCAAATACAATAAAACAGTAAAAATAAAAACATAAAAAAAAGAAATGGGTATCATTCGCAATTAAAAATAACTCGTGTACAGCAACATAAAGTCAACAAAATATGACATTAAAATACCAATGTCAAACGAATACTGTACTTGCTAAACATTTTAATAATGACTTGAAAATAATACCGATTGATACACATAAACAAGAATAGAATTTAAAAAAAAAATGCGCTAATGATACCGTTACTCTACCCGCCATATTTATAAGAACGGTATTAAATTTCCTCTCTCTAATTAATATTCTAGGAACTAATAAAATAGATGAAACCTACAAAGTTGGCGTAAATTACTCGATTCTTAGTACAGCGGAGCAAGTTCTAGTTTTTCTATTATTTCTAGAACAAAATGTGTGCTTATTTGTTATTATTCGATTTTAAAAATAAATAATAGATGAAACTTAAATATCTAACTTTTACAATACTAAGAATTTACACAAAATACCTACACCCTTACCTACCTACACCCTACCTATACCTACTCCCTTTTGCTGAATTTATTGTTTGGTCAATGCGAAACAGTAGGTAAGTATGTTTCTCTGTATGTCTGTGCAGGTGAGACTTTTCACTACCAAATCATGATTAACGATATAAAATTTTGAAAAAGACCTGGAGAAAGTCAGAATACATAATAATATCATTAAAAAACAGGCGAGAAAAATCACAGGTACAATCTATATTTCAAAATATCAAAGTAGAGCATCCTCCAAAGCCTACACGGAAAATGTTTTCTCATATGTCTGGAAAAGCCGAGGCCAACGTGTAGGGGCCCATAGCAGGCAATTTACGTCGTACTTTTGTTTTACGGGGCCCACACCGAATAAATTTCAGACTACCCTCTTTCGAGAGCATTATAGTGAGCTCATGAATGTGATATGGATTTATGGGCACATGTGAGTAAAGTTTTATTTTGTGCTTCGTTTATGGTAAAGAGTGAGTTTTGTGATTCAATTTGTGTTGGTTTTGTTGCTTTATTTTAATGTTCGCTGATGTTGGCTTGTTTTTTATTTGTGTTGCAGATGTGCAATTGTTTTTGAGTCCATTGTAACTCATTGATGTAATAATAATGTGGAATGTGAACTCAGCGTCATTATGCCGATAGTTGTGATAACCGATGGATTATTAGCCAAGAACCTCGACCAACACCTGAGGAGGCTCTCGTTGGGTAGCTGGATCAAGGGGTTGATTCAGAAAGCGGTACTTGTGGACACAGCCCGCATTTTAAGGAGGTTCCACTCTCTAGAGACCTGACCACAGGTGGGTTGAACCCTGTTCCCGATACTCGTACAGATGAGCTGCTATTTTTTATATTTTTAAATGTTTTTTATATATTTATATTCTAATATTTAAAATAGAATTTGTACGTACATTCATTAAATAAAGGAAACAGTCATTTATTGTATCTACTTAGGTCAATTAGTTTCTTTCGACAACAGGCAAGAAAGACAAATCGATCACTGACTTGAGAGCGCCTGTAAAAGCTACTGATCCATGAAGATGCCAATGAAGGGTCATCTTCCGATCTCCCTGAAGCGCAAACTCATCGAAATATGTATCCTGCCCATCCTAACTTACGGTGCTCAGACTTGGTCGCTCAGCGAGTCTCAAAAGTTCCGCCTTGGAGTTTGCCAAAGAGCGATGGAACGCAGCATTCTGGATGTAAAAAGATCGGACAGAATTCGGAACACCACGCTGCGCTCCAAAACAGGCATACTGGATGTAGGAAAGCTACCAGGCTCAAATGGGATTGGGTAGGTCACATCAGCCACATGCACGATGACCGCTGGGCAAAACTCCATACAATGGGTGCCTGAAGATGGACAGCCGCCGCCGAGGCCGGCCCAAGAAGAGATGGCTAGACGATCTGGACGCGTACCGCGAGGGCTGGTTCGAAGGCGCGGGAAAAGAGTTCCTGGAAGGATTTGGGGAGGCCTTTGATAGACAGTATAATCTAAAAAAAAAACTAATTTATTTCCAAATCTTCAGTACACGTTACATCAACGAAGTCTCGTCCCCTAAACTAGAACATGCTGGATGACAGGGGTCGAGGTGTTAAAATAATTCTTTGAAAATCTATCAAGAGTACTTCTTGTATTCGCAGTAAAGATGAAGTTCTGAAGTGAGGTGATTAGTATTTAAAAGTAGATGTGATGGAAAAGCCGATAGGGGACGCCGTAGACAGACATCCTTAACGGTGATGTTCTTCAGAAAGATCCGGTGCGTAGTAGGTACTCGCAACCGGCGTCAGATGTGCGTGTATGTTCAGATGTATGAACGTAAACGAAGCAAAAAGAGTGTGCAAGGATCGTAGAAAGTGGTGTTCTATAGTTAATAGGTAATACAGGCTGGTGTCCGCAACTCCACATCAATGCGCGTATTTTGCGTACGTTTGGGAAAATCGATCATTCAATCCACCCCAGCTCCTCAAAGAAGACCAGCAACGCCTTGATGTCACTGACCGTCTCACGTAGGGTACCTGGGTTACAGAAGTATTTTGCCCTGTGCGTAGCGACCACCGGGCAGCTTAGAAGCACATGTGCCGTTGTCTCGTCATCCTCCATGCAGGCCCTGCACAGCGGACTGTCTGTTACTCCTATGACAAAGAGGTGTTTATTAAATGACCCGTGGCCAGTTAAAGCTGAAGTAGTGTTCTATAGTTTCTGCCTACCCCCATTGGAAGGCGTGAATGCATAATTATGATGCCAATAAAGAACAGCAGACAAGCTTTATAAACGCAAACAGTAAGATACTCTTAACGACGAAGACATAAACACACGTAGACACCATAAGTAAATCCATAAACACATTGTTCAACCCATTACTGAAATCTCTTCAGCATATAATTAATTCCCCACAACCACGTACGCAGTGAACGTTTACCGTAACGCTAGCTGTTAGGTTAACGTTAACGTTTAACGTAATGTGTGATAAGTGATAACACGAGGGGGAAAACGGAAACCCCTTGGGATGATAACGTTACCCTAAACCGGGAATTTGATGGCGTTGATGTGTGTAATACGATGTTTATGAGGTTTTACTTTGTAAGTGAAATGTCATATGCCTTTATTGGTGACATTTTATTGAAGATGCATGGACAGATAGGGTTTTTATGGAAGGCAATTTTCTTTTTGTTCAAGAATGCTTTTCGTGATACCGTCATGAATGCTTTCGTAGTCTGACTGTTTTATACTCGTAGCTAAGTCTTTTTTCAAGTGTTTTAAGTGGTTGTTGCCATTTGGGTCAACTTGGCAAGATTTACCTTATCGACTTAAGATTTGACCGCGGATTAAGTAGCGGTAGAATGATCAGGCATCCAGAAACTGGCTGACAGATGAACTATCATCTGACCTTGATAACTCCTGGCGATAGGTATTTTAGTTTTAAAATTATTGAGCGCCAAGGTATGTCTGTGTCATTAGCATAAGCAATCCCTAGTTAGCCTTTTTCAAATATCCTATTTGCGTCTGTTGACAATGTTGCGCAGTTCATCTTACCCTGAAAACTACTTTGATATTGAATTTCATGAACATTAAGGTATGCAAGACATATTCAAAATATCTTATCTGAAATCACCATAATATTATCAACTCCTAATGAAGTTTCTCTAAGACCAGTCAAAGTTGCGTTAAATTAGTTTACAAAAGATAATCGAAACAGTACTAAGTACTCTTTTTTTTTTTGGGTGGGAAATTATCAATTAACTTCTCCCCTACCTCCATGTCCTAACTCCATCTTTGGGCATGTCAGACTTTTACTGACTAAAACCCACCCGTGTTCCTTCAGTTGCCTGTGCCAGGGGTAGTCTTTACTTAACCTTCTTACAAACGATCATGGAAGTATCTCACATAGTAGCTGCGTAGTACAGCTATCGACACGCGCCATCAATGAAAAGTACGATTATACTACATGGACTGTTCATTATTCTGTCCCATCTCGTCTTAGTAAAATTTTTACCTTTTTTTCTACAACAAGACCTCCAAAATATTTTATAAACACCCTGTGAAAATGGTGTAGGTATCCGATCACAATCTTGTCATCAACACCTTATCTAGTGTCTCTAGATAAAAACTAGAATTTTGAGTGCCTGACCTTTCTGGAGAACAACACCAATAATAATAATATAATAATAATATTCCACAACTTTCACACAACGCCATCTAGTGGTCCTGGGTGGGCTTTGTGCCATGCACAAAAACATACGTTTCTATTGAGTTATGATTTTTGTAAATTATTTTTTGAGAAATTGCATCATATTTGCAGGCTAGTGTATTTTTTTTAAGCCAATAAGAAAAATCATGCTCCGTAGGGTTAAGCGTCCTACAAACGATCAGCTTCTATAAGGAATACTTCCTTATCCCACATAGTAGCTGCGCACATACCGTGCATTACAGCTATCGACACACGCCAACAACGACAAGTAGGATTATACTACATGAATTGTTCATTAATCTGGCCCGTATGTGCCCGTAATAGGTACGGTACGCATGGTAAGGCATCCGCGTTGGTTAGGAATTACTTACTGATGTCGGGTGTCTGAAATATTTGCTCGTTTATCTTATTATTTGGTGTTTTGCTCCAAATGATTTATTTGGATCATTTAAAAGAATATAAGTTTTTTCGGGTTATGGTCGCCTATAGATTTATTGTTTTTTTTTATGTACACAGCAGAATGCAGACATATTTCGACTCAATAAGTGCAAAAAACACAGACACAAAACACAAACGGTGTAATAAAAGTGTCTTGGGATGTCAGTTTTGTCCCTAGGTGGCTAGGTAAAAAAAAGAAAAAAAAGTAACAAAAAAGGCGAAAAAAAAGCTCTTCTGACTATATTTAGCATTTTTTTGAAAATCTGATACTATTCTTTATTTTGTTCACTCCAGTCAAACGCAGATAATTTGACACAAAATCTGCTCTCTGTTACCTACATTTTGCTCTGTAAATATACCACTACCGCGCGGCAAAAGTGTCTGCACTTTGTATAAAAGCCCTCGCAGCTTCAAATCTATATCTCGCTCAAGTCTTACGATTATTCCTCTATGTTCCTAATCGGTATTCGAGTACCACATTCGTTTTGCTTGCAGTTTCGATTACCCTTTTAGGAATTCAATGTGTAAGATCCTTACTTAGTATCAAGTCCTTTCAGGGTAGAATAGGAGATGATATTGTTTTGATAAAATTAATTTTTAGTTGTTATAATATATATGAATTTTTGGAAAATGTTGTGAGAAAAGTTTTGAGTATGAATGTAGATGACTATAAGAGAAAAGTAATGTAGATGAGGATAGATGGACTGTGTGAAAGATGATATATAACATTATTTTTAGTATATGGAGAACCCGAAACATGTGTCTAGTATTTTTATGTAGTGATTTTCCCAATCAACTTTGAACCTTATGCTTTAGGGATAAAGTTGAAAATCTATCAAAGAAATCTGACAGATTGTAGTAGCTTGATGTGCTGGCGTCTGTACAACATTTCAAAACTGTATCATGAAAAATCACGAAGTTATAAGCTTGTTATGTTACCTGGTTGTCCGTACAAAAAGTTGGTTACCACTTAACACGCGCCACCGGCCGACCGGCTGTGACCTGTGTTGTGCACATATGATTGCGGATATGTACTTAGTGTCGCTCGGTGTCCAACATGTTAGCTTTTTTATATATGTTTGGGAAAAAATATTACATGGTGTAAAAACGATTGGAAACGATTCAGTTACTTATTCTGGACACACGATACATATTCAGTTTTGCAATATACGAAAAATAATTCTGTAGTTAGAAAGGGTGTGACTACCGAGATGGCGGCTAATAGAGAAGTATGGAAGAAAAGACTCCAAATAAATTAATGGGAGAGTGATGAAGATAAGTCTAGATAGATATTTGTAAAATTCACATTGGTTGATTAGTAGCAGCTAATGCTTTTACTGGATTGCTAACTATTGGTCCGGTTTGGTTTCAAAATAGACTTCCATAAAAAAATTAAATAATACAATATCATTGATTCCAACCTTCATATTGTTTTCATTTTCATTATGATTTTAAAGCGTTCTTGCATTATTTTTTGTAACCACCTAAAGTGTCGGATATAATATTTTCTTTTGAGAGTATAAACATACTGTAAAAAAGCTCAATTCGTTTTCCAACCACTGAATAAGAGTGTAGACAAGTGAAGATCATTTTCAAAGCGTTTCGTACTTCTATAAAGACTTCTACTTTCAACAGGATTGACATACATAAGCTCATTTTTGACTTTTCTACCGTCGTTATCGCTGATAAAATATCTCTAGGCCCTAACGTCTTTGTTTGTCCTGAAACTAGTCTAAAAATAAACAATCATAGACAAAACAAAAAGGACTAAACTTATTTTGCTGACCGTACATAAACCGCTATTCGCTGTCTAATCTCGTACGGCAAGTTATTTGCGTGTTACTATCTCACGCACGCACTGCCCGCTTGTTTTGCTGACGCTACTACCATACGCGTCTCTTGCTATCTGTACCGCGGTGAAAACAGATAGAAATACCCTTTCTAAAACACTTAGTACTAATCTACATTTGTTGGGAATTAGTTAATGTTTAATGTGAGGAAAGGGTTTAAATAAAATATACTGACGTCCGGCAGTTCTAGTATGGAAAAAGTGATCAAAATACAAAGTTTTACTTATATACCTAGAATAAGTCTTATCCTGAAATCAAAATTTCAGGATAAGACTAATTCTAGGCCTATGTCCAGTTGTGGACTGCGATAGGCTAAGATTGCTCTGAACTCTCAAATAAAAAAGTTATCTGCAGTTTGGAAAAATTTCTACTTTTCTAAATGCATTTTGGATCAAATATCACAAATTGAATTAATTTAGTGTAACAGTAGTTTCTATCACAAAATATTTAAATCAATGCAATCTTTGAAAGAGTTCCAAGAAAATTAATATTTTGTTTCAAAATAATATATGAGATATTATTCAAAATATGACACAGGTCAGTAGCAGTCTGGTAAATACACGTTGTGTACAAACTTACAAATATACACGCACCTATTGCAATGGAAATAGGGTTTAATTTTGGATAAATAATGGTGTAAAATGATATTAGTATTGTAAATAGCATTGCTTATAGTACACCTAAGTTGTTGGACTGTGCAATCAGATGACTGGACAATGCAGCGAATAAAAAGGTATAGAGTGGTTATATTGACTAAACATTTTTACAAATGATTGACGTTGACGTAGCTTCGAAGCTAATACAGTTTACTATTACTTTTCTAGAAAATGGAGTATTACCAAGTTGTTGGTCGAGTATGGTGAAAACCATTTTCTTTTCACGATCTTTTATTTCTGTTTGCTGTGTGTTAATTCTTCTGTCACCACAGACGTAGATTTACGTTTTTACGTATATATCAGTAAAAATAAGAATTATTATAATTATGAGTTTGTGATGAATTAGGAATAACTTCTAAACTTAAAAACTCAATACTCAAACTTAAAGCATTTATTGCAAATAAACAAATTACAGGCACTTTTGAGTTGTCAAAGGGTCGGTCAGTCAGAAGCACGAAGCTAATTAATAAAAATTGTAAGTAAAAATAATAATAAATAGCAAGTTAATAAGAGTATTAACTTGCAACATATTATTATTTTTACTTACTATTTTTCAATCCAATGACAGTTGCATAAAAATTAGATTATTCTCTAATAACCTAATTTTTATGCAACTGACACTGGATTTTATAAATTTCCAAATTCTTCACAACGAACACCGACTCCATCCCACCAAAATTCTCGCACAGAGCTACTGATAAATCGGCACAAGTCTGCGCACATTACAATTAGACCGAATCTGTAAGGACATAAATAATGTAGACGTTTAATAAGTGATCCTGGCATACCTGCATATAGCGGTCCCGTTTTGATTGTACCTGATATGGCATGAATCAGACTTATTGCTCCGATTGTGGCTGAAAACTTGCTCGAAAGAATGTTTTGTATCAACAGCTTTGTTTGAAAATGGGCGGTTGTGAATATTGGCCTACGGAAATGTATGGAGTAGGTCTTAAGCAACACTAAAGGTGGTTATTAATGCATAAGGTATTTTTTTTAAATCAATGGATACATAATTATTATAAATTTGTCTCTTTTCGTATCTGGCTGTGTGACAACGTTGTTTTTCTGAAATTCGCAAAGGATTTTGATGCGATTTTCATCACCATTTAGAGAACTTTTTCCGAGAGGTTTGTGTGTTTACTGCACTAATACATAAGATAGATACACCACAAAAATCTCAATGTTTTGAATTGTCAATGCGAAGCAGGGGTGGGTCGTTACTTGATTTATATTATACTTTTATGAGAACTTACCTCTTTCAGAACCCCACTTTTTAGTAAACTTAAAAAAAAATTACACTCGTTCTTACCTTAGGTTATCACTGTATTCGAGAATGTTGGTTCACCTATTATTGGCAACTGTATAAGCCCATGACTGTTATCTATTGTTATTTTGTATTCAGAAGCTGTTGGTGGACTTTTATAAATGAATAAAAAAATAAGTAAACTTAATTTTTGTTTTTATTTGCTAAAGGTGTAATACTTTAATCAGTTCCGTATAAGTAGTTTTGTATCAAAATAAGACCACTTACTAATTACCGTTCCCAATTATTTACTGTTGCTGTTAGACTATATCTTCCCACTGCACTGCTGTAGGTACAAATGCCTTTTCCCATGACTTCCAGTGTTTACGATCCAGAGCTAGCGTGGACCACTGGTCGTTTGTTTTGTCTAGCTCGTCCCGCCATCAAGCAAGGTCCACCTTCAAGCTGTATTAGGATTCCACACAGTGACTATTTTGGCCCACGGCTCATTGGGCATGCGGCAGTCGTGGTCGGCTCAGTTCCACTTCAACTTCGCGTCTTTTTGAGCAACGTCAGTAATCTGTGTCCTAATTATTTGATTGTATCAAATACGGTACGAATCAATTTCTGTGTGGATTCCAATGTGTAAACTATTCAGCTATAAATTATTTGTAAGCCTTACAATATGATTAATAGGTTTAATTTTCAGGTGACCAACTTATCGTAACAAGTTATTACGAGGTTTGATTTAGTTAATCGGTAGTCTTAATTATTTTCTTGGTATTAATTTACACGGCTGACGCTAAATAGGGTGGTCAAACTGGAGTGTATCGATATCACTTTTAGTTGGATCGTGGTTGTGCCCGGTTTCTTTATGCTCAAACGAATTGTTTTAGGTACCAATGGTAACAATACGTAAGAAAATATTTTTGGTAATTAATAAACAAAATTAAGGTCGAAACGAGAAAAAACGGCTAATAGAAATTGAGTTGATATATAACTCTAGTTACGGTTGAAATCTTGCAACTTGTACTATATATGTAATAATATTATAAATTCGAAAGTAACTCTGTATTCACCTTTGCATTTGTGTTTCCTTCTCACGCCTAAACCACTGAACGGATTTCGATAACATTTAGCAGGAATATGGATGGACATAGGCTATTTTTGTCCCGGTAGCACGTTCCCGTGAGATCATTTCCGCCATCACGCGGGCGAAGTCGCGGGCTGAAGCTATAGAACCTACACAGGGTGAATTTTTCAAGTGGGGGCGTTTTCGCTATGGTTCATAGTTTCGAATTTGGCCAAAATTCAAAACTATGAGGAATAGCGAAAAGTACTCAAAGGAGTCACGTGCTTAATTTTGATGAAAACTAAAACTGCATCATTGGATTTAAAAAAAATCAATATTTCTAGCCAGGAATCGAACCCTTTGATTTTGATAAAAAAAAAATGTTGATTTGGCCATCCACGCCCACTTGAAAAATTCACCCTATATATGTTTGAAATATTTTGTAAATATTTACATGTAAAGGAGGTTCTAGGGCTCAAAGCTACCTTAATTATTATGGTGCTTGTATGTCTCATTCTAGATAAAACTAGAGATATATCACTAAGCAAACATAACAACGTTGACAAATTATCTAGTTATGTTTCGCTTTAGGCTAATACTAACAACATACCTTTCAACTTATTCGTCAAATTGTAGCAAATACATAGCATAAATTGTGCAACAGAAATTGCATACACAAGACAGAATGCAAAAATTACAAGTGCCTTTTTACGAAAATAACAAAATATTGCAAACGAAGTTATAGATAGTAAAAGTCTCGACCAAAATCATTATGGATGAAAGAAAATCCGAAACATGAAAACAAACATAGATGACACATAACATCATGTATGGCATCATGTATGGTGTTGTTAGGCATGCCTAGTACACCCACATTACGTCATAAAAATAAATATACTAGATGCTTTTTTAACAGGCTCCAAATTTTTACAGGGTATATTTTACTCATGAAAATGAACAACTTTCACTATGTGACCACCTCTGAAATCACGAAAACAAAATCAGCGGTTTAATACAAAAGTTCAATACCTACTTCACCAAAATGTATGAAACAGCTGATTTTTTTTTTCATTTTGTCAGAGTTGGTTCCATAGTGAAAGTTGTTCATATTCATGAGTAGAATAGCGTGTAAAAATTAGGAGCCTGTAAAAAAAGCATCCAGTATACAAAAAAGAAAATCCCATCGAAAAAAGTAATTTTCCGTTTGTGACTAAAACAAAATAACTTAAGAAAGTGCATACCTACAACAGGTTTAAATACCTCAAATTCCACAAGCCCAATAACGGGCTGCAACAGACTATAAATCCACTCAGGATAATACATGAAAATCCATCCGAAGATTGTCTTTAAAAAAAACACTTTTAGCGATAACACCGCCCGTTGTGCATGTAAAATTTCTACTTGTATAATAGTCTCCCCGACCGATTTCAGCCACGATGGCCAATCTCAACAGAGATTAGCTAGGTACGAAGGAGATATTATAATGCACAAGTGTGTGCGCAAACACAGTCGCACTCTCTGTTCCTTTACTCTCATAGTCCGAAAGAACGGCAACCGACACGACCGGGGAAATTTCAGGCGCAGGATCCAGCTTTACGTGCATTGCGCCAACTTCCAAACTCCGGGCCGTTACTACGAAATTCCTAATGAAAAAAGCGATGACACTGTCCGACCCGGAAATCGAACCCAGGACCCCACGCTTAGCAGTCGCGCTTGCAACTACGAGACCAACGGGCAGTCTGCTCGTATATCTGTAATTCATATAAAACGGGGTGTCCGAAAAGTCATGGATTACCTTTTACCTGCTGATGGGTCACATTGAGATGTACCAATAAAAAAATGACCTACCAATATTTTTTTTTTTTGCACCAAGGCCGATCAAAAATAAGATAAAATTTTTTTTTTGTGATAATTTTAAGTTTGAACCAAAATTTTAGGTATTTAAAAGATGATATCTGTAACTTTCTTACATTCAATCGATAGTAGAATGATTCAAGATGAAAATAAAAAAAGCTGTACTTACTCGAAAAAGTTTTCATTCGTAGAAATGGCATGCAAAAAACTGATCAAAGGTAGAGATTTTCCAAAATTTCATTAAACATCAAAAAACTCGGAAACCATAAGACTTTTACTATGGTCATTTTTTATTGGTAGATCCCAATGTGGCCCATCAGCAGGTAAAAGGTAATCCATTACTTTCCGGACACCCAGTATATATACAAAATATTTGAAATAGCTTAAAACCGACAAATCCGTGTCACAAATAACTGCATGATACCATAAAAACTAAGGACATACGCTCAGCATGTGACTGTCCGGTCCATCGCGTACAACCTTCGACACGCTTAGATGCCTACAAGTACCGCTAATGACACGGAAAATGTACTGCTAAGATATGGCGATGGTCATTATAAATAGGTTTCATATTGTCACGGCTTTAATTTGTGAAGGGTAAAGATTATTGGTTTGGAAAGCTTCATCGAGTCTTTTCATTGCTTATTCCACAGAACCTAAAGAGACAAGACGCTCGGATTGAAGACCTTCTTCAATCCAAGCGTCTTGTCTTTTATGACTTACGGAGCCGAAACGTGGACACTCACGATACGGCTGGGCCATAACTTCAAGGCCGGTCAGCGAGCTGTGAAACGGTCTACGCTTGGAGTCTATCTGATCAAATCCGTGACGAGCTGATCCGGCAGACAACCAAAGTTGTCGACATAGCTCACAAAATAAGCAAGCTGAAGTGGCAATGAGCTAGCCACACTGACCTCCATATACAACGTGTAACGTTAAATGCGCAAAACCTGAAAATAGTTTGATCAGAATAACGAGCAGAATTAATTGAACCACTTTTTAATATAATCCACATTTTTCAAAAAATCTTCGTTAAAAACGTTGCCGTGTCTATTTATTAATAGGTCAAGCAAGCCAATGTCAGCGCGGCGCAGCGGCCCGGTGACGACTCCTCCCTCGATAAAGCGTCGTCGCAGACGCAAGAAACTATCAGAATGGCCAGTAAAAATAAAAGAGCACATAAAACCTTTACAATTTTTTTTATGACTTCTTTTCTCTCTTAAATAGGTCAATTGAATGAAAAATCAGTTGGGGTGTCTGAGGTTTTGCGCATTTAACGTTACAGGTTGTATACAAGTACGCTGGACCTATGATAAGCCGGGCCTTAGTGAGGCGATTTGATTTTCGTCATTTTGGCGCTGATCGCAGGAGTGGGTGGGAACGGAACTAATAATAGAGATGGGACAATGAGATAAAATACATCGATAAAATGCATTTTCGACCATCAGGTACGAAAGATACAGATATCACCTCACCTCTTATTTATGTATCAACTAAATTAATACGACACAACAAAGAAGCTTAATCGCGTTAAACCTCCAAAAACACTTTAAAAACACGGGAGAAAATCTAAACGAGACAGCCGCCATTTGCAAGTTACGTCAGATTTAGTTCTCTTCCCACGCATTGGGGGCGCTTCAAATAGGCACACTAAAGAGCTGTAATTTCAAAGGGTATCGTAAGTCCAGCGTACTTGTATAGTTATATGGAGGTCAGTAGCTAGCCATATTCGCCGTAGAACTGATGACCGTTGGTGTCGACGTGTTTTTGAGTGAAGACCGCAAATTGGCAAACAAAATCGGTAGGACCCTCGGGCTAGGTGGAGTGACAATTTTCGCAGGGTGGTAGCAGCTAGATGGGATTTGCCGAAAATTGCGTTAAAGGCATGCAATAGGAGAGGCCTATGTCCAGCAGTGAACTGCCGTACGCTGATGATGTTGATGAAAGACTATTTGTGTGTGGTGGCACGTAGCTTAAAATAAAATGGATCAGGTCATTTTTTCATTGCTTAATACTTTGTGGGACACTAAACGCTCATAGGCGTAATAATAATAAAACATATCACACGCTTCTGTTTTCATTCAGTCGCTTCGCTTCGTTTCGCTTCGTTTCGCTTCGCTTGTGTTTCATTTCCATATTTATTTCTGTAATTTATATGGTGTACATAATAAAGAGTATTCTATTCTATTCTATTATTATTATTAGAACTAGTGATTAAATAATGATTTAATCACTAGTTCTCTCAAAACGGTGAAGGAAAACATCGTTAGGAAACCAGCATGTCCTAGAACCAAATATTCGAATACATGTGACATCTACCAACCAGCACTGGGCTCTCGTGGTGGATAACAGCCCACTCCCCTCTCACAGAGAGGAGGTCTTTATCCCAGCAGTATGAAGATTATAGACTGATTAACAAAAAAAAAAAAAATCTTTGTCTTAAAATTTATTTTATGTTTTTTCTATTCATTATTTTCTAAATCAAAGGAAAAATACCCATATTTCTTACAAAGTTTGCTTTTGTGGTAGTTATGATAATAATCTTTTTGAGAGCTAGTTTATAACATGTAAGACTTTAAAACTATGGGCTTTAAAAGTACATATTGTGCTGCATGCACATTCAGACAAATTTGAAAACAACATGTGGAAGTATTCAGAAGAACAAGGAGAACGCTTTCACCAAGACATCATGGGTTTCGAACAGCCTTATCAGGGCCAATACAACGAAAATATGATGGGGGACTACACTTCGGGTTTAATACGAGAAAGTACTTATACCTAGGGTTAACTTAGGGTTCAGCTTTAAACTTTTTTCTACTATTTTGTAATTTGATATGATAGTAAAAGTTGATAAAAAATTATATTTAAATATATATGTTTCGATTTATTTATAAATAAAAATTTGAACTATGGATTTTATAAAATATTGATCAACCGTTCTCCTGGATACAAAAGCAAACTTTTTTTTTTCTGACTATCGATAAATCTATCGAAATGTCATACTCTCTTATCAAAGTCAACCGATTAAAACAGCCGTCCGTTTATGTGATCAACATAATTTTCATTCCTCGCTCAGTAGTGATGGTAAACAACGATATCCCCTGATCAATTCCCGATAAGTACTAATGAATTTTTAACACAAAAGTGTGTGTAGTCGAAAACAACATTCATAAGTGGCATTTTTATAAAATTGTATAGTTTGAATCACCCTTATGTCAGCTTATGACATCGCCATGTGAGTTCAGAAAGAAACCAACCGACCTAATAATATACACGTGCGATAAAGTACGTTTTCTTTTCAACGTTTTCCGCAACACAAACTTTTCTATTAACTCCAAACATTTTCATTCCTGAAACGTGTCAACATAAATATGAAATTGATATAAAAATAAACAGCAAAGTATACATTGAGTTGCGCATTAACGCATTTAACATAAAAATCTTTTTAATTCACACGTTTTAAATCATCTGCGTCCCTATTCTATTGCAGTTAATGTTTTAAAAGAAATTATGAATATGAATAGGTTTATAATTTGTGTGTTTGTTTGCAAGTGGAAACGTAACATGAAATGAAACACATATTGAAACAAATTTGCACAGTTAAGTGTTGCATTGCATAAGTTTGGACGACTCATTTGTGTTACGTTTCATGTTACGCTTCACCAATATAATACCAGGCATCAGGAACTGTAACAAGTGAACGAGGTATCACCAATATTATTAATATGGATAATTGGTTATGATAAAGCAGCGTAGTGATGTGACAGTCAATGTCATTCTACTAGCAATGACTTGCATATTCTTTGGATGATACCTCTTCAAGTGACGTCTCCACTGCCGATCGATAACCACAAAGTCAATACAATATAAGTCCTTCACAGTTATTTACCTCTGATTTTGCATCACTGTCAACGCCACAATGATCTTTATTCTCATTTCAATAAGGTTGCTGTTGGGTTGCTGCCACTGACAGGTCTGTCAAAAACACTGTGATCGTTATTATCGTTACAATAAGGTCGCTGTTAGGTTGCTGCCGTCAGAGGTAAAATACATTGCTGTGAAGGGACTGTAAAAATGGTACGTTTAACGTTTAAGATGACATTGATGACACATAGAAGAATCTGAACAGTGCTAGCTATTGTTGCTCTATTTTAAATCAACAACGCATAGGTGTCACCTTGTTATTGGAATAAAAAAAGATGCAGAAGGCATTAAGATGATCGATTACAAGAATGATTGTTCGAAGCTGCAAGTCAGTGACAGCACAACTATCTCGAACAATAACATATCAATTGTACCACATACGTCACACCTGCCACCACGCAAGTGGTCTGCCGACATCTCGACAAGCCACACAATGACAAATGACGTCAGACTTCAGAATAAGTAGACGAACCGTGTAGTCCGACGCGTCTGTTTGAATGGGAGGCGCATTAACGCGCGGCATTCATCAACCGACTAATGACACGTCCGCACGTCACACTGGTGGGGGGCAAGTTATAGGAGGAATGTGAATGTTGGGTTTTATTTCTGGAAAAGCAGGGCCTCTGACTGTTGGTGGCCACGTGGCTACAGCCGTAACCTACGAGTTGTAGGTCATAGGTTCAAACCCAGACAGGCACTTTACTTTGCGTAAATAATTTCATCACTACTGCTCTCAAAACGATGAAGGAAAACATCGTGAGGGAGGAAACGACGGCATGACTTTGAATTTAAAAAATCGAAGACATGTGACAACTACCAACCCGCACAGGAACCGCGTTGTGGATTATGGCCCACTCCCTCTCACGGAGAGGAGGCCTGTGTCCCACCAGTGAGAACATTATAGGCTGATTATGCAGGGTCTTTGCCGGAAAAACATCGTGACGAAACCTGGACTTATAGTAAATCATCATCTGCCTAGTCTTTTCCCAACTATGTTGGGGTCGGCTTCCAGTCTAACCGGGTGCAGCTGAATACCAGTATGAATACCAGTATGCCATGGAGCGACTGCCTATCTGACCTCCACAGCCCAGTTACTGGGTAATACGATACCCCTAGGTAAGACTGGTTGTCAGACTTTCGGGCTTCTGACTACCCGTAACGACTGTCAAAGACCTACAAATGACAGCTGGGACCAACGGCTTAACTTGCTTTCCGAGGCACGGAGGGGTCTCGGTATGTAAAGATGGTCACCCATCCACAGACAAACCGCGGCAAGCGTAGCTTAACCTGATCGATCGACCTGTGCGGCTGTTATTATTTAGCCACGGGCCCCTCACTGGACTTATAGTTTATATTAACTGTCTGTAACTAGTCTGAAATCCTCAATTCGTCTCCAACAAGCGTGGTGATCAATGTTCGTGCCTTCTCTGTATGAGAAGAGGAGTTTGCCCTGCAGTGGGATAATAATATGCTAGTATTATTAGGGCCACGGCAAGCACACAATCTGAACCTGGGAGGTCTATTTCCAGCAGTGGACGTCTTTCAGCTGAAGTGATGATGATGATTAGGGACTCTGTCGTAGCATCTAAATGAGAGTTTCTGAGGAACCAATTGAATGGCGTGCGATTGGGAAGGCCCATATCCAGCAGTGTTATACGTAAATATATTGATGAGGGCCGTTGTAAAATAAAGTCTGTGTTGACTAGTGATCATTATGTCAGCTCGTGCTAACCATTAAGGTCTCGTAAAAGACACTTATAAACAAAAATAAACGGATTTCTCATGTTTATTATTGACCGCATATCTTGCCCACGTAAGCCTTGGTTGTCATATTCAAATATTAAACTAAACTAAAAGTACCGAGAGCACAAAAAAATTAATTCAAATTAGACTGACTTCAAAGAGAATGATGATGGTGACGATGTCAAATAAGGCTGAGAATCAGTACTGTTCCACTGTCAAGAAAGACTTCAAAAAGCAACCCCTGTCATTCACACCATATAGAGCTCTACAGAACAACAGTGAATGTCTCTATCACAATTTATTATACTTGATAAAAGTTAAGTCGTTTACGCTTATAACTTGAAACGCATAATGACGGATGAGAATATTAAAACATTACATATTTTCCTTTCTTTCTTTTTTCCTCCGATGGCGTTTTCAGGTCTCCGCCTCGCCTGAATAAAACCTACAGATGGTATACATTTTAAATTGCTTTATAGGACTGTGTTATACAAGACGTAGTTACACTATGTACTCATAAGGGTACCATTAGTAGACTGTAAGGCGTGCTACATACTTGTTCGGGTTGGTATGACTCGGCATAGCCTGGTGGCAAAACAGAACATATTCGTGCCTAAGTGCGTAACACTCTTTCAATTGCAATCTCAATCATTTTGAAGGACATTGCTAATCCATTGCTCCGTATTTTCGAAAAATGTATCCGCTCAACAACGTAAATAACGCAATGAATGTTCCTGCCGTACAAATCTTCAACAGCACAATATTATTATAAAACAAGCACAAGTACTGAACACTACGGCTATGGTCGCCAGCAGACATTGTAGTAGCTCAATTCAATTTAGTATTATAACATGCGTAGGACGAACTAGAGATTAAGGCAATAGACAGTATACCGCCAGTATCGCTCCGTGTCATAATATTATGACAAGCTATCAAGGAGGTGGGCAGATAACTACATGATACGATCCTTATTTCATTGATTTTCTATCTTTGATCATTTACTGCGCATCGGGTATTTTTGAAGGTCAAATCGGTCATGCGATTGATAAAAAAGTGAGGTTTGCAAAAACAGTAAGAAAACTAATAATAGTCTACTTTACACATTTCATATCAAAATAATGATATTTTTATGCATCTGTCAGCTGCATTACTATTTCATGCATGTCTTGTTAGTTCAACAATATTCATTGCATATTTACGTTGTTGAGTAGACAACATTTTTGAACATGTGAAGCAATGGATTAGCAATATCCTTCAAAATTATGCAGATTGTGATTGATCGTGTGTTACGCAATTGAGGAGCACCAGTGCTATTATGTAAAAAATCTCACCGTGAGAACTTAGGTGAAGTGAGCGGGAAGTGAGCTGTCATTAGGGATTAACACTATTGACACTGCTCACTTCGAGCTCACTTCACTTATGATTTCACGGTGAGATTTTTACAGAATCGACCGACTGGCTTCCTTAAGACAACCGGTTGCTTATAAAATATGTCATACTTCTCATCTGATGTAAATTGTAGATTTTTTATTGATCTTGCTCTAATTGCGTTTAAATATGGTGATTCAGTCGTATTATTTAAAATAAATAAATTACCTCATAGTTAAGTACCTTTTCGGCAATATAATGAGTCCCAACGTCTTCTTGTAAGCTTTTAACAAAGTGTATTTTACTTATAAAATAATAATCGTCAGTTTTCTTCCAAAAATGGTACTTAGGTATGTTAAGATTGTATGATTGCATTTACTTATCCGTTTGGATTATTATCATCATGCTTAGAAATAAGATGTTTTCCTGCAAATAATACCCCCATTCTCATCTCAAAAAACGTGTAAACATCCTAACCCCGTTTCCACACTCGAAAAATATTCATAAAACTCGACGAAAAATGCTGCAAAAAATTCTTCCACCAACTTAGACTCGGGAGAAATTCTAGACACGCTATATTTCACACTAGCGCCTTTTTTTAAGAGGGCATTCATGCACACGTAACACCTGGAGTGGCGTAAAGGGGCTATTACCCGCCCATTACGGGCATTATGACTATGTCGTGCGTAATAGCCCGGCCTGTGTAGAATAATGTGTGAAAAAACTGTGCAGTACTGAATGGAATGAATGGGAACGGTGTGTTTCATTTGTTTTTTTGTGTATGTGTTTGTGTGGCTGCTTTTCTTGGAGTGTTAGGGTTTTAAAGGAGAGTAATGTGGTTGTAATTGACGTAGGCTTTCGGTTTTAGCCTGCTGCAGTGAGTTGTATCGCACACACGTATACTTACTCGTATTTATTTGTTTGTTTGTTTGTTATTCAAAAAATAATAATTAATAATAATAATTCTTTCATTCAATGTGTAGTAGCGACATAATCAAACATATCAATCTGTTATGCAATTGTTTTCGCTTATCATCATAATGATTTATTTATTTTTGTTTATTTGTTTATTTATTAACCATGGATGACTTACAGCTAGAACAAGGATAATAAAAGATGGAATGTGAGACTGAAAGCCAATTAAAAGTCATCACTTCTAAAACCAGATTGGAAAGAAAGTGTCTGAACAACACAACCCAACTACCAGAAAACGAAAGAGAAAAAAAAAACAGTATAACATACTCGTACAAGGTTAAACTAAATTCACATTTCATATTCAATACAAGAATAAAAACGTGTATTCAACAGAATCTGCAAATTAGAGCTCTCCATGAGTTGCCTAAACATGCATCAGGAGAACAGCTATTGCTAAATAAATACTCGTAACTAGTAATAAAAAAAATAGCTTTATTATTATTTTAGAAGAGAAAACGAACTATATTTACTAATCAATTGTTATTTATACCAACCAACGAATAGTATTGAATTTCAACGAGGGAATCATGTATCTGCGCACTTTTGTAATAGGCATCTTAACATAACATCACGCTCGTATTACCCAAAAGTTTAGGCAGAGATGTACCTACCAAT
This sequence comes from Eremobia ochroleuca, assembly GCA_949629135.1. Classification (NCBI taxonomy): domain Eukaryota; kingdom Metazoa; phylum Arthropoda; class Insecta; order Lepidoptera; family Noctuidae; genus Eremobia; species Eremobia ochroleuca. Next base: position 5,247,150 of record OX451402.1, on the reverse strand, counting down.
TATAGTGCACCCACGTTTGACCAGTATGTTTAAGTCCCATGTGATAGGGGCGTACCAATAGACATCAAACCGGCACAAATCAAAACTCCGTGCTGCTACTGAGATATACTAGTAGAATACTCCCTATATTATCCACACGGAGAGAAAAATCTTAGAAAAAATACTGTGCTGTCTCATAATCTGAGTGCATTGAGTGGTAATGGAAACATTACCATGCTAGCACAGTAAAAATTCTTATGCTGTACAGTAAAAATTATTGGACAAATTGTGATTTTTTCACAATCTCACTCAGAATTTTTTCTGTAGATGTCACTCGCACTCACTTTACAGTGACGAGCACAGTAATTTTTCTAAGAATTTTCTCTCCGTACAGAGAATATTTCTAATCAATAACAAACAAACTTGCTACTGAAATCTAAGGAAGTCGTATACAGTGTGTCCGGACATGGACTAGCGATATTCTAAATACTTAAATATAAGCTATTTTAAAGTACTATTACACTATAGGCTTGGGTCCAATACACTTCCCCGCTATGTGGCAGCCATTTTGTTTTTTTTGTTGAAATATGCTCTATGCGAGTACAAAAAAAATCATATATCTCAAAGTTTTAGTCATACTGAGATAAAAATAGGCTTATTCGGAAGGCAATAATATTGTCTACCGTCTGCATTACAAAGCAATGTGTTCACAATTCCATAACTTTTGAAAAAAAATGTGAAAGTCGAAAAAAAAATCAAAAAATTATGCAATTCAACCAATAATGGTTAATTACTACAAAAACAACCCCGAGAACTTTTTTATTTTTTATACTAGATCGACAGTTTTTGAGCTACGCTACAATGCAACATAAAATTCACAACTGTATGTTTAATACTTTAAGAGTTATTGTTGTTTGAACATAGCGTATGCGCAAGCACAAAACGTCTTTGTTAACCGCCAGAGTGTCATTTATGGCATTCACTGTATTCCATGTGAGAGCAGGCGAGAAATACTGTTCGTTACTACCGTGAGTAAGCGAGATAGAACGTATTAGTCCACTACCTGAAACAAAATCAGTTTTAAGGACAAATTATTAGTTGGGTTAGTTTAGTTGTCCCTCGCCCTGCGTTGTGATCGCTATCGCTACTTTCACTTACCGTCCGTGCTGTTTACGTGCTGCGTTAGTGTTTTGTATTTAAAAGTGTGATAAAGTATGGCACAGCGTCAATATTCATCGCAACATATTGCTGACATACACTTTGTGTATGGCTTTTGCAATGGAAGTGCAAATTTGGCTGTACAAGAATATCGACGAAGGTACCCTAACAGGCCTACACCGAGTCGCCAAACTTTTATCGACGTGCATTCAAGATTAGCGGAAAGAGGTATTCAAAGAGCTGTTAATGAACGCAATCGCTTGGTATCGCCCGAAGATGAAGAAGAAGTGCTTAGACTAATAACCAATGATCCTAGACTAAGCGTTAGACGGATTTCAGTGCAACTTCGAATGTCTAAGTGGCATGTATGGAGAATTTTGAAAAGAGAAGGGTTACACCCTTATCATTTTCGACGGGTTCAAGACGTGATCGAACCAGATTTTGCTGCGAGATCTGTGTTTTGTTCGTGGATAAATAGAAATTTGAGACAGAACCGTAATTTTTTACAAAGAATACTGTGGACTGATGAAGCCAAATTTACAAGAGCTGGGATTACAAACCACAGAAACGACCATCTCTGGTGCTCCGCAAATCCAAGGGCGGTGCGCCCAAGCTCATTTCAACATGAATTCTCAGTAAATGTGTGGGCCGGCATAATCAACGATAGGCTGATAGGGCCATTGGAATTGCCACCTACATTAAACGGCGCTAGATTTTTAGAATTCTTACAGACACAGTTTGCGGACAGCCTCATGGACCTACCTCTATCATACCGTCGGCGTATGTGGTTCCAGCTCGATGGTGCACCCGCGCATTTTTCTCGAGCAGTGAGAGAATATTTAAATAATAATCTACAGCCGTGGATCGGTCGTGGTGGTGTAGTAGCGTGGCCGCCTCGCTCACCCGATTTGACACCCTTGGATTATTTTTTGTGGGGTCATATGAAACAAAAAGTATACGCTACAGTTCCAAATACCAGGGAAGAGCTCGTCGCAAAAATTATGGCAGCCGCCGAAGAAATTAGATCCGATTTGGATTTAATTAGGCGCTCATCAACCCAGGTGGCACAGAGAGCCGTAGTGTGTCTACAAGCTGGAGGTGGCCACTTTGAGCAACTGCTTTAGATATTTTAATCTTCATTTAATATTGGAAAAAACATTAAATAAAATTCAATATGAATGTTATGTTTTTTTAATGATTTCCTGTTTAGGGTTCCGACAAAGGCCTTTTGTGCTTGCGCATACGCTATGTTCATACAACAATAACTCTTAAAGTATTAGACATACAGTTGTGAATTTTATGTTGTATTGTAGCTTAGCTCAAAAACTGTCGATCTAGTATAAAAAATAAAAAAGCTCTCGGGGTTGTTTTTGTAGTAATTAACAATTATTGGTTGAATTGCATAATTTTTTGTTTTTTTTTTCGACTTTCACATTTTTTTTCAAAAGTTATGGAATTGTGAACATATTGCTTTGTAGTGCAGACGGTAGACAATATTATTGCCTTTCGAATAAGCCTATTTTTATCTCAGTATGACTAAAACTTTGAGATATATGATTTTTTTTGTACTCGCATAGAGCATACTTCAACAAAAAAAACAAAATGGCTGCCACATAGCGGGGAAGTATATTGGACCTAAGCTTATAGTGTAATTGTACTTTAAAATAGCTTATATTTAAGTATTTAGAATATCGCTAGTCCATGTCCGGACACACTGTATATATCGAAATTCTATGGTTCGTAACGATAATAAACCAACTAGAGTAGGTACACAGATAAACGCGAACTTCCTATCGGTCAGCTTTTAAAACGCGCCCAAATCTAGGCAATACATTACAAATACCTTATATATCATTGGCTGACCAATCATATACAAATCAGGGTTATCGTTTTAACCATAAATAAGGGAACTAGATCTGAAACATAATCACTGTTCACCATAACCGGTATTTATCACATGAACTCACAATGTTTATGTTATGTTCGAAGTGTTACAACTATTTCTGCCAAGTGCTTGGGGTGGTTGGAATTGTCGGGCAGTAGTTGAAGTCGGTACGATTTTGTGTGGTTTTAGACCTAGTTTTCTGCCTCGTTGGTCTAGTAACTTAACAGCAGTGACATACGGATTGTAGGTCGTGGGTTCGAACCCAAGCTAGCACTTTACTTTGTATAATTATTTCCACTGCTCTCAAAATGATGAAGGGCCCATGGCTAAATAATAGCAGCCGCACAGGTCGATCGATCAGGTTAAGCTACGCTTGCCGCGGTTGGTCCGTGGGTGAGTGCCCATCTTCACATACCAAGACCCCTCCGTGCCTCGGAAAGCACGTTAAGCCGTTGGTCCCGGCTGTCATTCGTGGATCTTTGACAGTCGTCACGGGTCGTCAGTAGCCCGAAAGTCTGACAGCCAGTCTTACCTAGGGGTACCGTATTAGCCAGTAACTGGGTTGTGGAGGTCAGATAGGCAGTCGCTCCACGTAAAATACTGGTGTTCAGCTGCATCCGGTTAGACTGGAAGCCGACCCCAACATAGTTTGGAAAAGGCTAGGCAGATGATGCTCTCAAAATGATGAAGGAAACCGGCACGTCGCAGAACCAAACATGTGATATCCACCAACTTGCACTGCGGTCCACTCCCTCTCACTGAGAGAAGAGAGAAAGCCTGTGTCCCAGCAGGGGAAATATTATAGCTAGCATTATAATATGGATAAGCTTAGGCCATGTTAACTTGACTGGCTTGTTGGTCTAATAGCTTAACGGCCGCGATTTACGGATCGGGTCGCGGGTTCGAACCCAAGCAGGCACATTACCTCGTGTAAATTATTTCATCACCGCTGCTCTCAAAACGTTGAAGGAAAATAACCAAAAATTCGAAGGCATCTGACATCCACACAAAATTCGAAGGCATGTGGGGGGGCATTAGCACTATAAAGCTTAATATTTCACAAACGAATCGCTGAATCAAAAAAAATGTGGTGACAAACCCGCAACATTTTTGAAAGACCTATCCCACGATATCCCACACCATGCGTTAGAAGAGAAAAAAAAACATCCCCACTTAACGTGTACAGGAGGTACTATCATTTTTTTTTTGCCATGATTGAATTTTACCACTTTGACGGCGTGATTAGTATGTATGTTCCTTGTTGACTCTTTACCTAATCCTTACCTATTATTTACCTTTTTTACGAAGGTATGTGTCCAGGACGACTTGGATACAGACCAGGGAAGCATGGCACAAAACGGAGTAGGCCTATACTCAGCAATGGGTAGAACATGGCTGCCGGTGATGACGATGATGATGATGTTTCTAGGGTAAATCATTGCCTCCAGCGATGAGCAGCATCATGTCCACACCTTAGCGATAACGCAATTTTTTTAAATGTTTTTTTTGAAGTGCAAACTTCTTTAGCATCGTTGTGATTTGAAACTCAATGAAACGAAAAAGCGACAGTAAAAAGAGATAAACACATACAGCTATAGGATTTCACGTGCGAGAGAATGAGATAGAAGGCATTATACAGTGTTTCTTATATTTGTGCTTGTGATCTCCTCTTTGTGCGCTGTCCGTACCCTCTCCCATCTTCATTCGTTCGGGAATATTCGTAAGTCTTCGTAGATTGTCGGTACTGCTCGGGGCGCCTTCAAGCAGAGACGTAATACGCTGATAGTGGTGGTACGTACTACGCACGAGTCCGAGCGTTGTACGTGTCTTAGTACGTGTGTGCGCGCCTGCGTATTACGATGCTTGGGTAAAAGCATCATAACAACCGTGGTGTATTTATTTATTTATTTTACAGTTGTACACGTGTATCGTTTGTTTAATATTTCTTTATTTTAATAAAGTGTTTTTTCAAGTATGCCGAAAACGAATGCAGAATATTGTAGTGATTATCGGAGAAAAAAAAAAAGTAAAATAAATTTTAAACTTGGTATCAATATCATTATAATTAAACCCTACAATTATCCTACTCCTGAAATTCGACATTCATCTCACTATCTTGAAGTTAACATTTTCGAGATTTTTTTTTGTTTTCTTTCTATAGATAAGACAGTATCAACCAAACTGCAACTACTGCCCATCACCTGGCCAGTGCTCGTAGGCAAGGCGTTAAGATATCGTATCTCGGACGCTAATGCAGTACTAACTCATGTGCACGCGCCGTTAGCGTGGCGCAACTCTGACTTACAGCCACAACAGATATTTAGTTTGTTTTGCTTTTCTCGCTTTTGTTAGCAAATGTAAAATTATACGAGCCTTTTTGTTTTACGGCTGTTGGAACTGAATTTAGAGTCTTATCGTTCAGGACAGCATATCGCTGTCCAGTTCTGAATGCGGGCCTATCAAAAGTTATGTCAGAGTTCTCCGTTCTTTGCTTTCCGCTTTCAATGCATGACTATCTTCTTGAGCTCAGGCAATTACTGAACATGATGACTTTACTTTGTTGGATTAAGGTACCTCATAATAATGTCTTGGATAAAATCGGTACCATTATCTGTTGGTTAGTGACAGGGTATGGCCGCTGTTAGATCATTGGGAAGCATAATCCGTCTATAATGTCCCCTGCTGGAACACAGGTCTCCTCTCTATGAGAGTGAGTGGGCCTTAATCCACCATGCAGGCAAAATGTGGATTAGAGTATGTCACATATCTCCGAATTTTTTGTTCTAAGACATGCCGGTTTCCTCACGATGTTTTACTTCACATGAGAGCAGCGGTGATAAAATTAAATACACAAAGTAAAGTGTCTGTCTGAGTTCGAACTCACGACCTCGATAATGGGGCCAATATTACCACTGGGCCACCACTGCGTTCTTTGGGAAGACTGGATTCGCACTGCTCAAAATAACAGATACGTACATACTTATTGATCAGTAGTTTTTCTTGTTTATAGTCATATTCTGCGTCAATATTTGGATGAAGTACCAAACATTTTTTTTACCTAATGAATTGATCAATAATCTATCACATCACCAAACCGCCAAAACCCACGTACGCCAAACGGAAATCGAATGACAAACAGCCAACCAATAAAGTTGTGACTTACAAAATCGATCTGCAGTTTCAACATACACTGCTCATACATACCTCGGCGCAAGATAGACAACGTTGGCGGGTACCATAGACAGATCACTGACAAATTTATGTGTCGGATAATCTTATCAAATCGGGCACCATACGGCTTTATTGCTCCAGTGTATGGAGGCGAGGCATTGCGTTGTTTATTATTGCCTCGCAGAATATTAGGTAAGGCAATATTTGGTATTTGGCAATGTTCGGATATGTGTTTTGTGTCAAGTTGTATGTTCGTTGGGTATGCGGGTGATTTGTTTAAATGAGGGTCAATGGATTTACATTGGCCTAGGATTTAAAAAAAAAAATACAAATAACCCGCATACTCAACGAGTAGTTATCAAAAATAATAAGTTAGTAATAGGCTAGTAAAAATAATAAACAATCAGTAATAGGCTAGTAAAAATATTAAACAATCAGTAATAGGCTAGTAAAAATAATAAACAATCAGTTACTGATTGTTTATTATTTTTACAATCAGTAACTGATTGTTTATTATTTTTACTAGCCATTATTGTCCCACTGCTAGTCAAATGTCTCCCTACTCTCCTACCTCCTCTCTTTGTCCAAAGTTTAATTTTATATCGTCATTGTCAAGGTTGTTGTCACAAGTTTTCAGTGTCACTTATTTTATGTCCATGATCTATGGTCCAGGGTCAGAATAAAACCTTCCTTTCAAAATACGTAAAATACGTATACGTAGCTGTGATTGGAGTCATCAATACTTACAATCGAAACATATTGGTAAATAATAGATAAGCTTGCATCCTAAGTCACAAAATTGTCACAAAGTCGGTCACAAACCGCACAAAATTTATAGCAACTCCATTTTCCCTTAGGCTTAAACCGTCTTTATTTAAACACACTTTAAGGTGAACATAAAAATTCGCGTTAAACCACGAAGTGATACGAAATAGTGTAGTGAAAATAAAGTCCCGAATAAACTATCACATACAACGTTTAATCTTGTTTCCTACAAGCCCCTTTGTGTGTAAGGGTTAGGTCTCCTTAATAAGAGAAGCGGACTAAGCATTTGTAACGCGGACAGCGTAACTATCCAGTTAACTAGATTTTGATATAAAATTTCCCTTTATGACCTGATCAAAATAGAAGGGAAATAATTATGAAATAATTATGTATAATCAACAGATTCCACAATATTCTATAATAATAATAATAATAATAATCATTTTATTATCAAGCAAGTAAGGCCCATATAAAATACACAAAATAATCGTACACAAAAATAATCTAATACATAATAGGTCTGCTGACTCCAAGCATCAAGCCAAGTGCAATATTATAAAATTGTTCGTTTTCTTGTTGTGTGACCAGTTTGATGACCTTGTTCTTGTTCATCTGCATGACAGGACGAATTGTGTCTTTGTTCATTTACGAAATTGATTATCTATCTTTTTTTTTTTTCAGAAATGTAGACCATACACAGATGGACAGACACCGAGTTGACTACCGAAGAAAGAATATGTATCATACATTGTTTCAGAAAACCGCCAACTCTCCATAACCCGCTTGCTCCCACACTAAACCCAAACCCTAACCGCCACGTTGTGACGACACGCCGCACTAAATCAGTAACCCGATACGGTAGTATCTGTACGTGTCGGGGGTTCGTGTCCCGTGCAGACCTGTCGCGGTGACGTGTTTACTTCACGCGGCGCTGGTACAAGCAGTTGTGTAACGCGATCGCGAATGTAGGTGATGCTGGAGAAAGTCAGGTATAGGTTTTAAGGTGCTTTTGTTGGGAAGGTGGGATAAGATAAGTTAGGTAAATATTAACTCAAGGGAGGAGGGAGGAAGTATCCTCTCTAGAAAGAAAGAAAGAAAATAAATAAAAATTGGTTTTTTGACACGGAAATATCTGCATACAAAAAGATAACTATCCCTAATAATAAAGAAAAATAAAAACAAAATAGATCTATATAATCGAACGAGCACAAATCAAGTCCAACAGTCAACAGCTGCACGTATGTGTCTAGAAGACTTCTACTCAGCATAACGATGTACTCTATAAGAGACACACAGCACAGCGCTGATTTTCAGTGATTAGCCGAAAACCATGGATGTACGGAAACCAAGTCAGGTTCAATTATTGGCTGCACGAAGGCGCAGCTTTGCGTGACAATTTTTCATGGTCAAATGAAATGTCCTTGGACAGCTGTAACCGCTTCAGTGTGAAAGACTGACTTTACATGGTTTTAATGAGGACCCATTTTATGACATTGAATTTAAATAAATTAACAAGAACTGCCTTGTTTGTTGCGCATTATGTCATTTGTTAAAAAAAAAAATATCATCCTGCGTCAGTTGTCCAAAAATATAGTAAGATATTAAAAGTCAGATCCAGCTATCCTACCTCTAGAAACTCATAACAAGAACATTTAAAAAATCCCTAGCCACTACCATATTATATAACAATAATATGCCAATCTATATTTCTCCTTGGTTTTTTTACTTAACGTGGAAATCATGAGAAGTATGCATAAAATCTAAAATTGCGTTTAAATTGTACGCATTGTGAGCGTGCGACTTTAACGAAGTGTGTGCGAGATATGCTGAAAGTTTACGATAATCACTACTACTCGTTACCTTTAGAGAAAAGTTGGCAAACCGTTGACGGATCCCGTGTTACGATGGAGTTTGTTGCTATTGCATATAATGTGATGTTACTTTTAGTACCTATTTTAACGGTTGAAGAAAATCAGAAAGATTCCGTTTTTTTTTTGCAGAATGTTCATTTTACAAGGTTTTTACAATGAGCGACCAAAATATTTATACTTAAAGTCAAATACGCCCAAAAAAAAATCTTTGACTTCCAAATACATAAAATGAAATTCGATAAAAAGAATTTTATTTTTGCTTCTTTCCCAACAGTTCCCAACCTTGGTAATCAAAGTAATGTCAACGTTAGTGCTAATAAAGAACACATTATTGAAGAAAAAACTAGGATTTGGACGATCTTTCGAAATATTCCAGAGGCCACTCTATGAATTTTGTCATACGTACCTAATCGTAACATCAAGCAGTGGCAAATGCGACGCCATTCCTTCAAATATACAAAATACGTAACCAGACCGTAGTTTAAGTGAATTAAACACACGATGCATTAGTGTATAATCGCAGAACACGCTGCGACTGATCGCGTCTCTCGTATATCGGATAAACGACGCCGTTACACAGAGCTAGTATCGCCAAAACTATACCTATGTAGTGTGAGGAAATGGTTTTGATAGTTGCTTCTCTCAGGAATGAGCTGGCAAGTTTTTACCGCTTGTGGTACACATGTGTATCAGCTCGTCCTAATAAAGTTCAATAAAGCATGGTCTTCATGGTTCATTTTCGCTAAAAGTGGCATCAATTCGGGGCAATAACCTAAAAGTTGGTGTATTTTCGCTAAAAGTGGTATCAATTCGGGGCAATAACCTAAAAGTTGGTGTTAAATTTTAGTATGAATTAGGTTGCTTATGAACGAATGGATGGATGAATAGTATATAGTACGACACTTAACAGATTCCGACCAACGTGTAAAAACATATACAATAACAAATAAATATATCATTAATTCATAAAAAAAAAAATGGCGAAAGGCCATGGAAACGACAGGTGAATTTATTGTGTGCAAGATGGTAATATTCTAGTATAAGCAGCTGAGATGGCGACTGAGAGAGATGTAGGTATTCAAGAAAAAATATGCTGCACAGAATCAAATGGCTGATGATGACTTTGCTGGTTCACCTTCGTAAAATCAACTTGTGGAGCCGCATAACCAAATCCATGACTTTAGACCATTTGAATAAGTTTGACACAAGTGCAGCAGAATTTTTAGTACATCAATAGCTACACAAAACAAAAAGGATTGCACAGCACATAAGTATGTTCTTTACCGAAAAGTCAAACGTTCAGGCAAAGTGTGAGGAGGAACACGGTCACCGGCGTTTGATGTCGGGAGCGTGTCTGTGTTTATAGAAAACTTTCGTGCGAACTTTGATTGCACGATCTAACATCGTGACATCATGTTGGAAGTATTATTATGATTATGACGATGCAGCAATATTTCTTATGGCTGCAAAACTCATAATGGCAGAACAGAGTCAAAACAATAAATGCTCAGAATTTCGTTACAAAAAAAATGAATTTCAACCTCGTTACTCTAGTGGTTGCAAGCGCGGCTTCTGAGGCCGGGGCAGAACCCCAGGTTTGAGGTCAGGCAATGTGTTATTGGGTTTTTTCATCAGGCATTTCTCAGTAGCAACCTAGTCAGAACCTGACCGTATCCATAACTGGTAAAGTATAATATGACTGTACTATACACGCCCTCTGCATAAACTATGGGGGACACAGACATAGTATAAAGAGGGGAAGTAGGCTATCTCCGGCCCAATCCGCGATATAATTGCCTACTGTCTCAGGGTTGTCACTTTTAGCAAAATTTTAATTCAGTGCAAACCAACACAGAAATGTAAAACAAATACAGAAATGTATTCAAGATTCAGAGCAGTATTATTTATAAAAAACAAGGGATAAAAAACCGGGGCGGTGGGGGCGCGACTGTCCGCGCTTCGTCAGATTAGGTTGTCGCCCAAACCGGTAACAAATATTTTATAGACTAAGAGCTCGTATATCATATTATCATCATAAAAAAAAAAAATACAAAAAACTGACTAGTATAATTATATACTAGTCAGTTTTTTGTATTTTTTTTTGATAGGCACAATGTACACATAAAGGACCATATTTATTTTTAGTTTTAATTAATACAAACATATCTATTGAATCACACATTTCTTACAAAATTCATCATTATCACACATTTTTAATTCATTTAGCGGTGCCGAAAAGCCGTGACGCGCGAACCTCGTGCGGTGTTAGCCCCGACTGGCGCTGTGAGAAACGGGTCGAGATATTGTTTAAGTGTACGTGCGCGACGCATAGATACTTTGGCGCACACATACAAGCCGCGCGCGGTGCGTTTGTATGAAGATAACTTACTTCCCCTCTTTATACTATGACACAGACCTGCACCCTAATTGCACAACACACTTTCAATCACAATCTGTATGATTTTGATGGATATTGCCAATCCATTGGTTCGTATGTTTAAGAATTTGTCTGATCAGCAACGTAAATAACGCAGTGAATGTTGTTGAACTGTCAAAATTAAAGCCATAGCTACTGTAACGTCCGCTGTCGTTATGAACATTTTTATGAAAAGCCACTGTGTAGTTTTTGAGCGTTTTTTTAAGTGTGTACTACGTTTTCATTTATTTCACTGCATTTTTGATGCCATTCGATTGCGCGCATCGAATTGCGTTATTTGACACACGTATTTTTACTTAAGGGAACGATAAAATTTATAAACTACGTACCCAACTCAACACCAAGTATCAAAACGTCAAAATCAACTAACAAAATGGCGTCAGTACTGCGTTGTCAGTGCACACATTACGTGTGACATACTGTGTCATTGTGTACAACGGCCGACTTAGTCGAGTATTAAAGGAAATTATTTGACTAGAATTAGGACGAAACGGCCTAACGCCCACCGCATGATGTCTGCAAAGGGATTATGAATATTTATTGGTTATAACTTTAATGTTTGATATATTGGATAGAAATTGGTTGGGATTATTTTTGCAGGAAAACGCGTGGTAGTGAATGCATATAATTAGGTAACATGTTTAGTTTTGACTCGGACTATAATATACTATAAGTACATCTTTACACATAGGATGACATTTTAACCAGAGCGCAAACTTCAACCATGAATTAAGTATATGGTTCTAGACCTCCTAGGGTAGAAGTTTAAGGTCAGTTAGAAAAAAATTAAATCAGCTTTTTATTAGAAAATTACAATACCTACACGGAGAGAAAATGCTTAGAAAAATTACCGTGCTCGTCACTATAAAGTGAGTGCAAATGACATCTACAGAAGATATTCTAAGTGGGATTGGGAAAAATTCGATATTAGTTCAATAGATTATACTATGCAGCATGGGAATTTTAACGTAATAGCATAGTAATTTTTCCATTGACAATCAAATGCACCCAGATTATTAGACAGCACGGTAATTTTTCTAAGATTTTTCTCTCCATGTAGGCGGTCATGTAGGCGGTAAGGAACAAAGTTTTTACCCTGTGTACTTGAGTAAAGAAAATAAAAACAGTCGCACAGGTCGACCGATCACGTCAAGCTACGCTTGCCGTGGTTGTTCTGTGGATGTGTGACCATCTTTACATAGCGAGATCCCTCCGTGCCTCGGAAAGCACGTGAAGCTGTTGGTCCCGGCTGTCATTCGTGGATCTTTGACTGTCGTTATGGGTCGTCAGTAGCCCGAAAGTCTGACAACCAGTCTTACCAAGGGTATCGTATTACCCAATAACTGGGTTGTGGAGGTCAGATAGGCAGTCGCTCCATGTAAAATACTGGTATTCAGCTGCATCCGGGTAGACTGGAAGCCGATACCAACATAGTTGGGAAAGGGCTAAGCAGATGATGACTTGAGTAAAGAAAGAAAATACCTCCTTTAACTCTTTTTTTTCCCTATTGCCCTACTGCTGGACAAAGCTTACAAAGACTTTCACTATTCCTTATGTGTTACCTCCACTGCCAATCTCCACCTAAATTCATCACGCCAGGATATTCTAGACATCCCTCGGCGACGACGCCCTTCTTTTAGTGCCTGCATCAACAAAAACAATTATGTATAGTATTTTTTTTTTCTTTCTATTACTTATTTTGATCTCACTCCAGAAACCAAACTCAATTGAGCCGAATAATGAACAGCTTACACAAATTATCGCCCATACGGCCGACCCCCCAAACAAATTAGCAACATTACCCATCACATATCATTCGGGCAATCGTGATCGCCGCTAATTGTCCGAGCCGACCGCGATCCGATCACGAAGGCACATCATACACATTAATCATAGACATATTGATAAACAATTGCCCTACCTTAAATGAGGGGTCAACGCTGCCTTCACGGCAAAACTTTTTGAAGCCACCTTATTGGCTCATTCAAACAAATCCCAACCTTAGCAACGGCTCATACAGTTGATAATCATTTGTTTATCATGACAGTTACCACTTTTGGAAATGGAATTCTGGGTTTGATTTTTCCGGACCAATTCATTTGGAATTTACATCTTATTGAATAAAACTTATGGTTGGTTTTCGGGTGGGTTGTGTTGTTTCATAGATGAGGCATGTTGTCGGCGATGCTTTGTCGCGAGCCGACAAAGGGGGCACGTGGGAACGTGCGCGTGCGCGTTCTTCCTGCTAACAGAATAGTGCTGTAATGTATGGTTGTTGTGTTATTGTTGATCGATTTTAGTCGATTATTTTTTAACATATATTATTATAAGTACTACTACTTTGGAAGTGTTTAGATGATGCAAGTGCTCGAAACACGTACGAACATATCGCGGAAATGACTATAATTTTTCAAATGGATTTGGAGATCATTTTAATCAAAATTTTTGATGGACAACCTGTTCACCTTGTTATTTTTATTAGGCTTGCTTTATAAATCTAAAATATTTCACTAATCATTTATGGTATGTGCAAAGAATCTTTCAAAACCGTTTTATAAAAATACTCAATCATAATCTGTCTACAACGTTCCCACTGCTGGGAGACAGGCCTCCTCTCTGTGAGAGGTAGTGGGCTGTAATCCACCACTCAGGCCCAGTGTGGGTTGATAGATGTCACATTATGTCTTCGAAATTGCGGTTCTAGAACATGCCGCTTTCCTCACGATGTTTTCCTTCACCGTTTTAAGAGCAGTGGTCATGAAATAGTTTACACAAATTAAAGCGCCTGTCTGGGTTCGAAACTACCACTTGTAAGTCGCAGTCAATACAACTGAGTCACTACTGCTCTAATACTCAAAACAAAACATTTTTATAAAAAAAAAAAACCGACTTTCAAAAAAATCACAAAAAGTGTCAAAAAACGAAAATGCGGCTTAAGAACACCGACTTCCAAAATTAAAGTTATTTTACACTTTGTGGTGTTTTTTTTGGAAGTCGGTTGTGTTTTTTTTATAAAAAATGTTTTTATTTTTCACTTTTTAGTTATACCTACCCCAAACAAATTTATATAACACTAATTGCTATGTAAATATCAGTGACAGGATCCAGCGCATCTGCGTTTATAGGGTACAGACGTGATGTTATGTTGTGCAATTGCGTAAACAATGCAAACATAATTATGCGATAGCAGCAATCGCGGTTGTTTTACTGGTATTTATTGAAGAGTTCCGTTGTCTGTCTCCGAAACTCATCACCAGATCTTTACGAAATTTAAATGGGACCATTTCGGAATAAACCTCTATCAAACAAAAAAAGAATTTTTCAAATCCGTCCATATATGACGGAGTTATGCCCGAACATATATTTAAATATGTACATATATATAAACATCCGAACTGATAACCTCCTACTTTTTGAAGTCCGTTAAAAATCAAACTATTAAATAACTACGGGGTTTTCCTCACGCAACAACAATCACATTCCTCATTCAATAACTAATCACCCTCATCACCAATTATGATTGTAACATGATACAGTTACAATAGAACTAATTGATTGAACCACACAATGGTACACTGTGGGTTACTGTTAGTTGTAAGCAAACTTTGTAGCCCCATGTGGTATGTAGTTAGACTGAGTGGAGGTAGTTGACTTTTAAGTTTAGGATATCGTTGTATATCGTTCTCACATGTATAATATCAATATGAATGATGTCACCGATTTTTTTGTAACAGTATTTTGATTATAAGGAATGTCCATCGAGTTTTTTGTCCGTTCTTTTCCACAGGAACCTAATAGGTACTCTTTGGAATGGGCAACTAGCTTCAACTTTCTGACTGACCCCTTGACAATTCAAAAGTGTCTGTTATTAGTTTACTTTTAAGATATCGTTCCACATCGTCCTCACATGTACATGTGTGTGTGTTGTGTCTATTAACATGAATGATTTAGCCAATATTTTTTAACACTATTTTGTTTAAAAAGAGTGTCCATCCAGTTTTTGGCCGTTCTTCTCCATCGGAACCTACTAGGTACTCTTTCTTACCCACCGATCCCTTAACAATTAATTCAAAAGGGCCTTTAAATGGTTTAATTGAAATAAATGCTTTGAGTTTGAATTCTAATAAATAAAACATCATCAGCCGAAAGAGAAAGAGGTTTCAAAGGCCTTTCCAATCGCACCTTTTAAATGGAAGCCAATTAGTAATTTATTCAAATTAGGCTTAGAATTTCGATTTTTGATAGTCAAAATAACATATCGCTCATCCAATAGAACAATGACGTAATTACGTTTTAGCTATTTTTAAGGAGAACGTTTTAAACGTTTGAAATTGAAAATTTTTTATATATCATATTTTCAATTTCAAACTTTTAATCCAATGATTATGCTAAAATATTTAATATTTTTATGTATGTTACTTTACAATCAATAATACTTTATAATAATTTCATGAGAAAACTCAAGAACTGTTTAAAAAACATTTTCGTAATTACGTCGTTGTTCTATTGGATGAGCGATATGTCATACCCTAAAACACCCGACTCTCACCAATTCTTAGTGCTTTATTGCTCAAAGTTCGAGCTAAAGGTCCGTGTGAAAATAGCATATACTGCGAAAACCAGTAAGCTGCACAGACATTCCATTTTCCATTTATTTTTTTTTCAATTATGCTCTCCTCGCAATGAAATACCCAAAAATAAAACATGATCTAAACCAAAGCACACGCTCAATTAACCTTCAAAACAAAGCCTTAAAAGAAATAAAAAGTAGATTCCCGTACGGACCCCACATGCGTTCCGTTTCGCCAGTCATGGTCAAATGAGTCGATCCTATTAACGATATAAATAGCCGAATATCATCGCGGCTTCGGGAGACTTCTGTTACTGGAAGCGATTCCGATTTAATTAGTGAACTTTTATTTGAATTTAGAATGTTTTTTTTTTGTTTTCTGATTTTTAATAGCATAGTCAACCTATAACGTTCCCACTGCTGGGACACAGACCTCCTCTCTGTGAGAGGGAATGGGCCGCAATCAACCACGCGGGCCCAGTGCGGGTTGGTGGATGTCACATGCCTTCGAATTTTTGGTCCTGAGACATGCCGTTTTCCTCACGATATTTTCCTTCACTGATTTTGAGAGCAATGGTGATGAAATAAGTTACACAAAGAAAAGCGCCTGCCTGGGTTCCAACCCACGACCTACTCGTAATTCGGGACCTTTACCACTTTCCCACCACTGCTCACACTGATTTATAATAAACAAACTCAATAAGTCTTTGCTTTGGTAGGTACTAGATTAACCCTCAAATAATGTATCACTTATATTTCTTTTATATTTTATTTCTGTAAATTAAAATAATAACTAAGCAAATAACAACTAATACATAATTAATACTAAAAATTAAATTATTTTATATTTAGGTGCATAGTTTTCAATTTATGGAATCTTTTAAATGGCGATTGTAAGCGCTAAATATAGACTACTAACGTTTATAGCTATTAGACTGTAAGCTCTCTGAGGAATGAATAAATAAATATATAACGTCCAAGTCTTTACTAATTTACCTAGTTTAGCAAATTAACTGGGATTATCAATAAAATCGCACGTTTCCATTAAATTCGACCAATTCTTTAGCCACTTTCATTGCGCATTGAGAATAGAATAGAATAGAATATTTTTATTTGCGTAAAACATGGTATACAAGGGTGTTAAATACGAATTGAGGCACAAGCATGTTTAGCTAGGATAAAACATAGCATGCAAAATTTTAAAAACAAGTTAGCAACAACAATCTTTTTTTTTTATAAAAAAATCATCAACATTTTTTATCTATAAATTCTTTTAAACTATAAAAACTCCACTCGAGTAACCACTTATGAAATTTAATTTTAAATAATTTTGTATTTAAAGCTTTGAAATGCCTTGGTATTTGAGTGTTGCAAGTTATAACTTTGTAGTTATCACAATTTTGTCTATTGCATAAATTGAATAGCTAGGGCTCCAAGTTTTAATACCTACAGTGGTATATACTTTGACAGGACTTTATGCGAAATAAACTTTTCCTCGGCCTAACGTTCTACGTTTCATGTTTTGTATAACGAGTCTACTCATATTCTACGTATTTAAATAAATTTAGCACTTTAGAGCACATCCAGCATCCCTACATCAAGAAGTTATCAAAAATATCGGCGGCATTGTGTGGCGTATCAAAAATGCCTGCTCTAACGGAACCATATCGATATGAACCCCTTTGTTACAACAAATTGAATGTTGCGAAAATATAATGGCAGTGTGTCTATTTATCGTTTTATTGCTTTCGTGGTATGTGGTAATGGAAGGTCAAAGTGGTATATTTAATGCTGAAGATTGCAGGTCAAAGTTGTATGGGATTGCACAGCTTTTTTTGGGTTGCCTGATCGGTGAAATGGGATCTTCTTCTTAGCGTGTTGAAGGCAATTTATATGCAGTCAGCTCAGAATTTAACTACGAGCTTGGCACCTTCAGTAGCTTCTATCAACTCCTGTAGCGCTGGATACGATACCGATGAAGTGCCCCATTGTTTGTGGGACAATTCTACATTTAAACTCAGGCAGAGTCATCTGTGAATCTCGTTAACCTGAGCAGGTTTTTTTTGGTTAAGCCTAACTGATTTCGGCTATGTAAAGCTTTCCAAGTAAGTCAAGGCATCTTATGTCCAGTTAGGAGATTTGCAGCAGGTGACAAGAATGGTTGGGTAAGGAAGCACTATCTCGCCACAGCTTCAGCCTTTCCCTAGACCGTTCACCAGTGAGTGGGAGGATACACTTTAAAAATCTGTTTTGGCTTTTCAGCCTCTATAATACGAGGATGTTATCGTGCAAAGGGTGTCGTGTGTCGGAAACCATCTTGGCTCTTTCAAATGAGTTTGCCACCGCTCTACAAACTACTGGTGGCGCTATTCTAGCTAGTGGATACAAAATTTGCACCGGGGTCGGTTTGAGGCAGCAAGTGATGATTCGGCACGTTTCATTAAGAGCTGAACCAGGTAACTTTGCATGGACTGAACGACTCCACACGGCGCATGCGAATTCACTTGCAGAAAAAGAAATGAGTTTAGAGCTCTATAGATTCCATATTCACACATGGTTTGCAAGATTCATACAAGTATTTAAGTGTATGTCTGTTCTTCATTTTAATACTGATGCAGTGATTTTTTTTTCTAACCCAGATTTCCATCAATCAACAAACTGTTTGAAACCGTTTGTTGATTGATGGTAGGTAATCTAAATGACAAGTAAGCATTGGCCCTTCTGATGGTAAGTGGCGTTTTCATCCGTTTTCATCCCAAAGACAAAAAATGAGCATTTCTCAAGCGCCTGTGACAAGACCAGAGGATTAATGCGTAACACACTATCAGTAGCGGGACCCCTAAATACACTATCAGTAGAGGGGCCCGTGGCTAAATAATAACAGCCGCGTAGGTCGATCGATCAGGTTAAGCTACGCTTGCCGCGGTTGTTCTGTGGATGGGTGACCATCTTTACATACCGGTCCCCTCCGTGCCTCGGAAAGTACGTTAAGCCGTTGGTCGCGGCTGTCATTCATGCATCTTTGACAGTCGTTACGGGTCATCAGTAGCCCGAAAATCTGACAACCAGTTTTACCAAGGGGTATCGTATTACCCAGTAACTGGGTTGTGGAGGTCAGATAAGCAGTCGCTCCATGTAAAATACTGGTATTCAGCTGCATCCGGTTAGACTGGAAGCCGACCCCAACATAGTTGGGAATAGGCTAGGCAGATGATGACACTATCACTAGCAATGGGTTTCTTTTTTACAGTTCAACAACATTCATTGCGTTATTTACGCTGTCACATTTTTCGAATATATGAAGCAATAGGTATATTAGAAATATCTTTCAAAATTATTCAGATGGAGATTGATAGTGTGAAACGCAATTAGAGTGCAGCACTCATATATAAGGTCCCATTAAAATAGTTGGACAAATTTTAATACAGCGTTCAGTACGTCTAACCAAAGATATCCAAGCAAAAAAAACAATGATTAAAGTGATTTTATTTTGATCGAAAATAATAAATTGTTCGGCACCACAGCCGGCACTCTAGAATAAACCCATCCTTATGGGTAAGTACTTGCACTCGGGCGGCCAGTACTGTTAGGGCCGACACATATGGCGAGGTGTCAAACAAAAATCAACATTGTGAGCCTTAAAATAAAGTCGAAAATAAATAACCTAAGACGCGCAATTTGAAAACAGGCTAATATTGGGGGTGAATAAACTTTCCTTGAACACATGATTATGAACCGTCTAGGTACGAAAAGAAAAGATTCTAATTTCCCATCACACTTTACCAGGCTTTGGACTGTCTAATTGCGTGCTGAACTGTTATCAAAGTATTAAAGCAAATGCAGAAAGTTGTAAACAAACAAGCGCGCAGTGGATACAATGTAGTGTTATGAATCTTTTTTATTTATTTAAAGTTCGATAACAGTAAAACACTGAATCAGTCATGGTTAAAAATTAGAATCAGCCCTATTTACAATAATTAATATAAATACTACTTACTCTACGACGATAGGTGGATAGGTACGTAATTACATTCATTGTTGAACGTGCCTACCGTTTTGAGCGATGCACTTGCGAGCGCGATTAATTTCTTTGCACTATTAAAAGAGTGTCACTTTCACTTTTTATTGTTTCAAATGCGAGGGTGATTCGCGTACATAGCTCATTCACGCTGGCTATTAAGTGTCCATTTTCACCGTACAATAAATCTTTAGCACGACCCCAGAAATAAAAATCAAGCGGAGTCAAGTCCAGGCTCCTAGCAGGCCACGGGACAGGACCACCCCGACCAATCCACCGGTCTCCGAACCGAGAATTGAGATAGTCTCTTACGTTTCCAGCGAAGTGTGCTGGCGCGCCATCATGCTGGAAGTAGAGGTCACGCCAGACTACCAGGGGTACATCTTCTAACATTGTTTCAACATCGTTACGTAACAAGTCTATGTACGTATTATTGTTTAAACGGTTAAGAAACAGGCCCTAAAACTTTATTGTCTAGCACTCCTACCCACACATTTACACTAAACCGTGTTTGGTAATAATCCGGTCTCACTTTATTTGGGTTAATAGTTGTCCAGTAATGGGAATTATGTATGTTAAATAACCCAACACGTGTAAAAGTACATTCATCAGTCCAGAGAATGTGACGTTGGGGTTGTTGCAGTAGCCACCTACAAAATGTTAATTTGTTCAGTTCTTGCACACGAGTGCAATGATATGGGTGGTGGCCTTTATCACGAAGGAGCTTCTTCCACACGTAAAAATCGCTGACGTTGAATACACGACCGGCATCGGCAGTGCTCGCCGTGGGGTGTATTCTAAAGAAATCTAAAACGTCTTCTTCAAGGCGCACCGGATAGCGCGGTCTTCCTGCGTCAACCGCTGGTGGCATGAAGGTGCCACATTCACGATGGCGCTGTACTGCTCTCAGGATTATGGTGAGGCTCGGCCGCCTTCCAAATCTTTCTTGATAAAGGATTTGGGCTTGTCGTAAGCTTTCGTTGCACTCACGATAACACAGGACCATTTCCAAGTATTCTTGGTTGCTGTACGCGTAATAAGGCATTGTTGTCGATTGTGATAACTACGTAACAACACACACGCAGACTTTCATGTAACATGTTCTGTTGGCTCGGTTGCGCGACGAAAACTGAAATGGCTTCATTGTCAATTTGTCATATTTTACGTCAGCGGCCCTTCGCCCCGGGCATCCCCGCGGTGAAGGGCTATGTTAGAGTGAGATGGCATGAGTTGAACAATGAAACCGGCGGGTGGTGACATGGCCACGTGCGCCTGGACCATTATTTCGTAGAATCAGAATTTATGAGATAGCAGACATGGATGTGTTTATGCATTGGGTAACCAAAATGTTTAGTGCATTTTCGCTAACTGATTTTTTTTTTTTTTTAAGTATCTAATGCATTTTTCTTATTTTTTTTTTTACCATTGTCCTTATTTTGGTGGTCTGAATGATTTGTAAAAGTTTGTCCACCTATTTTAATGGGACCTTATATATAGGAACTTTCCTACTCAAGCTCCTTTAGGCGCTCCCAAACGTAGGACACCGTAATGATAACAATTTAAAGGGAATTCAGTAAACTAAAGAAATACCTATGAATTATTCCACTGAGCCGTATATTTATTTTTTAATTTAAATAATTAAAACTGCAAAAATACTTTTATTTTGGTAGTCCATTCGATTCAACTAATTTCAAACGCATCGCTGTTTTGAACCTTATTTGTTGCCGCGATATCAGCCGGTCGATTCTGTAAGAACTCACCGTGAAATCATAAGTGAAGTGAGCTTGAAGTGAGCAGTGTCAATAGTGTTAATACCTAATGACAGCTCACTTCCCCTAAGTTCTCACGGTGAGATTTTTACAGAATAGCACTGCTGTTTTCTATTACCTAAAAATTTTCTTCTTACCGCGCCTTATTATAAAGCTTTAATACCACTAAACTCCTTACCCAATGTTACGTTTCAGAATCAAGAACATTAAGAAACCATTTTAATAGATTTCCGTATGATTACTGTCCTTAGCAGAGACACAGGGTGTCATTAAATTCGATAGTACTCATGCATAGAACACAACAACACGTCGTCAATGCGATCAGTAATAGTATAGTCTAATGTATCATTCTTACTTCCCGCTGTATTACTGTGAGGGTTAGCGGGAGCTGTTGATCGTTCGACAACTTTGAATCGATAGTAAATTTCGACAACTGCCGATCTATTCTGTAAAAATCTCACTATGAAAACTTAGGTTTAGTTAGTGAGCTTGAAGTGAGCTGTCATTCCACCTGACTTTATTGACCGGCTGTTTTGCAATCACGGCATCTTATGTTGTAATTGGACAATTTGTGGTATTAGAAATAAAAGGCTAGACAATAAAATAATGCCTTAAAATCATGTCCGTTGTATTATATATATCAACTAGCGACCCGCCCCGGCTTCGCACGGGTGCAATGCTGATCACTACATAGTATAAAACAAAGTCGCTTCCCGCTGTCTGTCTGTCTCTATGTATGCTTAGATCTTGAAAACTACGCTACGGATTTTGATGCGGTTTTTTTATATAGATAAGAGTGATTCAAGAGGAAGGTTTATATGTATAATACATGCATAATATAGTAGAGATACACTGATAATTTTAGAGCCATTATTTCACGTAAAAAGTATAGGATAAAAAATCGTTATTGTGGGTTATCCCTAAGAGAAAGACATCTACCACTGTGGATTTTTTGTAGACCTTTTTAAGGTGTACAATACTGTAGTACATTATTTTGATCCATCTCGTAGGATTCAGCCAGCGTTTGCAATGTAAACGCAAAAAATGTGTTTATTTACGACATCACATTAGAAACCTCTAAAATTATCAGTGTTTCTCTACTATATTATGCTTGTATTATACATATAAACCTTCCTCTTGAATCACTATCTATTTAAAAAAAAAAAAAACCATCAAAATCCGTTGGGTAGTTTCAAGCGATCCCCGGCCGGTAACGCCCGCATTTTAAATCTGTAATATCTTCGAAAATATTCATTTAAATTACATGCTGTAAAGGGCCATAATGATCTATATGAAATGCACAATGTTTTTAAGGTACTTAATTGGATAAGGATTAATGCTGTATTGCCTAAAATTGCTTCTTAAATAAGCCATTATTTCTCGTAAACAGTTAAGGATAAAAAATGGTTATTGTGGGTTATCCCTAAGAGATAGACATATACCATCGCGGACTTTTTTGTAGAACTTTTTAAGGTGTACAATACTGTAGTACATTATTTTGATCTATCTCGTATGGTTCAGCCAGCGTTTACAATGTAAGCGCAAAAAAATGTGTTTATTTACGACATCACATTAGAAACCTCTAAAATTATCAGTGTTTCTCTACTATATTATGCATGTAGTATAGATATAAACCTTCCTCTTGAATCACTCTATCTATTAAAAAAAACCCTATCAAAATCCATTGCGGAGTTTTACAGATCTAAGCATATATAGGGACAGACAGACAGGGAAGCGACTTTGTTTTATACTATGTAGTGATGAAATACTCCGTCATATCAAGTTGTGATCTACCTAAAATAGAAAATATGATAAAATATACAACTGAATGTATAGACACCTGTAGGTAATCAGATGATTATACATATTATGAACTCTGTACAATTTCTGCATCATTTTTTTTTTTATATTTACCCTAATCAGGATATTCTGATTCACAATTTGTAATTAATTCAATGTTAAACTGCAATCAAAAATAATATTCGCCACGGTGGTAGTCTGTTACCAACAATCGCTATCGAAAATCACAACGACACTCGCTAGCCCCCAACACTGAAGCTCACAACACGTGCTTAACGTAATCTATATAATTATAAGAAAAACGGTAATCTATGTCTCAGATGATACTGCGCACGCGTCTAACAATACGGTATCGATGTAATGTATAATCTGTGTAATAGATATGTTACATTGTTTCGGACCTTCTTTTTTGTCGTTTTGTCGATGTCTTGGAGGGTTTTATGAAAAAAAAAATACTGCTAGCGGCCTAAGTTGTAAAGTGAAATTATGAGAGGAGACTTTTCGCTCCCGAGAAATGAAAAGATTCAAACAAAAAGTTTGACAACTATTCAAGCCGTTTCTAATACTAAAACAAAAAAAAAAAATGAAAAAGAAAATACATTTATTTACCCCAGACTGAAAAGCATAACATGTGTATAGATATTACATCAAATAAAAAAACTATCAAATAAAAAGTATAAAGCGTGATGTAAGAAATTAGTACGAAAGTGTGCCTCACTGCTGCGCCAAACAGGACCACCAGAGCTATTCTGTAAAAATCTCACCGTGAGAACTTAGGTGAAGTGAGAGGGAAGTGACCTATCATTAGGGATTAACACTATTGACACTGCTCACTTCAAACTCACTTCACTTATGATTTCACGGTGAGATTTTTACAGAATCGACTGGCAGTTCAGCAATAATGCGAGAAAATTAGTGCCTGACGCTGGATTTGAACTGGTCCTGAAATGTGAGGTGACGGATGTAAATTCGTATTGTATACTGCAACGTGACATGTGTTTGGTTAAATAAAATATAATTGCGTCAAATAAAAATAGTAACGAATATGTATTTTAATAAATAGTGTGATATTGAATTACAATCCAAAACAAAAAAAAAATGATGCATAATTTCATATATTTATTTATAGCATTTTTAAGTTATAGTATTGTATTTGTAATAATTTTGTATGTATTAGTTTATAAGCATGTTTTTAGTAGTATGTATTGTTTTTTCTATGGGCCTTAGTTGCCTGAAATAAAGCAATAAATGAAATTAAATTAAAGGGCTAGTCACACTGCAAGTTATTGTAGTTTGTCGGTCCACTTAAATTCTAATCAAAACAGAGTTTCAGCAACATAGGTCTCTGCCAGCTTAATTTTCAATTGTTCCAAACTCAAAATTTCAAACTGGCAGCAATAAAAAATTGTACAGCCCGATGCACTCCAAATTCAAAGTGTACATTATTTTGAGTAGCGAATTTACACGAAGCGACGCGAACTTGCACGAACAAAACTTTGGTAAATGCATTCGAATCGAATTTCGTAATACAATACCGTTTTTCGATTGGTCTCAAATTGGGTGCAATTAAAAAGTTTTCGATTGTGGCGGAGTTTGGATTCGTGTTTATGGTTTTACCCGTCTAGTGTGTGTTATGCTCTGTCGTGCATTTATCTTCATAGCTTTCAGGGTTTGCGTTGAAAATTAAATCGATCAATTTCATTTCAAGGTAACAAAAATGTATTACGGGAAAATGAACTTTTAATAAAATTGGTAAGGTACGTTCAAATTAATTATTAGCAATCATACTGTAAGGGTAAGAAGAAAGAATGTTTTTTTTTTTTTTCAATTAAGACATTACCAAACTTTTTTATTGTTAGTTAGTTGAGCAGTTGTGGCCCAGTGGTAACGGCTCCGTTCTACGGGTTGTATGTATATCGTAGGTGCATGCTTGGATTCAAATCCAAGCAGGTGCTTTACGTTGTGTAAATAATTTCATCACAACTGCTCTCAAAACGGTGAAAGAAAACATCGTGAGGAACCAAAAAATCTAAGACATGTGTCATCTACCAACCCACACTGGGTTCGCGTGGATCCAGTCCACTCCGTCTCGAAGATAGGAGGCCTGTATCCCAGCGGTGGGAACGTTTTAGGCGGATTATGCTTTTTATGATTATGATATTATTTATTATTTTATTCATACAATTGAATTGATGGATACCTTTATCATGCCAGAATCAGAATCCTAAAATATTACTTATACAACGTGTAACGTTAAATGCGCAAAACCTCAGACACTCCAACTGATTTTTAATTCAATTGACGTATTTCAGAGAGAAAATAAGTCATTAAAAAAATTGTAAAGGTTTTATGTGCTGTTTTAGTTTTACTGGCCATTCTGATCGTTTCTTGCGTCTGCGACGACGCTTTGTCGAGGGAGGATTCGTCACCGGGACGCGCTGACATTGGCTTGCTTGACCTATTAATAAATAGATACGACAACGTTTATAATGAAGATTTTTTTTTAAATGTGACCTATATTAAAAAGTGGTTCAATTAATTCTACTCGTTATTCTGATCAAACTATTTTCAGGTTTTGCGCATTTAACGTTACACGTTGTATACAAAGGGTCCTATTAGGGCACGATAAATATTTACAGTATATACGATCACTTAAACGGAGAGAAAATTCTTAGAAAAATTACCGTGCTCGTCACTATAAAGTGATTGCAAGTGACATCTACAGAAAATTTTCTAAGGGAGATTGGGAAAAATTCACTATTAGTCCAATAAATTTTACTGTGCAGCATAGAATTTTTTACCGTGCTAGCATGATAATTTTTCCATTACCACTCAAATGCACTTAGATTATGAGACAGCACAGTAATTTTTCTATGATTTCCTCTTTGTGTACGCAATTTACGTGATCGTCACAAAAATGGAACTCATAAAAATTATGTCATCCTTTTTAACGTTACCTCATTACGGACTGTGAGTCTATGACGCAATGCCTGACGTAAAATAACAAATTATAAAAAAAAAACAAAGTTTATTTTTATCAATGCCTGAAGGACGGCTACCCTTTTCAACCTCGATTCAGTGAACATTCATTCATTCAGCTGGTTCATGAAAGAATTTTGTAAACCGTCAATTTATGTTAATATTTTGGTTGTGAAAAATTCAATTACTTTTCTCTATTAACTTGGAAATTGTTCATTAATTTTATGTGAAAGGGAAGTTTTTAAATACCATTTTCAGTTATTAGCGTTAAAAATTATTATCTAAACAGTAGGCAAAATTTTAGCTAAATTGTCCAATCTTACCATAATTATCATAGTTAAGTTCAAGCGGCACTTCTAAAGCCGACTAATATGCACCCAAGAGTGTTTGTAGTGTAAGTTGAACGAAGAAGAATTTCTGTCATCTTCAATCTCTTACCAGTAAAACTTAAACCTTATTGAATTTACGAGAATTCTCGATTAACATTATTTTATGTCCTGAAAGAAAAGTCCTGCAGGGTAATTGCGTAACACACTATAAGTAGCAATGGGTTTCACTTTGACAGGTCAACAACATTCACTGCGTTATTTACGTTGTTGAGCATACACATTTTTCGAACATATGGAGCAATAGATTAGCAATATGCTTCAAAATGATTCAAATTGAGATAAATAGTGTGTTACGCAATTAGGGTAACACACCATCAATCTCAATCTGACTAATTTTGAAGGATATTGCTAATACATTGCAACATTATGTTCGAAAAATAAAATCTGTCCAGTAACGTAAATAACGCAATGAGTGTTGTTTAACTATCAAAATGAACGCCATTGCTACTGATAGTATGTTGCGTAACTAAACTGTAGGTTTTCGATTAAATAAAGCCCATTCCAACTCACACTCACTCCCTACTCTCTGTTCCACGAATACAAAAATATCGTGTTAACCAACACATACCATTAATATCGAGTGTTTTCTCAACCCGGCAAAATACACACAAGCGGGAAAACAATTGACGGTTCAAATATAGAACAAACAAAAAGAGCAAACGGATTACGTAAACAAAATATACGAGTATAATAATGTACTCTACGTTCGGCGCAAAAAACTGCTGACAACTGACAGCCCGCCATTTTTGATTTCAAAATGGCTGCCACTGCACCGCTCTATGCAGTCAGCGTTTTTGTGAACGTATTTGTTCAATCGGTTCAGGTTTATTTTGTTTTTATTTACTGCCAATGTAGGTAAAAGTGGGAGTGGTTGAGGAAAAGTGCATTGGTAAAGGATGGTCAAATTTTGGAAGCACAGAAACGGTATCCAAAGACGAAGTCCAGCAAATCTCAGGTTTACCAATGCCCTGTAAAATAATAATATTTTATTCATTACATTTTTTAACTGTTTTGTGGAAATTCAAACCGTCGATCGTGTGGGTGTGGTATTCCAAACTTTAAACATATAGAATCTTGCCAAATCCTTGGCTTTATAAGATACCCTCATATACCAAGTCACTAAACGCAGACAGATGCGTTCGATTAACACAGTCACGTATTGCAAGTTATACTATACTACGAAACTTGCCCGAGTTGTCACTGCTAATTCATCAATATACTTTTGCGACACCAAGACAGTGTTACCAAAGGGTATATAATAGTATCACCCAATAACTGGGTTGTGGAGGTCAGATAGGCAGTCACTCCTTGTAAAATACTGGCTCTCAGCTGCATCTGGTTAGACTGGAAGCGACCCCAACATAACTGGGAAAAGGGTAGGCAGATGATGGATGAGTCTTGTGTTTTAAAATTAATAGAAAAAAAAAATGTTTCTGTACTAAGCCACATACTGCCGTGGCTGTATTTTCAGTAAGTTATACAGGAGTATAGCTTCAAAATCGATAAACGTAGCAAAAGCTTAATTCAACTGCTGAGACACAGACCTTATCAAAACTATAGACCGAACTAACATTAAGATTTAAGTAAGGGACAGTGGAAAGTAGAATCACTTCGCAATTACAGACTGACAAATGTAAGGATATTAGGCACACATGTGCCACCAAGTTCCCGGGCTCCCGAGATCCCTGGGTCCCCCCACCCTAGGCCCCGGGCGGTGGAGGCACCCCACTATGTTAGAATGTAGTTTTGAATTGATTTAGTTTGGTGTTAAGAGCTTAGATTTTATTTCGATTCATTTGAAAATATTGATACAATTTTATGCGTAAATTGTATGGAATTCTCAGTGCTGGTAAATAGGATTAAGCAAATTATGGGTACCTAGACATAAAATAGTTACGGCTAGATCGGTTCACCGAAAAGAAAAACCTAACTTTGTCAGCTCTTTAATTTTGAATCACAAACTTCGGTCTTGTAATAAGAAAAGAAAGGAAGAAATTAAAAATGATTTACCGTCTCAGAAACACATGAATTTAAAAGACAAGTAAGCTCGAATAAAATCATACGTTGAAAGATGAAGGTAAAGACCAAAGATCTGTAATTTCCAATAACACAATTTACTTATACAAATAATCATAAAGAACCCGTCTATTCTGTAAAAATGTCACTGTGAAAACTTATCTGAAGTGAGCTCACTGCAAGTGAGCTGTCAATAGTAACAACCCCTAGTAGAATGAGGATCAAGGAGAACCAAGGTAATCAACATAACCGAAAAATTGCCAAACTTGAGTGACTTTGGGCAGGGCACATTGTTCGCAGAACAGTTGGCCGATTGGGGCCGAAAGGTTCTGGAGTGGCGACCGCGTACCGGAAGACGTAGCGTTGGAAGGCCTCCCACAAGATCGACCGACGACCTTGTGAAAGCCGCAGGAACCCGTTGGACGCGAGAAGCACAAAACCGGTCGAAGTGGAGGTGCTTGGGGAAGGCATATGTCCAGCAGTGGACGTCTTTCGGCTGAAATGATGATGAGGTAGAATGACAGCTCACTTCAACCGCCCTTCATGTACGTTCTCGCGGTGAGATTTCTGCAGAATAGATCGACAGAATACTCCTCTTTCATTACCATAGAAAAACGATTCCACCTACTAAAATATTCAAAAGGGACATTATTAGGAATCTCTGAATCAATATGCAAATAACAACAGGAACTTTAGAAAGCACACATCCCTATATCATCATTAATCTGGCGAATGCTACGGAAACCGTATCTGATTGAATCAGGCAGGTAACCAGAACCTGTGACCTGTGAACCAGTATAAGGACCAAAGGACCAGAGGTCAGATAAGATTGGTTTGGCGTTGATTCGCCGTTGCAGCGCTAGTAATAAGTGAGGAACTTTCGTGCGCCCACGCAACGCCTACGGTGTTGGCCTATCTATGACATGTGGTGAGACCATAGTGGTAGAAGGTGGCTGGGTAATTTTCTATTGTTTAACTGTACCGATTTTCATGATCGGATATGTAATTCCGAATGATCAAGAAACCACAAATAAATGGATTGTTTTGCAGATTTTAATCCCTTCCTATATTTTAAACTACTTTTCAAACTGAGTAGTTAAAACTGTTTTTTTTTCGAACTTTGCATTTAATTAAAAATGTTTTAAAAGCTTTTCCTAACCATCGTCATTTATTTAGTTCTTCAATAGTGGTGGTACTCCATCTGAGTATCTGTACATTATAAGTACCCTTTCGCATCTGCTTTACTGCAATGACAGGTTCTGAAAGAACTTTCAATCGTCTCTATTAGCAAATTGGTTCTGATTAAATAATTTTCACGGCCCCCAAAAACACGAAATGGCATATTAGCGGTACTCTCTTATCCAGTCCTTTCAAAAATTATAATATACAGCCGCCAGCAAATCAAGCTACCCGAAACTGTCAAATTTTCCCAATCCACTTTGACCCTTATGCTTTAGGGATAATGTCGAAAATCTATTAAAGAAATTGGACAGATTGTAGTAGCTTGATGTGCTGACGACTGTATATTTTGCATGTTTTGTTTCTTTTTAATCTTTTATCCAGCATTTTGCAACAATTTTTATTTGTTATAGGCATAACAATCTGTAATGTATATTTTTAAGGGGAAAAACTGGCTCTTCTCCCGAATACAGTTTATACTAGCGCAGAAGCCAAGGAATCTTTTAATTTTGTATACCAAGCTTGTGTCAGTAAATATTAATTTTACCTTGATAAAAGCTTTTCAATAATATCTCAACACATAAGCCGCACTAAAACCTGGTCCTTACCTGAACCTAGGACCATATTTACGGCACAAAGGGCGAAGAAATGATGTCCATACAGCGTGGAGCAACGTGTGAACATCTGGCACACTTCCGCCTTCATACTTGTCTCATTATGCAAGGCTTGACCGGACTGCTATAATACCTATTTAAGATATTTAATGTTTGTGCAATGAACTTTGGAAGACAATGTGGAAAGTTAAGATTGGAGCATAAGGATGAAATTTTATTTACTCATCGAATTGGTTGGGAAGTAAGACTATGGACTGAGAATGGATTTCTGTGACGTTTTCCTTCGCCATCGTCATCATAATGTGGGCTGGTAGAACGCACGCCATTTTGTTTATATTATAACGAACTAGTAATTTGTTCACTACAGCTTGTCAACGTCCTCAGTTAGGGAATTAAGTAAATCCCAACGATTCTGTAAAAATCTTACCGTGACAACTAAGTTGAAGTGAGTTTATTGTGAGCGGTTAATAGTGTTACGCCCTAGCATCTGCCGGTCGATTGTGTAAAAATCTCACCGTGAAATCATAAGTGAAGTGAGCACTTAATAGTGTTAATCCCTAGCGAATGACAGCTCACTCCACGCTCACTTTACCCAAGCTTTCACGGTGAGATGGTTACAGAACCGCACGACTGGTGGAATCACTCACCTCAATTTTCACGGTGAGATTTTTACAGAATAAACAGGCTGGTCACAAAATAAATACTACATTATCAGGTGATTGGCATAATCACCAGGGTTTGCAGAATAGATTACTACTTTTTTTCTTTTTTTTCAATGTGCCTGCTTTTATCCTCGATCACGCCTGATGGAAAGCGACGGATCAGATCTATGATGGAACGAGCATGCCCAGAAGATGTATGTTCACTCTTGCTTTGAAGGCAGACGGGTTAAATGTGGAAGGGAACACAGAAGCTGGCAGAGAGTTCCACGCTTTGGCTGTGCGCATAATAAATGTGGAGGAGAAGCGCTGAGTAGCATGTAATAGTAGTTTCTTGATATGAGCGAAGAGAATGACCAAGCCAACCTGTAAAATATTACTCTTTAGGCACCAGTAGCGAGAAGCAACTTTTTCTTTATCAGGTACCTATACGTGGAACTTAGGACCATCATCATCTGCCGGGCCTTCTACCATCTATGTTGGGGTCGGCTTCCAGTCTAATTGTATTCAGCGGAATACCAGTATTTTACATGGAGCGACTGCCTATATATACGATGCCCTTTGGTAAAACTGACTGTCAGATTTTTGGGTGTCTGTCGGTCCGTAACGACTGTCAAAGACCCACGAATGACAGCCGGGACCAACGGCTTAACGTGCTTTCCGAGGCACGGAGGGGTCTTGGTATGTGAAGATGGTCACCCGTCCACGGACCAACCGCGGCAAGCGTAGCTTAACCTGATCGATCGACCCGTGCGGCTGTTATTACTATACCACAAGCTGCAATCTCCAAATTGTATCCTAAAATTCCCAAGATCCACACATGCCACCAAAACAATGGTCCTAACATAACTCGGCAATATCTTAGGAGGCCATTAAGTTTTCAATAAGCGAGGAAGGGCCACATATTGCAGAATATTCGAGCTCTATTATAATTTTGATACGGGTAAGGGATCGCCAGTAGGAATTAACTTATCACACTGGTACCGCATCTGCATACCTTCAGCATTTATGTGGGGGACGGATTTGGGTGAGTGTATTTTTGTAATTGTAAAGTAAAGATGGATGGAGGTGGCTTTAAAAAATTATGTGTATAGAAAAGGGTGGCACTAAGAAGGAGGATGGTTGTGGAAAAATTAAAAATAAAAAAATAAAAAAAAAATCGGGTGAGGCCTTTGCTCAAAAGTGGGACTAATTAAAAAAAGTGCAGGCTAATTAAAAAAAAAGTGAAGAATTTTTGTTTGGTCACAAAAAATTAAAGCAGAAATTACTTGTTTTATTTTAGGATTTGAGAACTTCGATTTTTAAGGTTTATTGTATCAGCTTAAATATTTTACTTCTGATTTGTGGCAAATTATTTACTTTTTTGGGCAATGGTTAGAAGAAACAAACATTCTTTAAATCATAAAAATGTGGTTTAAAAACTAAACATAGTTTCCTGTATAACTAATAGGTTTCCCTGGTTTTTCTTTGCCTAAATATCGGTTCTGCTACTTTCCACTAATTTCAATAAGGTGTCTAAAATTTCTTGTTAGCTCCAAAATCAATATATTTTACACAATTATAAAATTAAAAAAAATATTTAACAAATTAATAGTTGCCTACTTAATTTTATGATTACAAAACAACATAACTCCAAATACGTCCCTGGCACCACCCTGGTCTGGACACGGGGAGCTAAGACACATATCTCAGACGGGGCTGCAAGAAATGCCCACACCCCAATATGTAGATTTGTACCTCTCCCAGGCGGTGGTCATTATTCTACTGCGATTTATACAGTTGATACTTTGCGACACTAAATTACATCATTGTTTCATCATCTGTCTTTTCCAACTATGTTGGGGTCGACGTCCAGTCTAACCGAATGCAGCTGAATACCAGTACTTTACATGGAGCGACTGCCAATCTGAGCTCCAGAACCCAGTTACTGGGTAATACGCCTTGGTGAGACTGGTAAGCCGAGACCAACGGCTTAGCGTTCTTTCCGAAGTACGGAGGGGTCTTAGTATGTAAAGATGGTCATCCATCCATGGACCAACCGCGTAAGCGTAGCTTAACCTGATTAAAACCAAACCAAATAATTGTTTATTTATCAATATAACATTACTTTATTAGATTGCACAAAGTACAAAAAACACATATAATAATATTGTAAAACAAATGGGTTGGTTCAAACTATTTCTTAACAAATAATTTCCCGAAGATAGAGAAACCTCTGATGAGGATTTCAGGATGCTTGCGATTTTAAATCTTGGGAAGTCCAGTCCATGTGATGCAGGCAGATTCTTAATTCATTCATATCCATAAACTCACACTTTATGCCCTATTGATGCAGGAAGTCTTTATACTTCATAATCAGCCTATCATAACACAAGCCTCCTCTCTGTGACAAGTGGGCCGTAATCCACTACGCGGGACCAGTGCGGTTGGTAGCTGTCACATATTTTCGAATTTTTGGTTCTAGGACATGCCGAATTCCTCACGATGTTTCCCTTCACCGTTTTGAGGTGGTGATGTAATAATTTCCCTTTTCCTTTACCTTTAGGTAGTGCCTGCCTGGGCTCGAACCTACGACTTAAAAATCATCTTTCACCGCCGTTAACACTGGGCTACCACTACTCTAAAGTAGTTTTAATAATAGTAATTACGTGGGTGGATCAAATATAAACCGGACTTAAGTAAAAAAAAATACGCACGTAATACTCGTAAAAAAAGGAACATATTTTATTTTTCTACATAATCTCCCCTTCTATTGACACATTTTTCCCAGCGAAGGGGACGGTTGTGCCTTTAGCCAATTGCACACAAATGATACCACTATCTGGCCAGTGTGAAAACGGCGTCCTCCACTTGAATTTTTTTTGTGCCATTCCTACACTTGGGTATTCTTATCGAACTGTAGAGTCAAAGGATGCAAAATTTCGGAAGGTTTTATACACTCCCGTATTAAAAAAATTATGTTAAGTCGTTGCTCAACAGACTTATATACCTCCTGCTCATACATGATGCTACTGGCGCGCAATAAACTAAAGTGAGCCGGAGCAGTATACCCCCTTCCCCTAGATGATCCCCCTAACACATACAACAGCACCAAGCGCGTCACTTCACTCAGCGGCCAGTAATAAAAAAAGTCCTGTTTATATTTGATTCACTTAATACATTCAGTCTTCAGCTTTTTAATAGATATACACTGTTTGCTCACTTTCAATAACATTAACTCAATTAGCAAGTATCAAAATCAAACTATCTCCGACCCGCGGACGAATACCTCTACCCAATCAGCACGTAGAAGGGAATGTTTTGTCTGCTTCGACTCGGGTTATTACCAAGTGTGCCGTGTGACGATGCCTCGTGCCTCTGCCTCGTGGCTCGTGCCTCGACGGCATATGCCTCAAATATCCCTCATTGCGGACGACATGTTTCGATTAAGACAACCCTTCTTAGCTTAGGAGATAGGATGTTTGAATAATGTGTAGCAAGTTAATCGGGGTATTTATCTCGAAGTGAGTTACGTTTCACGGTGAAGGCAGAGGTAAGGTAACCTGTAACTTTTATCGTAAGGTTTTTTATTGAGCAATAATTTAACGTAGTATGTATGTGTATTATGTTTATTGAAAATGAACCCAAGATTATGCCATAAAAGTACTTTTACATCACATTTTTGGTGACTTTCAAATGGTCTCTTTACAATTTTTTTTTATATTTTTGGTATTTTTAAGAATATTAGATATCACGTAACATTATTTACTAAAAAATTAAAAAAACAGCTGCATCCAGTTAGACTGGAAGCCGACCCCAAGATAGCTGGGAAAAGTCTAGGCAGATTGATTAATAACAAATAAAAAATTAAAATAATTAGATAAAGTTTGTACCCCGTTGCACTAAACCCAAAAAAACAGTGACGCTTCCACACCAATTATAAACCCACCAAGTAACAGATACACTCAAAATTCGACTCCCTAGCTCCCTGACTAGGCTATCGTCTCAAGACTCCGCAGGGTTGTCCAACACAGACGCCAATAATATAATAATATGAGCACTGTGATTGTCGTATGTGCGTCTAAGGGAATTATTAATGCCGTCCTGCCCCCAACGGGCAAGGAGGACGAGCTTATTTAAATAGTTACGGAGACCGGACTGTAAGGTTAGAATCTTTGATTTAACTAAGGCATTGAAGCAGAAAATTGACTTAAGATTTCAGACGTGTTTATGTTGAATTATTTGTTGGTTATGTTGGTGTCGGAGATGTATTGCAGTCTTGTTATGTTCGTTTGAGAGTTGGGAATCTTTTATGATGTTCAAATAAAGCTTTGGTGTGGACTACTGTTTTCGTTAAAATTTTATCCGAGCGAAGACTTTTAGACCATTGCATTCATAAAATTGGCCTTTAGGCCTAGAAAGAAAAGGAAAAAAAAAGCTGTCGAGGGAGAAAATCTGTTTATTTTAATAATGAGATTTTCATAGCGTTCTGTGGCCTTTAGTGCTATTCCGAAATAATTTGACCGTGAAAACTTAGGTGAAAGCTCACTTCACCATAGTTATTACGGTGAGATTTTTTACAGAATAGACAGGCTGATTGCACCTACACTTATTAGGTAGTTTCTAACATTTTCTGGGACTTCATTTTTGATATTCTTTGGAATAACAAGTCAAAGGAAATCAAGCACCACTATATTTCCTCCTGCACTTTCCTTAGAAAAATCTCAAATAATTTTACCCTTATAAAATACTAGCTGTACCTTGCCGATTGA
This sequence comes from Eremobia ochroleuca, assembly GCA_949629135.1. Classification (NCBI taxonomy): domain Eukaryota; kingdom Metazoa; phylum Arthropoda; class Insecta; order Lepidoptera; family Noctuidae; genus Eremobia; species Eremobia ochroleuca. The sequence continues at coordinate 5,211,140 of OX451402.1, read as the reverse complement.
CCCACATACGTTTCGATTCCGTGTATATCTGTGAATATCGAGATCAAAAGTAAGAGCTTTCAGTAACAGCTATATAGGCACCTATCAAATTTCATCGCAATCGATTCATTATTATAGTTTCTGCGTGAAGAAGTAACAAACATATCATATATTTCCCGCTGCGCTGCGTGGGGCCACACCGGCCACTTTTGTTTAGATTGACATTTTTAAATTTGTAAGTAATATCTTTTGAATGGAATGACCGATTTGCATAATTCAAAAAGTAATCTACAGGTATTGAAACAGTCTTGAATACAATTGATTTATTTGGATAAGGATTAATACAAAGGTATGGATAACATGGTCTGATTTTGGTCGGCATTGCTATCAATTTTTAAAATGTAAAAAAGTAGTTATAGTGACATAACTACAATAGTTGGACATATGGTATAACAAAGTGTTTTGTAGATATTGATATGTTCTTTAATATTGTAGAACATTTTTTTTCTATCATCATTAGTTTCCGCAGCGCATGCGATGAAATACATTTTATGGCTGATTTTTTTACATCTTGGGTTACATTATTCAAGTTTTAGTAGAGACCCCTCTATTTTTCTAGTAATAAATATAGCCTATATTACTCAGGGATAGTGTAGCATTCTAAGGGTGAAAAATTTTGTTGAAATCGATCCGTTAGTTTTTGAATTTATTCGTTACAAACATACATACATACATACAAAAATGCAAATCTTTCCTCTTTATAATATTAGTGTAGATTTATAATCTAAAACATTTATAATTTGTATGCAACATTCGTCAGCCCTCAAGTCTTGTCGCGCGGTAGCCGGACAATGAAATATTTGCTCATTAGCCTGTTTACTGATTAATTGGGCGTCTTAGTGTGTACGCAGTGATGGCGGGTGATTGGTTTTGATATACGTAAAATTTTCACAGAAAATAATACTGCAAAAATCGAAATATAGGTTTACAAACAGGCCGATGATCTATCTAATTAGAACCGCCATGAGACATTAGCAACACACAGGAAAAAGACACTACAACACGCGTACTGCGTATTGTAGTGTCTTTGGTCAGTTAAATTGTGACTTTTTGACATCAATCAATGAAGAACATTGGGTTTTGGCTACTTTGTATTAGTATGTGTATATTTTTAAGGTTAAATACCCAAAGGGTGCCACAGTTGATTAACGTACAGACGCCAGCACATCAAGCTACCCGAAACTGTCAAATTTTCCCAATCAACTTTGAACCTTTTGCTTTAGCGATAAAGTTGAAAATCTATTAAAGAAATTTGACAGATAGTAGTGGCTTGATCTGCTGGTGTCTGTACACATCTCATGATTGTGTAGTTTTACTTTTTAGACGAGAACAGCAAAAGTGCTTGGCGGTTTCTTCAAAAATATAACTGAGTAAGTACTTATTAGTAAGTACACGGAGAGAAAATTCTTAGAAAAATTACTGTGCTCGTCACTGTAAAGTGAGTGCAAGTGACATCTACAGAAAATTTTCTGAGTGAGATTGGGAAAATATCACTATTTTTCCAATACATTTTACTGTACAACATAAGAATTTTTACTGTGCTAGCATGGGAATTTTTCCATTACCACTCAAATGCACTCAGATTATGAGACAGCACAGTAATTTTTCTAAGAGTTTTTCTCTCCGTGTAAATATCTGGCAAAATCAAGAAAAGGCTTAGAAAGACAAAATCCGTTGAACTAAATCTTTAATTCCTCGCTATCACTGGGCCCTCGAGTAAGCTTGCCGGCTCTTAGCCATTGTATTGTTTATACGGCAGATATAATGTGTTTTGTCGGTAGCTGTGATACGGTGCTAAGCCCAGTAAATGGATGCACCAGGAATGTGGATAAATTAGTACATAATCTTATACGAGAGACAAGACGTTGCTGAGGGAACATGGACTGAGGTTTAGAGACTTTGGTGCGGACGCAACTGGCATGGCCACCTACTGGGCTGGACTGATTTAGTATTACGTATAAATCAGCCATAAATAAAAAAAAAAAATAAAAAAACAAAAATAAATAAATCATCATCTGCCTAGCCTTTTCCCAACTATGTTGGGGTCGGCTTCCAGTCTAACCGGATCCAGCTGAATACCAGTATTTTACATGGAGCGACTGCCTATCTGATCTCCACAACCCAGTTACTGGGTAGTACGATACCCTAGGTAAGACTGTTTGTCAGACTTTCGGGCTACTGACGACCCGTAACAACTGTCAAAGATCCACGAATGACAGCCGGGACCAACGGCTTAGCGTGCTTTCCGAGGCACGGAGGGATCTTGGTATGTGAATATGGTCACCCATCCTGGGACCCAACTGCGGCAAGCGTAGCTTAACTTGATCGATCGATCCGTACAACTGTTATTACTTAGCCACAAGCCCCTCTATATATCTAATTAATGAAAACCTATATTCATTAAATTTAACTGACAGACAACTTACAGCCTGAACCGCTGGATCTAGAAGCACGAAATTTTGCACAAGTTCCTTGTGTAACGAAAGTGAGCAACTAAAGAAGAATATTTGAAAATCCACTCCCTATAAGGGTTAATTGGGGATAAAAGTTTTTATGGAAATTTGTCATTTTTGCCGATGGGGAATCCCATCGGGCACATTGCTTATGTACAGGGTGTTTGGTACGATGACCGACACAACTTTCTTAGGGATAGGAAGTGTCATATTATCCTAGTTTTCACCCACAACACTTGTCTTAAGTGTCACGGGTAATTGAAATAGTAACATGTTTCTTTTTAATCACCCGTAATATTGTCACAACTTTTTTGTTTGTGGTTGTAATAGAGCGCAACAGTTTTTGGTGTTATCTGCAATGTTAATTTAAGTACAATTCGTTCTTTAAAATAACTTGGGGTCTGCTAAAGTCGTAAAATTGTGTTAAGCAATGAAACATTTAGTTTAAAAATTAAGAATAAAAATGAAAAATAAAACAATTTCGTGCTAGCAAACGACGTCTCCAATCCCACAAAAGATTGTATCGGTCCTTATACCAAACATCCTGTATAACACACACCTTTTACCCATGCTGCAGTGCTATTCTGTAAAAATCTCACCGTGAGAACTTAGGTGAAGTGAGCGGGAAGTGAGCTCTGTCATTACGTAATGATAGGTATTGACACTATTAAGTGCTTACTTCACTTATGATTTCACGGTGAGATTTTTACAGAATCGACCGGCTGTAGTATTATTTTGCTATCATATTTTTTTAAAGGTATCAGTGTAAAATATTATTGCCCGCAATTATAAGACCTCCAGTGATATTTCGAACAAAACGGCCGATAATTATTCTTCCATTACCTATTCGAAATGACCATCCACTTGCCGTTTGAAACCAAAAGGTAACTCATTAATAAACGTTTAACCCAAACACAAAACCGATAAACAAATAATTCCCTTTGAAAATCCACACGTAATATAACCAAGAAGAATCCTCGTTCCATCCCCTTCTTTTAAGTACAGAGTGAGAGAGAGGAAAGGTACCTTTATTGGTCTCACATGAACATAATTGTCGAATACAGATGTCGCAAACCCAACCGAGATTAATTCTAACAAGGGACGCACTATAATTATACGGGTTATGTGGTGGTCCAAGTTAGAAGAGGCAGCGTTCAAGATAACAAATAGGTTTCAATTCAATGCTCCAACATCAGTCGTGCGGAGAATAAACATGCTCAATTACATATGTATGTAGATATATAAGCAATTAATATTCCAAAATCTATGCTTTTTTTCAATGTGACATGCGACCATCGTGCATATTCGACTGTAAGACTGTGACTTCAGCATCAGAATCTTCCAATCTAGTGTTAGCAAAGTGAATTAAGAATTTCAACCTTTCTTACCTTTCAAACCACGATTTGGACTTGATCACATTGACAAAATTATTGAGTATAAATGACTGTGAAAAATTCTTTCGTGTTGAGCCGACTGAAGACTTAGGCAAGTGAACTTGATGTGATTTGCGTGAATGTGACGCATGTTTTCTACCAGCAATGACCTGTTCTTGCAAAGATGCGACGCACGCAAGGAACATTTTTAAGACGCACAGCTTAGTTGTACTTATTATTGTTTGTTACAAAAGTAGTTATTTTTCCAGTTTGTTTTGATTGTTGTTGTTTAGTTGTCATCTGCCAGTGTCGCGGGCGCATCTTGATTGATGTATTATATGTATTGTCAAATGTCAATGTCGATTAATGTGTGTTGTCTTTGGTCCCTGGCCCTGACATCAAGCGCTTGAGTACGAGGCTTTTGACTACGTTTTATATTTTATGTCTTATTTTATTTATTTTTTATTTTTTTTTATTTGTAACGTGCGTTTTGTTTGTGTATAAAAAACGCTTTTTCTTTCTTTCTTTCTTTCTAGTGCTAATATGGCATTAAGTTGAATTACAGCTCACTACAGCTAAGTTTTGACGGTGAGATTTTTAAAGTATCGGTCGGCTGGATTGGATTCAACATTGGGAACAACGTGACTACTCCCTCTCTCTCTTGTACCACAATAACAATCCGTGTATTACACACGTAGGCGCCGATGGCGACAGATCACGTGATCGCCAATAATCCCCGCCGCGGCAGGCACACACGAGCTCCTAATCTGGGGATGAATCCGCAAATATTGCCGTGTATTTGTATTGCTGGCTAAATTATTGTTGTTAAATTTATTTTATTTTGAACTTGTTGGAGATGATTTATTTGGAGCGTGTTGTTAAAGTCTATCTTATTATAAAGACGCATCATAATATAATATGATGGGACCTTTAACGGACACTAGAGAATTTTATCAGATGACCTATCAAATAGCAATCTGTGGTGTCTGGTATATACATGATAAGTCCAAAATAGTACATTACGATACGCGTGACTTAAGCAGTCCATTATTTCACGGCGTGAAATTAGCGCCAGAGCGTACCGAGGGTGGTAACGTCGTGCATTAATACACTATTTCAGTCACACGTAAGTATCGTATACTATTTTGTAGCTCATGTGCCCCAAACATGCACTTAAGTCACCCTTTTCTGTGTTAAAACGAGGACTACTTAAGTCACAGAAAAGCGTAGCTTAAAAGCGGGTTTAGGTCACACAGTGCTATAAATCTGATTTTACACTATGAGCATTTGGAACTTTCAATACAGCTACAAATTGGAATAGTTACGTTTGTTGATCAAACTGTTAAATGTACTTATAGCAGTAGGAGAAATTAAAGAATACGCCAAAAGAACGTAAAAATACTTCAACAAAAGAAAGAATAAAGAAGAAGATAAAGTATTTATTGCGATTCGTACACGAATATCACAAACTAAACTAAACACAAAAAAATAAATAGAATTATAAAAATAATAAAGAAAAATGCGATAGGTAATAGAGTAGAATGTCTCTAAGTTGCCAAAACTCTGTAGAGAAGAACCTGTATTGTACAGTGTACTTTTATAAATTAACAGTAAAAGTCTTATTAACTTTATTTTTAAATACTTTGTTTCAGATACTGACGTATACTTTACGGCGGAAGAAGGAGAAAACCAACCACAAGAGATAGACAGATAACAAGGATAAAACCGCATCAGCAAAACACTGTCAATTGCTTCACCCCTTAAAAGCACTAGATTAGTCTTTTTTTTTACTCCTTTTCATCTTAATCTTAAACATCGTTTATAAATATACCCCTAGTAAAACGTTAGATTTGCAATCCTGAAATCGAAAATAGTACACATTAATTTAAACACCAAACAAGTTTTACCCACATTAGCTTTACAAGCAAAATTCGACAATCCAAAGTCCTGTCCGTCCAAGTGATATGTAAATATATGATAATGTACCACCATTTCACAACTATGTCCTGAAACTAGGGACCCATAAGTTTACGTGTTTATACAGAGGCAGATGTGGGCCTAAAATTAATATGTTTTGACTCCATTATCATTACAGATGTGCGTATTTGCATGATGTATTCACGCTAAGGTTGGGTTTTAGGCCGGAATTGGCAAAGGTAATGGATATTGGATTAAGAAGCTTTTAAATATTTTGTTTTAATCAGTACGTCATGCCTGTTATGATTTACGGAGCCGAAACACGTTACGGCCGGTCCATATATTCATGCTATGCTTAGAGCTTCTCTGAGGGATATAATCCGGCAGAGAATCAAAGCTGTCGACATAGCTCACATAATAAGCAAAGTGAAGTGGTGATGGGTCAGCCAAATTAGCCATAGAACTGATGACCTTTGGGGTACACCTGTTCTTGAGTGGATACCGCGAATCGGTAAACGTATTATGTCATTGTAATGATTGCGGGAAGACTTGATTGTCCCTATATGAGGCACTGTTGTAACCGGCATGTTGCTAAGGTCTAATAGCTACTATCCTATTTTGACATTTATCCTAATTTTACATTTAATCGTTTTGTGATTGCTCATTTTGTAATTGGATGTTTTAATACTATGATAATTTAATTTGATATTTATTAATTTATTCTTTATCGATTGTGTATTTTTTTTATTAATTTAATTAAATAATGTTTGTGATGTAATTCTGACCATTTTGGATTTGGCTAGTCGAGCAATAATTTATGTGTTTTGTATTTGTATTTGCATTTTTATATACATATTTTTGTTTTATATGGGTCACAGACCTGAAATAAATGAAATTATTATTATAGGACGCCCTCAGGCTAGTTGGATAGATGATATTCGCAGGGAGCAGCGGGAGTCAAGAGTCGACTCCCGGCCACCGTAGGCGCGGGCTTGCGGGCGAGCAATGGGCAGTTCGCCGTCCGGTAAGGACCAGGCCCGGGTCGACGGCGCGTTGTGTTCCACGCGCGCCTCAAAGAGTTGTCAGCAATAACTGACGGGGTCCGCTGGGGCCGATGCTTGCCAGGGTCGGGGGTTGTTCGAAAGAGGTACCGTGGCCCTTGGCACAAGCAACTGAAGGAACACGGGTGGGTTTTGGTCAGTAAAAGTCTGACACGCCCTCCCGCTCCGGGAGAATTTATTTGATAATTTCCCACCCAAAAAAAAAACAGGCCTATGTCCAGCAGTGGACTGCAGTAGGCTGACGATGATGATTGTTTGTTTATTGTTTTGTTTTTTGTACTTTCGGTTTTGAACCGAAGTCGAACCCGAACTCCACCGAAAGCAATGACCGGCTTGGCTAATTAGTCGGTCATTTTGTAACCGACTCACCCGAGTCCTCGAGTCACCTAGTCGGCCTATCTATTCTTTCTTTCTATTCTATTCTATTCACATAATTTGGCCCTACACTCCGCACTCCTTTCAATAGAAATGCAAAAGTAATACCCCTCAGTAAACTATGACCATCTGAACATTAAAGACGACAGACACACATTTAAAACACATTAGTACTTGCTATATATCAATAATATTGTGTCGCGGAAATTGAATCCGTCTAATATATTTGTACGTGGAGGTGCGAGCGTAATGGCTTTGGAGTTGGTATATTCTTATTTTGTTCTGTAATACGACTGGTTCATAGGATAAAAATACCGACACTTTCTAAAGCTTCCTGTGAAATATTAGGTATGTTTCAAGCGAGCTTATTTAACATGGAGAAAATTATGTAAATAATAATTTCTTCTATTGCTTTGATTAAACCGGACTTGCATTGGAGAAATAAACTGAAAATGGATAGGTGAGCCTATAATAATTAACCCGGCGTCATTGAGATGGGGTCAAAATTACCCAGCTGCTTTAAAAAATTCTAATATTTTTGAAAGTACGCGCGCGACGTTGCCGTTCTGTGCAGTAGCTGGAGCCAATGTTGTACTTTTTTTTATTGTAATTTTTTTGAGTTATTTTAAAAGTTGATTACACTGTTTACGAATTTTCTTAAAAATTATGGAAATACCATTTATTAAATATATGGGTAATATGGACCCACCTCAACATTCGTGTAACTGTTTCCTACCACAATGACGCCGGGTTAACAACATCGACACGATGGTATGGCAAGGTTAGAACCAAAGTGGTATAGTCGAATCTATTCTTTGAATGTCATAACTCCAAAAAAAAAAGATTTTCAGAAGAGCTTTATTGACGGCTCTGTGCCGTTCGAGAAGAAAAAAGTGGCATTCTTTTTTATGACCTCATGGCTTGTCATATCATCATCATCTGCCTAGCCTTTTGCCAACTATGTTGGGGTCGGCTTCCAGTCTAACCGGATGCAGCTGAATACTAGTATTTTACATGGAGCGACTGCCTATCTGACCTCCACAACCAAGTATCTAGGTAATACGATACCCTTTGGTAAGACTGATTGTCAGACTTTCGGGCTTCTGACGACCCGTAACGACTGTCAAAGATCCACGAATGAGAGCCGGGACCAAGCTTAACGTGCTTTCCGAGGCACGGAGGGGTCTTAGTACGTGAAGATGGTCATCCATCTACGGACCAACCGCGGCAAGCGTAGCTTAACCTGATCGATCGACCCGTGTGGCTGTTAATACTTAGCCACAAGCCCCATGACTTGTCACATATACGAATATAATAAAGCTGAAGAGTTTGTTTGTTTGAACACGATAATCTCTGGAACTATCAGTCGGATTAAAAAAAAATATATATACAACGTGTAACGTTAAATGCGCAAAACCTCACACACCCCAACTGATTTTTAATTCAATTGACCTATTTCAGAGAGAAAATAAGTCATTAAAAAAATTGTAAAGGTTTTATGTGCTGTTTTAGTTTTACTGACCATTCTGATCGTTTCTTGCGTCTGCGACGACGCTTTACCGAGGGAGGAGTCATCACCGGGCCGCTGCGCCGCGCTGACCTTGGCTTGCTTGACCTATTAATAAATTGACACGGCAACGTTTTTAATGAAGATTTTTTTGAAAAATGTGACCTATATTAAAAAGTGGTTCAATTAATTCTGCTCGTTATTCTGATCAAACTATTTTCAGGTTTTGCGCATTTAACGTTACACGTTGTATATGTTTTCATTTGATAGCCAAATTCTTGAGGAAGGTTATATACGAGGGACCTTTAGGAGCTGACCAAAAGTTAGAAAGAACGCTTCGCAAAAACAAAGTGATATGATATCGCTGGTGGTTGATGCGATGCCACGCGGTGGGTCGGGGGCCGAGGGAGTTTTATAAAAATGTGGCTGTTATTGTAGTATACTAGCTGCGCCTTGCTTTTTCACCCGCATAAGTGTCGCTCCCGTGGGAATATCGGGATAAAAAGTATCCTATGTGTAAATCCCGGCTATAAACTATATGTGTACCAAATATTCATGTTATTGTACTTTTGTGTGTTGTGCTGTCTTTTGTGTGCGCCAAATAAATGCTTTATCTATCTTATCTATCTTATCTAAATTTCATCCAAATCCGTTCAGCCGTTTGAGCATGAAGAATTAACAAACATACACACACACACACTCTCAAACTTTCGCCTTTATAAATTACTAGCGACCCGCCCCGGCTTCGCACGGGTGTAATGCTGATCACTGCATAGTATAAAACAAAGTCGCTTCCCGCTGTCTGTCTGTTTCTATGCATGCTTAGAGCTTGAAAACTACGTTACGGATTTTGATGCGGTTTTTTTTATAGATAAGAGTGATTCAAGAGGAAGGTTTATATGTATAATACATGCATAATATAGGAGAGAAACACTGATAATTTTAGAGCCATTATTTCTCGGCCGACTCCCCGGCCGGTAACGCCCGCATTTTAAATCTGTAATATCTTCGAAAATATTAATTTAAATTACATGCTGTAAAGGGCCATAATTATTTATATGAAATGCACAATGTTTTTAAGGTACTTAATTGGATAAGGATTAATGCTGTATTGCCTAAAAATTTTTCTTAGATAAGCCATTATTTCTCGTAAAAAGTAGAGGATAAAAAATGGTTATTGTGGGTTATCCCTAAGAGATAGACATATACCATCGCGGACTTTTTTGTAGAACTTTTTAAAGTGTACAATACTGTAGTACATTATTTTGATCTATCTCGAATGGTTAAGCCAGCGTTTACAATGTAAGCGCAAAAAAATGTGTTTATTTACGACATCATATTAGAAAGCTCTAAAATTATCAGTGTTGCTCTACTATATTATGCATGTATTATACATATAAACCTTCCTTTTGAATCACTCTATTTATTAAAAAAAACGCATCAAAATCCGTTGCAGAGTTTTAAAGATCTAAGCATATATAGGGACAGACAGACAGGGAAGCGACTTTGTTTTAAACTACATATGTAGTGATTTGTGTGATTGTGTATCTTACCACTTCCACGCGAACGAAGTACAACTGTAATAATTACGTCATATCAGAATTTTCATAGCTCCTAAAAGTGGTGTCACACGTAACAAGTCCCCACATCTCACAGTATCGAGATTATTAATTCGGATATGAATCCGATAGCCAGCGGGATATAAGCATCGAGTTATCGTAATCGAGAATCGCTCCTCGATATATCGAGTAACTCGGTGTATGAGTTACTTTAGTATAACGAAGGATGTTTTACTCGCCTCGGGTTTTTATGATTAAAATGTGGGGTGGATACTGTGTCCGTTTTTATTTATGTTGTTACAAGATTTGGGCTTCTGTAAATGGATGTAGAATTTTTGGAAAATTAAGAGGTAAAGTACTTTGAAATCTTTATCATCTAGTCTAGAGAAAGACCTAAAACAAGCTGCCCGTGCTTGTTGGAACGACGTTCCATATTGCATATTATCCTCTGCACACTTGAATGAGAGCTAGACTGAAAAAAGTGTAACATTTTGACCATCACGAAACTTTTGTTACGTAACAAAAGTGTACAAAAGCGAATGATCTTCGTTCCAACCGGGTATCCCACGACACCTCTCGTTTTTTATCTTTCTCTGAAACGAAATATTGAAACATCCACAAAAAATAAATGCATTATTGAAGCCTTAAAACGATAAACCAAGCCAAGCAAAAATAACCGCCCAAGTGCGAGTTGGACTCGTACACGAAGTGTTCCGTACCACAAGGTAAAAAACGCCGCCAAAAAACAATTTCTTGTATGGTGGTCACCATACAAAACATGTGATTTACTCGGCGATTTTTAGGCCTTTAATTTTTAACTTTATTTTGTTGTTTATTCCTTGTTATAGCGGCCAACTCTGTAAAAATTTCAACTATCTACCTATTACGGTTCATGAGATACAGCCCGCTGACAGACAGACTGACAACAAAGGCTTGGTAATAGAATTCCGTTGGCATCCTTTGGGTACGGAACCCTAAAAAGAAGTTGAATCAGTTACTTATGAAACAGACCACAGACCACTTAAAACCAACTTTAAGACAACACGATCATAGCAGTATATAATCCTAAAGATACAACACAAACCAAAAACTAAACACTCAAATGAATACTCAAATGGAATATATACACATAAAAAACTCAAACAAATACGTCTGATAAACGTACAGCTTTGCCGGACTACTATACAACACAAAGCAAAAACTAAACACTCAAATGGAATACATACACATACAAAACTCAAACCAGTACGTCTGATAAACGTACAGCTTTGCCGAACTACTATACAACACAAACCAAAAACTAAACACTCAAATGAATACTCAAATGGAATATATACACATACAAAACTCAAACCAGTACGTCTGATAAACGCACAGCTTTGCCGGACTACTATACAACACAATGCAAAAACTAAATACTCTAATGAATACTCAAATGGAATATATACACATACACAACTCCAACCAATACGTCTGATAAACGTACAGCTTTGCCGGACTACTACATGAGGACTTGTCAGTCGGTGCAGTTACCGAACTTGTAATCCGACATCTTATTCTGATAGAATAATTATGTTTGTTGTATCGTCTGCCAAGTTTCACCTTCTAATTCGTTCGCTATCTAATTTAATTTAACCGAGTAGATGATCATTGAAAAGTAATAATGAAAACTTACCAATGTTAAGGATTAACTTCTGCCGGTCGATTCTGGAAAAATCTCACCGTGATAACTAAGGTGAAGTGAGCTCAGAGTGAGCTGTTAGCCATGCTGATACTAGGGATTGACACTATTGACGACTCACTCCACGCTCACTTCACCCAAGTTTTCACGGTGAGATGGTTACGGAAACGCAGGGCTGTTCTTCTTCTTTCATCCGAGACCTCACCCTCCACCAGTGTAGCTTTTTATTAACCTGTGGAAACAAATACCGTAGCTATTAGCTAAAATAACAGTCGTACAAACTAATGAATAACTATTTATTATGTATTATTTAAAAAGTACTATTCAAATATGCGATCTAACTTAAACACACGCCATAAAAATAGATTACATCTTCCACACTCTCGGATCAAAATGCTTTACCATAGTCCATATTACATGGCAATAAAAATTTTCAACAAGTTACCGGAACAAATAAAAGAAGAAACCAAATTCAACCAATTTAACAGGAAATTAAGAGACTATCTAACACAAAAATGCTTTTACTCGGTCGCAGAATACCTAGAAAAAAAAAAAGTAAATACCGCCCATTGTATATTTTGTAGTGTTTGATGTATTTTTTTATGCTAAAATTATTTTTATTAATATGTTGCTGTGCCCTAACCGGATTTCATGTTGGAACATATCTATTCTTGTAAGAACTAAATGTACATTTGAATTTGAATTTGAATCTTATTTTCTAAATCCGTGAAAAACACTCTAAATCCAAATGATTTCACTAATTTTAAATAAAATATATATAGAAAAATATCCCTGTCTTGCCATAAAAATCACTTCTTTTCAACAAATACAACAACGAACCCTGTAAATAAGGCTGTACACACACAGCTGATCGTCCACTGCGCATTACAGAATCGGCTGACGATCGGAGAACGTTGCAAATCTCACGTATTTGATCGCTCGTTGATATACTTGTATTGTTACATATGGATTGCATATCTCTATGGAGCCGTTAGACCACCCGATTGAATGAGAAATATACAACGTGTAACGTTAAATGCGCAAAACCTCAGACCCCCAACTGATTTTTAATTCAATTGACCTATTTCAGAGAGAAAATAAGTAATTAAAAATTTGTAAAGGTTTTATGTGCTGTTTTAGTTTTATTGGCCATTCTGATCGTTTCTTGCATCTGCGACGATGCTTTATCGAGGGAGGAGTCGTCACCGGGCCGCTGCGCCGCGCTGACATTGGCTTGCTTGACCTATTAATAAATAAACACGGCAACGTTTTTAATGAAGATTTTTTGAAAAATGTGACCCATATTAAAAAGTGGTTCAATTAATTGTGCTCGTTATTCTGATCAATTGATTGGGTTATACTATTTGTGCGTTTTGCAACTCTCAAAACGGTGAAAGGAAACATCGGTAGTAAAATGGCATGGAACCTACAATTCGAAGACATGTGACATCTACCAACCCGTACTGGGCTCGCGTGGTGGATTACGGCCCATTCCCTTTCACCGAGAGGACGCGTGTGGCCCAGCAGTGGCTTATTATGATGATATTGATGATACTATTTGCAGCGGATTGGAAGCAGAATGAGATATAAGGAATCTGATGAGACCTATGGCAAGGTGTAGGATTGTACAGGTTAGTAAAAAGAAAATACAGTACCTGACAGTGTATTATGTTAAAGCCTCGTTTACGACGCTCTAAAAATCAAACACTAGTTCATAATGTCCCTTATTTTACTGAGTCTGACTTTGTAAGCATCTAGCCAGTCAGTCTTCATTTGCAACATTTTACCGGATCGTGATGGTGTCATATACACATGATGACATTACGAGTATCATAAACCAACTTTAGCCAACTTACAATAAAAAATATCCTATTTGAATTTAATTCAAATAACAATTATTGCAGTACAAACAGCTCTATAACCATACAATAGCTCAAACACCCGATGTGTACAAATCAAATAGGCCGCGTCTTGGTAGCCAATCAACAATTTCAAGATGTTTGCCCAGAGACTGTCTGTCTGAGCATCTCACAAGACAGCCGGGATTATATGCCGGCATTGTATCTGGAGAAAACGTTAGGCATCTTGGAATATCATTTGAATTTGGTTGAAGGATATTTGTTGGAGATTTGGTCAAGGTATTTGATGCTTCTGTGAATGTGAGCAAATTATTTGGGAGTAAGCTCGTTGGCTAGTGTTTGATTTCGTTTAGAGTGAAAATCATTTGTACCGAAGGGAGAGTTCAATGTAGAAAGAATACTCTTCTACGTGCATATGCACGTACCACGTACCTAGAAGTTTCCTAGAAGAGCGGTGACCACACTAAACTTAACAGTCGTAGTAACGACTATCATGAAAATGACGACAGCGACAAAAATTTAAATCGTTAGATTTACCCTACAGCGCCAAAAGATAGTCGCATTCCTGTTTCGTTTTGACACCTCTGACGCACAATGACGCAGTGACTTGATTTGATTGTAATAATGTGTGAGCTCACTCTTCAGTCTGTATTTACTAAGTACGGTCAGAGCAAATCTAGCGATTTAAATCTTTGGGGTTTGACTTAATATCAAATACTGGTTTAAATGACAATTTTTCGCGACGGCCGTTATAATAAGACGGAACCGCTGTCTTAGGAAATCATAGTTTAAGCATGAAGATATGGATATGCGTAACACAAAAGTGAATGATTTTCGACAACCAGCTACCAGAAAACTCGATAGCTACACGTATGTGTGATAGCCATTCACTACCTCACGCAAACCCGAACACCAAAACTTTGTAAAAACCGCATGTGTTTGGAGTATAATTATAGGGTTTTTTTCTTAAATCCCAAGGGAACAGCCGTGCGATTCTGTAACCATCTCACCGTGAAAGCTTGGGTGAAGTGAGCATGGAGTGAGCTGTCATTTGCTAGGGACTAACACTATTAAGTGCTCACTTAACTTCTGATTTCACGGTGAGATTTTTACAGAATCGACCGGCGGCTTCCGATTTGCCGAAACTGCATTCAGTTATGACGCATAATCAGCTTATTATGTTCTTACTGCTGGGACACAGGCCTCTCTGTGAGAGGGAATGGGCCGTAATCTACCACGCGGGTCCAGTGCGGGTTGATAGATGTCACATCCTCGAATTTTTTGTTCCAGGTCATGCCGGTTTCCTCACGATGTTTTCCTTTGTTTTAGAGCTGTGGTGATGAAATAATTTACACAAGTAAGCGCCTGTCTGTGTTCGAACCGTCGACAACTCCTAAGTCACGGCTTCCCCTATTAATCCTGACTTAATAATAGCAACGCATTTATACCTCATGTGGCATTACCTTTATGATCAAATTAAAGTGATGATTATAATAATTATGATGCGAGCTGTTAGCATCCGTTGAGGCCGGAGCATAATGCTTGATATGATGAATAATTCAAATGTATTGGAGATTGTATCTCTACGTACGTGTTCGGAAGAATATCATTAGGTTGGTGTCATTAGGTAATTTAGGTATGTCACTTAAATAGCTGAATTGATGTAAGGGAAGGTGTAACTTAACTGGTTAATTGCGTAATTTAGAAAGGAAATATTTCACTGATACTGTAAAAGCTTATTGACTTTCTAATGATGGACACTTTTTTTCTTTAAATGAGTTAACCTCCATAAAGTTTTTGCAATTCTAATGATGCACACTTTCTTTTTATTTGACTATTTGGTATTTTAAGCACACCAAAATAGGAATTATTTGATTTTTCACAAAAGAGTTCAATCATTCATTATACTAGTATTAGTGTGTTCAATAATATTCTTAGAAGCGCAAAATGGGAATTATTAGGGAGTTCATATAAATACATGCCATTTAGAGGGGCTCGTGGCTAAATAATAACAGCCGCACAGGTCGATCGATCAGGTTAAGCTACTCTTGCCGCAGTTGGTCTGTGGATGGGTCTTTACATACCGACACCCACCCGTGCCTTGGAAAACACGTTAAGCCGTTGGTCCCGGCTTTCAGTCATAGATCTTTGACAGTCGTTACGGGTAGTCTGAAGCCCGAAAGTCTGACAACCAGTCTTACCTAGAGGTATCGTATTACCCAGTAACTGGGTTGTGGAGGTCTGATAGGCAGTCGCTCCATGTAAAATACTGGTATTCAGCTGCATCCGGTTAGACTGGAAGCCGACCCCAACATAGTTGGCTAGGCAGACGATGATTAAATAAATGCCATTTAGAAATCTCCTTTTAAATAAGAATGGTTAATTATCATTGTTAGTGTTTAAGACAATTAGCACCAATCAAACAAACACACAAACAAAACATACTTAAATTTAGCCTTAATCCAAACAAACAGACACCTAACTCTGCCATGTAACGAAACGATAATAGTATTGTCGCTGGTTCAACTGAAATTACGACAATCATTCCAAGGAGGCTGGACTTTATATGGAAAAAGGACTATGAAACAAAAACTAAGGAACGGAGTACTTATGTAGCAATGTATATAAGGTGATAAAAAGCTGCAGTTTTCTATAAAAGCGGTGGCCGCCACGTGACGGTGTGACGGCTGTCATGAAATTGATGACAACTGGGTTTGACTGGAAAAAAAAGGTTTTTATTTCATTCACTTATGTAAAATAACATAATATAGATAGGAAGTACCTGTTAAGCAAAAATTTGCTTGTGTTAGGTATTTCTGCTCTTCCGGTTTACAGTTTCATTTACATAAATGTGAAAAATTTTGAAACAATAAATTCAATTTCAGTTAAAATAGTAATTAAAAATAATTCTGTTCAAATCAAGATTCAAAATCATAATCCAAACACCACACACCGACTTACTTCCATAAATAACGTTTCAATGACGTCATTAGCCGGGTAAAAGGCAGACGCTATGTGGTAGCTACCATTCTTCTTGGAAACGGTAGCTTATCTATTTTTTTTTAAACATGCTTATCCCTATCGCAACGCATCGATCGATTCATATTGATGAAAAAGGCAAATTTCTGCTTTTGCAGTTTTACAGTTTCGCGCTCGCACCATTTATTCGTCCTCGCTATCGACGATAATACTTTAATATATTCGATATCGATAAATCAAATCATCGACAAATAGAATCTATAATACAAAATAAAGGTTCTTAATGATAAAAGAAAACCAACCCTGTTTCAATGGGGTTAGGTTTGCTTTGTATTGAAACAAAAAACATGAGCTATTAGCAAGAAAAAAATAGCTAAGTAACTACTTCATTTCTCAGTTCTTTATAATGGCATGCTCTTAAAATGTCAACGTCGGCATTGTCTTGAAAACCTATATAACCCCCATCTCTATTTCTACATAGACCAATTGCCCTCAGTCTACTTTTATCGTCAAAACACCACACAATTTCAACAATGTACGAGAATCAAGAGATGTTCTTAAAGTTACATAGGAACAAATCAAGTGCTATAAACTAAACGTAGCGTCACTGCGATTATCTCGGGTTTCTCACACACTGTTCTGGCCATTTGTTTAAATTACATTAGCGTGTGCATACTTTGGTTGGGATTGTTGAGTACGGCAAAGCGAATGAGGTGCGATGGATCTGGCATGCTTTGTTCTACATATCTAGGAACACATGAACCAGTAGAAGAAATACGAAGTATGAGTAAAATGGTCTCACTGGTCTAGCTAAGATCAGACCTTTTTTTTGCAAAACTTTTATAGGAATCGCATCGATCAACAATGCTACTTTCAAAATGTGCTGTTCAATGCCAAATAATATATCAAACAACATGAAAATAAGTAGTAATTTTGTCTTATAAACCAAAGCTACTTTTTCCTCGGAATTCACGAAAGTTATAAGACCTTCTACACGTGCAATTTGTGGGCCAAATACAAGCGGAGGACATACGACGCCCTGCGTGTGCAATATAATAATGCGTTCAGGGTGTTGATGGGGCTGGCGCGTTACTGTACCGCGAGTGGTATGTTCGTGGAGGCTCGCGTGGACGGATTTCACGCAATCATGCGTAAGCGCTGTGCTTCGATGTTGCCGCGTGTACGCGGCAGCCCCAGCGCCATCTTGATTGACCGTGTGCGTTGGCCGGTGGGACTTTGCGCTAATGGCGCATTGGATAAGCCTGCACATGAGGCCAAGCGCCTGACAATTTAATTTAATTTAATTTTAATTTAATTGTACTAACACTAGGCTAAGAACATTGTTAATAACAAATATTATAATTATATGGAAGTTGAATTCTGAAAAAAAAAAATTATTATTATTATTATAAAAGACACACGACTACGGAACCCTTCATTGCTCGTGGTCCGATACGCACTAGGCCAGTTTTTTTGTGCCCTTGATTTTTCAACTTTACTCTAGACATTGGCAGAATATTCGAGTTCGGCATTGCTTGTTATATTAAAAAAAAAAAAAAATAGTATAGAATAAACTTGTGAAAGCTATACAATGGTATAGCTTCCAAACCCAACTGGTCAACAAACGTTCTCTCTTGTGTGAAGTCAACACGCGTGGGCGCGAGTTCGTGATGCGTGCGCGCAGATTAAATTGCATTAATGCAATATACTAACATACTTAAAGCTTAATCTTTTTGTTGCACATATTTCGAGCTGCAAATAAATATGCTTAATTTATATGTTTTGTTAAAGAGTTTATTTGTTCAGGGTTTCTTTCCTTATTGAGTTTGAAGATAAAAATAATGCTCTTGATCTACTTGTGAATGCTATACCTAAATGAAAACAGTGAATCGTGGCTTTTATCCTGTAGAAACATATGTAAATAATCATATATTCAAAGAAGGCAAAAAAATATGAAAAAAAAAACTTATTTATTTAGATCTCTGCTTGGTGGAACGCAAGTGTAAGCTTTTGGATAGATTTAATAAAAAGAAAATATCCTTACAATCTGCTACCAAATTACGGCCATATCAATTTAATGCAACTTGTTATAATGCTTTCCTAAAGCTTGCTAACACACCTTTCCACATTTACCTTCTTGGGAAGCAGCCCACGCTTGACGATATAGCCTAATAAATAACAATTAAACCTTCTCAATTTCAGCATAGTAATTTGTAATTACGCGACCGAGCACGCCGCACAGGATTTGCGAATATGCACTATTATGCAACGAGCTTACTTGTACATGATTCAACCACTGACCTGTCTACATGTGGGTTAAAATGGTTTAGTGGTCATAATCAGCAGTGAATTTGGATGCTGTCATATCCTGTGTCAGTTATAGTTATCCTATAACCATTAATAGGTACCAATGGGAAAGTAATGTAGGTAGTGATTTTGGTTCACTATCCTTTTTTTTTATTTACTGCTATGTGTGCAAAGTGAAGTAGGTAAAACCAACTTTTTCACTCCACCTGCTCGCTAACGTCAAATTATATTACATGCAAACCTAACATACAGCAAGTAGTTTAAGCCCTAGGCACTAGTCAGTCATTATTATTGTAATCAATTTCATTATGACCCGCTGGCCATTAATGTGATTTGAATTTGGAAAGTCAACTGAGAAAATCGTATGGAAATATTAACAAAAAAAAAAAATCATTTTTTTCTACTAATGTACAGGTCGACCTAAGAGGTTCACTTCATAGGTTTTAGTCGCCGTCAACGACGTCAACGAATAAAATTATCGGTTGCTGTGGCGCGTATACCCCCGCGTTACAATGTTGGATTCGGGTTGATGCTCCATTGACGAGATTATTTGTTGTGTTTTTGATGAAAATGCATGAGATTAGATTGAAAAAATAAAAAAACCCCACAAGAAGTAGATATTTTATTTTAGTTCAGTCTAAGATTTGATGCCACCAACTGCATCAGACTGCTTGAAAAATGAACTAGTTTTGAATCTTGGTTGCGGTCGAGTCTAAAATCCGCCATTTTGATTTTATAAAAACGAGTCGATAGACACCTAATGTATTAAAATCAATTCGGTCGCTAGGATGCTTCGATGGTATGAGGAATTCCACATACAAAGATACATCATAGTTAAGTACTCATAAAAACATAACCCTGTCCTGCCACGTAGTCGGGTAAATAGTGTATGACACTGCGCATAACTAGGTATTCCCCGGTTATTTAACAGTTTCATAAACTACCAATTCGATAATCGAATAAGTTTTTATTACCTCGCAATAGATGCGAAAAGTAGAGTATTATCCGCGGGGATAATAAAAGTGTATTCGTCTTAGGCGCGCTTGAATCCCTCACTGCACTCAGGATTCTAGTCTTTGCGTAATCGTTGCGTTCAGGATTCAAAATAGCGCCCGCGACATTAAGACACTGTTTTATCCCCTTAGTGAATAATCATCATCTGCCTAGCCTTTTCCAAACTATGTTGGGGTCGGCTTCCAGTCTAACCGGATGCAGCTGAATACCACTATTTTACATGGAGCGACTGCCTATCTGACCTCCACAACCCAGTTACTGTGTAGTGCGATATCCCTTGTTAAGACTGGCTGTCAGACTATCGGGCTACTGACGACCCGTAACGACTGTCAAAGATCCACGAATGACAGCCGGGACCAACGGCTTAACGAGCTTTTCGAGGCACGGAGGGGTCTTGGTATGGGAAGATGGTCAGCCATTCACGGACCAACCGCGGCAAGCATAATTTAACCTGATCGATCGACCCGTGGGGCTGTAATTACTTAGCCACAAGCCCCTCTTTCTTCTTTCTCAAACCCTTTAGTCAATAATCTACTATTATAGCACTGTGTGATCGAAACCCGCACTAAAGTCAGGCACATTTTTGGACATTTTTAAAAGCACCTGAGTTACTTTTCATGATAAAACACTTTTAATTACCCGTTTATACTTCAACATGTCTCAAATAACTTTGCAATTGTATCAACTCTTCCTTACTACAGTCTACACAGAAGTTGCAATTCGGCACGCTGTGCTTAGATTAGTCTACACACACACGACACTTTGCTATCAAGTGGCGACCTGTCTGCAAACGTGTTTGTATCATGTTTGTAACATCGCGAGGTGAAGTGTTTTAGAGGTGTCAGAGAAAATAAAGTATTCGAAACTCGACAGACGTAATGGATTTCGATATTTGAACATAAATATATAAAACATTTTTTTTTGGGGCTGAGAGACCTCTATTAGTGTTAGGTAGTTACTCTAAGTATGAGTTGAGAAAATCAGTTATTTTTGTTTTGACGATCGATACCCATCATGTCTGTGAAGTTCACATAAAAAAAACTAAATTTTAAAAGTGAAATTTCATGTAACCAGGGCTCTGAACCGGTTTAAAAAGAGCGGTTAATTTCGATGAAATACCGGTAAATATATCGTTCCCTCATTAACCGGTTAAACAAGTGAACTGTTCATATGTAACCCAAATGACAAAGGTTACCGGTTACATAAGCACAAACGGTTTTGACACCCAAATTAACCGGTTAATTCCGTAAGTCGTAAATATTTTTCGTCTACTTTTTTAACACTTCCAACAAGTTATAGTGACATTCAGGGCTCTGAACCGGTTTAAAAACAGCGGTTAATTTCGATGAAATCCCGGTAAATATATCGTTCCCTCATTAACCGGTTAAACAAGTGAACTGTTCATATGTAACCTAAATGAAAAAGGTTACCGGTTACATAAGCACAAACGGTTTTAATAATAATAATAATAAGACATTTATTTCAGACGTAGTCCATATACTGTTAGTAACACAACAAACCTTATAAAACTATTAACCACCCAGATTAACCGGTTAATTCCGTAAGTCGTAAATATTTTTCGTCTACTTTTTTAACACTTCCAACAAGTTATAGTGACATTAGTACATTTAGTACCCCAGAAAACATTAGGAAAAAAAATGTTTGATCTGAGGACGTCAAATACAACCGGAGAACTTAAATGGTGCGGGTAGATTCATGTTGCGACTTGCTTAGTTAGGGGGCGGGGGGTGTTTAACCGGCTAATTTTCACTTTGAAAACCAAAATTCATGAAAAACCGGTTTCCCGCAAAAACCGGTAAAAACCGGTAAAGTGCAAACCTTAACCTAAATCGATTTCGGTTTGGGGTCAATGACCGTAACCGGTTAAGAATTTCAACCGGTTTCCGAGCCCTGATTAGTACATTTAGTACCCCAGAAAACATAAGGAAAAAAAATGTTTGATCTGAGGACGTCAAATACAACCGGAGAACTTAAATGGTGTGGGTAGATTCATGTTGCGACTTGCTTAGTAAGGGGGCGGGGGGTGTTTAACTGGTTAATTTTCACTTTGAAAACCAAAATTCATGAAAAACCGGTTTCCCGCAAAAACCGGTAAAAACCGGTAAAGTGCAAACCTTAACCTAAATCGATTTCGGTTTGGGTGACCGTAACCGGTTAAGAATTTCAACCGGTTTCCGAGCCCTGCATGTAACTACTACTACCTAAGGTCATTGCCCCCAAAAATTATGGAAAAATATTTTTTTTTTTTGTTTTATCGATACCAATTACGTCGGCAGAGTTACGCTACTAAATTTAATAGTAAAATTACCTTGAATTTATACACAAACATTACCGTTTTTGTTATCCTACAAAGAAACCAACTTGCGTTCATAACACGATATTGCATGATTTTTTCTTGACAAACGTATCACGGTGAACCGAAATAGAGTTTCTTCACACATTTTAAATACACGGGAACTTCCTCAATCGACTCCATCAAACCAAGATCAATCAATCCAACCCCAAAACATGTGCACTTATGCGTACATAATCTGCGCAAGCGCTCATATTATAGTGCGGAGTCACGCGCAATGGCGCGTAACCGATTGTCTTATTAATGTTTCGAACAGTTAACGCCGCCCACCTATCACAGTGTGGCGGTAATTGAGCCTCCGTTAATTAGCTCCTCTGTGGCTTCTAATAGTCTCTAATGGAGCTGACATAATTGGAAACATGAATGTGTGTGCACTGTATAGGTGTATTGTAACGTTAATTGCGCAAAACCTGAAAATAGTTTGATCAGAATAACGAGCAGAATCAATTGAACCACTTTTTAATATAGGTCACATTTTTCAAAAAATCTTCATTAAAAACGTTGCCGTGTCTATTTATGAATAGGTCAAGCAACCCAATGTCAGCGCGGTGCAGCGGCCCGGTGACGACTCCTCCCTCGGTAAAGCGTCGTCGCAGACGCAAGAAACGATCAGATTGGCCAGTAAAACTAAAACAGCACATAAAACCTTTACAATTTTTTAATGACTTATTTTCTCTCTGAAATAGGTCAATTGAATTAAAAATCAGTTGGGATGTCTGAGGTTTTGCGCATTTAACGTTACACGTTGTAGATGTTTTGGGACAAAATGTTTACTTGGTTTTGGTAAAATAAATTGTATACCATGTTTTGTATGTACGATGGATAAACGATGTGAACAACATTAATTGCGTTATTAACGTTTTTTAACAGACACATTTTACGAATATATGAAGCAATGGATTAGTAATATCTATCAAAATTATTTAAATTGTGATTGATAGTGTGTTTATTAGGGTGCTGTAACAAAACGTACTTTAATAGAAATGGATTCAGTTTTTGGGGCCGACTAAAAGGAATACAAAACTATAATATTAAAAAAAATAACCTAGTAAAATCTTTCATAAAATGCTGAAAACATAACACTCATACTTTACCACAACATAAATCAAGGTAGGGAGAAATAGATTATCCGCAAATGTGCATCCACAGCGAGTCTTTTTTTTGTGGGTTTCCTTCCAACTTTTTGTGCGGGGCGGCGGCAGTAACCTCGCTTCCTGAGGCAATAAAATGCGACTGGGATGAAGATATACAAAACGTGGGTAAGCAGTGAGTGTTGGCTATAATGTGGGTATTATTTTTGAGAGTTTATTTTTTTTGTAAATATTCTGTAAGAATTGAGGTTGAAAAAGTGGTCAGTTTGATCATATTGAAGGGCGTTGACGTTTTTTGACATTATTACACAAAACAACAGTGTTTGTCGTCGAACACAATCTTTATGCATTTCTGAAGATAGACATGAATGGGTTTCCAAGATTTTTGGTTTACCACCAATTATTGTGTCACGTACCTGTTTAAATGTTTCTTAATCCTCTTGAGTTATGTGAAGAAAAGTCCACTTTCTTCAGATGACCATTTGCTATTGCGTTGTTTTGAAGTTGGGATAATAATTGTCAACCTATAAACATTTAACGAGTATTAAAGTATTTTTCTTAAGTGGTCTTTTTTATAAATACATATCCGCGACTTTTACTAGACCATAAGATAAATTATCTTCCTACTCTAACAGCAACTACAATCCAAAACAAAACTTAGCCCAGCTCAAATGCAGTTTCGAAACAATTATTTTCAAAGCAAACCTTTTCGAAGTTATCAGACTAAAGGCGAGCCACAGATCCTCACCAAGGAGACCTATAACAAATTTTCATTTTTTCGCAGTTTTGAGTTATGAATTTTTAATGAGATTGCGAGAGACATTAAGAGTCAGAAAGTCATTTCCCGGTAAAGGAGAGGAGCATGAAAAAAAAAAAAAGGATTGCTTCAGTCGTAGCGTTTGTTACCATTGGGCTGTTAGGATAGCGATTTTGTGCCTTGTGGTGTATTGTAAAGGACTTTGCCAGTGCCAAAGCCAGTGGCCAGTTTGGACAATTCCTTTTTTCATGCTGTATAGAATAGATGCAACTTACAACTTTTTGATAGATTACTTTATATTTCGTAAATGTGTCAACGTTGTAGGCCTTGCAGACCATTTTCTATTTTATTAAGTACCTGGTACAGACGCCAGGACATCAAGCTACTACAGTCTGTCAAATATCTTTAATAGATTTTCAAATCTATCGCCAGAGCCTAAGGTTCAAGGTTGATTGGGGAAATTTGACAGTTTCGGGTAGCTTGATGTGCTGGTGTCTGTAGGTACTCGTTGACAAGCCTACACTGTCCTTCCATACCCATTATTATTTTTTAAATAGTAACTGTGGAGTTTGTGCCGGCTCTTCTCCATATTCGACCAATTGGAACCGTGCATCTGGCTTCTGACGTTTCATAAGTGCCCACATAGGTTTAGGGGCCGTTCAGACTAGTCTTATTTTTTCTTACGTGGGAGTGAGAGGGGTCTAGATTGTTTTATTTTATTTTATTTTATTTTATTTGGAAAAAAAAAACGATATTACATTACATATAACACTTATCAGTAAGGTATCTAAAACAAAATCAATGTAATAACCACATCATTTTCCACATGTTAACAAAGAGGTATGCTATGATGATGAGGACTCATTGGTAAGCGATTTATCATTATTCAAGGAAACATTTTATTTTGTTATTACGTAAGATCTCAAAAGTAAGCAAGAAGTCGTTTTTGAAATTATTTTCTTTGCAATTATGTATGTAGATATCTATCTATCATAATTGCAAAGAAAAAAATCCACAAATCGTCTTACGTCATAAATGAACAGCTCCTTATGTCAAATAAAATATTTGGAATTTGTTTTTGAAAAAGGTATTCGGTATACCTAGCACAAAACTGGTTGAAGTGGAGGTGCTTCGGGGAAGTCTATATCTGGCAGTGGATGGCTTTCGGCTAAAATGCTGATTCGGTATACCTTAGCCAGTACATTTTTATGGTACAGACGCCAGCACATCGAGCTACTACAATCTGTTAAAATTTAATAGATTTTCAACTTTATCGCTAAAGCATAAGGTTCAAAGTTGATTGGGAAAATTTCACAGTTTTGGGTAGCTTGTTGTGCTGGCGTCTGTACAAGGTACCATAAAAATACCGTTACCCTTAAAAATGTTCCAACTGTCTTCAGGCTATGAGATTCTTCCACGAGTCTATTGAACGAGTGTACCTACCTCTTCTATTTCAATTCTTTATTATTTTCGTTTTTTAAAATGGTTTTTCCGGCTCTTTTTTTTTGGAATTTCTCCTGTATTATGGGTGCGTTTACAAACACTTAAAACTCACAGACACAAACAGCCAGACCCGAAACAACTACTTGTAGGTCATACAAATATTTGTTCCGTGCGGGAATCGAACGCGCGACACGAAGCGCAGCAGTCAATCGCTTAACCACTGCCAACCAACCGTGCCGCCAGTTTTGATTTCCTGTCGTTTTTTATAGTAATATTGGTTTCACTTTGACTTCAGATAAGTTAATATTTGACTTGTACCTAACCCTTGTATTTCTTGGGTTTTTTTAGCAATGAAGTAACTTTTTAATTAACCATGAAAATATCATTCTCCTTGATTGTCCACCAACCCTCTAATTCTGAGGCCCCACACAGAGCCCGTACCTATCTTCTCGAGGGCAATCCAGAACGTTTCAGATTCGGTTGTGTACCGCTTAACCAATTTTTTGTTTTTTCTATTATATTTTTTTATTTTTTCGGGTTATTATTTTAGTGCGCATCTCGTTAGGTTGCGCTGTAAGCTGAAGAGCGTTGTTGTACTTTGTAGGTCCTCAGTTGCGTGGAGCATGGTATTTTGCCATTGGTTTTATGTTCCGTAATTCTGGTGAAGGATTAGGATTATCTGAGAAGGAAAATGGGAAATAAAACAAAAAGTGCACACTAGTATGACCAGCCGTGCGATTCTGTAACCATCTCACCGTGAGAACTTAGGTGAACTGAGCGTGGAGTGAGCTGTCATTAAGGATTAACACTATTGACACTGCTCACTTCAAGCTCACTTCAGTTATGATTTCATGGTGAGATTGTTACAGAATCGACTGGCTGATGTATGAACGTAAACGAAGACAAAGGAGTATGTAAGGGTCATTGCTTGTGGTGTTCTGTACATTCTGCCGGCCTGCCATGGAAAGAGGGCGTGACTTTTGTGAGCATGATTTTTATTTTACTTAATAATACAATGACTACCTCTAAGTACAGTTTGGAACAATAGCTTGTGTTTAAAAAAAAAAAACATTTAACTACGGTAGAGACAAAGTCCTCTTGTGAAACAGAGAAGGACCAAGCGCTAAGAATCACGCTTGCTCACTGCGATGGTAATCTTCAGATCATGATTTCCTTGAGATCAGTTTCCATGTTGCAAATAGGTGGTGTAATTTCTAGGATGTTCTACATCTTAGAAATAGTTTTTCATCATGGTTTTTCACAAATATTCAGTTTCTCACATCTGAATCAACTTTATTTTTTACTAGCTGGGCCCCACTTATTCACCCCCTTAAGGAATATCGATTCCTACGGGATTGTGACTTAAGGAGTTGAATAAGTCAGGATTCCGATGAATCCTTTATCCTAATACAGGTCATGGTCAACCCATGTGCCAAATTTCATTCAAATCTGTTCAGCCGTTTCAGCGTGAAAGCATAACAAACAAACATGCAAAAATTCTAATCTTTTCTCTTTATAATACAGTCATACCTCGACTTACGCTACCCCGTTTTACGCGAATTCGGAGATACGCGGTTTTTCATTTGCCCACTTCGCTCTGTCAGTGTTCGTTTTACGACAAGTTCGAACGTGTTACGCAATTCTTCTAAATTATTGTTTTCTTTAGACTCTGGTCCCGATTTTACAAATTTATACTTATTTATATGCAAAATTGAACCCCGACTTACGCGAATTCGACTTACACGGCTACGGCTTAGTCCCACCTATCGCGTAAGTCCGGGGTATAACTGTATATAAAATGTTTAGATTTAAATTAATTAACCATGTAATTGGAGAAATATTAAGAGTAGTCTTCAGTCTCGTATTTGATGTTTGTTTATGCTTTGTATAATTATGTCCGTTTACCAGTCGGCACAGGTTTCTCCATTCCTGTCTTTCTCTGGCCACTCTGCCCCATTTTGTTCCAGCGACATGTCTGATGTCATCATCCCACCTTTTCTGTAGTTTACCTCTCTTTCTGTGGCCGTTTCTTGGGTAAATCACTACATAGTATAAAACAAAGTCGCTTCCCTGTCTGTCTGTCCCTATATATGCTTAGATCTTTAAAACTGCGCAACGGATTTTGATGGGGTTTTATTTAATATATAGAGTGATTTAAGAGGAAGGTTTATATGTATAATACATGCATAATATAGTAGAGCAACACTGATAATTTTAGAGGTTTCTAATGTGATGTCGTAAATAAACACATTTTTTGCGCTTACATTGTAAACGCTGGCTGAACCCGTCGAGATAGATCAAAATAATGTACTTACAGTATTGTACACCTTAAAAAGGTCTACAAAAAAGTCCGCGATGGTATATGTCTATCTCTTAGGGATAACCCACAATAACCATTTTTATCCTATACTTTTTACGAGAAATAATGGCTCTAAAATTATCAGTGTTTCTCCATTGCACCCGTGCGAAGCCGGGGCGGGTCGCTAGTGTGTCATAATTTTGCTCCATTTATCCTTCATACAGTGGTGGCCGAGCGGCAACGGCCGCGACTTTCAAGTTGTAGGTCGTGGGTTCGAACCCAGACAGGCACTTGACTTTGTGTAAATTATTTCATCACCACTGCTCTCAAAACGGTGAAGGAAAACATCGTGAGGAAACCGGCATGCCCTAGTATCATAAATTCGTAGACATATGACAACTACCAACCCGCGCTGGGCCCACGTGGTGGATTACGGCCCACTCCCTGCACTGAGAAAAGGCCTGTGTCCCAGCAGTGGGAATATCTTAGAATGATTATGATGTCCTTCCCTCTTATCATGAATGTGTCCAGACCATAGATCCACCACTACCAGACTATTTTTAACCGACTTCAAAAAGGAGGAGGTTACCAATTCGGATGTTTCTTTTTTTTATGTATGTTCGGCCATAACTCCGTCATATGTGGACGGATTTTCAAAATTATTTTTTTGTTCGATAGAGGTTTATTCCGAAATGGTCCCATTTAAATTTCGTAAAGATCTGGTGATGAGTTTCGGAGACAGACTACGGAACTCTTCAATAAATACCAGTAAAACAACTGACTTCCAAAAAACACTATAAAGTGAAAAATAACTTTAATTTCGGAAGTCGGTGTCAAAAAAAGAAAATGCGGAACCAACGACATCGACTTCCAAAATTGAAGTTATTTTTCACTTTGTAGTGTTTTTTGGAAGTCGGTTGTTTTTTTTATAAAAAAAAGTTTTTAAGCTATTAGATATCTTTAATTTTTAGCACTGCAATCACAGACAGTCCACTATACTAATTTATAAATACCCACACGTCCGTGCGTGTCGCGGTCCCCACAGAGGGAGATTAGGCGTAAACCGTTTATAAATTAGAGCTGGGACCACGTCCACGTGTCGGATTTGCGTGTTTGTTAAATTAGGATTTAGATGCGTATTGTTATATTGTTTTCAGAGTTTTATTGACTAATGAGGGTCGGCACGTGAGGTTTTTTGATGATTTTTGGGAATCGTGTTTTATGGTTATTTGAACATGTTGTCTCGTCAGCACACATTTACGTTTAGCAGAATCAGCCTATAATCTTCCCACTGCTGGGACACACGCCTCCTCTCGGTGTGAGGGAGTGGGCCGTAATTCACCACGCGGACCCCGTGTGGGTTGGTAGATTTCACATGTCTTCGAATTTTTGGTTCAAGGACATGTCGGTCTCCTCACGATGTTTTCTTTCACCGTTTTGAGAGCAGTAATGATGGAATTGTTTACACAAAGCAAAGAGTCTGTCTGCGTTCGAACCTACGACCTACAAAT
Organism: Eremobia ochroleuca; assembly: GCA_949629135.1. Lineage (NCBI taxonomy): Eukaryota > Metazoa > Arthropoda > Insecta > Lepidoptera > Noctuidae > Eremobia > Eremobia ochroleuca. Next base: position 5,181,541 of record OX451402.1, on the reverse strand, counting down.
CGTAAGTCGCAGCCGTTAACACTGGGCCACCACATCCCTACTGGGCTACAGATGCTCCTTCTCTATTCAATTTATCTCTATTGCAGTCCATAATGTACACGTACAGGCTGTAAGTATTAATCAATATAAACAATTATGTACCCTGTCGTGGTAACAGCAAAATTTTGAAGTAAGCAGGATTCATTCCCTCTCATAAAAAGAAATAAAGAACAAAATCCAACAATTTATAGACTAACTATTACAAGAAAAACGGTGACAAATATTTGTATAGATAGTCTATGAAAGCCTGAATGGATAAGAGTGTCATAAATGAAACTAAAATGAATGGCCAGGTTGGCGCTATCCGTCATGTGCAGTGGACATAGTGTGGATAGGATAGGTAGACTTAACCATACAAAGTTAACACAGACGTGTTTACTATTTTAGCAGTTTTTTTTTATGCTTTTTTAACGTGGCGCAGTACCGCAGGGTAATTGCGTAACACACTATCAGTACCAATGGGTTTCATTTTGACAGTTCAACAAAATTCATTGCGTTATTTACGTTGTTGAGCAGACAAATTTTTCGAACATATGAATCAATGTATTAGCAATATCCATCAAAACGATTCAGATTGAGATTGTAGCTTCCAGTCTAACCAGATGCAGCTGAATTACATGGAGCGACTGCCTATCTGAACTCCACAACCCAGTTACTGGGTAATACGATACCCCTAGGTAAGACTGGTTGTCAGACTTTCGGGCTTCTGACTACCCGTAACGACTGTCAAAGATCTACGAATGACAGCCGGGACCAACGGCTTAACGTGCTTTCCGAGGCACGGAGGGGTCCAAAATAATAACAATAATTTTAAATTTTACTATCATAGCTTTAACTATCCATTCTACTAACAACATATGGACTTGTAATTCCAAATTATTTTAGTCTGAAATAAATATTTTCATTTCATTTTCAAAGATAGTCACCCATCCACAGACCAACTGTGGCAAGCGTAGCTTAACCTATTCGATCGACCTGTGCGGCTGTTATTATTTAGTCATGGGCCCCCTGTATCTGATGAATCAAAAAACTATTTTTTGTATTATTTAGTTGCTGCAGAAACCCCAGGAAGTTGGACAATCTATATGAAAGGTACTAATAAAAGTTGCAAAACAAAAAATCTGTCCTAAAATAAAAGAGCGCATCCACACTACTCTGCCAACAACACATTCAAGGGTTCCCGCGTTCCGCACGCAAGGAGCCTTTTCATAATGTATCACTGAAAGCCCCATGTGTAGACTGCTTAATGAATCATCGCGAAATTGCATACAATTATAATGATAAACGCCTTACATTTAGTCACGAATGGGTTTTAGTCAAGGAAAATAAAAAAGAGCTCGGAGTTGGTCGCAGTGCATATTTTAGCTGCTGGAACAATGGCCTCCTATCTGTGAGAGGGAGTGGGTCGTAACCCACCACGCGCGCCCAGGGCAGCTGATGATATGAGATAATAATAATAATAATAATAATAAATCCCTGGACATTTCACACAGCACCATTTGTCCCAAGCTAAGCAACCTAATGCTTGTGTTATGGTAACAAGATGGCTGATAAACTACTTATATACAATTTTTTTTTTTTTGTAAATACATACATATTATAGATAGAAAAACACCCAGACTCGGAACAAATACATGTAGGTCATACAAATATTTGTTCCGTGCGGGAATCGAACCCGCGACACGCAGCGCAGCAGTCAATCGCTCAACCACTGCGCCAACCGTGCCGTCACATGTCACATGTCTTCGAATTTTTGGTTCTAGGACCTGACGGTTTCCTCACGATGTTTTCCTTCACTGTTTTGAGAGCAGTCGTGATGAAATAATTTACACAAAGTAAAGTGCCTGTCTGGGTTCGAACCCACGACCTACAACTCGTAAGTTGCGGCCGTTACCACTGGGCCACCACTGCTTTCGGAAAAGATATTAATTTTTAATATGTTGAAATATTACTTGTGAAGTTTCGTGCTTTTATTCGAACCAATATAATTGGGTCTACATTCCCTATAATGAATGGGCCTAGACTAGCCTAGACAAAACCGTATACACCTAAAGACATCTCACAGTGTGTAACACCCCCTTAGCCCAAATCCCGTCTCCTCCCGTGTAACGTACGACTGCCGGATCACGTGACCGGAGGGTCGTTACCGCAGACGTTTGAATTTCGAATGTTAATTTGAAATGCAAGGGTGTGACCGCGTAGAATACAATCCGGTGCCAGTAATAAGGTAGCGTTGATTTGTTATTATTTGATGTAATATTTGGCTGATGAGAGGCAACTCGTATTGGTACAAGTTATACGAGGGTAGCTCTTCCCGTAGTGCATAGAACAGCTAGTATTAGTAGATAGATTTTTTCGTAGCGAAGAAGTTCAGGGGTGAAATGGATTAGTGCTCATTCACACGAGAACTGCAGAGGCAACTGCTGTATGAGCACTAAGTAGGCTTTGTCGCTTGTCTCCACGAGCACCGCATTTTCGCATTTCAGTATAATGTTATCTGACAGGAGTTTATAAGTTACATTCTCACTTGAAGATTTTTTTATATGTTTTTCTTTTGTTTTCTTTGCTTACATTTAGTTACTTCGTATTCTTGTAGCAATAAAATACATATGTACAGTCACCAAAGGAGATAAGTAACCAGGGTCGTCGAATATAGGTAGTTGAAGTTTAGTAAGAAACCGATGGATGTTTTCGGATAAAATTTTATTTAATGAATAGAAAACAAACAGTTCTTTTCTCAAATTAAATTTCAGTCAAAAACTTCCACCGGTTTTTTACCAAACTTCAACTATATCTGACGACACTGGTTATTTATTTATTTTGATGACTGTACATAAGTAGTAAAAATACACAAACGCTGTAGGTAATCTATGGGGGATCGGAACTGTCACTCCTTCACACAGGTTATACTGTAATCTTGTTAGGAGATCAGAACTGCACCCAATACATTTCTAGCAAATCTGTAATTTTACCATGTATAAATTATATATTCATGTACTGAAATACTTGAAATTGATCAATAAAGATTTTCATTGTTATTATAATTTGTGTGACATATCTCGGGACCTTTGGAAGGCGTACCAGAGGCCGAAGCCAACTCGCAGAGGCCATAGTCTAATCTCTGTCTCAATCTGTCAAAAATACCTTTAATTTCCTTAGATTTTTGACTAGTTTTTGATAGTTGTTTGTCGCTGAGATAAGACTGTGACTTGATATTTGTCCCTCAGATTCATAATTTTTGATAAATGATGTCTCAATTAATTATTTCTAAATTCGAACCACAAGCAGATGCTTATTGTTTGAATTTAGAAATTAAACAGTTAGGTACATTCATTTCAAGCTAAATTCCAAAATCAAATATTTTCATTCAAAATAAGCCCTATAGCTACATAACTACACACTTAAAACATAATGAATGCGCAGACTTATTAACCCTTCGCAGACATGTGAAATGAAGACTCCACTTACCGGCCATTAACAGAACTAACCCTTTTGAATGCGGTGCCTTCGTTACGAGGTATTTACATAAATTGGTGACTACTGCCCTTACGCTAATGACGGGTATTGCATGATCATTAGCGTATTAATATTCTATTTTTGAAATTATAGGTACGTTAGGAATGACTAAGCAAATAAAAAAAAGTTGTGTTTCTTTTTTTAATACATTGTCTATTGCAGTCTGCAATGAACAGTTGGTTATCACTTATTCATTCGAAAAGTGATTGTTACGAGTTTCATTTTTTTTTGTTTATTTATTATTTATTTATTTAATACTTCAAGCACATAAATACACAGAGGCGGACTTTGTTGTTGTTTGTTTTTAAATATCGAGGAAATGTCACTGTTATTTTTACAGTCAGAATTAAGCTGTAGCTAGAAATTTCGTCCGCATAAACTATGGATAGATTACTTACAATTGTTGAAATGTCATACAATAAAAACCATGTCACTACATGTGTTTCTTACGTTATATTACTAATTACGGGAATTGGCCTCCTATATACCTACTGACTGGGTGTCCGGAAGGTCATGGATTACCTTTTACCTGCTGATGGGCCACATTGGGATCTACCAATAAAAAAAATGACCATCATAAAAGTCTTATGGTTTCGGAGTTTTTTATGGTTAATGAAATTTTGGAAAATCTCTACCTTTGATCATTTTTTTTCCATGTCATTTCTACGAATGAAAACTTTTTCGAGTACACGTTTTTTTATTATCGTCTTGAATCATCCTACTATTGACTGAATACAATAAAGTTACAGATATCATCTTTTAAATACCTAAAATTTAGGTTCACTTAAAATTTTCAAGAAAAAAATTTTACCTTATTTTTGATCGGCCCTGGTGAAAAAAATTTTTTATTGGTAGGTCATTTTTTTTTTATTGGTAGATCTCAATGTGGCCCATCAGCAGGTAAAAGGTAATCCATGACTTTTCGGACACCGCGTATTCTGCACTTTGCAAAAACACTAAATAAAAATTGCTTTAATGTTTGTGTGAGTATAAGTGATCTATATTCTGTTTTCTCAATGTAAGTAGGTACAATATCTAATTTAAATTCAGAATGTGGGTTAAACTGATGGCCTTACAGATGGTGCTGCTGGTGCATCGATACCCGCTGTTTCAATTGTCGAACACGTTTCAAATTACGAACGCAGTTTGAATCTGTTAAGAGGATCACACAATCGACGGTGGATTAGGATTGAAAATAAGTTGGTGATAAACTGTTGAGTTTTTGGTGTTATCTGTTTGATATGACAGTATATTATATTTGATAGTCTAGTAGCGAATACAGTTATTTTACCCTAAGCATAATAGTTAGTAAGTAATTTTGATCAGAGGAGCAATTCCCGTATTTTTTAGAACGTTCGCATTCTAATCTCGGTCTCAATCTGTCAAAAATACAATCAATTTACATAAATTTTTGACAGGTAGGAGTATTTACTTAAAAATATAGGCAATAGTATATATGGGAGCTACATCTGCCGACAAACTGCTTTATAGTTTGGCAGAAGTAACATTTTTTGTAATGCTTAGAAGGTCACCACAAATAAACGCTTTTTCATTTTTTTTCATTCTTTTTTTAACAAAAGTTGCCTGCTATGATTTTTTTTTTTTTACTGTAGCTACTTAACAACCAGTCAATGTGTAAACTCTCTTACAGCCCACGCCTTTGCCCTATAGCTGGCCAGTCACACTTTAGAGGTCAATATTTCGAATACCGAACGAATGAATTCGGAGAAAAATAATCGTTTTGATGTTCTGCGAATGAACCAATCAGTCGGAACTAATAAATTCAGTGTATAATTTAAATAAACTCTACTTTTTGATAGGATAGGGATTGAAGATTTTTATAAGGGGTCTGACATACCTACAGCGTTTTTTTTTTTTTCGCAAAGTGGCGTATGTTTTCTGTTTGCATTGATGTCAGGTATCGATTTATATAGGTTTCATGCGTTGTTGCCATTTTGAAAAACAAAAAAAAATGGCGGACAGTAGGTATGCCACGGATCTTCAAAACCCTTTCCAAAACTGTTTTGGCACTTGGACACTTTTGCTCATTAAATAAACGTACATCACTATGCAGTAAAAAAACTCTTCGACGAAGGAAAAAAAGAAACAAATTGAAAAGATTCGAATTTCAAAATGTCTGTTCGTGATTCAAAAGCTCTTCACACATCATGACACCAACACGTTCATTAATCGCAGCGCTCCAATTAACACCTTCGTGTTGAAGGTTACTCGCGTTGAAGACGTCACATTAAAACCTTGTTAGTTTCGTTTATTGTAGAGTTGTAAACAGTTTGCTGGTAATAGCTGGCTAATAAAAAATAGTCATTTCTACATTTCGAAAAAACAAATTAGCTGTACCTAAGTCAAATGATAAATGATTTTATTTCAGTAAGTAGGTTTGTGCAAAAGCTCAATCATATTTTAAAACTGCATAAAGTCGACATTTCTTAACTGACTACTCTGAGAAGAAAGGCTGAAGCAATCTGATGCAAGGGATTGACACTATCGACAAGTCACTTCAAGTTTACTTCACTTTAGTTTTCACGGGAATGGTCACTATTATTATGTTTAGAACTAGGTATTGTTATTTATTTTATTTCTTATTGTGTTATTTATATCGCATCGTATACTGCACAAGTTGACGTCATCACGTCAATGCCAGCTGTCGCTGAAAACCAGCGCTGTAACTCTGTCGTAGCATTATGCTGAGCGATGACCGTTTTACATGGATGTGCCACATATTTTCCCTAAACTTGTTCTTTTATATGTATGTGTTCTTTCTCTGCGCCATGTTGCGTATTTTCTTTCATGTCTTCACCTAAGTTTTCACATTGAGATTTTTACAGAATAGACCGTCTGGACTTTAGCTATTGAAACCTTTTTCAACAATCCTCAAAGAGCTTTTTGACTCTTTTTCTTTTGACAAGATGTGCACTGTCTTTATGCAAAGTTTTTTTAAATAATTTTCTCAACGAAATAGCGTCTAATTAGGCGACATTTACAAGAATACCATCAAACAACCACAAACGGAGTGAATGTCTTTCACATAGTTCGTGTGACAGATTCCGTGTTCATTATGAATGTGTGTCCCACTGTACGACGTAATTACAATTGATCGACTGCAGTTCCATTGACTCATTTGTTCGGGGAGGTCAATGGTGCTTTGATTAGGAGTGGTAATGGTTTAGAAATGTTATGATATTGTCGACAGAATGTTTCCATTATTTTTTTGTAGATTTTGCAGGTCTTTTCAATATTATGGGTGTTAAAGGGAGGCTAAAACCAGTGATAGAAATATTTGATAATTATTATGTTCTGAGAACGAGCTTTAGCAGGTGATCTTTTACTTTATTTGCGAAAGAAAATGGTTGTTTTTCGATAGCATCTCTGGTTAGGAGAAAAAATTGAAGTAGCAGGGACGCGCAACTTGTTACCATGGATTCAGTTCCCGATCCTGAACTCCCCAGCGTTGTAAATTTCGTGAGTCATCAAAAAAAAAAAAAAATTAGCTGTCCCATACATTTTCAAAGCGTAGGTATTGCACTTTTCTATGAAACAGCTATTTTTTATGTATTAATTATAAAAAGATATTTCAATTTTATTTATTTGTAGGTATCTATAGATAAATAATTTGTATACATCAGTGCGCAATCTTCAATGCTACCACTAAACGTTCAAGAATATTGCGCAATAATATTCTAGGTATACAAGCCGCCGAAGGAGAAAAGCTAGTAAAACACAACTCCAACAAGGACCATATAAATAACTTTATCAAAACTTCTCCAAATAGTAATCCTACTCAAGTTTTCTGTAGGACGTGTAATATAAGCCATATCATTTTATAGCTTTACAACTTTTCCCATGAACCCCATTATTTGGGATGGTTGTCGATCACTTAACTACCCCTACGTGTGACACCCCTGAGTTACGGAGTAAGAAAAGTTCGGAGTTGTACCAATAACCCCCGGTTGTGGAAAGCCTATTTAATTTGTTGTCATGTCTCATGTTAAAAGTTATATGATTGGTTGTTGTTTTTGTAAATAATTTTAGAAGGTACTTTTGGTAGGTAATTTTGGCAGGCTATAGTAGGCCTCTAGTTTCGTTCACTGTACAGAGAGAGAGAGTGCCAAGTGCGCCTAAAAACGTTTTCACTTCAAAAATCTTCGATGATACAGTTGATCTCAATGTAAATCTTGAAAGAAAGAAAGAAAAAACGTTTATTCTGGATAAACAAAACGCACGTAACAAATAAAAAAATAAAAATAATAAAAAAAGACATAAAATATACAACGTAGTCAAAAGCCTCGTACTCAAGCGATTGATGTCAGGGCCAGGGATCAAAGAACACACATTAATCGACATTGACATTTGACAATACATATAATACTTTCGTTAAGATGCGCCCGCGACACTGGCAGATGACAACTAAACAACAACAATCAAAAGAAACTGGAAAAATAACTACTTTTTTAACAAACAATAATAAGTACAACTCACAAGGAAGGTATCCCGACGTGTCACTTCCGATTTTTTTGTGGCTGATATTTATTCTCCTTCAAATTTTAAGAGAGACGTTTTTTTTTTTTTTGCCAACGCGCCTTTTTTGCTTATTATTTTTCCAAAAGACCAAATGGATATATTAATATCCATTTGGTCTTTTGGAAAAATATTAACTAGAAGTAAGTAAAAACTGCCCCGAAAGGTGGTAATGTTTAGGGGGCTATTTCACCCCCAAAAAAGCCGCGTTGGCAAAAAAAAAATACGTGTCTCTTAAAATTTGATGGAGAATAACATAATTATATCAGCCACAAAAAAATCGGAGGTGACACGTCGGGATACCTTCCTTGTAAGCCATGCGTCTTAAATATGTTTCTTGTGGGGTTATGCGGACAGAAACATTCACCAACCAACCCACCAACCAACCCACCAACCAACAACCAACCGACCAACTTAAATGGTCCGTATATTCAAATCACAACTGTCATTCTATGACAATGAAATGCATAGTACGCAATGGCAACACGGCAAGCTGAGGAAGGGTTTCAATTTGCTAAAGAATTAATTTCCCTGACAGTACCAACTTTTTATTTGGGCAAGCCACACTATCCATCTATTACTGAAATAAGAAAATGTTCAGGCTTAGATACAATTACATACTAAGTCATTTCTACCTACCCACATGGGTAGCAGGCGTGAGTTTACGGATGTAATAGGAACGTCATTAATACGCATTGTATAATAGAAGAACGGCAAAACGTAGGACACACACCAAAACTGTACTAGAATACCTACTCACCTAGCAAATCAATCATAATCTATCAGCAATCAAAATTATCGATTCCAGCCAACGCAGCCGTCCCGGTAACCGTATTCCGCCAAATTGTACGCCACCTACATATCGCTCTGTTTCCGATGGATTTCCGGCACGGTTTTCAAAATGGCACTGGTTTTGTTTTTGGGTTCTTTTACATCAAATGACATCACGGTTGTATTTTCTAAATGGCTAAGCAGAGACATACTTAATTATAGGGCACTCAAAATGTTGCAGTTATTTTTAAGTCTCATGTGACATGAGGCGAGCCTAGTGCCGTCAACCGTGAACAAAGCCAGGCTCCGAGCAGTTACTGAAAAATACCAGATGGAAAAACCCAATAACACTTACTGCCCGACCCTGGAATCAAAACTCATGACCACTAGACCACTAGACCAATAAGTCAGTCTGTCAGTCAAATTCTACGACATTTACATATCGCTCTGTTTCCGATGGATTTCCGGCACGGTTTTCAAAATGGCGCTGGTTTTGTTTTTGGGTTCTTTTACATCAAATGACATCACGGTTGTATTTTCTAAATGGCTAAGCAGAGACATACTTAATTATAGGGCACTCAAAATGTTGCAGTTATTTTTAAGTCTCATGTGACATGAGGCGAGCCTAGTGCCGTCAACCGTGAACAAAGCCAGGCTCCGAGCAGTTAGTGAAAAACTCCAGCTGGAAAAACCCAATAACACTTACTGCCCGACCCTGGAATCAAACCTCATGACCACTAGACCACTAGACCAATAAGTCAGTCTGTCAGTCAAATTCTACGACATTTACATATCGCTCTGTTTCCGATGGATTTCCGGCACGGTTTTCAAAATGGCGCTGGTTTTGTTTTTGGGTTCTTTTACATCAAATGACATCACGGTTGTATTTTCTAAATGGCTAAGCAGAGACATACTTAATTATAGGGCACTCAAAATGTTGCAGTTATTTTTAAGTCTCATGTGACATGAGGCGAGCCTAGTGCCGTCAACCGTGAACAAAGCCAGGCTCCGAGCAGTTAGTGAAAAACTCCAGCTGGAAAAACCCAATAACACTTACTGCCCGACCCTGGAATCAAACCTCATGACCACTAGACCACTAGACCAATAAGTCAGTCTGTCAGTCAAATTCTACGACATTTACATATCGCTCTGTTTCCGATGGATTTCCGGCACGGTTTTCAAAATGGCGCTGGTTTTGTTTTTGGGTTCTTTTACATCAAATGACATCACGGTTGTATTTTCTAAATGGCTAAGCAGAGACATACTTAATTATAGGGCACTCAAAATGTTGCAGTTATTTTTAAGTCTCATGTGACATGAGGCGAGCCTAGTGCCGTCAACCGTGAACAAAGCCAGGCTCCGAGCAGTTAGTGAAAAACTCCAGCTGGAAAAACCCAATAACACTTACTGCCCGACCCTGGAATCAAACCTCATGACCACTAGACCACTAGACCAATAAGGCAGTCTGTCAGTCAAATTGTACGCCATTTACATATCGCTCTGTTTCCGATGGATTTCCGATACGGTTTCCAAAATGGCGCCGGTTTTATTTTTGGGTCTTTTCACCTTTAGATAAAACGATTGAAGGTTATATATCAGTTAAAGCTTAATACTCGTAATAGAGGTATTTATGTTCAAAAACTTTTGCTGACTAAGCGATCCCAAAGCTAGACATAATTATTTTTAACCAACTTAAAAAAAAAGGCACACGTACCATCACAAGCAGTTTATGATAAAAACGGCGTATTTGTCGATTCGCACCAATTTACTCGCCCGAAAAGTGCGTGCGAATCGACTAAAAAGCCATAATAACAACCGCGAATAATATTCAGCTGTTTTCGACATATCTTTAATTGAACTTTCGTGATGGCTCCAACTACCCGAAAAGAAACAATAAGTACCTAATACTACTTATCTATACAAATAAATAAAATTGATGTGTGTCTTTGTAATGTCAAAATAATAGCCTTATCACTAAATGCATAATTATTTAAGTATACATATACGGTAGGTACTTATAACAAAAATTCTTTTTTTTTTTGTCTGTTTGTTCCGGCCAATCTCCGTAACGGCTGTACGGAGCTTTCACTGGCAGATACATAGCTGATGTTATAAGGATTAACTAAGACTTTTATTTTTTTAGAAGAAAGAAAACCCATGAAATCCAATTTATTTTCCCGACATGCACGCGAAGGAAATCGCGGGCATAGCTAGTACCATAATAAAAAAAACCTATTTGTAAAAAAATCAATTATTAAAAAGTACGACTATAAATAATATCTCAGTTGAGAATTGTTCAGTTTTTCTTAGAACTCATCTTCAAGGAGATTCTAAGCCTTATTTATATTTCCTTTCCTCTCCAGACTGTCTCTTAAGATTTTCTTCAAATAAACTACACGCCACGATATACATTACACATTTTTCCTCGCCACAATTTCACGTGAATATTAAGCATAAAGAATGTCTCAAGGAACTGAAATTGCGCTCTCCGACAAGAAAATATCGCGTACAATAAAAGAGTAAAAAAAAAAAAAAAAAACGTTGGATGGAAAACAAAAACAATTCAGTAAGTGCACCCATACACGGCATTGTCACACGTCAGACGGGTCATGCGATACAACCGCACAAAACGGGCACAAAACATCTATTGTGTTGTGAATGGGGTGCTTTATACGGCACGCGGAAACAAATTTTTTTAAGAACGCGTTCTTTTTTTGTTTGAAACGTGTCGTGGGCGGTTTGTGGTTCTGCTTATTTTCTTTTATTTTTTCTTTTTAAACTGAGCTCGTTTCTAATGTGACCTCTATGCTGTTATGCTTGTTGTAATTAGTTTACTGAATTAACGGTGTGGTTTTATAACTGCTGTACAGTATTTTTTTTACGTTTTCTGGACTCTTCGATCAATCTGCCTTTTGCAACTATGTTGGGGATAGCAACAACAGAAAAATTCAGCTTTGCTGGGCAGCGTTTGGGAAGCTTCGTCGAGTCTTCTCGTCGCGTATTCCACGGAGCCTAAAGACTAAGGTCTTCAATCAGTGCGTCCTGCCAGTTATGACTTACGGAACGGAGACGTGTACACTCACGGTACGGTCTGTCCATAAATTGTAGGTCACTCAGCGAGCTATGGAACGGGCTAAGCTTGGAGTCTCTCTGAGGGATCGAATCCGCAACGAGGTGATTCGGCAGAGACCCAAAGTTGTCGACATAGCTCACAGAATAAGCAAGCTGAAGTGGCAATGGGGTAGACGTGTTTTTGAGTGGAAACCGCGAATCAGTAAACGTAAGGGGGTACGCCCTCAGGCTAGGTGGCGCGTGCCGACTTTCGCATAGAAGTTAGATAATTGTACACTATTTATTTTTGCTTTTCCTATAATATTTCACCATTAAAATACGCAGGTAAGAAAGAATAGGAAGTCACCATCGCTGGCAGCCTTGTTCCACCCACTGCTGAGTTTACGGTGCTCCCTTTCGTGCCATGCTTCCCAGAGGGGCATTCTTGTAATTTTAAGAATTTTCACAGTCTGATCTCAAACTCAATTTGTCGAAAATACCTCTAATTTACCTACATTTATGACAAGTTTTTGACTTTTGTTTGTCAAACTAATGTCAAAACCTAGTCACAGTCTCCTGACTGCGACTAGGTTTTGAACGTTTTAAATTACCAGAAACGAGTGACACAGTCACACATTTCTTGAATCACAAGAAACGATGCAACAATTTTCTTTTTCCAATCTGAATTTTCTACGGTTTTTACACTGCTCGTTTGGAACGGAACCCTAAATGTACAGTGTGTTCTGGGCATCGTCGTGTGAATACTGTTAAGTGTATTGCTAGCGTGTGTTTCATTTTTTTCAATTTAAATAAATGCGTTTTGTTTTTCCTTTGTTTCAAATATCGAAACATGAATTGTTGCGTTTTGTTTAGAGAAAAGAGTTTGTAATAATTTAAGGATGTGGTTTATGGCTGAAAAGGTTTTCTTCATTTTTAGTTTAAGTTGGTTGAAGAAGCTGACCCTAAATATTATAAAAGGCATTATGGATTTTTTTTGTGAATAGTGAACAAACCGTCATTGTTGATAATATTTCCTGAAGATTGCAAATCGCATTTTTTTTTTCATAATCTTTTTAAATAAAACAATTTCGGTTTAGTTACACCATTTATAACTCGAGAATGATTGTCCAATCGTTCCTAATTGCTATCATCTTTGATTTTTTGGATTTGTCTCTGCCCTGAATAGCAAAATAACTATTACAACATGTTACGTGAATGTTACCCACATTCACGTAAAAAATTATAATGAAGACAATTCGTTTTCAAATCAGATACATTTTATATGGAACGGTTTTTTTTTAATGATATCTCGAGAACGGATTTAACAAAATTTACTCATTCTGAGGCGGTATGAAGTTCACCGGGTAGGCTAGTAGACAGTAATTACGAAAAAACAAATGATACAAATATTATACTTACTCGTAATCAGTTAAAAAAACAACATTTTTCTACTCCCTTATTTCCCTTCAAAAACAGCTTCTATAAAATTCCCTAAATACAAACAACATCCAACAAACTGTTAATGGGTACATAGATGAACGCCAATATTCATTTCCTCGCGTTGTTTTGTTTACATTGCTGCTATTACAGAGGAGATCGTTCAATAAATCCCTACATAGCTGTCAGTGTAAAAATAATATTGCGTATCAGTTCTGTTTTGATGTGTCGGCTGAGTGGGTGTTGGCACGCGACTTTGGTGTGTTCCTGATTCGGTAAATAGTAGGTATTTTTATTCATTTTAACAAAGTCAAAGCATTTATTTCAAATAGGCACATAAAATGCACCTTTTAACGTCAACATTTACAATAAAATAGAATTGATTCTAGTCGCCCCTTCCAAAAACTAATTTTCGTATGATGAAGAATGGGCAAGAAACTCCACCGCTACTCATTTAAAAATTTTATAATATTTTGTATACATTAATTATATAATTATATGTGATGACGATACACCTAATCTGCATTCGTGATTTATTTGAAAAATAACTTTAAATCCTACACAATAAAGTTCAGTTTACGCTACAACTTCAAACATTTTATAACTTTTTTAACAGTGCTTGTCATTCTGAAATCAACTTAATCGCCATTAAAATAAAGTTGATATTTGTTTAACTTGAAACAATATTAATTTGAAAGAAGTGAATAGACTTTAGAATAATATTAACATACAAGACTACTTGTTTCTCTGAAGGGCCAGGCAAAGATGCACCTTAGTTCGTCGATAATAGGAGGCAAGGCTATTGCCATCAATGGGGCACAAATTTAGACTCCAGGTTGTTACTGAAGATTCCAGTTAAAAAAGAACCCAATAACACTGCCGCAATCGAACCCAGAACCTCATTCTCAGGAGAAGCGCTTGCCACCACTAGACAAACGAGGCTGGTTTTTTTTTTCCATTTTAAAATGACGCAGAAATAAAAAGATACTCATTTAATAATAAAAACTGGTGAAAGGACTGAGACAAGACTGGCAAAATAGGGGAATAGTTTGATAGTGTCAAACAAGAGTAGGTACTGCCGGTCGATTCTGGAAAAATCTCACCATGATAACTAAGGTGAAGTGAGCTTAGAGTGAGCTGTGAGTCATGCCGATGCTAGGGATTGACACTATTCACGACTCACTCCACGCTCACTTCACCCAAGTTTTCACGGTGAGATGGTTACAGAATCGCATGGCTGACCTTATGATCGTATGTTATAGTATAGAACCTCTTGGAACCAGTATTTTTCGAAATGGGCAACTAGCTTTTACTTTCCCACAAATAGTATACTTTTCTTTGTTCTTCTTTGTGCTTAAATACCTTTTATAGACTTGACCTTTCCACCATCTTCCCAAAATATTTAAATATATTTATTTAATTATTTTCTTTAATGTAAAATTTATCTGTAGTTAGACAACATTAGCCCACAATAATAATAATAATAATAACACTTGAGGAGGCTGTCGTTAGGCAGCTGAACACGACTCGTATTCTTAGGAGGTTCTTATGTAATTTGGAAGTGAAATAAAATTCAATCTACCTTCCTTTTCCCAATTATTTAGGGGTCGGCTTTCAGTCTAACCGGATACAGCTGAATAACAGTAGATTACATGGAGAAACTGCGTATATCTGACCTCCGCAGCCCAGTTACTGGACAACATGACTTGGTAAGACTGTCAGACATTTGGGCTTCTACCCGTGGAATCTGTCGTTATACGAATCATAGCCGGGACCAATGGAAATAAAGCAAATTATAATTAATACTTAACCAATTTCCCAATAAAAATCTTCCGAAATAGGAGCATACCATAAAAAAGGACGCTCAAGGCGTGGCCGTGGTGTCCATTACAGTTTAACTGATATCGACAGCTCAGCTTATGGTGCTGGCTCACGACTGTTTCATATATTGTTATACAAATGGTTTTCAGGAAGAATGGAGGAAGTTACTTTGGAAGTTAATTGATAGGTTTATAACGTAGTTATGTGCAAAATCAGCTTATAATGGTCCCACTGTTGGGTCACAGACCTCTTCTCTGTGAGAGTGAGTGGGCCGTAATACACCACGCGGGCCCAATGCCGATTGATAGATATCACGTCTTAAATTTTTTGGTTCTAGGACATGCCGGTTTCCTCACGATGTTTTCCTTCACCGTTTTGAGAGCAGACGTAGGTAGGTGAGGAATGTGTAATTTTCATGGTGTAAAAGAAGATTAGTTTTCTTGTCTCTTTTTGATTCTTGGAGACAATAGGGCAGATGATGGCACTTTTGCGTTACATTAATGCTCATGCAGACAATACTTTGTTGATTTATCACCAGCAGCAGGCCTGTAGATACTACAATAGTCATCACGATAAACACTTGTTTTTCTTTAAAAAACTTTTTAGAAAAAAAAAAAAACCACCGACTTCCAAAGGCAAACACAAAACTTCCGAAATTAAAGTTATTTTACACTTTGTAGTCTCTTTTTTGGAAGTCGGTTGTTTTTTTGTACAAAAGTTCTTATTTTTCACTTTTAGGTTGTATTTACCCCACACATATTCGTATAACACTACAGTTTGCTATGTAAATATCAGTGACAGGAAGTTATTATAACATCATCAATAAAAACAAAGTGGCAAAAAGACGTATTATTGAAGCTAACTCAAAAACGACACCAGCAAAGTTAATAAAATTTATATTAATTAATTTAATTTATATTATTTAAATTTATTACCCCTGAGGCATACTACATATTGAAATCGATTTACAATTGCCCGAGATATCATGTAACATACATACGAAAAAAAAATACAATCGAATTAAGAACCTCCTCCCTTTTTGAAGTCGGTTAAAACTCAGAGATCAGTGTGATGCCGGTGGTCATAGTCCTTTATTTCTTTTTCCTCCTTTTTATGCATATGCGTAGGTACATATTGTTATTATTGAGGGGCTTGTGGCTAAGTAATAACAGTCGATCGGGGTAAGCTACGCTTGCCCCGGCTGGTCCGTGGATGGGTGACCATCTCTACATACCAAAACCCCTCCGTGTCTCGGAAAGCACGTTAAGCCGTTGGTCCCGGCTGTCATTCGTAGATCTTTTACAGTCGTTACGGGTCGACAGAAGCCGGAAAGTCTGACCACCAGTCTTAACAAGGGGTTTCGTATTACCCAGTAACTGGGTTGTGGAGGTCAGATAGGCAGTCGCTCCATGTAAAATACTAGTACTCAGCTGCATCTGGTGAGACTGGAAGTCAACCCCAATATAGTTGGGAAAAGGCTAGGCAGATGATGACATATTGTTATTATTATTTTAAGCATAAATATTATCTTACTCGGTATTCGAATAATTATAATTAATGAAGTGGATTGAAATACAGAAAAAAAATTTTCTTCGAACTGAAAAACTTATCAGAAGTACCAATTGCCTACCTATCTAACAAGATTTTAATCTTGATTGTTAGATGGTTGTTTGTGCTTAACCGCAAAAACAGAAAATGGTACAAAATATAACACACATTTTGCTCCTAAACACAAAAACCAAAACAACTGCCAACTACAAAAATATGCAGCACGAATCGGAGAAAAAAAAAAGGAAAATTCCGCGAAGGAAGCTGTCCTCTGAAGTATTTCATAAAGACAAGAGAGAAGTCTCAAGTAGTGCAGGTCCGATTGTTTTCAAGCTCGGAAACGGTCAGATTGGACAGGTAATACGAACATAATTAAGTTGTACTTCACTTTGGGGTTTTATGTTGGGGAATCTGGTTAAGAGATTATGAAAATAAAACACAAAATACCATGAATCTTTTTGTGTATGAGGAGTTTATTTATTTATTTAAACTTTTCGCACACAAAAAGGTACAAAGGCGGACTTAATGCCTTATTAATGGCATTCTCTACCAGTCAACCAAGGGTGATGAAGAGATTAGATGGCAGGTGCTTTGGTTGAACTGAACAATGATAAAAAAAAAAACTATTAATTAACTATAACTTTTAATGTATAAGTAATAATAAGGGCCCGACTGCTGGTTTTTTCGGCCAAAAACTAAGAAGATTTTCGGCCTGACTTGCATCATTTTCGCCCGAAAACAGAAAAAAAAAAAGGTTTTTTTTCGCTTTAGGTTTTTCTTTGCTAGAAATAAAAGGGTTTTTATGTCGGCTAATCCGGTTTTATTAAATAAAAAAAAAAAAAAAAAACTCCGTAATAATATTATTACGGAGTTTTTTTTTTTTTTGAACGATATATATCGTTGTCATCATCATCATTTCAGCCGATATACGTCCACTGCTGGACATAGGCCTCCACACATCGACCAGTTCTGTGGAAAATCAAAATCAAAAGTCATTTATTCAAACTAGGCTCAGAATCAGCACTTTTCGAACGTCAACATTACCTACAAAAGACGGTCCCTCAAAACGCCCGCCCTTCACCACTTCCTAGTGCTTTCTGCATCTATAATAATGTATCATCTGCCTAGCCTTTTCCCAACTATGTTGGAGTCGGCTTCCAGTCTAACCGGGTGCAGCTGAGTACCAGTATTTTACATGGAGCGACTGCCTATCTGACCTCCACAACCCAGTTAATGGGTAATACGATACCCCTTGGTAGGACTGATGGTCAGACTTTCGGGCTTCTGACTACCCGTATCGACAAGCTTAGCTTAACCTGATCGATCGACCTGTGCGGCCGTTATTATTTAGCCACGGGCCTCACAAAGAAAATTCAAGACGAAATTCAAATCATATACCACAAAGCAAAAAGATATACAATAAACAATATACTATAAATACCTATCTATGTTTTGCTACATTCGTATTTCACCGCGTCTCCTGTCTTAGCTCTTGCGACTTCATTTTACCTGAGACGGGATTTTTGCATGAGTAGCCTCCCACCCCCACTCCCCCTCTAGTGTTTTGTTGCCATCGATAAAGTTGGACGTTGTTTATATTTTTTAAAATTATTATTTAGGTATATTTTTCTGAGGTTTTACTGACTGTAAAGTTGTTTGGAAATCGGTTGTGATTGTATGCGCATTTGATGCGGAGGAATGAGGAAGTGTTGAGTATGATTGTGGGTGCCTATAAAAGTAGGGGAAGACCAAAAAACGATGGATAGATTGTGTGGAAGATGATTTGGCTAGAGAAAGGGGTAGCTACCGAGATTTCGACTAATGGAAAAGTCTTGAAGAAAAAGACATGTTGCGCGGACCTCAAATAAATTAGGATAAGAGCTAGAGAATTATGATTTTTCTAAGGATTTTATGTTATATTTTATAGTTTAAACGATCAAAGAAAATCTAGTAAACATGCAGACAACTAACGATTAACACTTGATCGATGATAATATTATTGATTAAATCTGACAGCAAATCAAGTGAAGTATGATTTGTTGACGATTGACATTATCGATCAATCATACCAAACGACATTATTGTTAGAGATTATCGAGATAATTGTTGGCATATTTATTGGCATTTGAATGCAACTAGTATTAATAATTTAGGTACATCCTCTAAATAGCTTGTTAATTTTTTAATCATTTACTTATGTAGATAGGATAGGAGCCTTTTTGACCTCGCAAAGGTCTTTTTTGATTTATTTATGTTTTACATGTTACCTATTTACTACCTTTGGTACTCCCAAATAAAATATTTTTCTTTCTTTCTTTATGTACGTATCTAAAATAATATAACCATTAGAAATCCAAAAAAAAAAACGTGGTACTATAAATTGAATTTTAAACACGAACGTCAAAAAAATAGTTATGTCAACCACACCATTAAAATATATCGATAAAAAAAATACAATTAAGAAAATATCGATGAAATCTATCGACATAAAACATCGTACGCCCTCGTAAAACGTCTTCGGAGCACATTACTCGGGAGATGGCGACCGCTGAAACCAAACCTATTTAACTTCACTTGAGTACGTACTGTGCAGTAATCCAGGCTTTAGATTAACTCTACCTCGATTTTTTTTAAGTACCAAAGAAAACAATAACTATATTTTCTTTGAATTCTTGAATTTTAATGAACTGTCTAGAGATTTATCTTGGATTTGAGATGTGAGATTAGCTACGTAGCTTAGCTTATCACTCATCATCTGCTTAGCCTTTTCCCAACTGTGTTGTGGTTGGCTTCCAGTCTAACCGGATGCAGCTGAATACCAGTATCTTACATGGAGCGACTGCCTATCTGACCTCCAAAACCCAGTTACTGGGTAATACGATACCCCTTGGCTTACCAAGGGGTATCGTATTACCCAGTAACTCACCCTAAAAGTCTGACAACCAATCTTAACTGGTTGTCAGACTTTTGGGCTCCTGACTACCCGTAACGACTATCAAAGATCCACGAATGACAGCCGGGACCAACGGCTTAACGTGCTTTCTGAGCCATGGCGGGGTCTCGGTATGTAATGATGGTCACCCATCCACAGACCAACCGCGGCAAGCGTAGCCTAACCTGATCGATCGACCTGTGCGGCTGTTATTGTTTAGCCACGGGCCCCTTAGCTTATCACTATTCTGTCAAAAATCCTTTGGTTTCTCGATTAGCATAATCAGCTTCTAATGTTCCCACTGCTGGGGCACAGACCTCCTCTCGGTGAAAGGGCCGTAATACACCACGCGGGCCCAGTGCGGGTTGGTAGATGTCACATGTCTTCGAATTTTTGGTTCTAGGACATGCCGGTTTCCTTACGACGCTTTCCTTCACCGTTTTTAGAGCTGTAGTGGTGATGAAATTATTTAACTCTTCAATGCGCAGTGTCACCTGTAGGTGACAGAAGTTTAACATTTTTTTCTACGACAGAGATACTTTATTTTTTAATTCTGCGACTATTGTAGCTAAGCCAATTAGTAGAACTTTTCATTATTTTCTTCTGGTAACACCCACGATATGTCATTTGTGAAATCCATTCGTTGTTTCGCGCGTAATTGTAAGATTCTGAGTTTGTGTCATTTCTTGCGATATAAAGTGAAATAAAAATGCCCAAACCGTAAGTATTGTTTTTTTTTTTCTTATTACATATAATAAATGAATAAATAAGCTATAATACAAACGTATTTTGCGATATTAATAACTTATATTATCATCACTAGAACGCTGAAAATATGCCGTGTCACCCGTAGGTGACACCTCCATAAAAAAATAAGGGTGACTTATTTTTTTTTATTTTTTTTATTTTAAACAAATGTTTTTAAACCATTTTAGTTTTCAAACTCAAACTCAAAGCATTTATTTCAAGTAAACCAAATTAAAGGCACTTTTGAAATGTCAAGGGATCGGTCAGTCAGAAAGATGAAGCTAGTTGCCCATTCCAAAGCGTAGTAGGTACCTGTGGAGAAGAACGGCCAAGAAACTCTATGGACACTCTTTTAAATCATAAAAATTGTTACAAAATTTTGGGTACATCATTCAAGTAGAAATTATACATGTGAGAACGATGTAGAAAGACGTGCACGTTAAAAGCGTCCGTACTAAAAAAGATAAAAACAAAAAAAAAAAATAACAATTCAGAAATGAAAATACTTAGATTAAAATAAAAATAAGTCGTGGCGGCTAAGAGATGACCAGTAGTGGAAAAGAAAGGCAAAAATTTTATTAAGTTGGATATGGGAATTGAAGGGTTAAACAAAGTGCCTGAACTCGTAAATCATGGCCGTCACCACTGGCCCACCACTGCCCTCTAGGTTTCGTAAAAGTCATAGCAGTTCAAACATTTGTCATCACTAGGATTTTAAATTTTAATGGGGTGTGTCACAGATGAAATGGAAAAATGTCCACTAACTTTTGGATGCCATTGCAGATTATTCAAGTAAAGCTTTGTCGCTAATGGCCGGTTGTTTCAAACCGTTGGTTAACGTAACAGGTAGTACGCAAAATACGCACATTAACGTGGAGTTGCGGACACCAGCCCTTTTTACTTATTACCTAACGTAACAGTACGTGAAATAATAATGAGTACGTAATCGTTATTACTTGACGTAAGTCAAGGCCATAATTTTGTAATTATAATTTGAAACAGCGCTTTTGTTTTATTGGACGATAGTTAGCGCCATTTTTTACGCACACGCGTACGTCAAGTGGACGTGAAAAATCCGCCCTAAACAGTATTCACATCAACTAATACACTCGCTAACATCGTTACAAAAAATCCCTCGTCAATTTTGCATACGAAACGCATTTCCAGATATAATGAGTAAAAGGAAATTGTTAGCGGACCGCTTTATTTGCGAATTTCGGCTGTCTACCCACCCCTTTGTTTTTACACGTGTGTGTTTTGGGAGTCATTAATTTTTTAAGCTCCAGAGGAAATGAGAGATTTTGTTAAGGGTTGATTTTTAACATTCGAATTTTTTCGAGTGTGCGTTGATTTTTGATGGAATTCTAAGTGTTTGAGGTAATCTAGCTGATTAGGACTAAACTTTACTTTCTGGGGGAGGCTTGGCACTATTGGACATGGATATACAGGGATTTTAGCATAGATCGAGTAGCTATGAGTTGGAGCATCAATTATAGAATAGTTGTAGCTTCCGATTGTATTTAAATATTGAAATAAATATCCATGAAACTTATACTTTCATCATGACTACAGCAGTCCACAGCTGGGAATACAATAATCAGCCTATAATTTTCCCACTGCTGGGATACAGGCCGTCCATCTAGCTGGGGGGGCGTCCCACACTACGCTTGCCGATACGCGGTCACCACTCCAGGACTCGTCTGCTCCACCGGCCATCGGCCCTTCGACAGACATGGCCAGCCCACTGCCACTTCAGTTTGCTTACTCTGCAAGCTATGTCGGTTACTCCGGTTCTTTTCCGGATAATTAGATAGACTGATTAGATGGACGGACGACCTAAAGAAGGTGGCTGGGGTAGACTGGATGCGGAAAGCGGAGGACAGGGTGTTGTGGCGCAGTCTGGGAGAGGCCTATGTCCAGCAGTGGACTGCGATAGGCTGAGTTGATTGATTGATTGGGAAACAGGCCTCCTCTCAGTCAGAAGGACTGGAAGTAATCCACCACACGGGCCCAGTGTGGGTTGGTAAATGTCACATGTCTTCGAATTGGACGAGGTTGGTTCTAAGACAGGCCGGATTCCTCATTCCTGGGCATAGGCCGATTACACGCCATTCAACTCGATTCTCAGTTAGACTTTAAATTTAGAATTATATTTATTTTCAAGCAAAAAGCATTTTTTTTACCTTTGCAATACAGCCGGTCGATTCTGTAAAAATCTCACCGTGAAATCATAAGTGAAGTGAGCACTTAATAGTGTTAATCCCTAGTGAATGACAGCTCACTCCACGCTGACTTCACCCAAGCTTTCACGGTGAGATGGTTACAGAATCGCACGGCTGTATTGTTTATAGTGACAACGTATCATAACACTGGTACGACTTGTGCTGTCGCACTCAGACACCACTCTGAATTCGCTTACCTTAAATTAATTGCAGAAAATAATACAGAAAGCAAAGCATTATTTCGGAAACCAAAAAAATACCGCTTTACATATCAAAAAGCAATTAAATCATAAAAAAAACGCAGTATGTTTCATATTTATAGCCCAACTTGCAGTTTCCTGAGGGAGACGGGGGAAAGGGGCCCGCAATTAAAATTATAATTTTTGGCAAACTCTTCTGCCCCTCTACGTGTGTATCTGTATCTTTTGACTAGTCCCGCCAGCGGTGTCGGTGCACGCACACTGGGAGTCATTTATTTTTGATAATAAGCAAATTCAAGTTTTAAATTGCTGAAGTTTTGAGTGTGTAGGATCATGGAGCCTACCAGTTATAAGAAATAACATAAGTGTAAAGGGCTTCCTCCACAGAAATAACAAATTAAATAGGTACCTAATTATTATTACTTTTAGTAAAGCACTTAAAATATCCTACAAAAATGACAAAAATTATAATAATTTTATTATGTAAACTAAGCGTGTACTACTAAGATGCCAATATTTAATTAGGGTATTACAAAATATGATATGATAACGATCAAAAACAAAAATAAGTAACCGCAAAACCACAAACAATTCTTACTAAGCTTGCTTAACAAGGAAAAAATAACATTCTTATTTCGAATATCTCAAATTAAAATAGCTCGGTGTATAATTATTTAGACGGAACTTGACTTCCAAAAATACGGATCTTTTTAGATTTGGGCACCCCAAACGTCATTGTGACGATCCGAGTAAGGCCGTTTGTACACAAACGTCTTTTTTGCCGTGAAAAACCACGGTTGATTCGCCGTGTGTAGGCAAAGACGTCGGTGTTGTGTGAATCATTTTGGAAGCTTGTTGGCAGACACGGCGCGGAACTTCAGCACGGTATCGCTGCCGTATGCGCCGTTTTTTTTTCTAAAATCGGATGTATCCAAAACCTTCTTTTCTATTTTTTTGTGTTTTGAATTTTTTTATGCACGTCCTTATAAGCAACGTTTTATGGATTCATAACGTCTGCTGCTTGGTACAGGGAAAACAGAACTGAGCCATACCTAGCTGTTGTCTTGTCCAGTGGGGTAATTGCGTAACACACTATCAGTAGCAGTGGCTTTCATTTTGACAGTTCAACAACATTCGCTGCATTATTTACGTTGTTTAACAGACAAGTTTTCCAAACAAATGAAACAATGGATTAGCAATATCCTTCAAAAACATTCAGATTGAGATTCATAGTGTGTTTCGCAATTACGGTGCATTTGTTTGCCATGTCATTATACAAGCTCACACGATTATTCTACGGCGCGGTTATCACGCCGTACCGTTAAGAAACCGTGCCGTGAACAACAGGCCTAAGCCCTTCACGGATATTTAAATATTCATTTCTACTCTTTAATTATACTGTATGCATGTGAGCCGAGCTTTGTTTTTTTTATTTCTTTGTCTCAATTTAAAGCGGATTGCGGAGTTTCGTTGACTTAAGTAGTCTGTATGTCCTCGGCTAAGTTGACGCGATGAAATAAATCTAAATGCGGTTAAGGCTGGAATATATTTCCGGCTTATAAAAATCTATTTGAATATCTGGTTTTATTTACATTCTGTTGCGAATAAGTCGGTTTATTTTGGCTATTTAACCTATGAATTCCTAATTATGACTCTGACGTCCGGTTTCTCGAACGAAAATTAAAACAATAATTACCTAACAAATTGTCAAGCACGCGTAAAATACTGTGATTAGTTGTATGAATATCACACAGCCATTCGCATCACTTGACATGGATTTAATTTTGACGCGTCATTAATTTTCGTTCCAGAAACCGAGTGTAAAACAGATCACCTTAATTTTATTTATCAAAAAACTTTTTTTCTTAAAACTAAAGTTAAATCTTAAAATAAAATATGCTTGATCAAGCTAACCGTCTTTATACCCCATTAACACTCGCTTCACCTCATTTCCACGACGTAAAAACTTCGTTCACCTTCAGACGTGTGCAAATTAGATTGCGTTAAACGCCTTCGGAGCGAGGTGCATATAAGTAGTCGCAGTCACCCATCGGCTAACAATTTTACACGTAATCAATTTACACGGTTCCGTTTTGCCCCTGCCTCCCCTAGACGCGCTTCACCGGCCGCAGTTTCTCGGCGACAAACGTGGTTACACAGTGGGTTATTGTGGAAAAAATGTCTTTATATATTAAATTATGTCAGTTTTTAAGGTTTTTGTGTGTTTTTTTGATATGTTTTAGTAAATAATTTTCCTAATTTTGCTTTATAAAAAAACAAAATCACCGAGAGTTATTTTTTTATAAAGTAAAATTAGTCAATTATAGCATAAAAATTAAGGATGTGTTTTTTGAGAATAACTTTTATTTATTTATGTCACAAACAAAGAACTTAACATTCAAAAAGCATAACCAGACCATCTCTCAGTATTTACTCAACCTTAAAAGATCTCTCAATGGACTGTAGAAACAGAAACTACATTTTGAACAAGCATTTTTTTATATAAAGTCTTACCAACATAAAAGCATACACTGAATTAACTCATTTTTTGTTATAATTATAAATCTAGCTTATATCTAATCATAAGAAGGCACGACACTACTAATTAGCGTACTTATACATTATGTACAAAAGCTAATTTATTTTTATAAACATTAATAATAATAAAATAATAATATTTTCTTTATTATTACTTATTATATTACAGTATTATTTATTAAAAAAAACCAGTATTTCTAAGGTATAAACCTTAGAAAAACTGGGATTTTTAAGGTAAAAACCTTAGAATTTTATTTCTAAGGTATAAACCTTAGAAATACTGAGTTTTTTTTTAAATAATAACACTAGCAGCGCCCTGCTGATGACCCGCATAAGTGCCGATCCTGTAAGAATATTGGGATAAAAAGTATCATATATGTGTTATTCTGATATATAAGCTATATTACTGTAAAGTTTCATCAATATCCGTTTTGTAGTTTTTGCTTGAAAGAGTAACAAACATCCATACATCCATCCATCACAAACACTCACAAACTTTCACTTTTATAATATTGGCAGCGCTCCGCGGTTTCACCCACATGAGCTTCGATGCCGTGGGAACATCGGGATAAAAAGTATCTTATGTGTTAATCTTAGTTATAAACTATCTATATGTCAAATTTCTTCCTAATCCGTTCTGTGGTTTTTGCGTGAAAGAGTGTAAACATCCATCCATCCTCACAAACTTTCGCGTTCATAAAGTATTATAAACGCGAAAGTTTGTGAGGATGGATGGATGTATGGATGTTTACTTAATCTTACTTCTTACTCCTACGTATAATGATGAGTAGGAGTAGTAAGTAGGATTAAGTACAGCCGGTCGATTCTGGAAAAATCTCACCGTGATAACTAAGGTGAAGTGAGCTTAGAGTGAGCTGTGAGTCATGCTGCTGCTAGGGATTGACACTATAGACGACTCACTTTACGCTCACTTCACCTAAGTTTTCACGGTGAGATGGTTACAGAATCGCACGGAAGATCTCATATTTCACTATACAAAAAGTTTTTTTTTCTACGTCCGTCATGTCTCCAGCCCACAGTCCAGTCGGTCGCCATCAAACAAAGTTACGTTGAACCGTGATTACTTTTCCTGCACTGCTCTGTTCGCACTCGCTACTGTTTATTGCTTTCGCTTCAATGCTATCCGCCTTTGGATTTTCTTGAGATGAACTTTACCTCAATATTATTGAAGAACTGGTTAAGGAGGGATCGATATGACAATTATTTTTGCATGATTTTATAGAAACACGAGTATCTGATTTAACCTCTAGTCTGTTAGGCAAGCTTGTTGAGTTCGGTTACAATAGAAAAGTTATTTGTGTCTCACTAGGGACAGTTCGCCGCAACTTATGAGTTGTAGGTCGGGGGTTCGAACCCAGGCAGGCGGTTTATTTAGTGTAAATTATTTGATCATCACTGCTCTCAAAACGGTGAAGGAAAACATGAGGAAACCGGCATGTCGTAGAACCAAAAATTTGAAGACAGGCCCGCGTGGTGAATTATGGCCCAATACCTCTCACCGAGAGGATGCGTGTGTCCCAGCAGTGGGAACATTATAGGCTGATTATGCTTATGGGGACAGTTGAACTCATAATATTTCTGATAATAGTAAACTACACACTAACAGAAGGAATGACTTTAATTTTGACAGTTCAGCGACATTCAATGCACTATTTACGTTGTTAAGCAGATAAATTTTCGAACATATGAAGCAATGGATAAGCACTATCCTTCAAATTATTCAGATTGTGAACAATAGTGTGTTACGCAATTATTTTAATAAAACAGACAGAACACAAGTGACAATGTGGCAATCCGAATACCAACAATTTTATAAAATTCTTTCACACATTATTTCTGCTTAAATAAACAGCAGTCTATTTTGTGAAAATTTGTCGATTTTTTGACACAGATGTAAACGCATTGTTAGTCAAATTAAATTGGTCCCGAATGACGAGATAACCAACCACTAGCTATGTTTGGGCACAAACAATACTTGGTAAATAAAAGGTAACAGATAATTTTGATGAGCTAACAAACAAAAGATAATTACACAGTCTTTACTAACTGTTAAACTTATTATAAAGCAACTTCACGAACTTTTGTAGGTGATTTTTACAAAAAAAGTAAAAACCAATTCACATAAATAACCAGGTTTTAAATTAAAACCCATCAACCTACATCTAAATTCAATATACATTTTTATCTCAACGCGAGCATCAAAGGCTGTAAAATCGTTAAATCTGTTGCCTACTTTAATAACCTGTTTATACAGGCAACAATATTTCAGTCTATAAAAGCTTATAACGGCTCATAAAGGCTGATACACACGTAAACAAAAATCCATTATTATTCATCTACGGGCTGACGTGGCGAAGTCAATGTCTATCTTATTTCTTTTATAATTATTCAACGTACCTCCTTGTGGGTGGTTTTGCCCCACTCTCCCCTAAGGGTGGTGCGATAGAGAGAACGTCTTCGGTTTTTGCGGCGTTTGTTTCAAGTTTTTTAGGGGGTAAACCCTTTCCTGAACATGACAGGAATTGGATCATTAAGCAGGCCTAGCTAAGCTTAATGCCAGCACCCTCGCGGTTTTCTTATACAATCTTATGAATAATATATTTTAAGTGTTATAGTTATATTTAAATGATGCGGTGCGAGGCGAATATTAAAATGTTCTTAAGTCGTAAGATTTCGGCAACGGCGTTAAATACAATTTTAACTGACCTAAAAAATGAAGCCGATCAGAACGCAGGTCAGACAGGGCTAAAAGATACATCAATCTTGATTATTTCTCAAGAATAATTACCAAAAATAATCATCTGTACAAAACGTCGTACACAAAACATAAAATATTAACCAATCTTTTTCTCTAACATGACTGATTAAAAACACAAATCGTATTCGAAGTGAGTACGATACCTCATTCAAGCAAGCCTCTTAGACATTAACGTGAGCTCGTATTCAAAACATCTCATAATGCAGGAAAATAGAAAATTTCGCAGCTTTTAACTAATATTTCATCAATAAATACCGAAGCACCGCTTCGATGGAAACCCAAAAAAAACTAAAACATCTCAACTCCATTCATAACTCGATATGAACCCGACCTAATCAATTCAAAAGAGGAAAATGGGGCAAAAGGAACATACGCCGACTGCTTATGAAATTATATCGTGGAAAATCTACGGTTGGGAATGTCGTGGAATTTATTTTTACTTTTTTCGTGCAAGCAGTTCGTCTGCGACTTAAATGGGTTAGAAAATTGAATGAGAGTACCCGCAACCGAGTTACTTTTTGAATAAGTGTGAGAGCGTATGCGGAGAGGGTACACATCTGGTTTTTATTGAGATGTTTGCTGATTCTGTTTTGTTTTCGAATTCCTTATTGTTTGTTTGTTTAAGTTGTTTGTGTATTCGAATCGGTTGTACTTTCAAGTGTTATTTTGTTTTAATTTAAAAATGATATTGAGATATGAATTATAATGATTCCAATCTTATAAGGCAAAACCATATTATATTGCTTCAAACTTGTTACTCTAGTTTTTGCGTTTAAGTTCTGTGGGTACACGTTCTTATTTTAATAAAAATCTACAATTAAATATTTGCACACCAAAAACCTGCACACTAATTGCGTAACACATTAGGGTCTCAATCTGAATCATTTTGCAGGATATTGGTAATCCATTGCTTCATATGCACGAAAAATTTGTCTGCTCAACAACGTAAATAACGCAATGAATGTTGTTGAACTGTCAAGATGAAAGCCATTGCTACTGATGGTGTATTACGTAATTACCTCACGGGTAGAATATAACGGTACCTACCTTACTAAGTACATTTGTCAACTTATTGTAATAATAGTCTTGCAAATAATTTATATTATTATTCTACTTTCTAAATAAAAATTGTCTTTAAAATGTATAGTTATACCTCCACTTGTAACCGAGTACTCTACAGTTACAACTGAAAGTTAGTTTGATAGCTAAAACGTCTCAATTTGCGAAAAGGTCACTCTTCTTCTTTGATTCCAAACCTAATACAACAAAGTTTTCATTTTAGCTTGCTAATAACTTCACTAATTAGATAAAATACTTCAAACTCTATAACAAAAACTAGACTGTTTTAATCATAAGCCTAACAGGTCAAAGAACAGAAAGGGAACCTCACATTTTCTGTTTAAAGGAAAAATCTCAAACGAAATAATGATGTGGTAATATTCAATGCACATTGAACTGTAATGCTCTTATCTGTCGCGTCACTAACGACGTCTACATCAAAGATTTCCGTCCACATGTGCGGGGACGACTAATGAAAGAGTCTGATCTGTCGATCCCGCGAAACGTAAAGATAGGAAAATTAAAATGTCTAGACTGAATACTTGGTCGTTTTGTTTTGTCAAGATGAATGCATCCATCGTGCAGTCGTATGTAGCAACTCACGATATTATTTATGAGACCTGAATTATTCAAATTGACTCTTACAAGGATTTCCTTGCAGAATAAATTTCAATCTTTACTCAGGACATGTAAAAAAAATGCTTACGTACTCTTAAGAGTCCAGAGATTTATTTTTAAACTTCGCTCCGTAAAGGAACAGAGCAAAAAGCTAATTAAATAAATTAGTAGAGGCTAAAAACGCATGGTCTGAATAAAAGCCTTTAGCGAGTAAAAAGGCAACCATCCAAGACGTTCTCTTCATTAGCGACAAGAAAAGTGATGTCATTCCGTTGTGACATAGCAGCATGCGGAGGGAGGTCCGTTCCCCCCGGCGGTCGCTCTGCGACTGACTTCCACGCGGTTTCCCGTCCCCTCCCCTAACTCATTCCAGGAGGGGGGGTGGACGGCTTTCTCTTTCATTTTTCCTTCGCTCCTCGGCTCATCCAGTTACATCGTTCTTATGTTTTATTTTTAATTAAAGCGTACGCAAGTCGGCGGCGTAGATCTTCCCCCCCAGATGAGGGTGGTTGGCGGCGGGTACATACGCGGTGGGTGTTGATGATTTTTCAATGGGGAGAAAGAGTTCCCTCATTTTCTTAAGAGAAAATTGCGTTTTGTTTTCGAGTAGTCGAAGTCTGTAGTAATCGCTTTTGTTTTGTGGAAGTTCTTCGTCGTTTTCCGTGCATGTGAACGTAAATTGTGTACTTTAAAGTTTCGAGTGGAATTGGGGAGAGTCGTCGGGTAGTTGAGGTGTTATGCATGTTTTTTACTTCGGCGAAAGTTACTTTTTTTCTCGTAGTTCGAGCGTACTGTAAACTTCCGCTAACTTTAAAAGTTCAAGAAGTAAGTGCTTGAAGCTAGAAAAAAATGTTCACCTTCAAAGTTTACAACTCATACATTTTCGTGCGTACATTTCTAGTCATATTTCGAGCCGGAAACACGATACAGGATAAAAGAAAATCTTTCATTACGCGCAAAAATTACACTCACACACTAACAACACATTATCCCCATCTCAAAAGTTAATGTAATGAAAAACAAAAAGGGCCAAGAAAAGGGTGCGTTAAGTTCCACCGAAAAACGGGAATTTGTAAGAAGTCCACCCCACTCTCCCCCGGGGAGACACTGCCCCCTCGTGTGCGAAAATAAATTGCCAAGAATAATAATTATAATGAAAGCGAAAGAACGTATAAATTAGTGGGGACGCCTCGAGACTTAAAACTGTGTGGTTGTGTGCGTGTGTTTTGTATACAACCGTCTGTGTGTGTGCAACATACAGGACCAAAATGAATTCTTAATTTATTTTTCCGCTAAATACGAAGACGAAATTTTATTGGGTCACGTCTTACGCCGAAAAGATTACGTTTTTTCGTAGCTCGATATGTAAATCTCTGAATTATATTATCTACGTAGTACTTACGTGTACTTACTGTAGATAATATTTAAGGTAAAAAAAAATGATTTCTTGGACCTACGAAAGTGATATAAAGTATCAGGAACAATAGAATGATTTAAAGTTCAAAAAGTCCGTAAATACTTAATTACTAAGTACAAGATATACACTCTTAACTCAAAGATTTACTCAAAACCCATTCTTTCGGTTTTCTACAATTTTACAAAGTAAGTAAATCTATCTTTGACTTTTACGACTCCAGCCTGTAAATATGGCTAAAATGACCTACTTCCTTTATTTGAAACCCAACAGTGTTGACGACACACAAAGAAATAAGAATATATTAACACAAAAGTTCAACGAACATACTAAAGACTAGTTCTAGAAATCTAGATTATACTCCAAAGTGCTCTTAAAAACATTTTAAATTAATATATTTTCGCATAGAACGCACAAAACTGTATTAAATGTGTCTGAAATGGTTGAGCAGTACGTGCCGGAACGTTTATGGTCGCGCCACTGTTCTGATTTAGCCCACTCTCCCCTCATTATGGCGACGATATTATGAACGACTAATGGACATTCCTCGACGTTTTTACGCTCTTGATTTTGCACTGTTGATGGGGGAAAACGGATAATAATTTTAAATTGATTATGGGCGGGCGACTCGCTATTTTGCACTTTCGGTATTTTTCTTTTTCTTGACAGCGGTTAGGGTTACCCTTACTTAGAAGCTGTCAAACCCTTTTGTTTTCCTTTCCTTTTATAATTAGTGAAGACTAGAAAACTTGGGACTTTGGGCACATTCATCAAAAATGTATTTTCGTACTGCAACCCATAAAAATGACAGTTAACCAATAGCTAAGAGAAAGAGAGAAAACAAATACACGACCAATTACGAAGCACATAATTGATAAATAGTATACATAAAATACACATACATAAAAAACGCGAATACATATTTCTTGCACGATCGCAGGGATGCGAAAAAGGGGGAATGAAAAAAAAACTAATTAAAAAAGCAATCAAGGTTTTCTTGACGGCGCTCACGTTCGCCCATATCGTCTTACCCCCCATTTCCTGGGGTGACTTTCCCCCTGCCTCCTCACTCGCCAACACACCCTTTAAGGGGAGGTAGGGGGCGAGTGGTACTAGATTTACGTAACACGTTTAAAGTGTGTTTTGATGAAGTAATCATCCCATTTCCAAGGACTGCGTTTAAGAATTTTGCGGCTTGGACTTACGGCGACATTTTACCTTTTTTTCCTCTCAACTCTTTAATCCGGATTTCTTAACGAGCCGCTTTA
Organism: Eremobia ochroleuca; assembly: GCA_949629135.1. NCBI lineage: Eukaryota > Metazoa > Arthropoda > Insecta > Lepidoptera > Noctuidae > Eremobia > Eremobia ochroleuca. Next base: position 5,149,045 of record OX451402.1, on the reverse strand, counting down.
ATCATTTCAGAGAGTAATTCTTTGGATTGGTCCGCGGAAAATGTATTGGAACGTTTTTTTGTTGACATTATTTTTGGGTTTAGAAAATACATAACTGCCTGTTTAATGATTTTACTGGGTTAACATTTTAAGCAGTCTAACAAATGTTTTATCTAATTATTAATTAAATTAACCCTTGGCTGTTTAGTGCCAAAAATGTCATAATTTATGCCTTTTACCTTTTGTCTCTCTCAACTCTTTGTTCCGGACTTCTTAACAAGCCGCCATCATGACTTTTGAGGGTAATACTTTGGATTAGTCCGCGGGAAATGTATTGGAACTTTTTCGGTGACATCGTTTTTTGGGGTTAGCCTAATTATAATACCTGCTGGTCGTTTCTGTAAAAAATATCACCGTGAAATCATAAGTGAAGTGAGCTTGAAGTGAGTAGTGTCAATAGTATTAATCCCTAATGACAGCTCACTCCACGCTCACTTCACCCAAGTTTTGACGGTGAGATGGTTACAGAATCGCACGGCTGACTGCCTTTTTAGGGTTCTAAAGGGTTAATATGTTATGTAGTGTAGTCCAGCAGATGTTTTATTTAATAATTAATCAAATGAGTCCTTTGCTGTTTAATTCTAAGGAGCCACTAAATAATATGGCTTAATTTGTCCTGTTTCCTTTCTTTCTCAGTTTAAGAAGAATCATAACATATCCTCCCCTAATTTGTCTTGAAGCAAATATTTCATACTTCGATAATTGATAGATAATTATGACAACTACTTTATTGCTAAATATGCTTTGTGTTATATTTTATCATACAAGTAAAAGAAATAATTTCAATAAATTCTATTCTATGTTTACTTCCTTTTTTCAAAATAGTTTTCTGAATTACGACAAGCCATTCGTGTCCGAACGTGGATCCACGCGAGACACAATGGCTATTTAATTATATGTGTAATTACAGCAATCAACTGGTTAAATCACCTTCATAAACTAGCTGGTACGTATCCGCCTTCACTTTATCCAACTTTTCTTTCCTTAGTAACAAATAATCAAGTAAGTACCTGGTTCCAAAACGCCATTATTAATTTTTATTGTTCGTTATGTAATCAAACGAAAAATTACAATTACATGTAATTTATTAACTGCATACCTGAACTGATTTCCTCCATGTTTCACAAAATAAAAATACGTTACAGACGTAATAAAGTAATTGAAATTCTCCGTGTCCTTCAGAATCGTCTTGTCCTAGAAATAAGTGGGCAAGACATGATTTTTGCGAGTGTTAAGCAAAAATGTATTCTATTATTGTGGGTTTAAGTCGCATTTCGCTTGTTGGTGGGGCCGGTTTATTAAAATACTGTGGCCGTACAGGTACAAAGGTAGAAATAAAAACGAGCCAAAGCAGTTACTTTTATGAGGGCGCGAATAAGATGTTTCGGACTCGGTCTAAGGAATGAGAGCGCGGGCGCGGCGCGTACTGAGCGGGAAAATCTCAGAGCGGTTCGGAAAACCGCTAAGAAAATAAACGAAGTACGCAAATAAATAAAAATAGGTCTATAGTATAGTGTGATATTTAAAAGTAACCACGTTATGGGGTTAATGCGTAAAATGCCATTCATTTTGACAGTTCTACAACATTTATTGCGTTATTAACGTTGCTGAGCAGACGAAGTCTTCAAACATATACAATGTGTAACGTTAAATGTGCAAAACCTCAGACATCCCAACTGATTCTTAATCCAATTGACCTATTTCACAGAGAAAATAAGTCATTAAAAAAATTGTAAAGGTTTTATGTGCTGTTTTAGTTTAACTGGCCATTCTGATCGTTTCTTGCGTCTGCGGCGACGCTTTATCGAGGGAGGAGTCGTCACCGAGGCGCTGCGCCGCGCTGACATTGGCTTGCTTGACGTATTAATAAATAGACACGGCAACGTTTTAATGAAGATTTTTTGAAAAATGTGACCTATATTAAAAAGTGGTTCAATTAATTCTGCTCGTTATTCTGATCAAACTGTTTTCAGGTTTTGCGCATTTAACGTTACACGTTGTAGATAAGGAATTTCCTACAAAATTGTTCGGATTGTGATTGTAAGTACACAACGGTGGTGCTGGTCTATTTTCATGTTAGTTTAAATAAAATTATCGTTGTTCCAGCTATCTAGCAAACCGTACGTTAAGTTTACCTCGGCAATATGCAAATAAGTAGGTACAGACAGCACATCAAGCTACTACAATATGTCAAATTTCTTTGATAGATTTTCAACTTTATCACTAAAGCATTAGGTTCAAAGTTAATTGGGAAAATTTGACAGTTTTGGGTAACTTGATGTGCGATGGCGTCTGTACTTACGTAGTTACTTTTATCATGACCAATAATAAAAATCTGTACCAAGGTGTAGAGACGATTCAATACCCTGTACATTTTCCATCAATGGTAGGTGGCCAGTTAAGGGGCTTGTGGCTAAGTAATAACAGCCACACGGGTCGATCGATCAGGTTAAGCTATGCTTGCCGCGGTTGGTCCGTGGATGGATGACCATCTTCACATACTAAAACCCCTATGTGCGCATATTTTTTTTTTTTTGTAAAATCAATTAATTGAATAACGCTATTTTGTCCCAAAATGGCATTTCACGTGGATACATGTGTCTCGTGAATGATCAAGATTCGGTGAGATGATGAATGAAAGAGACAAGTACATAGTTGTATTTTTCTCTTATCGTATTTTTATCTACTTATTGTATCTTATTTTGTTAATTTCTCCTATTCTATATTTTAATATTTTTTTGTAAAAAAAAGAAACTGTACAAGCCCAAAAATATTTTTTAATCTGTTATATTGTACACGTATATCATAAATAAATAACATTTTCTCATAAAAAATAACACCAACCGCTAAAAACCGCGCTTTTCCACAACCAACTACGCGTCAACCGTACGAAAATAATAAAATGCCGTTCCACAGTCGTAACAAGCGTCGTTGGAACAAAGCGGGTGCTCGCTCAAATAATTTGTATCAATTTGTAAAAATGCAGGCATCCACCTCTTAACAACTGCCCCCTAACGAGGGGTGGCAGCGGTATCTCGGAACGTTATAATTACCGACGACAGATCTCCACGTCATGGCTTCTTGGTTTCTTGAAAGACTGGACTCAGATTGTTGACGGAAATTGTGCAAATGAGACTTTTAGAAAGCTTGCTTTGTGAGATATAGTATGCATGACAACATTATACAACGTGTAACGTTAAATGCGCAAAACCTGAAAACAGTTTGATCAGAATAACGAGCAGAATTAATTGAACCACTTTTTAATATAGGTAACATTTTTCAAAAAATCTTCATTAAAAACGTTGCCGTGTCTATTTATTGATAGGTCAAGTAAGCCAATGTCAGCGCGGCGCAGCAGCCCGGTGACGACTCCTCCCACGGTAAAGCGTAGTCGCAGACGCAAGAAACGATCAGAATGGCCAGTAAAACTAAAACAGCACACATAAAACCTTTACATTTTTTTTAATGACTTATTTTCTTTCTGAAATAGGTCAATTGAATTAAAAATCAGTTGGGGTGTCTGAGGTTATGCGCATTTAACGTTACATGTTGTATAATCTGCCAATAATTTTCCCACTGCTGAACACAGGCCTCCTCTCTGTGAGAGGGAGTGGGCCGTAATCTACCACGTGTGCCCAGTGTGGGTTGGTGGATGTCAGATGTCTTCTATTTTTGATTCTAGGACATGCCGGATTCCTCACGCCATTTTCTTTAACCGATTTAAGAGCAGTAGTGATGATATTAAATACACAAAGTAGTGTGCCTGCCTGGGTTCGAACTCGTGAATCGGGGCAGATACCACTGGGGCACCACTGCTCATGATGACGGCTCAGAAGTAGTGTAGAATTAGTTAATAGTGTCGGCGTCGGGTTTTAGATTTTGCTTTTTTAAAGATAACTGCCCAAAATACGCGCTTTAACGTGAAGTTTCAGACCTATACAGGGTTACTTTTCAAAGACCAGCCAAATTTAAGGGTGTGGTACAGACCAACAAATTGGACAATTTTGTCCATTAACCAACATCGTAATCGCGAATAAAAATTTAACCGTCCCATACGTTTAGGTCGAGTAGGTATTGAAGTTTTCTAAGGGACAGTTGGTAATTTTTTCGCGAATACGATATTGGTCCCATGGAGAAAGTTGTTCAGTTTGATGGTCTGTACCACACCCTTAAATTTGGCTGGTCTTTGAAAACTAACCCTGTATAGAACTATTGAGGCAATGCAACATCTCCTTAACGGTTAGTGTGCTTCTGCTGCTAAGTCCGGGCTTCCTAGTTATGGTAGCAGGAAGAACCGTTTGGGGTTTTACTTGGTAGGAGACTAAACAAAATCAAAAATCAAAATCAAAAGTCATTTATTCAAACTAGGCTGAGAATCAGCTCTTTTCGAACGTCAAAATTACAAAAGACAGTCCCCCAAAACGCCCGCCCTTCACCACTTCCTAGTGCTTTCGCTGGGAAGAAGAAGTGGCGCAACAAACTCCCCAGCAGCACAGCTGTCTGTTCAGTTAGAAAATACTTGACTAAATACAATACAAGGTATGCAAAGCAATTAACATTACAAGACACAGAACGCTAAATTAAATTATTTGCCATATGTCAGCTAGCAACGCCAATATACCAAGAAATATAATAAAAAACTATACGTATGTACTCAAGCAAAAATTAATAAATGGAAATTAAATAAAAGCCTCCAGGTATAAAGGGCGTGACCGCTAACATATTTATGCAATGCTGGGTTCTGTTTACATAGCTGTCGCTTGAAGTCACAAATGATAAACTAGGACCATAAGGAAACTAAATAAACAAGTTATTAATAATGATAACAATGATAAAACCATGGTCAGCAAGACGACCAGTCGCCACAAGCAGCACCCTTTCACGAGCATAACGCATAATGTACAGACGCCAGCACATCAAGCTACCCGAAACTGTCAGATTTTCCCAATCAACTTTGAACATTATGCTTTAGCGCTAAAGTTGAAAATCGATTAAAGCAATCTGACAGATTGTAGTAGCTTGATGTGCTGGCGTCTGTACCATGAGGAACTTAATACTGCGGAAAAAGGTATCATCTCTTCATTCATACGGAATATTAAGCCGAAAGTGGCAAAAGTAACAATTTCATTAAAACTATCGTTGTCGTCATTAAAGATTTGGCTGTAGGTGTATTTTTTGTAACTACATAACACAGCCAGTCGTCTGCCAAGCCTTTTCTCAACTACATATTTTACTTTGGGGTCGTTCTCCAATCTAACTGGATGCAGCTGAATGCCAGTATTTTACATGGAACGACTGCCTATCTGACATCCACAACCAAGTTACTAGGTAACACGATACCCCTTGGTAAGACTGGTTGTCAGACTTTCGGGCTTATGCCAATCCGTAACGACAGTCAAAGATCTACGAATGACAGCCGAGATCAACAGCTTAGCGTGCTTTCCGAGGCACGGAGAGGTCTCGGTTTGTAAGAAATTTCCACTCATCCACGGATCAACCTCGGCAAGCGTTGCTTAACCTTGAAGATTGACCTACGCAGCTATTATTATTTAACCACGAGCTCCCTGGTCAGCGTATGGTACAATTAAGTATTAAGGTTGCTGCTAAGTGTCACCAAGAACCTAAAATTCTAGAAACCTAGTCATTAAAACAATATAAACCATAGTTCAATCACAGTATTTAACCAGCCAAAAAATGTATGCTAATCCTAACAAAACTCTGCTCTAATCAAATTCCCCGACCCCAATACATGAACATTAATTGTAATAAAATGTATCCGAACCACTTCCGAGCTGATTACGTAAGTTACCAAAAATTACAAGCATACACGCCACATAGTAATCATATAGCGATTGAAACGATAAATACTGATATAAGACACGATAAATATACAGATATTAGAAGCGATAAAACTGTACACACACGATAATATGGTAATGAAGGAGGTGAATGTATGGAACGATTTTACCTTACGAAATGAGAAACCGTTTGAACTCTGACTTCTTTAGCTGGCTGTAGCACAGTGGTTGGAATTTACAATATTAAGCTAGAAAAGATAAAGTGCTTCACGTCGGATGAAATAGATACTAACAGAATCACACTTTGGGAAAGTGTGGTTTGCTGCAAAGAGTGAATGGGGAAAGATGAATTTTAAAGGGATAATAACATTTTATAGACCAGTAATAATATACAGCTTCATGAAAATTTGACGTTGTTTACGCCCAGAAACTTAACGAAGCTAAGAGTCACTTGTATTTCTCGCCATTGCAACCATTTCTTATACTGGACCATACCTGGAAACCTTCTGGTTACGGAAATATTGAAGGTTATATATTATATTCCAATTATTCCTGACTTAAAAAAAAAAAAACAGTTTTTAATGATATGAACCAACTTTAAATACCCCCACGACCCCTGTACCCGTTACATGCACCCAAAAGCACAATGTTTTGCGTGTGTTTTTTTGCAGGTACGGTTTTTTGCCGGATCCCGTTATTAGTGTAGGTACGTGTTTAAATAAAAAAATATTCACACAAACATCCTGTTTTCCGGATACTGCAAATAGGATGCTTGTGTGAATATATGTATTTAAACACGTACACTACTAAACGGTATCCTGCTAAAAAACGTACTAGCAAAAAACGGTATCTTGCCGTGGGAAAGAGCCCTCACACTGCGCACTACCGCAAGCAGAAAATTTTTACACTAAAAATAAAAGTAGTACGGCTATGTGACGGTCCTTTTTACACCCTGTATATCAATCGCTCAAAACTATAATTATTGAAATCATCGGTTATAAAATGTATGATTACATTACTACCTAAAATATAATCCACAAGGGAACACACAAAGAAAATATTAATACGGACAAATGCTTTTAATAAAGGCAAAAAAAAAAACTACGCAGTATATCAACTCAACCAGATAAAATTGACTTCATTATTTGGACAATTCAAAGAACGTTAGATTTGATATCAAAAACCATATCAGTGGCCAACGACGCATTCCCATATCACATACAAACAAACTTGATGATGATTACCTTATAATGATAATGAAATCGCCCGCGAACCACGAATGAGAGATCTCGAAACAATAGAACGAAGATACCAATATTGGAAGACCTTTCATCCCTCGAGAAATGTTAGTGAAAAGGGACAAAGAAAGGAAGGATAGGACAGAGTGAGGGGTCTAAACAAAATGGTTGATATCGACATGAGACATTTAAGTGGTTTTGTAATGTGAATAGAAGAAGCTTTGACATGGCTCCATAAATTGTTTGGAGAAGTCGATTTGTTACTTATTTACGGCTTTTTATTATCACACTATGAGATGCTAATATGGATTTGATTTGCAGCAAGCTTAAAATGACAGAACAGCACTATATTTTCTGTAAAAATTTTCTTCACCACTGCTCTCAAAACGGTGAAGGAAAACATCGTGAGGAAAGCGGCATATCCTAGAACCAAAAATTTAAAGACATGTGACATCCGACAACCTGCACTGGGCCCACGTAGTGGATTATGGCCCACTCCCGCTCATAGAGAGGAGGCCTGTGTCCGAGCAGTGACAACATTTAGGCTGATTATGCTAAGATTACAAAAAAAAAATCCCTGACAAAATTGCCAAGTACTTTTCTCCCGTAAAATGAGTCAAGTGCCCATGGCGCTAGATATGGCCATATATTATAACGACATACACACGCCAGCACATCAAGCTACCCGAAACTGTCAAATGTTCCCAATCAATTTTGAACCTTGTATTTTAGCGATAAAGTTGAAAATCTACTAAAATATTTTGACAGATTGTTGTTGCTTGATATGTTGGCGTCTGTACATTTTGTATTCACATGCAGACAATTTTCTTTATTATGCGTCATTATAGTTTACATCGCTTGTTAGTTCATTGTTAAAACTGAATTTGTTTTCTTTTTTTATTACTCGTATGTTTAGTCTAATAGTCTATTAGTTGATGTTTGTGGCCAGTTAAATAATAATAATAAAATTGTTTATTCACCAACAAAAGCTACAGATATACATAAAACAAAACAAATGTTGCAAAATCTGAACAATAATTTATAAAACACTGCCTCTTAAACTAGGACCACCTGTATTTTAAGAGACAGTGTTCGGCCGAGCAGTTCCTTGAACATAATTTAATACAATAGATGATCGGTACTGAGGTAAATCAGGATATTATGAAACTTTCATAGATTATTTGTGTGAAGTGTGCGTGTGAAGTGAGTGTGTGTGTGTGTGCGTGTGTGTGCGTGCGTGCGCGCGTGTGTGTGTGTGCGTGTGTGTGCGTGCGTGCGCGCGCGCGTGTGTGTGTGTGTGTGTGTGTGTGTGTGTATGTGTGTGCGTGTGTGTGTGTGTGTGTGTGTATGTGTGTGCGTGTGTGTGTGTGTGTGTGTGTGTGTGTGTGTGTGTGTGTGTGTGTGTTTGTGTGTCAGCCGAAAGACGTGCCCTGCCGGACAGAGCCCCTCCGTAGCACCGCCACTTCGACCGGTTCGGCTCTTAGCCAATTATGATGAACGGCTTTTAATGGTACTTAATTTTTTTTCAAGAACGATTTGACAGGGAAGGAAATTGTCACTTTATGAAACTCTTTAGTACGGATTTTAAAGGGTCAAGAGTTGACTCCGAGATTTCAGTCGGTCCATTAACTTTTTTATTTTGTGATTTATTTTTATAGGTACCGTATAATCCCTGTAAGTAACTTACATATCAAATGAAATCAATTTATTTGCCATAATTATTGGTACGATTTCGGTCGTAACTTAAGTAATCATACAGATCCATAATACTTAGCCATAATAATGTGACATTTAGGTTTATACTTGGTCATAATTACTGCATTATTATTTATTTAAAATTACAATTACAACTGAGTAGCAATATTGTTATAGTAATAATTATTAAATACATTTTAAAATACTATTAATGTCAGAGGGTAAATAATTATAATTCCTATTTATTTCTTAACCTGTAATTAAATTCTAGCAGCGCCCTTGGTTTCACTCGCATACCTTTCGATTTCGTGGGAATATTAGGATAAAAAGTAAAAAAGAGTTGCCCGTGGCTAAATAATAACAGCCGCACAAGTCGATCGACCAGGTTAAGCTACACTTGCCGCGGTTGGTCTGTGGATGGGTGACCATCTTTACATACCGAGACCCCTCCGTGCCTCGGAAAGCACGTTAAGCCGTTGGTCCCGACTGTCATTCGTAGATCTTTGGCAGTCGTTACGGGTAGAGTCAGAAGCCCGAAAGTCTGACAACCAGTCTTACCAAAGGGTATCGTATTACCCAATAACTGGGTTGTGGAGGTCAGATAGGCAGTAGCTCCATGTAAAATACTGGTATTCAGCTGCATCCGGTTAGAGTGGAAGCCGACCCCAAAATAATTGGGAAAAGGCTAGGCAGATGATGATGATTGGTATAAAAAGTATCCTATGTGTTAATCCTGGTTATAAACTATCTGAGTAACAAAATTTTTTCAAATCCGTTCAGTCGATTTTGCGTGATTGAGTAATTAATATTATAATAATTTTATTAACTGGTAAGATTTTAATACTGTCTGGTACGAGTATATCATTAAATAATATGCGAATTATCATTATTATCAGACATGCCATATGTCGAGGGGCTTATGGCTAAATAATAACAGCCGCACGGGTCGATCAATTAGGTTAAGCGACACTTGCCGCGGTTGGTCCGTGGATGGGTAACCATCTTCACATACCGAGACCCCTCCGTGCCTCGGAAAGCACGTTAAGCCGTTGGTCCCGGCTGTCATTCGTGGATCTTTGACAGTCGTTACGGGTCGTCATAGGCCCGAAAGTCTGACAACCAGTCTTACCAAGGGGTACCTATCGTATTACCCAGTAACTGGGTTGTGGGGGTCAGATAGGCAGTCACTCCTTGAAAAATACTGGTGTTCAGCTGCATCCGGTTAGCCTGGAAGCCGACCCCAACATAGTTGGGAAAAGGCTAGGTAGTTGATGATGTGAGATTACTATGTATGTACAGACGCCTGTTGCTCATCATCTTTATTGACCATAAGGTCCTGCGGGGTAGTTGTGTAACACACTATCAGTAGCAATGGCATTCACTTTGACATTTCAACAACAGACACTTTATTACAACACCAACACAACTGACACAAATTACACCACCATGGAAACATACACTGTTTATGCCTATTTTAAGTTTTAAGTTTAAAAATATACCATATTGCATACAATTGAGGAGCGTCGGAACAAAAACTGATATGTCTTAATTAAGACATTTTTTTTTTTTTTCTGTTACAAAATGTTTAATTATACACCCTTCAGGAAAGAAATCAATTAAAAAACAGTTACATCCATCTTAAAAAAAATATCAAAATACTGTGGTCAAATCAAACCCGACAAATACATTTTTAAATTCAGCATGTTCTTGTTGTTGGATTAAAAACCGATAATTCTTATTAAGTTTTACACAATTCAACAATGGTCGGTTCAAATTCAATTCAGTTCAATACCGACATATCCATTTTGGTTTCGTCAAAAACCGATATATCCAAATGATCGCGTCAAAAACCGATATATCCATACTTGTCCGCCAAGTATCTCCCTACATTAAGTATCTACCCTCCGTCAAGTTTCACACATCAATCGATGTCACTTTAACTGCAAATTGACATGCTATAATTTTCCACTTTTGTAACATTAAAAAACTTACAAGCTTTTTTTTAATTTGTGAAAAATATGGTAAATTCGATATATCGGTTTTCGTTCCGACACTCCTCAATTGTTAAAGGAACGAAGGAGCCTGGATCGCACAACATATGGAATCCTAGTGTGAGGTCTAGGAATTGAATCCACTTGAATGTAAACTTAGCTAAATAAAGAGCATGGCGGGGTAAGCATGGAGTAGCGGCCCCAGCGGAAATTTCAACGGCCAATTTTTGTGTATCTTGGTCTTACTGAGTGTAACTTACCTGTAAAATATTACTTCAAAATATGCATTGGTTTTCGAGAAAATTGAAAAAAATATTTTAAAGAAAAATTTTTTTTTCTCGTTAATAGTTCCAAATATAGCAATGCCCATAATATATGTTGTACATATCTTAGAGAGACAACATATCATGATATTTTTTTTCTAAAAATCTCGAGATAATTGTTAAAAAAAATATTTTTTTTTTGAAAAATTAATTTCATGTTTTCTAAGCATGATACACCAACGAAATTTTCACTGAAAAACACCCTTATCATAATCTACAACATATATTTGGCTCAAAATTTTTATGTGGTGGGAAGGGGTTTTTTTCTCGTATTACTTAATTTATTATTTATCCTACGGCCGTTACTTGGCAAAATTCCCCGTCCGGCCGAACAATTAAGTCATCTATTCAAGAAAGAAAATATGATAGCAGTTATTGAAGGGGATAGTGTTAACGAATAATTATAATTATATATTATGGTAATTTTATAGACCGAAAAAAAAAGCAACATTTTGTTCTGAATGCTATTCTGTTCGAATTATTTTAGAAAAAAAAAAAGAAACCGTTTCACCCACGTAAAAATTTTGATGCAAATATATGTTCTAGATTATGATAGGGTTGTTTTTCAGTGAAAATTTCGTTTGTGTATCATGTTTAGGAAACACGAAATTAATTTTTCAAAAATACGTTTTTGGTTCTAGGACATGCCGGTTTCCTCACGATGTTTTCCTTCACCGTCTTGTGAGCATTGGTGATGAAATAATTTACACAAATTAAAGTGCCTGCTTGGGTTCGAACCCCCGACCTACATTTCGTAGGTCGCGGCCATTATGACTGTACTGGACCACTGCTCTTATAACTTATTTGGATATAATTGGGTAGTTGCATGATATTGAATACTATATATTCTAGTAGATAATATATCCACACATGTAATACAATAATAGAATTCGAAATCAAATTTGAAATCGGTCGAAAAATAAAAAACTTATAACTTATAGAAACTTTTTGTCTATCTCTTTCTCGCAAAACGAAGTTTTGCATGTAATTTATATGGCGATACTGAACTATGACGTCACAATTCAGTATTTCCCTCTCTGTCTAATTGAGAGTTTTGAACGCTCATATCTTTTCAATTTTTAAAAATATTAAAAAACTGTTTATACCAAGCTATTAGTGAGGTAAACAAGCTTCAATTTAAATAATATAAAAAAATTTGTCAACTCGCGGATTATTATGAAAATTCTTTGGCTTCCCATCACCAACATTGTGTTCTACTTGATTCATCATAATACCTTTAACGTTAGGTACAACCTTGGCTCCTATATCTGCACGATTAATCCATTCACCAAAAAATTAAAGCCTGCCATTTGCCTACCAATTCCTACTTAATCACAAACACGACTCATTAAATACAAAACCTTAAAAATCGCCAGTTCCCAGAATTGTAATGTAAAATGGTTAATCTGTAATGGCTAAAGTACGATTACAGCAAATTGGTCCGTGGGCACGGCCGTGTCACGTTCGAATATCAAGCAGGCTTGGGCAATACCACTTACTGGCCAATGCGTGATGTGCCTAGTATACTAGTTGAAGTACAATGGGATAAGTACTAATTTGGTTTTATTGATTTAGCGTTTTTGTAACGAGGTTCCTTATCGCACATAATACTCTGTGCTCTTAGCGAATGAGAGCTAGAAAGAAAAAGTGTTACGTAACAAATGTTACTCTTTTGGGCAAAATGTTACTCTTTTTTAGGTCTACCTCTCAATCGCCAAGTGTGCAAAAGGGAAAGGAACTTCGTTCCAACCAGGTATCCCACGAAACCGACTTTTTTTTGTCAATATTGATTTGCTAAGTTTCTTGTTGTACCTGGGATTTTATTATTATAGAGATTGAAGCTACTTTTCAATATCCAGTAGTCAGATCGTCTACTAGATTTTTTTTAAATTCTTTGCCAATTTTTTTATCCTAGTTTTTAGCTAGCGAGGTTCCTTATCGCACATAATACTCTGTGCTCTTAGCGAATGAGAGCTAGAAAGAAAAAGTGTTACGTAACAAATGTTACTCTTTTGGGCAAAATGTTACTCTTTTTTAGGTCTACCTCTCAATCGCCAAGTGTGCAAAAGGGAAAGGAACTTCGTTCCAACCAGGTATCCCACGAAACCGACTTTTTTTTGTCAATATTGATTTGCTAAGTTTCTTGTTGTACCTGGGATTTTATTATTATAGAGATTGAAGCTACTTTTCAATATCCAGTAGTCAGATCGTCTACTAGATTTTTTTTAAATTCTTTGCCAATTTTTTTATCCTAGTTTTTAGCTGCTGCTAAAAACTAACATTACAAAATTGGCAAAGAATTTCCGGTCATCATAATTAATAATTTTACCTGTTTGCAAAAATTACACAATTATTGATTACATTGAAATTATATTATTTATCACAAACAGAATATGTTGCTATCAGCATCCTGTGTATTTGCTTAAAACATTATCAATCACAATATGGATCACTTTAAAGGATATTGCTAATCCATTGCTTCAGATGTTCGAAAAATGTATAGGCTCAAGAACGTAAATAACGCAATGAATGTTGTTGAACTGTCAAAATAAAAGTCATTAGTTAATTGTATTACGCAATTACCAAATCGCTGATCTACCAAATACGACAATTAATAGGCTATGTTAATTTGGTATGTGCATTTCAGTTTTTCATTTTTGCCCATTTCGTACATATCCCATTTGCCCACTGCATGCCTTGTTGGATTGTTTCACCTAATCTGTCGTTTTACTTGTTCACTTATTGTGTTACCTACCTAGTTTATATTCTGCCAACGATTAGCATAATTCTTCAATAATTCGATGAACGATACTAAGCTTTATAGGATCTTGTTCAACCAAAAAGTAATTTTCAATTCAATTTATATTGTACCATTATCGTACATCTGAAATTATTCATACGAAACTGTGGAATGCTGTTGGTATCTGCTGTTTGAGTACTAAACGCACTGTAAATGGATTAATATACAGCGTGTAACGGAAGGGGGGTATCAACCCTGAAGGAGGTGAATGTGCTCATGAAACTCAAAAACTTTCCCCAAAGAACATAGGTCGAAATATGAAAAAAAAATTTGGCCCTCCCTTACAAAACTAACTACCAGCTGATTGATTTACTATGGGAGGGCCAATTTTTTTTTTTCATATTTCGACCTATGTTCTTTGGGGAAAGTTGTTGAGTTTCATGAGCACATTCACCTCCTTCAGGGTTGATACCCCTTCCGTTACACGCTGTATAATACACTAGCAGCGTCCCGCGGTTTTATAGGTATAACTCTCGATCTCGTAGCAATATCGGGATAAAAAGTACCCTGTGTCCGGCCGTGCGATTCTGTAACCATCTCACCGTGAAAACTTGGGTGAAGTGAGCGTGGAGTGAGTCGTCAATAGTGTCAATCCCTAGCATCAGCATGACTCACAGCTGACTCTAAGCTCACTTTACCTTAGTTATCACGGTGATATTTTTCCAGAATCGACCGGTAGGTTGTAAACTATCTGCAAATAAAAAGTAAAAGCACACGTAAAGCCGTTTTAACGTGATTGAGTAACAAACATAAAAACTTTCACATAATTATACGAGTATTTAGGAGAATTATATAAAGAAATTATTTTTGACAGGCCTGTTGGTCTAGTGGTCAGTGGCCCTGACTGCTATGCGCAAAGGTCGTGGGTTCGATTCTCACCTAGGACAAATGTTTGTGTGATGAGCACGATCATTTGTTCTTTGTCTGGGTGTAATTTATCTATAATATGTATGTATTTAGAAATATATATGTATGTTTATCAGTTGTCTAGTACTCATAGCACAAGCTCTGCTTAGTTTGGGACTAGATGGCGTTGTGTGAAAGTTGTGGAATATTATTATTATTATTATTTATTTCGAAGGGCAAGAAAAGAATAAGATACTTAAGCTACAAAAATTGAATAAAAATTCAAAAAAGTAACATGTTTGATTCCCAGGATGATAATCGAGTGAAAGATTTTCGTATTGGTGAAAAAGTTAATAGAGATTAATGTGTCTTTATTTGTAAAAATGGGTGCTCCTACATATCTTCCGCTTCAAATTAAAAGATAACTGTAATGAGGTACAAGGAAAATTTCCTTATTTCCAGTAATCTTCACAAAAAAAAATCACTTCAATTCAAAAGAATTATTAACCAACCCTAATTTTGATGGATCTTATAGGTTGTATACGAAATTGTCTAGTGCGATAATTTAGTTTTTGTTAATAAGTATGTAGGACATAAAAAGCAGCCCAAAGCTGACAAATACTCCTAAAGCAATCATCATCTTCCTAGCCTTTTCCCAACTATATTGGGGTCGGCTTCCAGTCTAACCGGATGCAGCTGAATACCAGTATTTTACATGGAGCGCCTGCCAATCTGACCTCCACAACCCAGTTACTGGGTAATACGATACCCCTTGGTGAGACTGATTGGCAGACTTTCGGGTTTCTGACTACCCGTAACGACTGTCAAACATACACATATGACAGCCGGGACCAACGGCTTAACGTGCTTTCCGAGGCACGGAGGGGTCTCGGTATGTAAAGATGGTCACCCATTCACAGGCCAACCGCGGCAAGCGTAGCTTAACCTGATCGATCGACCTGTGCGGCTGTTATTATTTAGCCACGAGCCCCTCCTAAAACAAAATTACTCCTAAAGCAATATCACCACCATACTCATTATCATGTCCTTATCCCAATTTGTTTGGAGTCAGCACACCATGTCTTTTTCTTCCATTTCTCTCTATTAGTCGTCACCTCAGTAGTCATCTCCTTTCTGGCCATATAATCTTTCACACAGTCCATGCATCGTTTCTTTTGTCTTTCCCTACTCTTATAGTTACCCACATTCATATTCAAAACTTTCTTAAAGCAATAAATATATCCACAAAAAATTGCATATCAACCACTTCAAAAATGACCCCATCATAAGTGCACATCGTTTCCCATACGCCGGACAAGTTCAAACACCTCTAAACATGTTTGTTTTGTACCCTTTTTGCCCATGAAGATGTTACTTCCACGTTGTTACCCGTGTCAAAGGTTGATAAATATGCAATATCCACGGATAGATCCTGGATCGATCGAGCGTGTATTTTGAAACCAGCATAACCTGATCTTTGACCCGTCCCCTGTCTTACACTATACAGGGTGTCAAGAGGGGAGGGTGGGTTTTTTGTACAGGTCAGTTTATTTTGGACATGTTCGAAGCATTGTTAGAAAATTATAGATGGCGCCTGAGGAGATGGTCCGCTGTTTACATTCCGAACCGATGTTGGCTCCGGTTGTTTAAGAGGTTACGGGTCGGCGTGTGATTATACGGACGTCTTGTTTGTTTCTGATCAAATTGATTCTGTTTTGTGTCTCGTTATGTTTTTCGTTAATGGTGGCTTAATTAGTAGCTAGTCTTTTTGTAGTTGTATCCAGATCATTGCTCGAATTTTAATGTCTTTCCGAAATTATTTTACTAGCATCTGTGTCGTCATTTTTAGAAATGTGACTTACTGGATATGAATCTCTTATAATGTTCGTCCTCACTTATAGTCATTTGGGTTGTAGACTATATTCTTTATGCTGATATCCTCTTTAGTATGCTTTCACTAATTTACATAATGACCCGGGTCCTTATTACGTGGTGAAACTACCGCTAAAGCACAGTTTACCAAACGCAATACATTGTGGTAATCCACAATGACTTACTTAGATCCTTATTCTGGGAGTTTGATAATGTGACAAAGTTAATGTTGAGACCAAAACACTTTAACGTTATGCTTTGCCAAAGCTAAATTTTTAGTGCAAGCTTTTTAGATGCTTTGCTAAAGCATACTTTCTTTTTTGTATCTTGCCATATGATCATGCTATGTCCTAGAACCAAATATCCAAAGACATGTGTATAACGACCTGTGCGACTGTTATTATTTAACAATATATCAAATTCAAATATTTATATCCAATAGTGTGGTCACTTTGTAGTCTTTTTCTGGAAGTTAGTTGTTTTTTTTTATTTTTATAAAAAAGTTTTTATTTTTAATTTTTTAGTTATACCTACCCCAAACCAATTATAGGTTACAGACGTGATGTTATATTATGCGATTGCGTAAACAATCCATACATATGCGATAGCAGCAATGGCGGTTGTTTTACTGGTACCTATTGAAGAGTTCCGTTGTCTGTCTCTGAAAGTCACCAGATCTTTACGAAATTTAAATGGGACCATTTCCAAGTAAACCTCTATCGACAAAAAAAATAATTTTGCAAGTTCGTCGATATATGACGGAGTTATGCCCGAACATACATTAAAAAATATATATATATAAACATCCGAATTGATAACCTCCTTCTTTTTGAAGTCGGTTAAAAAAGAAGAAGACTGTCCCAATACATTCTATGTCCCCATGTTCGTCACACAATTACGTCCTAACTAAATCAAATCACACAATAGCCCCGATTACTAACCGGAATAATCCAACGCACATCGTAGGACCGTCGACCGAGAGATCTTGATACGCCCATCCCACTCGTGATTTAGAGCAATGCCCAAGAAATGGAGGTCTATTCGCACGACGCTCCGTCGTGATGCGGGCGTTTGCAGAAATGTAAGCTTGAGAAAATTGTCCGTAATGATTGGACAAAGGATGTTGTTTTATATGACAATGATTTTGATTTGGTTAAGAGATACGGCTAAGTATGGGTTTTGGATGTCTCGATTGTAGCTTTGAGCTGTGTGGGACAGTTAGTTTTGCATGACATTAAAATGGAACTGTTGGCCGTTTGGGTTTAATTTTCCACGATCTTGTGACCGTCAGGTTACTCGTACAGGTCAGGTTAACCCTGAGGTGTTAGGATGTAATTGTTTACATTTTTAAATATTAAAAAATGTAGCCCATCCAAGCTGCCAGTGGTCAAGGCTCTAGACAGGGGAACATCTTCATTATGCATGCCGTGTCCAGAAGTAATGCTTTCTGAATCAAGGCCCTGACCCAGCCGCGTAACGAGAGCCTCCTGAAGTGTTTCCGCTATTAGGCCATTAACACCATCGGCCATTATCGGTACAATGATGGCAAAGTCCACGTCCCACATCTCGACAACCTCGAGTGCTATGTCAGGGTCAGTTCATCTATGTTATGGTTTGCCAAATGTTGAATTATGCCTAAGTCCCATGCAATAGGGCATAAGGAAAGAGAGCGTAGGGCGTTGGCAGTGATGGGAAATATGGTGGCTAGAAGGTTTGCTGGTTGTTCAGTACCAGTAAAAATTACACTTTTCAAAGCATACTGCCAAACATTTTACACCAGCAGCCTTTGGGTTCATCATAGCCAAAAATATGACAATGTCTTACGCATCCAATATAACAATACCTTCAGGATGTTGCTGGGGCTTCCACCTTACTGCAGTGCGTCCGGTATGATGCTCATACTGATGATTATTTTGCGATATTGCGAAAGAAAGTGGCCTCAGTCATACGCAGAATGGGGGGAAGCACTAATGGCATTCTGAAGGTACTTGCGGAAAGGCCGAATGGGCCGACAATTGGTAGGTTTATCAAGCTGCATGTCATGCATAGGGCTTGATAAACTTTACCTTAGATAATAAATTCTCATATTGTAATAATCGTGTCTACTAACATAGTTTTAAGCAAATGTGTATACTATCATTATATTATGGGCCATGTTGTCTGAAAATAAAAGTTTTTTTTTTTATAAGTCCAGACTCTAGATTGCTTCTGAATATTTCCTCAACATACATTATGACGTCACACATATATTCTTGGAAGTTTTAAGCAGAGGATTTGAATCCAGGCGGGAAAAAAATCAGCTGTTCCCTACATTTTGACGACTCGTACGAACATAAATGTAGGGAACAGCTGATTTTTTTTTTCGCGGTTTCGGATATGGTCCGATAGTAAAAGTTGTTTGTAATGATGAGTAGAATCATGTGTTTAAGTATCGATCACTAATTACCAGTCACCATACACAAAGTAAAGCGCTTGTCTGGGTTTGAACCCAGGACTTACAACTCGGAATCCGGGCCGTTACCACTGGGCCACCAGTGCTCACAGACACAATTGCTAACATTACAATGTTACTATTAACTATGAAATACCCTGTATCTAAGGTTTGAAGTAGCAAACATAACAAAATGTGGGAGATAATCACAACAGCATTAATGTTTAAAGTATGATTCAAGTAAACACCCATTAAATAGCCCCCAGGGTGTTTACTTAAAATATCTGACATTGAGGGGCTCGTGGCTAAGTAATAACAGCTCAGCATCAATCTACCCGTTGCTGCGTTTGGTCCGTGGATGGGTAACCATCTTTACATACCAAGACCGCTCCGTGCCTCGGAAAGCACGTTAAGCCGTTGGTTCCGACTGTCATTCGTGGATCTTTGACAGTCGTCAAGGGTCGTCAGAAGCCCAAAAGTCTGACAATAAGTAATTATTAAGGTAGGTATTAGGTCAGATAGGCATTCGCTCCATTTAAAATATTAGCGCTGATTCCCTTGTTCACAAAAAAAAAAACTAAATTTAAGTTCAGTCCATCTTATTCTTTCTATTTCATTAAGAAAAGAACAGAAGAAAAATATTAGTTAAGTCCTGTCAAATTTGCGCCTGACGTAAATTGACGTATTTTTAGTAGCCAATTTTTTAATCACGTCTAAACTAGTCTATGGAGTATCGTTCCAACTATGGAACTCTTCATTGTGCGTGGCCCAATACGCACTTGGCCGGTTTTTTTAATGAATGTTCCCCTACTTGAAGACGGCTGAAACGATGGTGGTTCCAATGTCATTAGGTCAGAATTTAACGATGGGATCCTGGAGAAATCGAAGGAACTATCACTCTATGCTGAGCTGAGGCCCTTTTAGTCTTTATACATATTCATTGTTTTATTTCTGTTTTTTTTTTAATAGTTAAGTTTGTTTATGTTCATGCCATGATGGAACTGGTACCATGATGCACCAATAACACCCTAAAACTTAGTCAAGAGCCGACTCTCGGCCACCGTAGGCGCGGGCTTGCGGACGGCGAGCAATGGGCAGTTCGCCGTCCGGTAAGGACCAGGCCCGGGTCGACGGCGAGTTGTGTTCCACGCGCGCCTCAAAGAGATGTCAGCAGTAACTGACGGGGTCTGCTGGGCCGATGCTTGCCAGGGTCGCGGGTTGTTCGAAAGAGTTACCGTGACCTTTGGCACAGGCAACTGAAGGAACACGGGTGAGTTTTGGTTAGTGAAAGTCTGACGCCCACTCGCGCTCCGCCCA
Organism: Eremobia ochroleuca; assembly: GCA_949629135.1. Taxonomy (NCBI): domain Eukaryota; kingdom Metazoa; phylum Arthropoda; class Insecta; order Lepidoptera; family Noctuidae; genus Eremobia; species Eremobia ochroleuca. Next base: position 5,128,695 of record OX451402.1, on the reverse strand, counting down.
GAGCGGGAGAAGTTATTTGATAACTACCCAGCCAAAAAAAATGCACTCTAAAATTTTGCAGCCACAAGACTCTAATCTCGTTCAATCAATCAATCAACTCAGCCTATCGCAGTCCACTGCTGGACATAGGCCTCTCCCAGACTGAGCTACAACACCGTGTCCTCCGTCTTCTGCATCCAGTCTATCCCACACATCAAGGGTGAACTTGACATAGGTTTAAGAAAAACTGTATTTAGCGTTAGTCCTTATATTATTGAATAAATTTTATTATTATTATTATTATCACAGCCACCTTCTTAAGGTCGTCGGTCCATCGAGCTGATGGGCGTCCCACATCTAACGTCGTTGCTATTTACTAAATAAAAAAAAAAAGTAACAATATTATACGACGCCATTTTCTGTCAATCGTACTGTACGGGCTAGCACATCGCAGTAACGATTCGGAACGCCACGACTCTGCGTGAATTAGAATAACAATAAACGAATTATCTGGCCAAGCTCACTCGATGCGATTTAACGTCGTGTATATACGTAGTTCAGCTCCATCCAGTTAGACTGGAAAATGACCCAAACAAAATTAATCACCCTACTGGTTGATTGGTGTTACTCTATGTATAGTTTCTACATTTATATCTGTAACTCTTATGGTGTACAATAAAAGTGTATAATAAAAATAAAAGTAAGGAGTATTTTATTATATTCTATTGGTATAAAGAGTATTCTATTCTATTCTATATCATAAGCGACGGACATACCACATTTTAATGACAATCAGCCTGTTAGTAGTTAGGATGCATGAAGAAGCCTCCTCGTGTAGCGCAGTTAGTTCCGCCAGTTACTCAACTGAACCGAGCGCTCGGCGCATCCTGGACAGTCACACCTAACACCTTATTTGACTGGCAAATTTTCCCCTTGCGGTGGTAGCTTTGCGACCACCCTCCCACCGGAGTCAAGCAGCCTGTTGTGTTTCGTCGATGCGTTGGAGTTCGAGTGCCTTAGGCATCTTCTGGGCACACTCGTTCCATCATAGACCTCATCCATTGCTTTCCATCTGGCGTGATCGAGGTCAAAAGCGGGTCCATTCTGCAATAAAAAATTAAAAACAAAAGTTGTCGAAGGGGTAGGCCGAGATGTTGACTACATCCACATTTCATAGTTCATATCTGAGAAGAAACCTATTGATTAACGATTTGAAAATCCTTGGGTTATGGGTACTTACATATAATAGGCTATCACGGGGAAATACAGACACCAGCAAGGAGTTCCACTTCTTAATTGTACGCACAATTGAACGACTTTTTATCGGTTTATTGACAATATTATAATGTCACGGGTATGTGACGAGGAGGAATAAAACGAATGTAGTGTGTTAATGGATGGAGAGGGAGAAAAGGCCAAAGTAAAGATGGATGGATTGTTTGTGGAATGATAATAATATGAAAGAAAAGCGAGTGAATGTTAGCGTGGCGGTTGACGGGTGATAATGGAAGAAGAAAACGTGTTGCGCCAACCTCGTAACGTGCGCCAAGGGCAGGAAAATTATTATGACACACATAACACATACAGACACACTTCACAGCCAGCTAGACTTCAGTCATTGCTGGGTATATGCCCCTTTTTGCTCGCTTGTGCCAATTCCCACGTTGGTGTATCCGCCCTATGCAGAGCTGAGGGTATTAAGGTGTATTTATTTTTCTGTACTGCCAATAAACGCATTTTTCTTTATTTCTTTATCCTCGTTGTACCCGCAAAGTTTTTGACTGAAATATTTTCCTAATGAATCCATTTAGTTACATTCTCAAACTATCACGTAACAAATACATAGCGGATGATCGGTAACAAGCGATTGGCACCTGAAGCGGGCAAGTGAAAGTCGTTAGTGAGGCCCACTCGAGGCCGGCCTGGCTATCACTCTTGTCCAAATTGACTCTGGATATAGACTTAGTAAGACCCGTAGAGAAGACGAGGCCAGAAAGTCGGACGTCTTAGGCCTAGGTAAAGAAATTTAAATTACAATAGAGGCACCGTATGATGGCCTGTGACATTTTTATGAATTTCCGTTAAAATTGTAAAAAATAAGACCACAGATTATGTGGTCATCTTATTTTGCAAAATAGTTTTTTCAACCTTAATGCTTGGAATTTATTATTATTATATAATTTTTGTTCTTATTTTCAGTTCAAAGTAGCAAATATATTGCAAACAATAGTAAACTTTATGTTTGAAATTTAACGTTTATTATCAAGTTATATGCAATCGCAACCGATGTGTTTTTGTTTCTAATCCTTAATCTAGTGCTATGGTTGATCGAATGCTAAATCTGAGGAAACAGATGCCATTCTTGTACAAATCCCTTACTAATAAACGTTGTATAGCGTCTGTATAGTTACACAACGCTGTGTCTTTTTCTTTCGAAAGTCAGATTACTGACGACTGAGAGAGAGAAATTGGTGTGTAACTATTCATCTGATATAGTACGTTTATTAGTAAGGGGACAAGTATACAGACGCCAGCACGTCAAGCTACTGCTATCTGCCAAGTTTCTTTAATAGATTTTCAACTTTATCGCAAAAGCACAAGGTTAAAAGTTGATTGGGAAAATTGACAGTTTCGGGTAGCTTGATGTGCTGGCGTCTGTAAAGTAATGTTGTACAGCTGAAACTATAATTTATCGAATGAAAAAGGTATATTTTTATAATTTGTAAGCTGTCATATAGTACCTGCTCCTGCAGGTATAGCGCAAAGATAAACTGACAGACAACACAGTTGAACATAGTTGAGAACGGTCGTAGTACAATGAAAAAAAAAAAATCTTCGATTGGAAAAATTACTACTCCTGTTTACGTAACATAACATAACGCCTGCACTGCCCAAAGGGTTAGGCAGGGGTGTGTCTACTGTCCCTTGTGATAAGGGGCGAGCCTTCTCCCATCAACCGTGTAAAAATCCAGACTCTCTGCTACTTAATTCCATTGATACCAATGGACTCGGCTTATGGGTTTTAAACAAAATTAAAATAAAAAGTCATTTATTCGAACTAGGCTGAGAATCAGCACTTTTCGAACGTCAAAATTACAAAAGACAGTCCTCCAAAACGCCCGCACTTCAACATACATAATCAGCATATACTGTTCCCACTGCTGGGACACAGCCCTCCCGCCTGTGAGAGGGAATGGGCCATAATCCACCACGCGCGTCCAGTGCGGGTTGGTAGATGTCATACGTCTTCGATTTTTTGGTTCTAGGACATGCCGGTTTCCTCACGATGTTTTCATTCACCGTTTTTAAGAGCAATGGTGATGAAATAAATTACACAAAATAAAGCGCCTTTCTGGCAGTCCTGACTTGACCAAACTTCGGGGAAACAAGCTGTGAAGTAATGTTTGAACTCAAAAAAAATGTCCCCACGCCATCTGTCGAAACGCTAAACAGTCAGCTTTTAAACCTAGTTACGCATCTCTAAACCTTCTCAGCTCTATCAACAACTTAAACAGCGTAAGTAAGAATCTCCAAACTGTAGTTAAGTGTACAAATTACTTAATTTCAGGTTAAGTTGGTGCCGATCAGTCAAGTGTCCTAAATGCCCTGTTCAAGTTTTAAGTACAGGGATCTTAAGCTGTATGCTAGCGTGTGTCCGGGGAAACTTAGACAGGGTTCTTGTAACTTTAAGTTAGAGGTGATGGTCTCAGAGACGTGAATGTGGGGGTTTGAAGTTATTTGTCTGAAGTTACAGGTATATAGATATTTGAAGAGGATTCGTTTCAATATTCGTAAATGTTTAATTAAGACAACGATTGTTGGATAAGTTACAAAGTTACTATTTTTTTTTATTTTCAATGAATGTAATTTTGATGAACTCAAGACTTTTACAGAGATTCATGAAATATTATGAGATTATACTTTTTATTGTTTTTATTTATAGAGATTTTATCATCATCATTTCATCCGAAAGATCTCCATCCACTGTTGGTAATACGCCTCCCCCAAGCATCGCCACTTTGACCAGTTCTGTGCTTTCTGAATCCTGCGGCCTTCACCAGGGCATCAGTCCACCTTGTTATAAGATTTGTGTATGATTTGTAAAATATTAAACAACTAACTATTCACACCATAAAACTAAATAAAATTACGAATAATTACATATACAATATGTCCCGGAATTAACGCACACCACCAAACACCCCAATTAGAATATTATTATATAATGATATACTATACTACTACTACTACTAAAAATGGCACAAATACTCCAACCTCTTTGGAACTTATATGTTCAAGCCGTTTGGGGTTGAAACACTAGGGCCATGGGGTCCTAGTGCCCACCTATTATTTTGGGACATCGCCAAGCGGTTGGTCGACTCTTTACGTGACCAGAGGGCTGGCCTATTTTTTGGCCAAAGAATCAGCATTGCCATACAACGTGGTAAAGCTGCCAGCCGTTTGGGCACGTTTCCTATTGACAGCGATACGGATGAAGTTTTTGATGCCCTTTGATTATTTGCCCTCCTTTTTATATACTTATACATATTATTATTATTTAAGACTGTTAGCTTTTTAAACTACGTAAGCCAACGGCTTAACGTGCTTTCCGAGGCACGGAGGGGTCTTGGTATGTGAAGATACCTATCCACGGACCAACCGCGGCAAGCGTAGCTAACCTGATCGATCGACCCGTGCGGCTGTTATTACTTAGCCACAAGCCCCTCATTATGAGTATAGATAATATACATTTAAAACAATCGAATTCTGCAAATTACACACATAAAATCCACTTCAAGTCCCACAATTTAAATCATAAATATAGGTAATTAAGCTACCAACCTACCAGCCTAACGATCCTACCATCATACATACCTCCAAAGGTACCAACATTAAGAGAAACGGTACCGAATTAGCATATTATATAAATTAGCGCCCAGCCTCGGTCAGATGGAATTTAATATCATCCCATACACAGACGTTTGTAGTTACAATCGTATTCAACTGGCTTTGGTGGCGCATGATGTTATACAGGCTGTTGTAAGAATGGAGTTACTATTTTTGATTATTTTTTACTTATTTTCTGGTACTGTCATATAATGGTTGTTGACGCACATTGGGATAGAAAAAAGAGGTATTTAGAAAAAAAAGTTTTGGCAGTTTTGTTTTTCCATTGAGTAATAAAGATTGGTCCTTAGCAACTCTGGACAGAGAGAGGTGGAAAGAGAGTAGGGAGGCTTTTGCCCAGCTGTGGGAAATTAATGGCTAATTATGATGAAGTTTTGATATTGACTATAGGTTTAACTTCTGGTTTTTCTTTTAAAAAGCATTCCACTAACTACAAGATAGAACGTGGATATATGGTTGTGTAGTTATCAATTCTTATGAATAGAGTCCGATTTTCTCTATAAATCTATGGCGCTTTCTTTTGGTAATAATAAAGTTTATTTTGTTTTTATCTTGTTGAAGAATAAACTGGCGCCGCTGAGACTGGCCCAGAAAGAGATGGCAAGATGGAGGCGTACTGCGAGAGCTAGTTCAAGGTGGCGCGGGAAAAGACTTCTTGGAAGGATTTGGGGGAGGGCTTTGCGCAGACGTGGAAAAGGACAACAAAAAAATAATAAACCTACAGTAAAATAATATTGGATGAAATTCCACGAAAGTCTTTCAACCCTCACACACTTTTGATATCAAACTACTCAATCAAGCCATCTCAGCACTTAAAATAGCACACAACAATAAACAAACACCTAAATCCAACAACCTAACCAAACTAATCATGTAATATTATTACAGTATTAATTATAGCGTTAAAATCTCAAACAACAATTCGGCAACACCCTGTGATGTTACACAGCCAAGAAATTGCTTGACGGTCAAAATATCTTAGTTATGACCACTCCTGTCCGGTGCAGGACCAACGTAAGCCAAGTTTTACCCCCCTACGTCCCCTAAGGCATAGTTGGGTGCCTCCCTCCCCCTTTGGTTATTAATAAATCTATCTGTATATTTCGAGTTAAAGACAGTGGTATTCAAACGGTAGCTTTTAGTTTTGGTGGACGTTGGACGTTATCGGTGACAATGATTTTGTTAGGTTTGCAGTAGTGTGCTGCGTGTTTTGTAGTGTGTCTGATAGTGGACAAAGTTGTTGTGACGTACACATTGATGGTTGTGTAGATGTTCTAGGTTGAAGCTTGCGGACTTTTGATATTAAATTACTTATTCGAAATCATGTAGATTTTTGAAAAACTGAGGCTTTTGAGGGTTTTAAGGGATAAAAGTAACACCTTTTGTAGAGAAACTGAAAATATACTGTTTAATATTTTCAAAGAAAGCCAATTCAGAATTTAATTAAAGTTTTAGGCTTGACAATAACATTTCTTTCTAATTTTTCAGGTTAGTAACTCGCTTTAAAAATAATGACAAAAATCGTCAGTCCTCATTACTCTTCTGCCCTTACCCCAATTTATATGCGGTCAGCGCAGCATGTCTTTTTCTTCCATACTTCTCTATTAGTCATCATCTTGGTAGTCACCCCCTTTATTGACTTAATTTTTTTGCACACAAAAAGGTACAAAGGCAGACTCCAATGTCTTAGGCATTCTCTACGAATCAACCAAGGGTGGTGAAGAGATTAGATGGCAGGTGCTTTGGTTGAGCCGAACAATGATAAAAAAAACTATTAAAATTATTGAAATATTAAATATAGAAACGTACACAAATACATAAATAGGTTAAAAACCTATAATATACATACATACTATTTACTACAATAAATACGTAATATATACATGTATAAAAATTCAAGGAAGAGAGTTGTTGAGATGGCTCTACACTATTCGTTTTGAAAATAACTCTGCAGTTTCCGCTTAAATGTATACCGACTGATGGCCTTTCTTATATCAAGAGGAAGCGCATCCCACAGAAGAATGGACTCACCTGCCATCTGATCTCTTCACCACCCTTGGTTGACTGGTAGAGAATGCCTAAGGCATTAAGTCCGCCTTTGTACCTTTTTGTGTACGAAAAGTTTAAATAAATATGAAAGAAAGAATGAACAAAGCCAGAAGTATGAGAAGAACCCCTTTCTAACCATAATATCATCGTTTACAGAGTCCACACATGCTGTCAGCGGTCATGTTGCTACTACATACTTAAACTTATGTTACCGTTAACATGTTACTACCACGTCCAGCCAAACTTAGAACTTTAGAAGCCCAACCAAACAGAATCCTAAACTTGTAGCTAAATGTAAATTGAAATCAAAATTCATCACACACTTGTATAACTCAATCACAGGGCCAAGATGTACGGACACCCGGACGCCGCGCGCCGGACGAACGGCCCGGACAGTCTACGTAGACACGGACAATGGCACTAAGGATTCGATTTAGGGTGTCCGGATTTTGAATTTTGATTGTGCAATTGGATGCAGCGGTTTTCCAGTGTTTAAGAATTGTTCTTGTGTGCAGAAGTACGCGAATTGAATTTGGAACTCGGAGGGACATTCAATTAATATAATACTGGTCAGAAAGTTCAAGCAGTGTAAATACCTCCTTTTTGATTGTGAATGTGTCCTTTTTTTCAATTCAAAAACTGTGCAATAACTTGGGTTTAAGTCTGTAATGTGGTGAAAGTATTCTCAAAAAAAAAAAAAAAAATAATAATAAAGACAGTGCTTGAATCCTAACTAATATTACGATTATATAAGCGAAAGAAAGTTTGTTTGTTATCTTTTCACGCCTAATCCACTGAACCGATCATCATAAAATTTTGCATATGTGATATCAGGGGTATAGAAAAGGAAATAGGATACCTTTATATATTTATAATTTAATTATGTATTCAGAGCATCTGTACTCGATCATCTGTGATCGATTCCTTTGTTCACAAACTAAACTAAATTTAAGTTCAGCGCATCTTTCTATTTATTTATTTGTTTATTTTATTATTTATGTACACACAGTAAAAAACATATGGATACGACAAAATTAAGATACTCCATAGACAAAAGGCGGGATTAAAAAATAGCTACTAAAAATCCGTCAATTTATGTCAGGCGCTGACTAATTTCACAGGACTAAACTAATATTTTTCTTCTGTATTTTTTTTTAAATGAAATAGAAAGAAAAAGATGCACTGAACTTAAATTTAGTTTAGTTTTTGAACAAGGTGTTCGGCGCCAATGTAGGGTATATAATGGTAAAAGATAATTGTAATGTATTTCGTTGTTAACCCTTAAATAAATAAATAGGTAATTTTAAAATTCAAGACAACGAATGAATAAATAGGTATGTACCTAACCTACTCTTACCGTTTGATAAGCTGTGATTTCCTAAGAAAGCGGTGAATGGTCACGCAATAACGTCTGTCCAAATATAGAGAGTTTTTTGAAACTTTAATGTCAAATACTGGTGGAGATGACAGATTTTTAGGACGGCCATTATAATATGAAGGAATCGTTTTCCTATGAAACCCTAGCTTCATCAATAATTTCCAAGCATTCTAAGCAACAAGACTCAGAACAGATTCATCGATACATTGTAGTGAAATTACTCTGAATCTCCAGGTAGCAGTTATGTAAGACATCCGTTGCTAGGCAATCATCTTGTGAATTTAGAACATTCTATGGCCGGACACCCATAAGGTGGGGGCCACTCGTAAATTCCGGACGTCTTCAAATTCAACTATGTCTAACTATTGGCTGTTTGAGGATGTAAAGGTGCTAGAAAGAATACTTGTTGGAATTTTTTTAGGAGCTGAAATTAAAATTTTGGACTTACGAGAATTGCTCAAATTCATGTGTTCATAATTAAATAGTTTTGTAGTCAAATTCAATTTACAATATTTTCAATAAGAAAATGTTTTATTTCATAAACCTACAAGTTATATCAGAAGCTAGGGTAGGAGTTCGAATTGGTCGTTTCCTATGGAGAACAGACGGCAAACACTTTAGGTTAATGTTTTAAAAATATTAGGTGAATCAAATATAAACAGGACTTTTTTATGACTGGTCGCTGAGTGAAGTGACGCGCTTGGTGCTGTTGTATGTATTAGGGGGGATCATCTAGGGGAAGGGGGTATACTGCTCCGGCTCACTTTAGTTTATTGCGCGCCAGTAGCATCATGTATGAGCAGGAGGTATATAAGCCTGTTGAGCAACGACTTATCATATTTTTTTAACACGGGAGGGCATAAAACCTTCCGAAATTTTGCATCCATTGACTCTACAGTTCGATAAGAATACGCTTTCAAGAACTCAAGTGTAGGAATGGCACAAAAAAAATTCAAGTGGAGGACGCCGTTTTCACACTGACCAGATAGTGGAATCATTTGTGTGCAATTGGCTAAAGGCACGACCGACTACATTCTTCGATACTGGCATCAAGAAACATCCCCTGCGCTGGGAAAAATGTGTTAATAGAAGGGGAGATTATGTAGAAAAATAAAATATATTCCTTTTTTTTTACGAGTATAATATATTATACTCGTAATAGTATAATACGTGCGTATTTTTTTTTACTTAAATCCGGTTTATATTTGATCCACCCACGTAATTGGCTTTTACAATGTTTTTAAGTTACATTTGTAGTACTGAATTAAAATCAAAATCAAAAGTCATTTATTCAAACTAGGGCTGAGAATCAGCACTTTTCGAACGTCAAAATTACTAAAGACAGTCCCCCAAAACGGCCGCCCTTCACCACTTCCTAGTGCTTTCGCTGGGAAGAAGAAGTGGCGCAACAAACTCCCCAGCAGTAAATGCAATCAACCCAACATGGGACACAAGAAATAAGGAAGATAATACCAAACCAGTAGTGGCTGATCAAATTCTGCCAATAATAATGATAATGATCGCCATTACAACTTTAGAAATTGATTTGAAGAAAAATACTTGAATTTATCAGAGCTGGTCATCATCACTGAAAAAAAAAGTACAAAAATTATAATGAGGCAGTTTTCTGTTTGACTGTTGGAATTTAATTTGGCATTTCTAAAACTATCTACGTTTCTCAGTTAGCTAAAGTATTTTAGGGAATTAATTTCTCTTAGGGCGCATTTCACCAAACTTCTATACCTAGCTAGAATAAGCCTTAACCTGAGAATATTTTTTGAATTTTTGACAGTTTTCCCATACTAGAACTGTCAGACGTCAATTTTATTCCACGAATAAAAGATATCTGACTTTGGTAGGATCAGCCCTTACTGTGAAAACCCATGTGGTGGGCCCACGAAATTCAAGATTTTGCATTTTTCACGTTTTTAGCAATTTTCAGGTTCAAATATGAATAAGAAGTAATCTTAAAAACGAGCTACAATTCAATTCTTGATTGCATATTGCAAATGCTTTACAAGACCCTCACGACTGCACCCACCTTAACTATGATTGGTTTAACTTTTAAAAATTACTATGGTGGGTTTATTCGTCATTTCTAATCATTTCCAGTAAAATCCTGTATCCTTGTACATCAACTATGTCTTGGTTTTACACGAGCGGACCGCGTTATTATTGTGCCTCTGTCAACGGAATATGAAATGTATTGGAACCCGGGATGAGCTGGCAACTCCTTGACCAAGCCCCCTCGCCCCCGCCACCCCTTGACCTCGGGTGGTGGTCAGTGGGGTTAGATCGTCGGGGAGAGAGGATAGTGCGGTAAGTGTTATGTTTAGTATTTCGGGATATAGCTTAATGTTATAACAGATAAAATATTAAAATGTTATGTTAAAATATTTCGTTTTGATTGCACAACAACTAGATTTAGTTTTGGATGAAGAATGCATCTTCCTGCAACCCGCAACAATATGGGTAAAATTGCAAAACATTTTCAGTTCTGTGCAAAAAATAATACTTAATTTAAACTTTGAATATAATGTTATAAGATTCTTTTTACTTTAATAATAATTCATTCTCAGTAGTCTGTGCTGATGACGTTACTATGAAAAAGCCTATGCTTTACTAGAGAAGGGGAAACTTAAAAAAAAATGTAACTGAACTACGGAGGGTTGCGAGAAACGCTTGCCCAGGCTTATAAGTAGGCATGCCCAACAAATGTTATCTTCTACATTTAAATGTATCACTTGAGTTAGCTTTAGGTAAAGTTAGAAAGTAAAATAAGTTACTGTTATTTCTGACACTAAGAGGTCTTCCTTTTAAGAGAGAGACCTTCTGTTCATTCTGTTTTGTCTCAAAAAGCTTTTTCAAGTGACTTCAAATATATACCTTCATAGAATTACTGTCACAGTTGCAGGTGCCTCCTTGTCACTGGAGAGTGTGAGACGTCTTCAGCCGCGATACCCCGAGGTGCGGGCGCTAAGATTTAAGGAACATGGCCTCTTCACATAGAACTATGAAAATGTACTGTTTAGACTAGCCTTCAATGAGGTAAATAAGGTATTCTTCTTCTTTTTCTTCGTGTCGATGATTCCTTTTTAACCGACTTCAAAAAGGAGGAGGTTATCAATTCGGATGTTTATATATATTTTTTCTTTTTTTGATGTATGTTCGGGCATAACTCCGTCATATATGGACGGATTTTCAAAATCCTTTTTTATTTGATAGAGATTTATTCCGAAATGGACCCCTTTAAATTTCGTATAGATCTTGTGATGACTTTCGGAGACAGACAACGGAACTCTTCACTAAATACCAGTAAAACAACCGCGATTGCTGCTATCGCATATGTATGCATTGTTTACGCAATCACACAACATAACTTCATGTCTGTACCCTATAAAATCAGGTGCAGTATGCAGCTGTGTTCAGTATACCATCGTACACCCTCATTTCTGTCAAAGTTGTTATTGGGGTACCTCTAATCTTGCAAGTAAATTCTGGGATAACTTTTAAGAATTGATTTAATTAACCGACCTCATCTAGTTTAAAAAAAAATATTATTGACATGTAAAAGTGTTTGTACAAACCTACTTACAGAAAATAAATCATTTATCATTTATTTATCAAAAAAAGGTGGAGGTTCTCAATTTGGTTTATATTATTATTATTATTATTTCATGTCTGTTCGGGCATAACTCCGTCATAGATGGATTTGCAAAATTCTCTCATTTTTTAATGGATAAGGTATGCCTCCTAAGGCACTAGGCGGTCCCATATTAATTAAAATTTTATTAACCTTTCTTGGGTAGTTTTTCAGTTAGCTTCAATAATACGATTTTTTCCACTTATTTCGGAAGACGATGTCAAAAGCGAAAATGCAGAACCAACGACACCGACTTCCAAAATTAAAGTTATTTTTCACTTTGTAGTATTTTTTTGGAAGTCGGTTGTTTTTTTTTTTATAAAAAAGTTTTTATTAATAAAAACACCACTCTACCTGCAAGAGCATTTTTTCAACGCCCGTCCTTCAGATGCGCGTCGCAGGTCACATCTTATAGTACAATTAGCCTATTAATGTTCCCACTACTGGGACGCAGGCCTCCTCTCGGTGAGATGGTGTGGGCCTTAATCCACCTCGTGGGCCAAGTGCGGGTTGGTAGTTGTCACATGTCTTCGAATTTTCGGTTCTAGGACATGCTAGTTTCCTCACGATGTTTTCCTTCACCGTTATGAGGGCAGTGGTGATGAAATAATTAACACAAAGTAAAGTGCCTGTCTGGGTTCAAACCTACTACCTACAACTCGTAAGTCGCGGCCTTTGCCACTGGATCACCGCTGCTCCCACAGATTTATTGTAACAATATACAATACAAATTAGCCACTTCTATCCCTTCTTAGCCCCGCAACTGGACACTCAACTTACCCATTTCAAATTGGAAAACACTGCCCGACGACTTATCCTTGTACAGTCGTACCTCCACCTAGATCCTACTCGCTATTTGAGTTGCCGCCCGCTCTGTGTGCTTGTGACGTGGTTCAAGTCATGAGCGGAAGCGTTTAGGTTAGGGGTAGGCGGAGTATTTGGAGCAAGAAATTGAAGTTTTCCTTCATACAAAAAGTGAACAGCTGACTGCCAAAATACAAGCTTACTTAAGTAAAAAACATTAAATAAATATTGTATCTATGTACCAAATTCCTGCGAATGCTTCTTGTGATAAATAAACATTTTACCTTTCATTTTTCTTTTCCTTTTTTTCCATTTTACATTTTAACTTTTTTTTTTTTGTTACTTTTACTATCTATTCTGTAAAATGATATTGAGGATTAGTAAAATTATCACGGTGAGACGTGAAAACTTAGGTGAAGTGAGCTGTCAGTAGTGTAAACCTCTAGCATCATAAAGTGGAATGAGAGCTCACTTCAAGCTCACTTTACTAACGTTTTTACAGTGAGATTTTTATAAAATAGACCGGCTAGTCTTCTGTAATATGCTCGTTCCATCAGAGACCTACTATCGCTTCTACTATCCAAGATCGAGGTGAAAAGCAAGCCGTTATCAACAAATACAAAATTATACTGGGCCCGCGTAGTGTCACCGAAAGCAGCGGGGTTATTGCGTAACACACCATCAGTAGCAATGGGTTTCATTTTGACAGTTCAACAACATTTATTGCATTATTTACGTTGTTGAGCAGACACATTTTCGAACATATGGAGCGACGGATTAGCAATATGCTTCAAAATTATTCAAATTGATAGTAATAATATGTTACGCAATTAGGGTGCTGGTCTGTGTCCCAGCAGTGGGAATATTATAAGCTGTTTATGCTTTATGATTACAAAATGAATAAAAGGGTTTAAAGTAATTAAAGCAGAGAAAAATGAGAAAACTGTCTACGGCAACAGGAGAGAGCTTGGTAGAGGACGCTTCAGTGTCAAAATGAATCATTTATAATTAGGAAGAGAAGCAATCATTGTCTGTAAATGTTACCAGATCTGCGAGAATCGATGGAATAATATGAATAAAATCTACAAACACCACTTGTTTGTATAGTCAGGTATATTTCTGGTTGTAGGAAATCCATTCCATGGACATTAGAGCGTAAGTATGCCTATAGAATTTAAACAAAACAATTTGATTCAATAAGAATATTCACCGTCGCTAACATCTTATTACTCACACCAAACATTTAACTAGATTATCTTAACGTATTTATATGCGGTCGGAGCTAATTTTCGGACAATTACAGAGCGGGCCCCGTTTGCGCCATGCCTTATGTGGTCGCCGAGGTGATTTGTGTAAACTTTGCCACGATATAAAGTGGTGCAAGATAAACATGGCATTTTGGAGTCATGTTTGTTCTCAGTATCTTAGATTTTGCTAATATTTCCTCTGGTTTACAAAATTGTAGTCTACTTCTAGTATACAAAGTGTATATAATTTAACGAGTACCTAGTTAAAAGCCAAAAGTTAGGTAGCATTTTTCTTTTCCAGCGGTATGATTCTTTAATAATATTTTGCTTAGACATAAAATTATGTGGAAACGCCGGTAGGGGACGCCCTAGAAGGAGATAATAGTGACCTTATTGGGTGATGCTCCTCACAAAGTTCAGGTGCGTATTATACAACGTGTAACGTTAAATGCGCAAAATCTCAGACACCCCAAATACTATACCGAGAGAAAAACATCTGTGTACGCTTGCTTCCTCGACCTGTCCAAAGCCTTTGACCTGGTCTCATACGACATCTTGTGGAATAAGATGAAATCATCCCAGATACCGTATGAACTTATTAACATCTTTAAGTATTGGTACGGGAATCAGGTGAACTACGTGAAGTGGGCGGGCGCGTTGTCGGACCCATATAGGTTGGAATGTGGGGTGAGACAGGGGGGGTTGAGCTCTCCCTCTATTTTTAACCTGTATGTGAATGGAATGATCGAGGCGCTCAGTGAGCAACATATCGGTTGTCACATAGATGACGTCTGTTTTAATAACATCAGCTACGCGGACGATATGGTGCTGCTGAGCGCCTCGATCTGTGGACTTAGGAGGCTGATGAGTATATGTGAGAACTATGCAGCTGGTCACGGACTGCGATATAATGTAAAGAAGAGTCAGTGTATGGTTTTTCAGGGTGGGACTAGGAAAGTGCTAGAAATGCCACCTATAAAGCTGAATGGCTCACCCTTGGAAAGGGTGGACATTTTTAAGTACTTAGGGCATTTTGTGACTCCTACCTTGAAAGATGATGCGGACATTGAGCGGGAGCGAAGGGCGCTGTCGGTCAGAGCGAACATGGTTATCCGCAGGTTTGCACGGTGCTCTAAAGATGTTAAAATAACGCTTTTTAGAGCCTACTGCACTACACTATACACGTGCAGCTTGTGGACTGACTATACGCAAAAGTCGTACGGCGCCCTTCGTGTCCAGTTCAACAACGCGTTCAGGATGATGTTGGCGCTCCCCCGCTATTGCAGCGCATCGGCTGTGTTTGCGGAAGCGCGCGTGGATTGCTTCCACGCCACTATGCGCAAGAGAGGCACGTCGCTGGTGCGGCGGGTGCGGGGGAGCGCTAACAGCATGCTGGCCGCGCTCGCGGGGAGGCTTGACTGCTCCATCATCTCCCACTGTTGTCAGCGACATGTGGCAGGCTGATGCGACTGATTAACCTAATTTAATTTTTTTTTTTATTTTGTAATGTAAATGTAATGTAATTGTAATTATTTTTTTATTATTGTGGATTGAATTGAATTTGAATTTGTAGTGTGTGTATGTAATGTGACTGTGTGAGTGTATTATTTCTATTATGAGTCAATGATACTCGAATTAAAATGATTTTATTTTTTATTTTTTTTTTAATTGATTTTTAATTCAATTGACCTATTTCAGAGAGAAAATAAGTCATTAAAAAATTGTAAAGGTTTATGTGCTGTTTTAGTTTTACTGGCCATTCTGATCGTTTCTTGCGTCTGCGACGACGCTTTAACGAGGGAGGAGTCGTCACCGGACCGCTGCGCCGCGCTGACATTGGCTTGTTTGACCTATTGATAAATAGACACGGCAACGTTTTAATGAAGATTTTTTGAAAAATGTGACCTATATAAAAAATTGGTTCAATTAATTCTGCTCGTTATTCTGATCAAACTGTTTTCAGGTTTTGCGCATTTATCGTTACACGTTGTATAAGGAGTATGTAAGGATCATAGCAGGTGGCGTTATGGAGTTTCTGCCAACCATGTATGTACAAAGGCGTGAGTTTATATTATATAATTATGTCTATATGAATCAAATCAAGTGACAAAGAACTATAGAACTGCCGACAATATTCAATTCAAATACCTCAGAAGTTATGTTTCCATTCATATAATCACAGCTTTTGAGGGCCCCTTGGCTAAATAATAACAGCCGCACAGTTCGATCGATCAAGTTAAGCTACGCTTGCCGCGGTTGGTCTGTGGATGGGTGACCACTTTACATACCGGGACTCCTCCGTGCCTCGGAAAGCACGTTAAGCCGTTGGTCCCGGCTGTCATTCGCGGATCTTTGACAGTCGTTACGGGTAGGCAGAAGCCCGAAAGTCTGACAACCAGTCTTACCAAGGGGTATCGTATTACCCATCAATCAATCAATCAATCAATCAGTTTATTTGTGAAACATAGGTATATACATAGGTGTTTACATAAATATGGCATGCGCTATGTTTTGTCATAGTTAAGACATACAAATTTATAAGGGACCCATTAGGAGTCATTACATTATGTCATAAAAAATAAAATATAAAAGTTAAAAAAAAAAAAAAAAAATTTAAAATTAATTAACATGAAAAGAAAAGGATAAAAAATAAACATCAGATAGAATAAAATTAATAAATAGTAAAAATGCATTATTCTAATATTTGGTCGTTCAAAAATTCGTCTACAGTATAATAACATTTGTCAATTAGTAATTTGATAAGAGCTTTTTTAAATTTATACAATGTCAAGTTTTTTATGTCATTAGGAATTTTATTAAACACTTTAGGTGCCATACCAAAAAAACTTTTTCGCATCAATGCGGTCTTACATTTTTGATTGCATAGTTTATTTACATATTGGGCACGCAAAGGAGTTTTTTTAGTGGAAGATATTTTTGTAAACAGTTGTGTGTTTCTTTTCACAAACAATGCAGTTTCCAATATGTATAATGCTGGAAGGGTAAGTATTTTTAAAGACTTAAAATAGGGTCTACAGCTATCCGTTGTTTTTATATTACACATTGCTCTGACACATCTTTTTTGCATCCTAAATACAAGCTCTCGGTCAGTCGACTGCCCCCAAAAAATTACGCCATATCGCAGCACAGAAGCTACAAGTCCATGGTATGCCACCAGTAACGTATCTTTATTCACCTTTTTTGATAACTGGAAGAGTGCATAAGCAGATTTACTCAGACGTTTACAGAGTTCTTCTATCATGGGTTTCCAAGTAAGCTTACTGTCGATGGTTATACCTAAAAACTTAGCATTATTAACTTCTTCTATTTTGTGGTTATTATAAGTTATATCAATATTTGGATGTGGTTGCCGTTGATGAAAGTGCATCACCTTAGTTTTATTTAAATTAATTACGAGATTATTATTTTTCATCCAACGGATGATATTGAGAAGGCATTCATTAACATCATTTTGATAAGTTGTAACATTATTACATCTTATAACAGCTGTGCTATCATCGGCGAATAGGATCATTTTGTGTCGTATTATTTTTGGCAGATCATTTATATATATCAGAAATAATAACGGCCCTAGCACGCTACCTTGGGGCACGCCAAATCTTACGTGTCTTGGTTTTGATGTATATATGACCCAGTAACTGGGTTGTTGAGGTCAGATAGGCAGTCGCTCCATATAAAATACTGGTATTCAGCTGCATCCGATTAGACTGGAAGCCGACCCCAACATAGCTGGGAAAAGGCTAGGTAGATGATGATAATCACAGCTTCCATGCCAACATTTGAAAATACTGGAAGAAAAAAACAAATACTAGTTTAAAGACCCCTTTCTCGCAGTCGATAACAAAAAGCTGGTGGTAGGTACCCTACGTTTTTCATTTACTTCCTAATGAACTTGAGACAACAGTACTAGGTACTTACATACAAACCCAACTCAATAAAACTTTCACTATCCCTGAAACTAATGGGCGAACCCTTTCGCCTTAAGACAGTGAAAAATACACAGACGTTTGAAGTGAGCGTGGCTAATTTAAGGAGCCTACCTTATCTCAGTGTAACTTCGGCATCGGGTGTCATTTGTCTTCGTCAGTGTTGGCCGGTGATCATTTATGCCACAGCACACCCTACCCTTTCGGTGGAAACTTAGGGAGGATAATCCTGTACAGCCTAACATCTTGACCTACTGTACAAATTTTATAGATAGCTTTGTAGAACTTGCTCTTGTTTTACTCATTCAGCTTCGTCCACTCTCATACATCGTCATATACCCCTGATTCTATGAGCAAATCTTGGTTCAGTATCGTCTTCTTCTTGATTCTTAACTTGGGAAACTAGACGGTGAGATAACGGGTTTCTACTCTTGGTTTGTTACTCTCTTTCTTTCTCTTCTCCGTCTTTGCTTGATTCTTGCCTGCCAATTTAATATTTTCTGTAACATTGACACATCTGGCTATCCCACAAGCTGTGCCAAACTACCTCCCGTGTATCCTAATCGTAGACATTCTTCAGTTCGACCCCTATGTTCATCAAGTTAAAGGCGTATTTCGCATGACATATGTGGCTAAGGGATGACTTAGTGCTTTCCTAAGGAAATTGCGGCCACTCGTTTGTGGATGTACAATGACAACGCGTTTTTACGAGTCAACGAATGTGGGTAGATTTTCGTTTGTTTTTTTTTTTGTGTCTGGAGTAGACTGGATGCGGAAGGCGGAGGACAGGGTGTTGTGGCGCAGTCTGCGAGAGACCTACCTATGTCCAGCAGTGGACTACGATAGGCTGAGTTGATTGATTGTTTGGGTAGTTTTTTCTGAAGTAGTTCTTCTATAGGTGTTTTTTTTAGAGTAGTCGGACTTATTCTGTTATTTTTAGAAATAGACGCTGTCTGTGAAAATATAACAGACTAGGTAGGTTCTAAACGTTTCAGCAGTCACTTTTTTATTATGTCACTAGCTTCTGCTCGTGGATTCATTCGCGTGAAAATCGCTGTTCCCCCGACCCATCCCGTCCCATCGAATCGCTCGCCCGCGCTATTATTTCGTCCTCGCTTCGCGTTCTTTCTAGCTTTTTTTCTTTTGGCTCGCTTCCTAAGGGTCCTAGCGTGATGTTGACCTATAGCCTTCCTCTAAGTGCAATTAAGCTATCAAATGCAAAAATAATTTTTCAAATCCGTGTGGTAGTTCCAAAGATTAGCGCGTTCAAACAAACTCTTCGGCTTTATTATTCGAATATTTGTCGTGAATAATTTCACGATACACATTAAGCTTTAACTTTTATCTTCATTGTCATAAAATAAACTTGAAATTTTTAATCTATAGAAAACGTGGACCATTACTGATTTATTAGCAATAAAACACACCACATACCTACCACTTTATAAGTAGTCCAACAAACTGTCTTAAGCAAAAAAAAAGCATGAAAGAAAAATCATTTAAAACTAAAAAAAATTACATTAAAAACAACTTATAAAAAAGTTTATCAGTGCAAGACCAAAAAGGCTCCTATCTCAGTATAAGCATAAGTGACTTTCAGTCTAAACTTTTCCATAATTCGTAATTTTTTCGTCACATTTTATTTTACGTGGTCACTTGACCACGTTGCCTATAAAATATTCAATAGATACGAAAACAGATTTCAAATCTTCACAGCTGACGTGATCATATCCCTGCGTCCGAAGACGTCCGAACCCTCCTCCCCCCTCCACCCCCTAATTAGTTTACCGTTATTATTTGCATACGCACCGTATTTCGAACGTTTGTTTTTCAAATTTGGAACAGCCGAGCGGGCCCGAGCGAGGTCCGAAGTCCGAACAATAACTCGGCCAAGATGTTAGAAGCAGTTAATTTAGTTTGCTTTGATAAGGGTCAACCCCTTCAAGTAGGTAGGTACTCAGGTAGGCGGTCAAACCGACTAGGACAAATATTGAAACTATCGAGTTTGTATAAGTAGTGCTGAGGAAATTATTAATTATTGCTTGCCGTGTTGAGATTTATGGATTATTATGCAGAATCTCCGCTAAGTTTGGTGTAAATAATCTTCATATTAGGTATCTTCATTTACTATCTACTTATCACACTAATATTATAAACGCGAACGTTTGTGAGGATGGATGCATGGATGGATGTTTCTATTTCACGCAAAAAAATACTGAACGGATTTAAATGAAATTTGGCGCACGGATAGTTTATAACCAGGATTATCACATACAATACTTTTATTCCGATACGATACGGATGTGATACGGGGTCGAGAAATATGCAGGTGAAACCGCGGGGCGCTGCTAGTCTTCTATAATTTTTTATAGATTGTTGTATATCAAATTACTTCATTTGGTTTTCAGCCACGTCAGCGAAATAACGGAATACGGCATGTCCTAGAACCAAAAATTTGTAGAAATGTGACATTTACCAACCCGTACTGGGGCCGCATGGTGGATTACGGCCCACTCCCTCTCATAGATGTATAACAGGTTAGATTACTAATAAAATATGCTACTATGTCCCAAGAACTGTTATTAGACGAGAGGTGAGCGCACGTTCTCTTTTTGCTGTGTCCCATTGCCGCACCTATGCTGGTTTGCGGGCGCCTCTACGTCGCTTGATGATTTTTGTTCAGAAACTAAAGAATTAGATTTATTCTCAGTGTCAGCAAATAGATTTCGTTCTGCTTTGTTAAAGAAACTTAAGGATTCCGATGTATAGTTATTTGAACAGTCTTGTAGTCTTACTCGCATAGATTGTTCATTAGTAAAGTTATATGAATAAATTGTATATGCTGTGGATAACGGTGTGAGTTTCACATTTATGTAATATCTTTGTTTATATTATTTGCGCAGATATAATGTGTTACTGTTTGTTTGTCCCAAATAAATAAATAAATAGATAGGAGGCCTAGTATTGGGAACATTATAGCCTGATTATGCTAGGCATAGGTAAAGAAATATATTTTTCCAAATGGACACCAAATCTACAGCGCTTTTTAGGAACGGAAACCCACTAATCCTTCTTAGCACACGTTTTGGTATGTGTACTCGTACTTGTCTGAGGTAAAAATCTACCTATCTGTAACTAGTGTTCTTTGTTTATATTAGATCGTTTTTATATAGGTACAGATGTCAGCACATCAAGCTACCCGAAACTGTCAAAGTATCCCAATCAACTTTGAACCTTATGCCTTAGCGATAACGTTGAAAATCTATCAAAGAAATTTGACAGATTGTAGTAGCTTAATGTGCTGGCGTAATACATAGATAAACTCACGCTTTTTCACATGGGGGTAGGCAGAAGGTACAGACCACCTGCTACGATCTTTACGTACTCTTTTTGCATCGTTTACGATTATACTTCTACTTTACATCTGGTTAATCTCTTGTTTTATTATATTAAAAATTCATGGCCAATTACGTGTTAAATTGACCTAAATACATCAAAAGGCCATAAAAAGAACCAATAACTTCAGCTTCAACCAACAATACACACTAAATCGCTGTAAATCTAAATAAAACAGGGGCCAGTATAATTATAAATTCCGCGTCACTCGGCAACGGTAGAACAATGAAGTTAATCCATCAGGCAGGTCCTCGGGCGTGGGCAGAGATAAGAAGAGGGACGGAACCCGCACCCCGACTGTCTTGGGCACCTACCCTCTGAGAGAATAGGAAAATTAGGTAGACTGGCCAAATCGTAAAGGGATATTTTGTTGGCAGGATGGGTGGAAAATTGCTTTATGTGTTGAAAATGTGAACGAAACATCGTTAGAAAACCGGCATATTCTAGAACCAAAAATCGAAGACAAGTGAGATCCAGCAACCCACACTTGGCCCTCGTGGTGGCTGATGGCCCATCCCTCTTACAGACAGGAACCCTGTGTCGTTTAGAAACTTAATTAAGACACCTACATTTATGTCTTGGTATGCATTATACAAAGACACCTGTATCAATGTAGGTTTTTTTTTAAATTTTTTTATTGCAAATGGACCCGCTCTTGACCTCGATCATGCCTGATGAGAAGCGATAGATGAGGTCTATGATGGAACGAGCGTTCCCAGAAGATGCCTAAGGCACTGGAACTCCCACGCATCGACGAAACACAACAGGCTGCTTGACGGTGGTGGGAGGATGGTCGCAAACCAGGCGGGCGTTAGCCCTAACACTGCAAGGGAAGAATTGGCCAGTCAAATAATGTGTTAGGTGTGACTGTCCAGGATGCGCCGAGCGCTCGGTTCAGTTGAGTAACTAGCGGGACAAACTACGCTACACAAGGAGGCTACTTCATGCATCCCAAAAAGTATGGTTGTGCAAAAAATATGTATACTTGCTGCGCCCCACGGTTTCACCCCCATAAGCCTTGATCCCGTGGGAACATCGGAATGAAAGTATCCTATGTCCTAATCCAGGTCATGGTCTACCCATGTACCAAATCCATTTAGCTGTTTTAGCGTGAAAGTGTAACAAACAAACATACAAAAACTGAAATCTTTTCTCTTTATAATTATTACTTTAGATTAGGAAATATGTACATTTACTTATTTCTTCACAAGATTTCATAATCTTTTCGCTTATTTAATAGAAAGCTCATATAGCAACAAAGCAACAACATGCTGAAACCCTCAAATAAACCCTCTCAACGTACACGGAGAGAAAATTCTTAGAAAAATTACTTTGCTTGTCACTGTAAAGTGAGTGCAAGTGACATCCAGAATATTTTCTGAGTGAGATTGGTAAAAAATCACTATTTGTCCAATAATTTTTACTGTACAGCATAAGAATTTTTGCTGTGCTAGCATGGTAATTTTTCCATTACCACTCAAATGCACTCAGATTATGAGACAGCACAGTAATTTTTTTAAGATTTTTCTCTCCGTGTAGGCACCAAACCTGACCTCCTTACATCGCATCTGCGCCCATACTCTCAAAACATTGACCAATCCTTATGGCCACCCTTCTCAGTCAGTGACGACCACCTGGGCCTGTCGTATGAATATTAATTCGACCATATCTTGACCCCTGTCCAACAGTAAGAAACCTTGATGTATGAATATCACAAATAATAGATGAGTTGGCAAGCTGGAGTTGTTTTTGCTGGACGATTAACTGGTTTTGCACGCAATTTCTGCATTGTTTGTTGATTTGTTGTTTTTTATTTTAGAGTAGTTTTTTATTTTTGGGTTTTCTAACTACCTGAAAGTGGGAACAGCCTATTGCAGTCCACTGCTGGACATCGGCTTGTCCCAGGCTGCACCCTCCGCCTTCCGCATCCAGTCAGTCTAAGCCACCTTTTTAAGGTCGTCGGTCCATCCAGCTGGGGGGCGTCCTACGATACGCTAAATTATCTACAAGCTCATTATTGTCTGTACACACATGCTTAATTTTGCTTACAAAGCATAACTTGCTTGGTACTTAAAAGCAATTAAAATATAACTTGTACGAATAATAATTTTTAACTATAAAGGCACTTAGTAGGAAAAAAATAAAAGAAAAATATTCCCAGTATGACCTACATAATATAAGACCAGCATTTCTCCTGCTGTGCGATTCTCTAAACATCTCACCGTGAAAGCTTGGGTGAAGTGAGCGTGGAGTGAGCTGTCATTTGCTAGGGATTAACACTATTAAGTGCTCACTTCACTTATGATTTCACGGTGAGATTTTTACAGAATCGACCGGCTGTTCTATTTTAAATTTAAGTTAAATATATACTTAATAACCAGCGCTGAGGCTCTGTCTCGTATAGTCTTAAGCATTATGCTGAGCGATGTTTGTTTTGCGTGGATGGGACGCATGTTTTTCCCCAACTTGATCGTTTTATGCGTCATGTTCACCGCAAATAAACGTATTTTATTTATTTTCTTTCTTAAATAAGAATCTTACAGTCTTTCACTGACAGAGAACACAGAGCCTAAGCCGCTAGGCTTAGAAGCATGAAATTTTCTTTTTAATGAAGTTCCTTAAGTAGCGAAAATATGAAATGAAATGAAATGAAAATATTTATTTCAGACTAAAATAATTCTGAATTACAAGTCCATATGTTGTTAGTAGATGGATACTTAAAGCTATGTTAGTAAAATTTAAAATTATTATTATTATTCTGGGCATGAATGGACGACCAATGCCTCAGGATTCGGTCGTCCACTCCATCCGACACCACGCTCAGAAGCGTGTTGGTGCTACGCTTTACCCGAAACCATAGGGAAGCCGATCTTTTGCGAAGCACCGCCTGAAAGCCGTCCGTGCCGAGGTCGGCGAACATGCCGGAGGCACTGCACCGCCACGGAAGCCTCAACAAACTCCTGAACGCGTTGTTATACTGGACCATAACTGGAAAATAACACTAAGGAAAGATTTTTGAAAATTCATCCCCTAGAGGGGTTAAATAGGTGATGACAGTTTGTATTCGTATGGAAGTTCGTAACTTTTGCCGATGGGAGATCCCATCATCCCATACATCTACACGGCTTTTAATAACATAAAATAAGTAAAAATATTGACATTTTAATTTGTAAAATATATTACTCTTGGAAACACACGAAAATAGGCCATCTTAGACTTAAGTACTTCGTCATAATCACCCCGTGAGCCAAATATTATCAGTGGCCAGCATCGCGCCCCGCACAAATATTGTTTCAATTGATTAGCCCTTGCTCACTGTAAGGGGTAGTGGACACAGATATATATTGGATTATTAGTAGATTCGCACGAATTTACTCGCCCGCAATGGGCGAATCGACACTTTTACATAATATTATTTTTTCTATAAACGTCAAGCACGAAGTTTTGAAAATTGAGCGTCGACAACTCCAGAAATATGTACAGACGCTAGCATGTCAAGATAGTAGAATCTGTATTTTTTTTTAATAGATTTTCAACTTTATCGCTAAAACATAAGTTTCAAGTCTGATTGGGAAAATTAGTCAGTTTCGGGTAGTTTGATGTGCTGGCGTCTGTGTCTAAAATCATAGAGGGGCTTGTGGCTAAGTAATAAAAGCCACACGGGTCGATTGATCAGGTTAAGCTACGCTTGCCGCTGTAAGTCCGTGGATGGGTGACCATCTTCACATACCAAGACCCATCCGTGCCTCGGAAAGCACGTTAAGCCGTTGTTCCCGGCTGTCATTCGTGGATCTTTGACAGTCGCTACGGCTTAGAAGCCCGAAAGTCTGACAACCAGTCTTACCAAGGGGTATCGTATTTCCCAGTAACTGGGTTATGGAGGTCAAGATAGGCAGTCGCTCCATGTAAGCTACGGGTATCCAGTTAGACTGGAAGCCGACCCCAACATAGTTGGGAAAAGGATAGGCAGATGATGAGTTTCCTTAAAATCACGGCACAGAAATAACAAGGCAGAAATCAAAAACCGCAAACTAGAATCCATATTTTAATATCAACAACTATACAGTCCCAATCTTATACTTCCTTCGCTCGTGAACCTTAATCCTTATAGTCGATCCATTTCCGGTCAAGTGAGCACTTCTAATTAGTGGAATATCTTAATTGGGAGATAGTTTCAAGCACCTTGTTTGATCCGACGTCCGTGTGAGAGTATCTTCTGTGTAAAGTTTTAAGGCACACTTGAAACACCCGACGCCACCCCACGCGTAGGTATTCATTTTATTAACTGCCAGTCGATTCTGTAAAAATCTCACCGTGAAATCATAAGTGAAGTGAGCACTTAGTAGTGTCAATCCCAACCATTAGGGAATGACAGAGCTAACTTCCCGCTCACTTCACCTAAGTTCTAACGGTGACATTTTTACAGAATAGCACTGCTGACTTCAAAAAGGAGGAGATTCTCAAACCGACTGTATTTTTTTTTTTTTTTTTGTATTTAATGATGTTACTCGATATCTCCAGCAATTATGAGTGCATTTCTAGAAATCTTTTTTTAATGCCTTAGGTGTGCTCCCATATAAATTTTATTTACTTTGCTTGGGTATTTTTTTAGTTAGCTTCAATAATACGTATTTTTCCATTTAGTGTAGTATTGATGATGCTATAATAACTTCTTGTCACTGATATTTACATAGCACGTAGGTATACGAATTTGTAACAACTAAAAAGTAAAAAATAAAATCTGACAACAAAACAACCGACTTCAAAAAAACGAAAATGCGGAACCAACGACACCGACTTTACACATTGTAGTGTTTTTATGAAAGTCGCAATTTTTTTTTTTTTTTAAGATTTTTGTGTTCATTGGCATTCTGTGGCTTCAAAAACATGGCCCATAGCACGCTTCATCGAAGTCGCGTGGTGTGACGTGTTACAAGTTTGTGGCATGTACTTAATCGAAACTCTAATAATTCCAATTTCGCGCTCCTAAAATTATTATTGACCACTCTAATATAAGGATTGCGTCTCTTTTTGTGAACGCTAAATAATGACAAGTACAGATGCCAGCACATCAAGCTACTACAATGTGTCAAATTTCTTTAATAGATATTCAACTTTATCGCTAAAGTATAAAGTTCAAAGTTGATTGGGAAAATTTGACAGTTTCGGGTTGCTGGAGTCTGTACTAAATAACCAAGTAACTGTCACTATCTTGGATGTAGCATAACGCTATCTTAGTTACTGCCACTAACATTGAGAAAAGGCCAGAAAGTTACTGTACGATTACATCGCACATTATTTAGCACGCTAGCATAAGCATTTTTACATAATTTAAATCCACATAGCAACTTATATTGTTGAGTACGCATTCGACCGTTTCATAGTAAACAACTTTGTTTATCAAGAAGTCCGCAAGAATAGTTGTCTTCCATCTCAATTTATCAGACGTACCAGCAAGCAAGTGTTCGTATAGTTACACAGATCCTCAATAAATTAAAAGTAGTGGTTATCGTTAGAAGGGCTTATTTTTTTTTAGACGTTCATTCATTTAAAAAGTGTCCATCATTAGACGGTCAGTATTTGCTTAGAAGATCATATAAATATTTCTCTATGTTTATTTCAGCTCTTATATTATTATGAAGTAAAGTTCTGTCTGCAACTGTTTGGATACTTGAATCTAGGATATTACCGAGTGGATTTTAGTTCAGTTTTCAACTCGTAGTAAAATCGTTTGTTGATGAGTTTTAGTGTATTTTGATAACTAGCTCTGATAAGTGGTTCTGCACACGTTTATAGCTTCCTTTTGAATTTATTGTTGTCATTTTGAGTGTCCAATTTTATTTATCTTTCTGCCAAGTTTTATCAGTATCGGTATGGGATGTTTAGCCGTACAAACCTACAGCAATGCTATTCTGTAAAAATCTCACCGTGAGAACTTAGGTGAAGTGAGCGGGAAGTGAGCTGTCATTAGGGATTAAAACTATTGACAGTGCTCACTTTAAGCTCACTTCACTAATGATTTCACGTTGACATTTTTACAGAATCGACCGGCTGAAGTAAAAAAAAAATTAGCGATCATTATAAATCTTACTTATTTGGTCTTTTTTCTGACTTATTTGCTAATAATTATTATTTCTACAAAAATTTATATTGTGGTAAGCAGAAGGGTAATTCTCGTAATTTTTAGAAGTTTCACAGTCTGGTCTCAGTCTCATCATCATCTGCCTAGCCTTTTCCCAACTATGTTGGGGTTGGCCTCCAGTCTAACCGGATGCAGCTGAATACCAGAATTTTACATGGAGCGACTGCCTATCTGACCTCCACAACCCAGTTACTGGGTAATACGATACCCCTAGGTAAGACTGGTTGTCAGACTTTCGGGCTTCTGACTACCCGTAACGACTGTCAAAGATCTACGAATGACAGCCGGGACCAACGGCTTAACGTGCTTTCCGAGGCACGGAGGGGTCTCGGTATGTAAGATGGTCTGATCTCAGTCTCATTCTGTTAAAAATAACTCTAATTTCTCTAATTATTTTCCTACATTTTTGACAAGTTTTTGACATTGATTGTCGCTGAGATGGAGGGGCCCGTGGCTAAATAATAACAGCCGCACAGGTCGATCGATCACGTTAACCTACGCTTGCCGCGGTTGGTCTGTGGATGGGTGACCATCTTTACATACCGAAACCCCTCCGTGCCTCGGAAAGCACGTTAAGCCCAACGGCTTAACGTGCTTTCCGAGGCACGGAGGGGTCCGTCCCGGCTGTCATTCGTGGATCTTTGACAGTCGTTACGGGTAGTCAGAAGCCCGAAAGTCTGTCCAGTCTTACCAAGGGGTATCGTATTACCCAGTAACTGGGTTGTGGAGGTCAGATAGGAAGTCGCTCCATGTAAAATAGTGGTATTCAGCTGCATACGGTTAGACTGGAAGCCGACCCCAACGTAGTTGGGAAAAGGCTAGGCAGATGATGATGTCGCTGAGATGGATTCTATATATTATATCGATATTGTTTGGATGGATGGATTGCGACTATATTTTGATCGTTTTTAATTACGGAAGTTCTCTTTACCGTATGATGTTAGCTCCGAATATATTGTTACTATTAGCTAACAGAAGGAAACCATTACTAAAACATCAATCTCGATTCGCACCGCATAAGTGGACAACCCAATCCAGCCTATCTATTCTGTAAATATCTCACCGTGAAAACAAAGGTGAAGTGAGCGTGAAGTGAGTCGTCAATAGTGTCAATCCCTAGCATCAACAAGACTCACAGCTCACTCTAAGCTCACTTCACCTTAGATATCACGGTGAGAATTTTCCAGAATCGATCGGGAGATACATAAGCATAACTACCCCCAAATCCATACATTCAAGTCACACACCAACTAACACCAACCGATCTCAACAATAGCCATTCGAAATTCGAAATGTATGTCGCAATACCGTCTAGTTCCGGCCGAGTTTGAATATCCGTCCAAGTTGGACATCCGGCGGAAGCGGCCGCACCCAACATGGCGGACGTCTTTATCTGAAGAATTAACTTGTGATAGTTATTCAAATGCGATGGTCAAGGAAAGGGTGGGTGATAAGGACTTGGTTGCCACTGAATATATTGTAATGATTCTTGGAATGTTTTAGGTGGCGGTTATAAGTCGTTTACATTAAATTGACTGCTATGCGCGGTAATTGCGTAACACACCAAAAGTAGAATAACACAGATAATATGAACCAACTTCAAGAGAAGAGAGAGGTTCTCATCAATTCAACGTTCAGATATTTGTTATGTTTTTTTTAGCGACTATACACTTATAAACTGTAGTAACAATACTCCAGTATGTAAGTGTATAGTCTATGGTTACTCCCTTACAAATCTGAGGGGTAAGTCCCGCGGAATAATTGCGTAATACACTATCAGTAGCAATGGCTTTCATTTTGACAGTTCAACAACATTCATTGCGTTATTTACTTTGTTGAGCAGACATTTTTTTTTTTAAATATGAAGCAATGGATTAGCAAAAAATGGGGAACTTTATTATGAGTCTGGAATCGCTAACCCGTCTTGAGCAAGCGTGGTGATCAATGCTTGTGCCTTCTCTGTATGAGAAACGGCCTTTGGTCTGCAGTGGGACAATAATAGGATGGTATTATTCATGATATGCACAGTAATCTGTACCAATATCACGGATATTACAGACGCCAGCACATCAAGCTACGCGAAACTGTCAAATTTTCCCAATCAACTTTGAACCTTATACTTAAGCAATAAAGTTGAAAATCTATTAAAGAAATATGACAGATTATAGTAGTTTGATGTGCTGACGTCTGTACAACAAAATTCATTAGTAATTGTCAGTAAGGACGTATGCTACTTCAAATATTTCCATAGAACCCTACAAAGCAAAGCAACGTTAATTTTTTCGGAGTTAAAGTTACCATTTTGTTGATATTATGTTTATATAAACATTTAGAACTAGGTATGGTGTATTTATTTTGGTTTTTTATTGTGTTATTTATATCTTTTTTTTTTCTTTTTTATAATAAAAACGTTGCCCCACACTAGGAATTTCTCCTGTATCGTGGGTGCGTTTACAGACATTTAAAGTCACATACACAAACAGCCATACCCGGAACAACTACTTGTAGGTCATACAAATATTTGTTCCGTGCGGGAATTGAACCCGCGAAACGCAGCGCAGCAGTCAATCGCTTAACCACTGCACCAACCGTGCCGTCTATCTCTCTTCGTATACTGCACCGGTTGACTTAAGAGAACGTGGAAGCTGATCTACCCCACGTCCTAACCAAAGTGATCGGTCGCACGAATACGCGATTATCGTGCTCATATGTCATTCATTTGTTAGGAAAACTGGAAGGCGCCCTCTGTCAGCTTGACAAAGCATCCGAGTTTTCCGAACAAATTGAACCCACGGTCGAATGCTTGCGCGAAAATTGCTTTGGTTTAGGATACGGCCTCGAGGTGACGCAGCTTATAGAGAATATAACTGAAAAAAAAAAAGGGTACTGCCCAGTAGTGAAACAGTCGTCATCGTTCTCATACCCTTGTCCCAATTTATTTCGGTTTGGCGCAACATGCCTTTTTCTCTCATACTTCTCTATTAGTCGTCACTCGTCATCTCAGTAGTCACCCCCTTTCAAACCATATCTTCATTCACACAGTCCATCCATCCATCCGTGTTTTTGGTTTTCCCCTACTCTTATAGCCAACAACATTCATACTCAAAACTTTCCTCACGACATTCTACTCATTCAGAATAAGGTGATAAAAAACCGGCCAAGTGCGAGTCAGATTCGCACGAAAGTTTCAATAACATTATCTATAAAAACGGCAAAAAATTATGTCTGTTGTATGGGAGCCCCACTTTAATATTTATTTTATTCTGTTTTAGTATTTTTTGTTATAGCGGCAACTAAAATAAATCATCTGTAAAAATTTCAACTGTCTAACTAGCACGGTTCATGAGATACAGCCTGGTGACAGACGGACAGCGGAGTCTTAGTAATAGGGTCTCATTTTACCCTTTGGGTACGGAATCCTAGAAAAATATGTTTTACTTGACTTTAATTTTTGTCTTTCTCTGTTGAATTAAAAAACAAAATAACAGAGAGCTTAACTGGGCCACCAGTATTCGACACATATCCCACCTCCCAGATCTTCATAACACATAAATATTAAACACCCAGTTAACACAATTACGAATATAAATCCAACAGATATTTCAAACGTTACGCAAGGTGAACTAAGGGTTGTATATAATTGTGAAAGGGCGGGTGGGGTGGTCAGTATTTGTGATTTGTAAATGGGCTCAGACCTTAGCCCTTCCTAGAGACGGGGATATATCACGTAGGCGGCGATAACTTTGTTTAGGGATTTGTATAGAGATGTTTGTTTCATTTAAGTGACCGGTAGCTGGGTAAGAAATGTAAATTTATTTATTCATTTATACTTTATTGTACACCGGAAAACACATAACAAAAAAAAAACACTACAAAACTTACAATGGGCGGCCTTATAGCTTTCTGTGATCTCTTCCAGATCTCTCCTTTCATTTATGGGTGTTAGAAAAGTATCTTTTGGAAAAGTTCGGCGAGGTAATAAAAAAAGCACCTATTTTAATTTCATATGCACTCCAATTAGATTAAAAAAGATGAAGTGGTCCTTAAGTGACCTAGAAGTAACTATAATTCTTATTTGGGGTGCTTTGGGGTGTATTATTGTGTGCATAGTGCTGGTGCCATCCGTTTTAATGTAAGGTAATTGTAAAAATGTAATGTCTAATAAATTAATTAATAAGTAGTTTTAAGGTACTAAAATAGTTTTTAAGCCTTTACTTATCATTTTATATGGAATTATGTTCTGAATTAAATTATTATTTTTATTATTATTAATCCTACCTAACTTTTTTTTTCTTAGCTTACCTCCACTGTTCTACAGGGGGGCCCGTGGCTAAATAATAACAGCCGCACAGGTCGATCGATCAGGTTAAGCTACGCTTGCCGCGGTTGGTCTATGGATGGGTGACCATATTTACATACCGTGACCCCTCCGTGCCTCGGAAAGTACGTTAAGCCGTTGATCCCGGCTGTCATTCGTGGATCTTTGACAGTCGTTACGGGTCGTCAGTAGCCCGAAAGTCTGACAACCAGTCTTACCTAGGGGTATCGTATTACCCTGTAACTGGGTTGTGGAGGTCAGATCATCCTTTTCTAGAGCCATCTCGATCCAACCCTTGTGGTATATGTCAACATATAACTTGACCTTAGTCATAACTTACTAAGTTAAGGTTTTAAGATTATAACACACCAAATAATGAACTTAGGCACTTCTAGGTCACATAAGGTCATTGTCATCCATTTTAATGCAGATTATGTTCTTGTACCCCACCAAAACACCACCAACACATAGCTGAATTGTCTTAAGTATATGGGTGTTTTAAAACGCCATTTAACACATTGAACGCCGCGGTGGTCACCGGTGACCACCACTGACCACCACTGAACTTTCCATATGGGCTGACGCTGATTCGCGATTTCGGCAAATTTTACACGTTATATTTTATTGGCTCATACGGTTCAAAATAGTCAAAAACCCCACTAAATAATTATTTCTCATTACTCTTCAAAGAATTAACTAAAATAATTGTTGTCGCTCACCGGTGACCACCATGGCGTTCAATGTGTTAAACTACCCAAAATCCACAGATCTTCTTCTTTTTTTAGCGTATCGACAGTTGTCTAAATGGACTCAGCTCAGAATTCGACTACGTATTTAGCGCTATCACTAGCGTACATGAGTTCCTGTAACGTGCAGCTGACAGGACACGCAAGACATAACATAAAGTAATGTAAAATATATATTGACATAAAGTGTCCCAAGTTTTTCCCAATCCACAGATTATAACTGTAGGTGTAACCTGCCAAGACACACTAAACTGATACCAGTCACACTCAACCGAACTCTATCAACGAAAACGGAATACCCCCCTACAATTGTCTGTCGAGATATCTTAAGGGCACAAAGGTTCCCGCAAATTGCCGAAGTAAGTGTAAGGTCCGAACTGAAATACATTATCTGGACTGGATGGGCAGCGATCGGTAGATTTATTGTCTCGGACTTCGTACTGTCCTATTTCCTTTGGATATTAACGATTGTTTTGTCCTTAATTTCTCTCTGGATTGGATAAGCAAGGTTGGGTCTTGGAATTTTGTGAAGGTAGATAGATGATTGGAAATTGTTGCGATGTCGATTTGGGTCGGGAGGATTTTGGGTTCAAACTGGTGGTTTTTTTTTGAGTTTTAACTTGAGGGTGTTACTTAAATGTTATATAAGTTGGTGTGTTTCCCTAGAAAACGTTTTTTGACATCGTGAAGTCAAATCTCACTGCCATAATTTTCATGATGACTGTCACTGCGACCGTTTTGTGGCGACCACCACTTTCGTAGGACACCATAGCTTAAGGCAAACACACAGTCATGACAATATCCAAAGCTATCACACACTAGAACAGTAATAAATTTCCATACAAGAACTCTAAAACCACCTCCACAAATAAGGTACACTTCCTATCCGAATATCCAACCAAGTTAATAGCTAAAGCAAGTGTAAAGATCACACTTGCGCCGTTTCTCACAAAATGGCCGTTCGTGTCGGACATTTAGCATTAAATATATGTTTTACCACCTTATAAAGATTGCGTCCGAGATCCGAGCCCGAGGCATGCCGCACGAAGCACTTGTATCGCCTACGACAGTTCTTAGCGCTTTTGTAGGCAGGGAGCGTGGATTTTGTATGAGTTTTTTAGAGAGTGTTTATTGGTTATGTTGCTTTGTTATTAAATTATGCTTCTTTCTTTCTTCATTTGTTTGTAGTGTTTTCTAAGTGTCTGAAAAAGTGAAACAAGAAAAGGATTTTAAGCCTTATCTTTACTACAAATAAAGTTTTAAATCGGTCGGTGTTTACTGGCACGTTTTTGTACTGCTGGGGCTCTAGAGGTTAAATAATCTTTCCTACCACGACAGTCGCTTTCATCATGCTCTTTTCCAAAAAACACTGGAACTTCGTTCGACGTCTCTATTTCAATTTCTTCATCATTCTTCTCTTTACTTCTAACACTTGTTTGTTTATAAGACTAATCGATGTACGGTCATTCTGATATTCTGTTAGATTGGATCAGCAGTCTAATCTGACAAAAGGTGTACCTCAGTTTCTGAAACTAGGGGTTATGAAATTATTTTCATCAAACGATTCTCATCGTCAGATCTTATGGGTATCTACCTCGTTATACCAACCTCCTACATTTTCCACATCCATCTCCTGCGCTATAAGGCGTTGTACACACACGCGGCTAACGTCGGTGTGCGGTGTACCTTCGACCGCCATGTGTGTGCCGCGTGATGGTCGGAGCGCCGTGACT
Source organism: Eremobia ochroleuca (assembly GCA_949629135.1). NCBI lineage: Eukaryota > Metazoa > Arthropoda > Insecta > Lepidoptera > Noctuidae > Eremobia > Eremobia ochroleuca. The sequence goes on along the minus strand of OX451402.1, from coordinate 5,094,405 downwards.
TGCGCCAGGAATGTTTATTGCTCCTGCCAGGGCTTGCAGGAAAGGGGAATCTAAATAGACAATGTTGTTAATAAAGACATTGTATCGGTTTGTCTAAACCGGAAATGCAGTAAGGTGCTGGGACGCCGATTAGGGTTTGTGAGGACGAACAATAATAAAATAGAAAAGAAGGAAAGGAAGAAAACTGTTTATTATAAGACGTAAAATAAACATAAAGTATTATAGAAGATAATAAAATATAAGATTGAAGAGGTATTTTGTGGGAGACAGCACTAGTATCTAAGTAAATAAGGCTGAGAGGTTTTTAAATAAAACTTGGCTGAAAAAACAGTGGAGGATAATTATATGGATATCAAACAGTAGAAAACAAGAGTTGGAATGGTAATAATACAAACTTTTCTCAGCCAACAAAAAACCTCCAGCCTGAAAAACCTTTTCCTTAATTTTACTATCATACCCTCATAAAACGAGGATGTAACCACCCCTACTGTTCAGTTTAACACTTTAATGCCCGGTACACACAATCAGATATTTGTTTTAAATTATGGTAATAAAATGTCTGTGAAAGTCACGAGCGGTTGAGCGAATGCGCGTGCGCTGGCAGACGGGATGAGCGAATTGGATCTGGATCGGGATCAGGGATTAGGGGTATTAAACGTGATTCAAATTTGTTGTGGGTTAGGTCAAATAAATATTAGTTTTGTGGAGTTTTAGGACTTGTAAATTGGTAATGATTTTCTTCTTTTTAAGTTTTTGTAAGCGTAGTGTGGGACGCCCCCCAGCTAGATGGTCGGACGACCTAATGAAGGTAGCCGGGGTAGACTGGATGCGGGAGGCGGAGGACAGGGTGTTGTGGCGCAGTCTGGGAGAGGCCTATGTCCAGCAGTGGACTGCGATAGGCTGAGTTGATTGAAGTTTTGGAACGACCATAGGTTAGTAAGTAGGTAATTGATTAATAATTTTGTTAAAAATTATTTTTATTGAACTATTTGACTAACCAAAAACCATTTTTTTACTGCTCGAGTATCTAGATTAAATATATTAAATAAGAATCATTTTTCCCGCTTTTGCAACATTTTTAATTGATGCTCCGCTTTTATTGGTTGTAGCGTGATGTTATATAGCTTATAGCCTTCCTCAATAAATGAACTATTCTAAACAAAACTAATTTTTCAATTCGAACGAGTAGTTCATGAGATTAGCGCGTTCAACCAGCCAAACAAACTCTTCAGATTTATAATATTAGTGTAGATTGCTCCAACGGAAAGCTGCACTAAGCAAAAAAGTTAGGTTTGGGATTTTACACAAAAACAAAGCTACTACTGCTATTTTCAGACCCACAAAAAGAGACAGACAAAACAGTGGGGTTCAATGCTTGTCACCTTCTATACTTTCCCTTTAATAACTCAAAATGTATGATAATTATACTTTGTATTATAGCCAGCAGGTTGGAACTACAAATAATGAAGGTACTTAAATGTTTCCAAGAGGAAAAACACAGAAAAACCTCAAGTTAACTCTACCTCCTAGATGAAACACACATCAAAACTCAACACAATCTACCTATCACCAATAACACACAAATAACAGATATTAAGATGAGATACAACGGTGCTGGCTGTGTGCAGAATGACGCATACTTGGCTCAGGCAGAGCGGGGAAATGCGCAGTGAGAGATAAGCCGATCCGAACGGACTTTGTGATGTCTAGTCTACTGTCCGCGTGTCTCCGCTTGCCTAACGATTTGTGTGGACTAGCCTTTAGTTTTCACACGTTGTTACGTCATGATTTTTTGTTATATTTAGGCACTGCCGAAGAGGAATCGACTAGCTACAAAATATTGGAGGTCCCGTGTAAGTAAAAAAGATACGTATATATTAATAGTTCATTGCTGTCTGTTCACACCGCCGATGAATACTCGTTTGCTACAGCTACAAGAGCTTTTAAAGAGAGTATTTCTTCTTGATCTCAGCAACGCTCGCTTGGCGGGCAGAAAACAAGCTAAAAGACTCACGCTTCGTATATACTCATCCAGCGTGTAATCGCTAGTTGCCGTCGCGCGCACTCAGTGCTCGCTGCTCATCAACTCGTTATTAGTTTCTAGCTCTACTCGCTTCTCGTTAAATGCTGGGCAGTGGGACAGATGCCTTACAGCAGTGTTCAGTTATGCAGCCAGTTTGGTTGCAAATGTTGGCTTGTTGGTGCTGTTAGCAGCAAATTGAATGTTTGGCGGTTTTATTTAATAAAAAGTAACTCACAGCAAGTTGACCGTGCTACAGCAAGATTTGAGGATTATAGGCGTGATGTAACATAAAATTACATCACGCCTATAATCCTCAAAGGGTTAGACAGAGGTAGGGGTTACCTATGTCCTTGCTGTATATATTTGTAATAATACTATCTAAGCTTGTGTGCAGTAATTGCTGATTCAACGAAACAGAGTTGTGCTTGCTGCACATTTTTTATTACTTATTCTACTTCATCTGGTAGTTTTGACCCTGCATGTCGATTCTGTAAAAATCTCACCGTGAAAACTTGCGCGGAGTGAGCTGTCAGTGTCATAACACTGATGCTAGGGATTGACTAAGTAAACAATTACAATCATAATCGATATTTTAATCATATTATTTATGCTAATTCTATTGATAATTTTATATAATTTCAAACCTAGTATTTTAGTTGTCAAAACATTACTATTTTGTGGGATTTTAAAATAAAATAGCAAAACAGAAAGAACATAAATTTTCTTTTTTCCCTAGACTGGTCCTTACATAAGGACTAGCCTTTTTTTTCCTAAATTAAAACCCCACAAAATAGTAATGTTTTGACAACTACAATACTAGCTTTGAAATTATATAAAATTATCAATAGACTTAGCTTAAAAAATATTATTAAAATCTCAGGCAACAGCTAGTGTTAAATAAATAAATCAGCAGTCTCATCCACACAAATCAAACGTACACCTACGAGCGAATCAGAGCAACCCAGAGCCGCATTGTTGCACTGATTTAGAACGGCAGACATCTCCAAACTAACTCGGCCCATTCTCACGTATTAATATATTCTATTCGATTCGACTCGATAATTCGCTAGACACCTACCGATGTATCGATTAGAGAGCGATTATCGAGTTTCCGAGCCTCGTTCTATGGGTGTTGCTGTTTGAAGATTGAAGACTCGTAGATTCTGTGTGTGGAAGTTTGTGTTTGGTGTTTTGTATGAGTGGAAGTGAAGGATTGTATTTATGTTTGTTTATGGATGGATACTTCGATATCTAACACTACTTCCGCATGTCTGCTGTGCTGGATAAATATTTGCTTACCTTCAAAAGGCGCCCGGGCTTTTGGAATAAGACCGACCTACCTATGAAATATGTCGTGAAGGTGTGTAGCGAAAATTGGCCTTTTTTTTGTTTTCGGGGGGAAACCTTCAAAAGGCACCCGACCTCTGGGGACGGAGGTCGGGGAGTGTGGGATTTTTACCTCACTAAAACCACCCCGGTGATCACCATCAGCACTTAGGGGTGGTCCCGGTTCCTCTTAAAAGACCAATTCAGGAACCCCCCCGTGAACGCCTGTAAGGCACATCCCTGGGAGCGAAAATTGGCCTGGGTCAAACCAAAAGCTTTCGTTACTTTGACGCAGAGGTTTTCAGACGAAATAAAAATTGTAATTATTTATTTTATTGGAAGTGAAATAGACATATATAATTTGTATATGTCCAATTATGCAACTTTTCAAAGATTTTTTTAGTTCTTCTTATGGTACTATTTTTTGATATTTTATATTGTTCGTTTCGTTTCGTCTTATGGTACTATTTTTTGATATTTTATATTGTTTGATCCCAGTAGGTGGCCACGTTAATTGGGACATCAGTGGCATTCTTTAGGTCATCCAATGTGCAGGTGGGGCAGATGGCAAGGGGCGCTTAATGCAGGCCAGTAAGTGGGACATGATCTGATCAGAACCACCGCACTCACACTGAGTGTTGGATGCGTCAGTAATCCCCCACGACAAAACTATGGACTACTTGGTTACGTAATCGATTGAGAGCTTTTGGTTTTTAAACCATTCTTGATGTTCTCTCATTGAACATCTTTCTTAATTTTCTAAAAAGTGGAAAGCAGCAACTGCTTTGCGATTCTGTAACCATCTCACTGCGAAAGCTTGGGTGAAGTGAGCGTGGAGTGACCTGTCATTCGCTAGGGATTAACACTATTAAGTGCTCACTTCACTTTTGATTTCACGGTGAGATTTTTGCAGAATCAGGCAGGAATTTGTACCCAATATCGGGACCAATTTATGTAAGAAAAAAAAAAATAAAAGACAAAGAAAGTAAATACGTGTCTTTGCGGTAAACATGGCTCAGAGAAAAAACACAAACACAACGGCCATCGCACAGCAATAATGCTGAGCGGTGAACGTGGTGCGTAGATGCGACGCATATTTTCCCGCGGCTTGTTCTTTTTTGTGTTTGTGTTCTTTCTCTGAGTCATGTTTAGCGCAAATAAAAGTATTTTCTTTCTTTGTCTTTTCTTTTTTCTCGCATAGGGTCGTAGCCAGAGACCGCCCCAACGCTGGTTTTCAGCGTTGACGTGATGAAGTTTACGATAAGATAAAAATAATACAATAAGAAATAAAATAAATACGCAATACCCAATTCTAAATTATTTATACAATAGTAACTTTCCGGGAAACGAGTCTCGCGTTTAACTGCGGTACCCTCCCATTTAAAGTCAAGTAAAACTCTGACCTTTTCTCACACATCTAACCATCTCATAATGACTAGCTGCCTCATTACTTCCAAAGAAAATCCTTGCTATGTTAACGATAATCGACTTGAACGGTCTTAATTAACCCGGCGTTACATTAAACTGGCGTTACTTTAACCGGCGGTTGCAACCTCACACGCTCCCTAACTGCCCATATACTTAATTGATATGAGATTCCTAAGGTTATACTTAAATTAATCAACACTAATATTATAAAGAGGAAAGATTTGTATTTTTGTATGTACGTTTGCAACGAATGAACTCAAAAACTACTGGAACGATTTCAAAAATTTTTTCACCATTAGAATGCTACACTATCCTTGAGTAACATATACACAAACATATATATTAGGGGTCCCTAGTAAAACTTCAATAATGTAGCCCAAGGTGTAATTTTTTTTTCCATAAAATGTATTTCATCGCATGCGCATGCATAGAACAAAAAAATGTTCTACAATATTTAAAAAAAAAACATATCAATGTCTACAAAAAACTTTGCAATACTATATGTACAACTATTGTAGTTATGTCACTATAAATACTTTTTTACATTTTGAAAGTTGATTGAAATGCCGACCAAAATAAGACCATGTTATCCATACTTTTGTATTAATCCTCATCCAAATAAATCATTTCATACTCAAAACTGTTTCAATACCTGTAGATTACTTTTTGAATTATTCAAATCGGTCATTCCATTCAAAAGATATTACGATTTAAAAAATGTCAAACTAAGCAAAAGTGGCTGGTGTAGCCCCACGCAGCGTAGCGGGAAATATATAACATATGTGTTACTTCTTCATGCAAAAACTAATGAACCGATTGCGATGAAACTTGATAGGTACATAGCTGTTACTTAAAGCTCTTACTTTTATCCCGATATTCCCACGGAATCGAAACATACGCGGGTGAAACCGCGGGGTGCAGCTAGTGTTTAATTAACAGGTTGGCAGGACATTGACGCGTAACATATTACCAGTACATTATTTTGAACAAACAATTTTTTTTTGCACATAAATAAAAAAAAAGAAATATTGCTCTTCCATACATTTTGACCGCGTAAGTATTGCACTTTTAGTTTAGCACGTTAAGTCATTGATCCCGGCTGTCATTCATGGATCTTTGAAAGTCGTTACGGGTCAGAAGCCCGAAAGTCTGACAACCAGTCTTACCAAGGGGGGAGGGGGGGAATACCCTGTAACTTTGTTGTGGAGGTCAGATAGGCAGTCGCTCCATGTAAAATACTGGTATTCAGCTGCATTCGGTTAGACTAGAAGCTGACCCCAAAATAGTTGGGAAAAGGCTAGGCAGATGATGACGATGAGGTAGGTATTGCACTTTTCTATGAAACAGCATTTTTTTTAATAACCGATTATAAAAATCTTCGCTAGTCTGCATGTTATTCATGGGTACAGTTTGCGCTCTAATTTCCCTGTTAGCCTATACAGATACAGTTATTAACTATAAACTTAGGAATCTCTTATCAATTAACCACTTTACTAATAAACGTTGTCTGTATAGTTACACAACGCTTTGTCTTCTTCTTTCAAAAGTAAATTTACTGACGACTGAAATAATACATCTGATATCACTACATAGTATAAAACAAAGTCGCTTCCCTGTCTGTCTGTCCCTATATATGCTTAGATCTTTAAAACTACGCAACGAATTTTGATGCGGTTTTTTTAATAGGTAGAGTGATTCAGGAGGAAGGTTTATATGTATAATACATGCATAATATAGTAGAGGAACACTGATAATTTTAGAAGTTTCTAATGTGATGTCGTAAATAAACACATTTTTTTGCGCTTACATTGTAAACGCTGGCTGAATCCGTCGAGACAGATCAAAACAATGTACTACAGTATTGTACACCTTAAAAAGGTCTACAAAAAAGTCCGCGATGGTATATGTCTATCTCTTAGGAATAACCCACAATAACCATTTTTTATCCTATACTTTTTACGAGAAATAATGGCTCTAAAATTATCAGTGTTTCTCCATTGCACCCGTGCGAAGCCGGGGCGGGTCGCTAGTAATATATATAATATATATTCAACTGATATAATACATTTATTAGTTAGGGGGTAAGTAAATAGGCCGTTACCGCTGTTTAATTTTAACATTTTATATGAAGTTGCTAGTTAAATTGTGTATACAAGAAAGTAATATATCAGTGCTAATAATTAGTCACATTAATTTAATTTAGTTTTTGTCTCTGCCTCGATACTCTGATTGTCGCAGGCGCTAGAGCTGAGCACGAGGCCTTGGGTTCGATTCTCAGGTAGGGTAAAGTGTTATTGGATTTTTCCATCTAGAATTTCTCAGTAGCAGTTCACAGACTAGATTTTTGTTCGATCGCCACTTTACTTTGAGTACTTAATTTCAACACCGCTGCTCTCAAAACGGTGTTGGAAAACATGGGAAGGAAACCGGCATGTCGTGCAACCAAAAATTCGAAGACTGTGTCTGCTACTAACCCGCACTGGGCCCGCGTGGTGGATTACGGCCCACTCCCTCTCACAGAGAGAAGGCCTGTGTCCCAGTAATGGGAACATTATACGCTAATTTATGCTAGGAGTATATTAAAATGGAGTTGACTGGGTTGACATAATTATCTTATTTCACTCGACATTCCAAGCAAAGTCTGACCGCGGCTTTAGTTAATACACCACCCACACCCATACAACTACAATCTTCGCGATATCTACATCTCTTTCCAATACATATCGCAGTTTACAACAAAGTATTAGCACCAAAAACAGTATTGCATACATTTGTCCCAGATATAGTCCTCATATAAATCAGTATGCCAACATACTATTTGTTGTATCGGCATTTCTTAGGGCGACCATTTTGCATACAAAATACCACGATCATTTTGCGCTTGATATTCACACATATCAATCTTATTTTTTCTGGAATAAAGTTGAGTGTAGTTTGTTTTTTGTATTCGAGGGTACATAAGAAAAGTTAGTTTGGTATATACAGCGTGCTTTATCTAAATCGGTCAGCCGTCGTGTGGGGGCTGAGGTGGTTATAAATCAATGCATGTATTGGTTGCTGACAATAATAACTATGGGGCATTTCGGTAAATGCCCGGTCAATGTTATGAGTAATTTATTTGTTTGGGATATGGTAAGCTTGTGTATAGGGTTAGTATTTTACGCAGCAGATAGGTTCCTCAAAAAAAATCGCAGTTTTTTTTTTTTAATTAGAAAATAAGAATAATCAGTCTATAATGTTCCCACTGTTGGGATACAGGCAGGAGGCCTCTATCTCTGTGAGTGGGAGTAGGCCAGGACCCAGTGCGGATTGGTAGATGTCACATATCTTCGAGTTTTTGGTTCAAGAATATGCTGGTTTCCTCACGATGCTTTCCTTCACCGTTTTGAGAGCAGTAGTGATGAAATAATTTACACAAAGTAAAGTGTTTGAGCTTGAGTTCGAACCCACGACCTGCAACTCGTAAGTCGCACCACTGGGCCATCATTGCTCTCCAAAAAAATTTGTTTCCATACATACACACATACACATACTTCCACTTAAAAACTGTCTGGGATTACTCAGGACACCTCAAAACGTAAAGATATCGAAAAAAAATCGATTTCGAAAATCGGGGTGATTACTATAACTTCCTTGATCAGGAAGTTAAAATGGGTTATAACCTCTTTTATACATTTTTATTTAGAAAAAATTATAGTCTGAAAGTTTATTTTGTCAGTATTAGTACCTATGAATAAAAGTTTTAATAGAAACATTATTTTGAAATCCATTCTTATTTTCGCACTGCCCGCAACATATCACGACTTTGTAATCTTGGCTGTCATAAAGGTCTAGTATCCCATACCGAACCTTTGACCACGCCCACTCAGTGACAATAATTAACACACACATACACGCACACGCACTAAATATGTATGAGAGAATGGCACGCATACTGATACGCGCACTCAAATACCAATCATGGCTGACCCTTCAATGGATTTCAATTTAGAATCCATTATTTGTATTGGGAATGATAATTATTAACGTGATATCGAGGTGATTATTTATTTTATTTTATTTATTTTATTTTGCAGTTTTTGGAAAACTTACAGCTAAAAACTTTTGCACGATTAAGAGTAACAGAAATAAGGCCAATTACAAGTTTTCACAGATAGCATGTTACAACAAAAAAAGACAAATATTTTAGAAGGTAGACATTTTGCGTAGAAACATAAGTAAAGTCAAAAGGTAAAAATGTGTTTCAAACAGAGTAAATTGTTACTAGATAACAATCTACTCTGTCCGAAACACATCTCTGCGATCTCTTCATTATGATCATACCTCATTTGCAGAGCAGTGGTACGAGTAACAGCCGCAACTTGGGAGTTGTATTCGTGGGTTCGAACCACAAGCAGGTACTTTGTGTAAATTATTTCATCAGCACTGCTCTCAAAACGGTGAAGGAAAGCATCGTGAGGAAACCAGCATGTCCTTGAACCAAAAAAATTCGAAGACATTTGACATCTACCAACCTGTACTGGGCACGCGTGGTGGATTGCGGCCCACGGCTTCTCACTGAGAGGAGGCATGTCTCCCAGTAGCAGCCTGAGGTTGACTTTTTGTGAATTGACGGTGGTGAAGCCTTCCGGATTTGTCCGGCCGAGTCCGGATTTTTGGTGGCTCGTTCGGGATTTGTGCGGTCTTGTCATTTGTTGTCCGGATTTTGAGACTAAAGAGTTAATTATTGAATTAAAAAGATTTAAATGATTTCTGGAAAAAAAAGTAAAATGGCTTTTTGTTAGGACCCATTGAGAAGTCACAATAGGCTCACCCCTATAAGGGTGCAACACACGAGCGACACGCATCACACCAATAAACACGCATTCTTAAAACTATGACCAACAAAAACTCATCATCATATAATAGAATAGAATACTTTTACTCCTTATTATATACAGACGCCAGCACATCAAGCTACCCGAAACTGTCAGATTTTCCCAATCAACTTTGAACCTTATGCTTTAGCGATAAAGTTGAAAATCTATTAAAGAAATCTGACAGATTGTAGTAGCTTGATGTGCTGGCGTCTGTACATAATATACGTAAATTACAGATATAAATGTAGAAATATGCATCATCTTCCTAGCTTTTTCTCAACTATGTTGGGGCAGCCCTTACAAGGTGCAACTAAATACCTATATTTTACATAGAGCGACTGCCTATCTGACCACAGCCCAGTTACGGGGTAATACAATCCTTGGTAACAACTAACAACTAAATGTCATCATCATCTGCATAGCCTTTTTCCAACTATGTTGGGGTCGGCTTACAGTCTAACCGGATGCAGCTGAATACTGTAAAAAATCACTACATAGTATAAAATAAAGTCGCTTCCCGCTGTCTGTCCCTATGTATGCTTAGATCTTTAAAACTACGCAACAGATTTTGATGTAGTTTTTTTTAATAGATAGAGTAATTCAAAAGGAAGGTTTATATGTATAATACATGCATAATATAGTAGAGGAACACTGATCACCGCATCAAAATCCGTTGCGGAGTTTTAAAGTTCTAAGCATACATAGAGACAGACAGACAGCGGGAAGCGACTTTGTTTTATACTATGTAGTGATAGTGATCAGCATTGCACCCGTGCGAAGCCGGGTCGGGTCGCTAGTACTAAATATAATCTCGAATAATCCAAAAATACCGTCAGATTCACAGCAATACAGCAGATGTCTCATTAAGAGGTCACAGATCAGATGCGGCGTGACGCCGGATCGGAACCCGCCACCGAACTACGCAAGAACCGTTACCGACAGAGGTTGCAAACTCTGGACTTTTTAATTAAAAAAAAAAGGAACAACAAAATCTCTTTCAACAGTTAACACTTTCACTGTCGACAAAGTAGACACAATAGTTAAACAATCAACCTGAACCATATGTGGTTCATGGGACAGGGAATGGGTTAACACAGTTTTTTTAACAGTTTTTTTTTTTATCATTGTTTGGTTCAACCAAAGCACCTGCCATCTAATCTCTTCACCACCCTTGGTTGACTGGTAGAGAATGCCTAAGGCATTAAGTCCGCCTTTGTACCTTTTTGGTGTGCGAAAAGTTTAAATAAATAAATAAATCTCTTCTCTAAGATAATTCCCTGTAATCTCATCTCGGTGACAACCAGTGTCAAAAAATGTAAGGAAATCAGAAGTATTTTTAACCGACTTCAAAAAGGAGGAGGTTATCAATTCGGAAGTTTCTATTTTTTTTATTTTTTTTTTATGTATGTTCGAGCATAACGCTGCTATCGCATATGTATGCATTGTTTACGCAATCTCACAACATAACATCACGTCTGTACCCTATAAACGCAGATGCAGTTTCCTGTCACTGATATTTACACAGCAAGTGTTCTATGAATTTGTTTGGGGTAGGTATAACTAAAAAGTGAAAAATAAAAACTTTTTTATAAAAAAAAAAATAACCGACTTCCAAAAAAACACTACAAAGTGAAAAATAATTTGAAGTCGGTGTCATAAAACGAAAATGCTGAACCAACGACACCGACTTCCAAAAAAAGTTATATTAAAAGTTTTTATAGACACATTGAGATTTATACGTTTTGAAGAGAAACCAGAGATAAACAATAAATAATAATTAACTTTTGTACGCAAAATACGCGCATTGACGTGGAATTGCGGACACCAGCCCGTGTTACCTATTACCTAGACACATTGAGACTGAGATTAGAATATTAATATTCTTATAAAATCGGCAAACTAATTGCGTATCACATTCTAAATCATTTTGAAGGATACTGCTAATTCATTGCTTCATTATGATCGAAACATGTATCTGCTCAGAAATGTAAATAACGCAGTGAATGCTGTTGAACTGTCAAAATGAAAACCATTGCTACTGATAGTGTATTACGCAATTATTCCGCGGGACTTACCCCTCAGATTTGTGAGGGAGTAACCATAGACTGTACACTTATAAACTGGAGTATTGTTACTCCAGTTTATAAGTGTATAGTCGCTAAAAAAACATAACAAATATCTGAACGTTGAATTGATGAGAACCTCTTTCTTCTGTTGATGTTTGTTGATAATATGAAATATTTCGGTTCAACGACTTGGTATGTATGTTTTTTGAGATATTTTCTTTATACTATTTACAACCTCTGAAACTCCCGGAAACAGGTGTTCAATGACCAACCAGAAACGCGCCGAGATAATGAGCACAGCGAGGTTTAGGATTCGATTGTACTTAAGTATAGCTGTGAACGATTCAATGGAACATGGCTGATAATATAGAGATTACTTAAAGGTCGTATTTTTTTACTACAACTCTTTTTATGTGTAGAACTTACCTAAAAATATCAATAGGCAAGCAGTTTCAATATTTCGAACCCCTGGAAAAGAACTGATCTTAAAAACGTAATTATACACACGGATGCGCATGATTCACGAAATATTTGAATACTGAATTTCATACATTCGCTATGCTGAAACCGACTCAGCTGCCATTTTCAAAACAGTTAAAAATCAACCTAAAACTTTACAGTCTAAGGTTTAATTCCAATCAGCAAAATTTAAAACAACGGATCTCAAAATTCGAACACTGTTATGCTTAACGTATCTTTAATAAGAATCTTTGGTAAACAAAATTACACTTTGTTTACCTGACATAAAGCTGTTTATTCTTTGCGATAAATTCGAACGATAGTTGAAGAAGAGTGATGTGCAGACGCCGTGGGAACGATTCAGTTTGGGTAATGTTAGTGCTTGAACGAGAGCAAGAACTAGCGATGGGTCCGACGATAAGACTCTACAACATGCTATTTACTTATATTGGAACGTAATAAACACTATCAAAGATTTACGTACGTTTTTATGAGAACAATGCTCCGCTAGAACTGAATTTGCATGTTTTAGTCTGGAAAGGTTATTTTGTTAACAAAATCGTTTGTGAATTAATTTTCTGTGAATACTATATGCACACAAGCTCATTTTTAACAAGTTTTTACTAGCTTCACTTATAACTAACTAAGTAAATAACATTGTTAATAAATCTCAGAAGTCAATTTCAACCTACTTCTAAACTGTCGTATTGAAATATTTTTTTTTTCTACTAGATAAGGAGTTTGCATACGGTGCCCTATGGTGCGGTAAACGGTACCTAAAACGCGTAAAAGTAACATAATTTTTTAATCAACTAACAGCTCACAGCAATTTTAAAGGTATTCAAAAGAAACCCATTGAAGGACACTGAACGAGACACAATAGAAATGTTATTGTTGTTACTGGGGGCGATTAGTGTCCCGCAAAGTGTCTAAACATACACAAATTGCTAAAATACTGCACCATAATTTTATTTATTTACTATATTATTTATGTACATACAATAAAAAAAAACACATGGATATGACACAATTATAATTTGAGTACAAAGGTACTGCTTATTTCTTAAGAAATTTAAGTTTTTATAGCTGTAAATTTCTTGATAAAGCCATTAATAGCCACTACCTTATTTGATTGACCCTTCCTTCATAAAAGCAGGTGTATCTTCAGACTGACCCCGTGATCTCCTATCACAGTTATCGTTAATCCTTTCGATAATCGATTTGCACGCACGCGACCTTACAACATCATGTTTACCGTTACAAAACCAATCCCCATTCGAATATGAACCGTATAACTTTAAAATAAGAATGCGGGCAAATTTCTGTGATCCGTTTGTTTTTCAAAATGCATGTGCGTTCGGATGGGACGACCACATCCTGCCTATTATCCGATTTTAAGTCGAGAACTTGTTTGAGAATCGATGCTTTTTGCTGGAGACGTGTCTATACGCGTGTATCTTTTTTTTTAAAGTCCTGGGATGAATGACTTAATTTTAGTGTTGTGACAAACGATTGAATTTGATGTGCTTATTTTTTCAAAAATTAATGTGTGGATTATTTTATCTTCCACTAGCTTCTGCCCGTCCACGTGAAATGAAATTTCTGGTTCCCCTAACCTACCCCGTCATATCGCATCACCTGCCCGCGCTATCACTTCGTATTCATTTTGCGTTCTTTCTGACTTTTTCTTATTGCTCAGTTCCTATGCGTCTTAGCGTGATGTTAAATAGATTCCTCAAGAATCGGGCTATCAAAGCCAATTTTTTTTTTAAATCTGTCTGGTCGTTTCGAGATTACCCACTACATACAAACTAACAAATTTTACCTCTGTATAATATTACAGTATATGTATAGACGAAATCTAGAGTTTCTTGCACTGTTTTATTTAACAGACTAAACTTTATGTTCGAAAAATGTGTCTGCTCAACAACGTAAATAACGCAATGAATGTTGTTGAACTGTCAAAATGAAACCCATTGCTACTGATAGTGTGTTACACAATTAGCCTGCAGTTCTGTGCTTCCCGCATCCAGTGTGACCGATTCTGTTCTTAGTAACTGCACAATGGATTTTGATGTGTTTTTCACCATAATTTAGAGAATTTATCCCGAAAGGTTTATGTGTAAATGAATGAATGAAAGTGTTGACACGGGTAAACACTAAAGGTGACTTTAATTTGTAGGTAATATTTACAGATTATAGAAAAGATTGACGGTATTTCCCTAGATACAATAATTTATTTTATTCCTACGATATCAGCATAATTTGCATCATAGGAGGACCCCCCCCCCCCCCCTACTAATGACTGTGACTCAACGTCGATAAGTTAGGTGAATTAAGGTAGCCTCTAGGAGAGGCAATCCTTGAATGAAGTTCAGTGCTTTTTAATTCCTGTGGGGTAATTGATTGCGTAACATACTGTCAGTAGCAATGGTTTTCTTTTTGACAGTTCAACAACATTCATTACGTTATTTACGTTGTCGAGCAGAGAATTTTTGCGAACATATGAAGCAATGGATTAGCAATATCTGTCAAAATGATTCCGATTTTGACTGATAGGATAGTGTGTTACGCAATTAGGGTGCTGGGCCGTGATTCCCATTAGCTCTTTTCCTGGCCTACAAAATATTACTGAAATAAAAATGCCTTAAACCATTTTGTAATAGTGGAAAGTTATTTGAATTCATAATTATTCTTATTTATAGTATCTGTAGCATATAACAAAAGGTTTAACCAACGGGCATCGACCAGCGAATACATTTGACTGCATCTGATGTAAACTTCAGAACAAGCATTGTACCGCCATCTATTGGCGAGTAGCGGAAGCAAGCGATTCTCATTTTGTGAAAAGAGCCGCCACACCGCGCCGCTAAAAGTGAAAAAACTAGCAATTTTAACGTACAGTATTACAATAAATTACTTTTTTGTTTCTGCTTTAGGACATTAGGGGGTTTAATTATAAACGATGATTAAAGTTTAAGTTACGTTCAAGCGTCAAAAACGTATGGTTAATCAATCGCTAATCACTACTTAACTTTAAACGATGTTTATGAATAAAGAGGTAGATCACTCATTCTTCCCCTGTTAAATTATTATCCAAGTACAGACGCCAGCACATCAAGCTACCCGAAATTGTCAATTCTCGTTAAACGTTAAAACAAACGTTAAACTAAGTTTTAGGTTCAAAATGTTCCCAATCAATTTTGAGCCTAAAATTTTAGAGATACAGTGGAAAATCTATTAAACACATTTGACAGATTGTAGCAGCTTGATTTGCTGGCGTCTGTACATCCACATTTGACCAACGGGGCAGCCGTTGTTCTCGTGGTCGCAAGCGCGACTGCTGCGCGTGAAGTACTGGGTTCGATTCCCGGGTCGTGTAGTGTTATTGAGTTTTTCCATTAGGAATTTCTTAATAACAACGTAGTTTGGAAGTTGGCGCCTGATCTCTCTCAGGTCGTGTCTGATTGCCGTTACATCGGAATAGAGCGAGGGAAGACGGATTGCACCTGTGTCTGCGCGCACACTTGTGCACTACAGTACCTATCTCCCGGCGCCGAAGGCTAGTTAGTCTAGGTTGAGATTGGCCTTGCGGAAGTATCGTTCGTTCCCGCGATCCTCGGCGTAGGTGAGAGAGGGAACACCGGGGTGGTTTTTAGTCAGTAAGAGTCTGACAGACCCCGCCGCCCGCCCCAGGGCGGCGGACAACTATGAGGATTTTCTACCGGCCATTGAGATTGGCCGCCGTGGCCGAAAATGGCCTGGAGGACTTTTTTAATTAACTCGGTCCTTGTTTTCCTTCACCGTTTTGAGAGCAGTAGTGATTAAATAATTTTAACAAAGCAAAGGACCTGTCTGAGTTCGAACCTATGACCTACAAATCGTAACTCGCGGCTGTTACGACTAGGTCACCACTGCTCTATCGTGAGGAAACCGACACGTCCTAGAAACAAAAATTCGAAGACATGTGACATCTACCAACTTGCACTGTGCTCGCGTGGTGGATTACGGCCCACTCCCTCACACCGAGAGGCGGCCTGTGTCCAAGCAGTAGGAAAATTAAAAGCTGATTATTCATATTTTATTGTTCATAATATACAGCGTGTAACGGAAGGGGGGTATCAACCCTGAAGGAGGTGAATGTGCTTATGAAACTCAACAACTTTCCCCAAAGAACATAGGTCGAAATATGAAAAAAAAATTTGGCCCTCCCTTACAAAACTGACTACCAGCTGATTGATTTACTATGGGAGGGCCAAATTTTTTTTTCATATTTCGACCTATGTTCTTTGGGGAAAGTTGTTGAGTTTCATGAGCACATTCACCTCCTTCAGGGTTGATACCCCCTTTCCGTTACACGCTGTATAAACAATTATGCACTACTATAATATTACCTACTGTGTTTTCCTTCATCATTGTGGTAAGATCAAGTGTGGAAGTTGCGCCTGTTACAGAAAAATTGAAAGGAAGTCGTTTGTCTTGGTATAGACATGTAATGAGGAGGGATGAAACGCATGTAACGAAAAGAGTGATGAATATGAATGTAAATGGATGGAGAGGGAGAGGAAGGCCAAAGAAAAGATGGATGGACGGTGTGAGGAATGATATGAAAGAGAAAGGAGTAAATGAAGCCATGACGTCTAACAGGGAAGAATGGAAGAAGAAAACGTGTTGCGCCGACCACAAATAAAATGGGACAAGGGCAGGAAGAAGAAGATTGTGGTAAGATCAGTTAATTAATTTATTTGTTTATTTAATTGGAAACTGAACAGCATATAAGTAACTTACACGCAATGCAGTGGCGTCAAAGTTACAGCATCTTGAGTTTGCATACTATGCTGAGTGATAGTGATGATGAAATGATGACAATTATCACTTAAGCCAATAGCAAAGTTTCACGGCATTAAAAAAGCTAGGTTAACTAGAAAGTAGCGAGAGAAAACAAAAGAAATAACTTAAACAAGTATGGCTATCAATAATAAGTAAAATGCGATTGTTGACACATTACTCACATTAAAATTAAAGTTAAAGTTAAAAGTATGAACTTGACTATAATTAACAAAAGGAAAACGATAAAACTAAATAATTTGTTTAACATTGATTGACAATGTGAATATATTTCCACTCTGCAATTGGAACGTGTTTTGTTAATATATATAAAATATGTGTTTTTATAAAAAATATAAGAATAAGAAATAGTTATGGCACAATTTGTTCACTAAACAATATCTGCTTGACTTGTTTCCGGTATGATTGTTTGGATAAATGAAAAACATATATCGACACTTTCAAACTTTCAGAATAGATTCGAGGCAGTCGGGCCAGAACAGCATTTCTCCCGTATTTTGTACGGCAGCCAGGGATACTGAATTATTTTTGTGTGTCTGGTACGTGTTTTCGGGGTACAGAAATCTATACATGATAATAAATCAGTGCTGTCCAAGCGACCTCGCAAGATATCAAAGAGAAAAAGCATATCCAACATCTTACGAGTATCCAAAATATGAAGCATATCATAGTGTTTGCAGTCTCGGGCATAGGAATCATGACGTCTCCGGAATTTATAGTTTAGAAATTTTACAAACTTTTTCTGTAAGCTCACTAGCTTAATAATAGCTAAAGAAACAAAAGTATAGCGACTACAAAACATAAAGAAAATCACAAACAACTCGGTCTTCATTTGTTTTCGCCAAATTTTCGAGAACATATGACTGTCTTGAGTTGGAGGCACAGAAACAATTTTGTTTATCTGTTTGTGAATGAATTGAGAGTACCCTATAGGCTCGTGTTTTCTTAGCATTAACGTGAGACGCCTCGGCGCATTTAAATCTTGGGCGACGTACGCTAGGGTTGTCGAGTAAGAGAAAATAAGTAATTATGGGGAAATAAATGTTTTATTATATTGTTTTACCTATAATTAAATGTCCCGTGTAGGCATTAAGTCCGCCTTTGTACCTTTTGTGCGAAAAGTTTAAATAAATAAATTATAGTTAAACATTGATCTGTGGATTCAGTGTCAGAAAAAAAACCATGTCAAAAATAATGGAGTATATTTAGGAGCTACCAGAAATGTCATGTCATAATTTCACAGCTAATACCACCTTTATGTGGAGCGTATTGTTACACCTATGTAAAGCTGTTGGGTTTTCCTTCAATTAACGTAATTAATAATGTAGAGAGTAATACTGCAGTTGGTAATACTTAGTAAAAACTCTTACACTGAGTACTTCTATCTAGCTTATTTTTCTTTTTTTAAATATGATGTGTAAAAGTGACTCCGGTATCCTATTTACGGGATAAACCATTTCATTTCATCTTATTTTAGTCTGCGATACCATTAATTATTAATGACTACTTCATATTTTTCATTAAAAATTCTGACAGTATTTTCACAAGTAAATTCGCACCCGTACGATCGCCAACCCTACCCCAATTCACCACTTATTCCGCGTCGCCTGCCGCACAATACACTGTATGTTATAATTTTTGTCTACCCCCAAATATATGAACAAAAGGCCCTAATGAATGTATTGCAAAATTCGCGAAACCATTATTAAGCATTGTTGGTGACTGCGACGGGGGAACGGTTTTTGTTTACCGAGCCTCCTTTTTCAGTAAGTTTTTTGGATAAGGTGTGATGATAAAGATTGTATTTTTGGGCATAGTTATGTTCTAACTACCTACTGTGAAGTCCCCTAGGAAATCAGTATGGCAACCAACCGATTATCCTTTAAAGTTAAGGTTCGCGAGCACATTCACAAGAAGCTGGCAGTATCATCACAACGCTAATATTTTTTCATTGTTTGTCTTACTTCTTTTTAGTATGTTCATGTATTTATGTATATTTATTTATGCTTATATTGATACGTAATTATGTATATATATTATATTTATATTTAAAATATTATGTATTCCTCAAATTTCATGATTGCATTTTGTCTCTGCATCACCCAAAGGTTGACTGTGCAGACGAGTACTGGAGTGGAGACTGCGTACCGGCAAGCGTAGTGTGGGACGCCACCTGTAGATAGACGAAGGACCTAAAGAAGGTGAATAAAGAGGTTTTTAAGTTAAAGTGCACGGTACCAATCCTAATCATATTTTCACTGCCTAGCATGCCCTGTACCTGTAGCAAATTTTTATCCAAATACAGGGTGTATACATAGTGGAGATATAATACGACAGTAAATTAAACTGCGTATATCTCAATGAAGTAATGACGCTCCCAGTCTGTATAAAAAATGTCAAACAAAGACATCCAATAGTTTTTTTTTAATTTATTTGATAGTTCCAAAATACCCTTAGTCATTAGTTTTGCCACTGTTTTCATATGTCGTACTGTCGTCTCCACATTGTATATTCTGCAGTGCACTAAGTATCTACATTCTGTGTCTTTTCTCTCATTACCATTCAGAGATTCAAACTTTCTTGAATACTCAAAACATAAGATAAAGAACACTCAAGTTTCTTGCAACTGTGGCTTGGAAACAAAAGAAATTGTGTGTGAGTGTGTTATCATTAGCATCCCTCTTGTAGCCCTACCCCCCCCCCCCTGCTCCCCCACTTGGGCCCGTCTCCTTTCTTTCCACAAATTCTATACAAAAGTTTGAGTAAGAGTAATACACGTCTTGTTGTTTTAAGTGTCGTGCTACCATATTGATTTGGGTTTTTTTGGGATATTTTATTAAGCTGCTTGTTTGTCGACGTGTTGCGTGTGCAATTTTCACTTGAAAAGTGTTGAGTATGCTAAAAAAGAATCTTTAAATTATTTTATCAGTAGTAAGGTGTTCATGGCATTTAAATAAAATTTTATACAGATTTGTTTTTGGCACAATAAACATGTCCAAAGTAATACTTTTCACAAGAAAACTTTTTGAACATATTTTTATGATGAAGGTTATTTGTATGGGTTTTTATGGTGGAGGGTTGGGTACTTATTGATACTACGACTATTATAAGACTTCTTAAAATTTTAGAAAACAGTATTCAATAGTTTAAAAAAACCCATTGGACTACTTATGGGAAGCGTGGCTTTATTTTTCGAACGAAGTTCTTTAATGGAGCTTGCGGTAAATCGTCATGTAACAACAAAGCGTTATGCCTCCTCAATGCAACTTTTTATTACATGTAATAAAGATAGTCAGAGAGAGAGATAGTTTTCATGGTTTTCAAGGGTGCTGAAGCCAATATTGAGGTCAATATGAAAGTCCAAAATGGCGGCTGCAATCATTTTCAGATTTTTTAGCATGGATGTTTTATTCATGGTATTCGAGGGTGCTCAAGCCAGTGAGACCAAAATCCAAGGTGGCGCCTACGAATATTTTCAAATTTTGCGCAGCCCCCATCTTGGATTTTCATTCTGAACTTCGTTCCGGCCGGGGGTCCCCCAACCCCACACTTTTTTTTTGTTTAATAAATAATTAACCATTATTCTCTGCTTCATAATTCCTTGGTCACCCTACCCCAAGTATGAAGCCAATTGTTCTCAAGATTGGTATAAGCCTCGCGTGTGATCTTAATTAATGAATACGAACGAATGACTAAGCTCATTCTGTTAATTTATTTATTAAGGCTCGAGCGTAAGGGAAGCATACAATGTGTTACTTAGACGATGCTGAAATCATTTCCAATTGTTTCATAATGTGATGTAAAGTGATTTTACTCGGAGATTTATCAGAATTTGATTGCGCGCGATAATTTAAAAGCTTTTTTGTTTTGGGCGGGTACGATTGATTTCTGATAACTTAGTTAAAGTGTTGGTGAAAAGAATTAGAACTGTATGAAGCTCTTGTGTTAAGTGCGTGGAACTGAAAACAATGAGACGAAATCAACGATACTCAATTGCTACAATTTGTAGAACTATTTAAGACAATAGCCTACACACATTAGGTTTTTAAATTCACTTGAAAAAATAAGAAACAAAAAACGTTTTCTTTTTGCTGTAAAACATGAGAAAAAATAAATTACACACCTGGGATAAACATGCAATGTTTCGAAGAACGGAACCTTCAAAGTTATAGATGGATCACATTAATTGACTTTCAGATACTCAACAAGTAAGGGCCCTTTCCCACGGCAAGATCCCGTATTTTGCAGGATCCCGTTTAGTAGTGTACGTGTTTAAATATCAAACACACAAGCATCCTGTTTTCTGAATACTGCAAACAGGATGCTTGTATGAATATATCTCCCCGCGCCGCCGCCCCGCCGCCCGCGCCCGCTGACTTCGTGTCCGTAGCCTAAGAAGTTCTTCTACTCACAAAATCATTTCTTTCCACAATTATCACACTCAAACTCTAAAGTATTTATTTCAATTAAATCTAAGCAAGTTGCCCATTCCAAAGCGTAGTAGGTACCTATGGAGAAGAACGGGCAAAATCCTATGAACACCCTTTTAAAGAGCAGTGTTGGCGCAGTGGTAACGGCCCCGACTTTCGTGTCGGTCGTGGGTTCGAACTCAGACAGGCGTTTTACTTTGTCTAAATAATTTCATCGCCACTGCTCTCAAAACGGTGAAGGCAAACATTGAGAGATAACCGACATGTCATTCATCAAAAATTCGAAGACATATGACATCTACCAAGCCACACTGGGCCCGCGTGGTAGAATACGGCCCACTCTATCTCGAAGAGAGGAGGCCTGTGTCCCAGCAGTGGGAACATTGATACTCTTTTAAATGAAATTGTTACAAAATATTAGTTACATCATTATCATACAACCAAAGACCACAGTTGAAACACAATAAGGCACTCATTAAAACCAAATTGCGCTGTAAATATACTTATATGAATGTTATCACAATTTGCAAATTGGCAGAGAACGGGAGAGCCAGTGAAGCTCGCATGATAAAAGCTTCATTGAACATTTATGCTTTCTTGTTACATATGAATATTTCAAATGTTCCCGATGCACCGATAATGTGAACGAATATTTGCTTTTTGTAGCGTTGGCAGATTAGTTAGACTAGTTCATGTTTTATGTTACGTCGCTCAGCGAGTTATGGAACGGGCTCTGCTTGGAGTCTCTCTGAGGGATCGAATCTGTAACGAAGTGATCCGAAAGAGAACCAAAGTTGTCGACATAGCTCACAGAATAAGCAAGCTGAAGTCGCAATGGGCCGGCCATTTTAGCCGTAGAACAGATGACCGTTGGGGCAGACGTGTTCTTGAGTGGGGACCGCGAATCGGCAAAGGTGAGGTAGGATGCCTTCAAGCTAGGTGGGGCGATGATCTTCACAAGATGGCTAGTAGCAGCTGGATGAGAGTTACCGAAAATTGAGTTGGATGGTGTGTAATAGAGGCCTATGTCCAACAGTGGACCGCTGTGGGCTAACGATTTTACTGGCTATGTCTTGAAGGGGTAGAAAAAAGGGAAGAAACTGTTCTAGCCTGCCAATATGGATGATAAAAACAGCTAGCATTCTTTAATTGCATCTCTGGCGTCTCTCTCAGAAATATTACCATTTAGCATAACGTAGCATACGTAGCATATCACAATATACGTAGCATAGCACAACATACGTAGCATAGCACAACATACGTAGCATAGCACAACATACGTAACATAGCATAACATACGTAGCATAGCAAAACAAACGTAGCATAGCACAACATACGTAGCATAGCACAACATACGTAGCATAACACAACATACGTAGCATAGCACAACATACGTAGCATAGCACAACATACGTAGCATAGCACAATATACGTAGCATGGCACAACATACGTAGCATAGCACAACATACGTAGCATAACAAAACATACGTAGCATAGCACAACATAAGTAGCATAGCATACACGACACAGCTTGCACGATATAGCATGCCGTTATGCTGCAAAAATAGAGTTTGAAGTTGTCACCGCCATTATTGTCATCATCTAAATCATCCGCATCCTGTTTCAGTGAACATCAGTAATATCTCCCTCCTTGTTATCCCATTCTTCAAAAATAAATCTCAAAATTCAATGAATTAATTTACAATTTTTCTTCTAACCCTCCTGCTAGCAGACTGCATGTCGCCTTCCGATAAGCGGTGCACACATTATACCGTCTTAGATCTCGTACTTCAGTTCTGCCATAGAATAGTATCTACAGAAGGTCAGTTCCATACGACTAACGAGAACCGGCCCACACACACAGACGCTTACGTACGGCGATCTTGAGCATCTACACAGTACACACAGAACCGATCCGATCTTTAGCAGTTGTATGCCATGATTTCTGTGCGATCCAAGTCGCAAACGCGACTGCTGAGCGCAGGGTTTGATTCCCAGGTCGGGCAAAGTATTTTTTTTTTTTTCACTAAGACTTTTTTAGTAACAGCGCGGTGTTTGGTAGTTGGCAGTGTGAAACGTCAAGTCATTGGTCCTGCCATTCCAACAGACTATGAGAGTAAGGGAAGCGAGTGTGCAGCTGTCTGCGCACACACGTCTTGTGCACTATAATATCTTCAGCGCCGAAATACGATCTGGAGGACTACTAGGCTATTCCGTCCAACCAGTGCACAAAGACTCTGAACTGACTGCCAGTTGCGAGTGCACTTGCACACGCTGTATGTGAAGCATGTCTATGTGTGCGCGTGTTTTCGCTCGGTGTATGGAGTTGGCCTTCTGTAGTACTACTCTGTGCCTCTACTTCAGTTCAACTGAACAGAGTCTTACTAAAGGTCAGAGTGGAATAGCGGTTCCGTACACTGAGAAAATAATTATACTATCTTCGTTCTTATTAGGTAATGAATTTGAATTAATAGTTTAACTGGGTATGTTTTGTGTCAGTTTCTGTGGTAATTTTCAAAGAGATCTTTGGCATTTACAGCCACTTTATATTAAGGCTTGCAAGTAATACATCCGCACGGGTCGAGTGATCAGGTTACCATCTCTACATATATCTCTCCGTATCTCGAAAAGCACGTTAAGCCGTTGGTATCGGCTGATATTCGTGGATGTTCTATGTTAGTCGTTACGGGTCGTCAGAAACCCGAAAATCTGACCAAGAGGTATCGTCTTATCAAGGGATATCGTATTACCCAGTAACTGTTCTGTGGAGGTCTGATAGGCAGTCGGTCCATGTAAAATACTAGTATTCACCTGCATCCGATTAGCCTGGAAGCCGACCTCATCATAGTTGGGAAAAGGCTAGGGGCAGATTATAACCTATTTGAGTCTGCTATGAACAAAACAAGTTTTTTTTTGTTAATAAGAAAACCTTCAGCAGCCAAGACACTCATCACAAAACTATAAAGTATTTGGGAAAAGTGGGCCACAAATTTGTCTGTGGCCCACTTTTCCCAAATATTTTACACAGAGAGGGGCAAATTCGTGCATCACAAATAGGAAAGCGAACCATTTGCAAATGTTTAGTGAAAATATAATACTTTTCAATCATTCCTTAATGCCCCAGACAGACGAAACCACACATCCGCACTGCTTACCGACTCCCCTTCCACATCATTTGATATCATTATGTTTAATTTCTCGTACCGTGTGTCTCAGTGAATTTTTACCAGCTTCAAGTGACTTTATTAGATTTCGTTCAGTCTGGAGATTTCAAGATTGTCTGCGATTCTGTTTAATATTGATTTAGATTTTATATGCATGTTGAGTATATTAATATTGGAACTTGTTTTCTGTATGGTCTGGTTACAAATCAGCTGACTTATTTGTATTTTAGGAAGTAATCTCTTCTCAGTAGTCTTGATTTGGTTAGTGGCTGTCTATTAATTAAGATTGGGTATAATATGCTCTTTAAAATACCTCTTTTCGGGAAAATAGATACTTATTTGATGAAAATTTTCATTTGATAATCTTTCCTTGAATAATACCCCTAATTAGTTCGGCTATGACTGATTTACAAAATACTTAAGTAGTTTAATTATAAAAGTTGCTTTAAGTTAGGAGATGTGAAAACATTCACAGTGATTATTTCAAACATCTATGGAACAAAATGTAGTTACACAGGTTCAAAAATTAAGGATGTCACGTGATCAAACGTTGACGATCTCAGAAACGTGACGCTTTACAGGGTTGGGTCCTAGTATGTTTACCGTTTGCGTTGGCTGGACAGTAGGTATGCAGGTTCCATACAAAAATATAGATATACTTAGATATAATTATATACTGGGACATTTTAAAGTCACACATCCTTTTATTATTAAAAAAATATAATTAAACACCACAATCTCCAAAATAATCCCTCATTCTCAACGCTCACAATCAAGCTAATAGCGCCATATGCCTCAATTATGAACTCAAACAACAATCATAATGTCGCAAAGTACTCCAAAGTGCTAGACGTATACATGTCCTCACGATTTCCATTACATGCAAAATTACCTTCCGACCCATGACCCTTATTTCAAGGCAATAAAGCTCAATTTAGAAGAGATTTAGAAGGATTGAGACGTGTATGCCAACCTCATTCGTACGAAATTGCTGTCGACAGTTGTGGTTTTCTGATGCGGGTGTATTCTGAATTGTTTTTTTTTTCTGTTTGTGTATTTTTATGCTATATTTAACATCTAAGTTTGAAGTGTTCAGTAGTGTTAAGAGCCGTACTATTAGGTCATCCCACTTCCAGTTTCATATTTTTTTATTATTATTATTTTACAAAAACTGACTACTATACTATATAACCTTGTGACACTAATCAATAATCTCCACCACTATTAATCACTCGCTCCCAGACTGCTGGCAAATCTTGAACACCATTTAAAGTACCACTTTCATTTAGTTCATCAATAATGCTCTTTAGTTTAATATCTAACTCCTTTTTGCTATTGTATCGAGTACCCGACAATTTCCTCTTCACATGGCCAAAACAATTGAAATCACAAGGATTCATATCCGGGGAATATGGCGGCTGAATAATTTCAACCCATCCTTTATCTTTAATTAAATTCTGAACTATTTTTGATTTGTGCGGTCTGGCGTTATCATGTAAAATTATAGGACTCGTTATATGATGTTCGTCTGCCCAAATAGGAATATTTTCTTCTAAAAATGACTTATATCGCTCTCCAGTCATAGTTGTATTTTCATCATAAGTTCTCCAAAAAGCAATGCCTCTGACATCCATAGCTACTATTAGTAGTATTTTTCGTTCATGTAGCTCTGCACGTGGTAAATGTTCAGCTGAAGTGCCCGGTTCCACCCAACATCGTGACTGATGTCTTTGACGAGGAGTATAAAATTCGACCCAAGTTTCATCAAGGTATATGAATCTATTAAGTATATTTTTCTTACGGCGATACCACGAGAAATGGCTACGCGCAGTTTCATAACGAAACTCCTTCTGATCCGTGTTCAGAGTGTGGGGCACCCACACTGCACTTTTATTGACCAGACATAAATCCTCCGTGAGTGCTCTATGTATAGTGGAATGAGGAATGTTAAGTTGAGTGGAGAGATCACTGACACTGACCCTACGTGACTGACGAAGTGCTTCCTTGATTTTGTCCCTTGCTTCTAATCTAGTCGATGATAATGATCGAGGTGCTCGCGGCTCATCTTCAGCTGTGGTTCTTCCTTGTTTGTATATTTCAAGCCATCGCTGTACGGTTCTTTTATTTAAGGCGTTACGACCAACACACTTTACCAGTAAGTCGTGCGCAACTCCTCCAGAGTAGTTGAGTAAAGCACAAAACTTTAGAAATATACGTTGCTCCACTACATTAACAGATTTTTTTAAGTCTTCCATTTTAAATCAATGCACGTCTTGACAATACAACACACCAAATTAAACTAACATGATTGTACAAGACAACACATGTATTAACTATTGCATACCATTGCGCAATACATAAATATTGGAAATAAAAAATATGACACTGGAAGTGGGATGACCTAATACTTAGCACTGTCCTATCAAAAAACGTAGGAAGCAAAAATTAAAAGTTTCATGCAAACTCTATTATTGTTTCTAAATTAATTTCAATGCTATTCACATTTTAATGAAGGATGGCTTTTCTTTCGTGAGCTGTGAATAGTATCAATTTTCAAAGCTTTTTTTTGTGAGCTGTGTTATATCATATTAACACATTATTCTTATTTTTGCCCGTACTTAGTCAACGTACATTTTTTCCCGGTCTTTCTCTTTTCTCATTGCATCTATGTTCCCTTGTACCTCTGCTCTCCCATTACTACGTCAGACTGACAATTTTGCGTGAATGTGACGCATGTTTTCGCCCAACTTGTTCTTTTTTATATTTGTGTTCTTTCTTTGCATCATGTTCACCACAAATAAACTTATTTTCTTCCTCTTTGTTGGCTGAACTGTGATGCCTTTTCTGTCAGAATAAAGACTGTCCCAGTTGATATCATACACTGGTACACACAAAGGTCACTCGATCACTCGTGACATGGGCATGGCCAGAAAACGTTCATTACGTTGTTTCCATATACTCGTAAGCTGTCCGTTTTTGTATTATGCAAACTATTGTTTTTAAGATCATAGTGCCTGCGTTGTTCATATAGGTACGTATATTTAGGATTATTTTGGGTGAAAAATAGGGATAGATTTTGTAATACGTAAAGCATGTTTGTCGACGGACTGATGGTCGGTGGAGCAGACGAGTCCTTATTGGCGTAAAACGCCCAGCTAGATGGACCGACGACCAAAAAAGTAGGTGGCTCAGACAAAAGGTGTCATTGCGCAGCCTGGGAGACGCCTATGTCCAGCAGTGGACTGCGATAGGCTGAGTTGATGAAAGTTTATTCATAATTTGCATTGGACAGCTCATTATTGCCATGGTGATTATTCCTGGAAGTCTTTCTCCAGCAGTGGTTTTTGCTTGATGACGCTGTCTTCATATTTTGCCTGCTCACTTAATTTTGATCATTAACAAGGCAATACAAGAGCTAAAGAGTTTACTGAAATCGATACTGCTTCCCGAAAAAATATCAATTCATTTGCCAAATGTGGTATTTATTTTAGCTTTGTTTACATCTTGTCTACAAGACGTTATTCTTACCATAGTCTATCCTTCTTAAGAACAAACAGAAAACAATAAACGTATACAATATTAACACCGTTACACAAAATGAGACGTCGTGTGCGATTGCAGTCTGTCTGTCGATTAAATGTGACAAAGAGTGTGAGCAGAAATTAAAAACAGAGAAGGTAAGATTTTTTAAGCGCTGAGGTTTTTCAGCTGCAAATAGATCTAACGAACTTGACGAAGAAAACGAACAAATCAAACTATAAAGACTTCGTCGTCAAATATATTATCAACAAACAACATAAAGAACAAGTCTAGTGACTTTATTATCACTGGTTAAAAATATGGGTGTACTATTGGTACAGAATTGCGTAACCATTCGGAGTATACAGGCGTAATGTTACGCATTAAATTATCCCTTATTATGGAGTACCTGAGTTTCATAGATTAGGTACTCATATTATAATTATTTTATATCTCAATTCAATTGGTATTCAGCTGCTTCCAAATAGACTGGTAGACGACCCCAACATAGTTAGAAAAAAGGCTCTCCAGATGATGAAGATATTATTAGTCCCAAAAACTGTAGTTTGTGAGCTGTGTTATGTCTAGGTATCTACTAGTAGACTACGTACTACACTATCTACTAGTTTCTTATGTTTCACATCTAAGATAATAGGGAATGTGCAAGTGATTCAAATAAGGTCCTTTATACTTCAGAATTATGTCTCCACCAATATTTTTGATTATAATTTCTTTTTAGCAAGATTTTTAAGTGCAGTAAAACTGTGGGAAATAGAAATATTTTGAAAAGAAAAATTTATATTGAAAACCGACGCCATTAGTCAAGCGAATGTGATGTAAAAGTCTATGACAACAATAAATGTCGATGTGTTTTATCGGAATGTTTGCGATTCAATCCGTTGTTAATGTTACAGACTATGGACTTCACACCAAGCGTGCCAAAATGGAGGGCCCGAGTCGATTGGTTATTTTTAAGTATAATACTTTGAATTGCTTTTTTGGCGTTGAATATGTTTTTTTCTATTATATGGCAATGTAAAAGATAAAAAAAAAATACTGCTTATTTCGTTTAAATTTCCCATTCCAAAATCTTCCTACATCCTACCACCAGACACATAATTGCGCGCAGTTGACGTTTCTTTCTTCATGTTTCCATCACGGCGACTTTATTTAAGTCATTAGTTGTGTGTTAATGTTTAGGGAGGGTTCTGCACATTGTGGTTGAATTTACACGGCTCTGCGTTGTCTTTGGATTATAGAGGCGCTGTGTCATTACGAGCTTGTGGTGCAGACAGAGGTGTAGCTGTGATTGCAAAGTTGAAGATGTTTTGTTTTCAGAAAACTGGAGTTTTTTTTTTTAGGAGAATCATTTAAAGTATTCTTTTCTTGGCTTTACCTACCTATGATAATTTTATATTCTCTTATTACCAGGGTAGAAGTTTCAGCTATTGAATACCGGGTAATACGATACCGCTTGGTAAGACTGGTTGTCAGCCTATCCGGTTTCTGACTACCCGTAACGACTGTCAAAGATCCAGGAATGACAGCCGGGACCAACGGCTTAACGTGCTTTCCGAGGCACGGAGGGGTCTTGGTTTGTAATGGTGGTCACCAATCCACGGGCCCACCGCAGAAAACATAGCTTGACCTGAACGATTAGCCCGTGTGGCTATTATTACTTTAGTTCATACCGATACTAATAACATTATGAGAAAAGAATAAACGAGATGGTCGACATAGCTCACAGAATAAGCAAGCTGAAGTGGCAATGGGCCGGCCATATTAGCCGTAGAACCGATGACCGTTGGGGTAGACGTGTTCTTGAGTGGAGTTCGCGAATCTGCAAACGTAAGGTAATGCGACAATTCCGCAGGGTGACAGGTTGCAGCTGGATGAGTTGCCAAGAATCAAGCTAAACGGCGAGCAATTGGAGAGGCCTATGTCCAACAGTGGACTGCTGTAATCTGATGGCCTTCTAAGGTTTCTCCATGAATCATCACCTTTTCCCAACTATGTCGTGGTCAGCTTCCAGTCTAACCGGATGCAGCTAAATACAGGTATTTTACATGGAGCGACTGCCTATCTGACCTTCACTACCCAGTTACTGGGTAATACGATAACCCTTGGTAAGACTGGTTGTAAGACTTTCGGGATTCTGACTACCCGTAACGACTGTCAAAAATTTTCGAATGACAGCCAGGACCAACGGCTTAACGTGCTTTCCGAGGCACGGAGGGGTCTCGGTATGTGAAGATGGTCCCCAATCCACATACCAAACGCGGCCAGCGTAGCTTAGCCTGATCGATTGGCCTGTATGGCTGTTATTACAATATTTAGCCACGAGCCCTCTTCAGCCACGGGCTAACCAAGTTTCTCCATGAATATAAGAAAAAATAATTACTTTTGAAGTCGATAGCTAATTTCAAATTGCAAAAGATCTAACAAGTAATATGACAATCGTAAATCTATGATCGTAAACAAAATCAAGCTCAAAAAACAATGGAATATTCTCACTATTTCAACCGTAATTTTGTTGGCAGTCATTTAGATCACAAAAACATGATATAAGGATACATTACACATACTAAATTGCTGTAATGTTGTCTCATTTTGTGCTCAGACGAGGACAAAACGTTTTACAACGACTGCGGTAGGATAGGTAGGTTCATGTATTTGATTATCTTGCTCCGATGTGCCAAACAATTTGTCTTAAAAGTGTTTTTTAAAGTTTCTGCTAAAGTTACTTAAACAATTGTATTTTTTGAGGACCTTCACCACCAGTTATTTACTATAAAAAATAAATAGTGAATCTGAACTATTGTTTTTTGAAGATTTGATTCTATCCCCATGATAGGAGGAGCCCACAGGATGGCAGGAACACCATCGGTTACCATGGATTCAGTATATGATTCTAATAAAATAATAGCGGTTATTAAAAAAAAAAACTGTTCCGTACATTTCGACCACGTAGGACACCCGCAGAACAGATGGCCGAAGGGGCCGAAAAGTTCTGGCGTGCCGACCGCGTAACGGAAGACTTAGGGTTGGAATGCCTTCCACAAGGCGGACCGACGACCTTGTGAAGGCAGCAGGAACCCGCTGGATGCAGGAAGCACAGAACTGGTCGAAGTGATGGTGCTTGGGGGACGCCTTTGTCCAGCAGTGAACGTCTTTTGGCTGAAATGATGATGATGAGGAACTGCAATTATAAAATAGCAGATTTTTTTTTTTTTAAGTCTTGTGTCTAGAATTTCTAGGCTTGGGTTCATAGAACCACGTGCTGAATTCACGGTAACAGTTTGCGCGTCGATGTCCCTGCAAACCTGTAAAAAAAAAAAAAAAAGAAGAAAAGATAAGAGAAAAAAAAACAAAAAAGATAAAAGAAAACAAAAGAAAAAAAAAAGAAAAGATAAGAAAGAAAGAAGAAAGATATGATATTGAGTATTGAGTACGTTAAATGCGCAAAACCTGAAAATATTTCATCAGAATAACGAGCAAAATTAATTGAACCACTTTTTAATATTGGCCACATTTTTCAAAAAATCTTCATTAAAAACGTTGCCGTGTCTATTTATTAATAGTTCAAGTAACCCCATGTCAGCGCGGCGCAGCGGCCCGGTGACGACTCCTCCCTCGGTAAAGACGCAAGAAACGATCAGAATGGCCAGTAAAACTAAGCACATAAAACCTTTAGGTATTTTTTTTAATGACTTATTTTCTCTCTGAAATAGGTCAATTGAATTAAAAATCAGTTGGGGTGTCTGAGGTTTTGCACATTTAACGTTACGCGTTGTATACGATACAAATCTACTTCAACTGCTTTACATCACAGTATTCAGAAAAGTAGTAAAACAGCTACTTCCTTGTCTATACCTCGATGGCACACATTCTAAATCACAGACAATTTTTCAGACACACGTAGCAGGTACAATCATTAGGTATTTTTTTGTCGAAAACAATCATGTAACGAGATAAATCTAACATTAGTGACATTCACACCTATCTTGAGATCTCTCAATGCCACACATCAAAATCGCATTTGTTCATGTGAAACTTTAAAACAATGAAGTTTTTGGACTTCATTAAAATACGCTTACCGTTTCGTGTTAAGCTCGTCATATAGGTACTAAAGATTTGACGATTTCGAAATAAATGGGTGAATTGCTACAGACACACACACACACCTACACTAATATGTGTGTGTGTCTGGTGGAGCTCTTTATAATTCTACTTTTACAATGCAAAAAACGCCGAAAAAACCACGTTTCTTGTAGGGATCCCGTTTAATTCTTAACTTTGTGTTATTTATATCAATAAAATACGCAGTCTGAAAAAAAATCAACTGTCTACTATTACGATGAGATACAGCCCGCTGACAGACAGATGGATGGACGGACGGACGCACGGACGAACGGACGGACGAACGGACGTACGGACGGACGGACGGACGGACGGACGGACGGACGGACGGACGGACGGACGGACGGACGGACGGGCGGACGGACGGACGGACGGACGGACGGACGGGCGGACGGACGGACGGACGGATGGATGGATGGACAGCGGAGTCTTAGTAATAGGGTTCCGTTGGCACCCTTTGGGTAAGGTGGGTTAACCAGTAACTTTTGAATGACGACTGTTGTCATTGCACCACTGAATAAAATAACATCACATCTTTCCTTTAGGAACGTGATTTAGGCACTCCTTCCTAAACCAACTTAAAATCGTTTAATCAAATCACAACTACCATTCTTTGACAGCTGTATGAAATGGCTAATAACACTGCAGATTTAAGTAGAGTGTCATTTTTGTTTACAATTCATTTCACTGACTGTACATATTATGTAGCGCTTTTTTATATTAATGGGTGGCAAGCGAGCAGGCAGCTGGCGTTACTAAAAGAAATGCTTAATTGATTTGACAATACACAGGTAATTGAAATCGAAAAACAGTTCCGTTTCTGAACTGACCGACTTCCTTTTTTTTTCCACACATATTTTATAATTATCTCCAACACCCACATTATACCAAAAACGTAACCAATATAATTATGATTTTGTGGAAAGGCTCTTCTCCTTCTTTGATTTGTGATGACGACATCTAGCGGTAGATAGTCGGACTATTTGCGCTCCTCAAACGGCTAGAGAAGTGTAGCTGAAAACACAAGTGAGATTCCTATTAGTTCATGTTTAAGTTGGCAGATGGCGATAACAACAATTTCGTCACAATGAAAATAACTTTCAGCCTTTGCTTTGAATATAACTTTGTTTTTAGTGTAGTTAGTTTCAGAAAACGTTACTACTGAGCATCATGTCTTGGGTTCGATTCCCAGGTTGGGAAAAGTATAATTGGGTTTTTCCATCAGGAATTCCGCAGTTGCGGCCGGAGTCTAGGTTGATAGCAAATATTTCTTTTACTTTGTGATCGTTGCTGTTATGTCCAGGTGTCAAATAAATAGGCTAATGGCTATAGGCAAATAGGCTCGCCGCTAATAAATAGATCCTTTTGAGAAGCAGTATGCGTTAGCTTTAGAAAAAGTTCAAAAAGCATTCCTTAGATACCTTTTCAAGCACTTGTACGGGTTTTATCCTCTCTTGTATCCCACTAAATTCCTGTTGAGTTGCTTCTCTAGAAGTTAGACGGTCCCGACGGTGAGGTGACTGTAATATTTAAAATTCTTAGTGGGATTATTGATGTTCCTGATCTGCATAATGAAATCTGCAATCTATTTGTCCCAGACAATTACTGTCGTGGCAGAAAATACCGCTTACTGACTTTCCAACCTGCCGTTCTGTTGCACTCTCCAAGTCGTCTACTCCTCGGACATTGGCCGCTATTAACGCTCTCCTGAACTCAAACACAGATCTTAATATGTTTGCGAATGAATGGAAGGTGATACTGCCAGAATGTTTGATTTTGTGTGAGATGAATGCATGACTGTGTTACACAAATTATATGTTTAAATACTTCAATTGGCTTCGACCGTTCTATTTAAGATAAATAAATAAATAGAACTTAAAAATTACTGTCAAATTTCGGGTGTAATTTAATAGGTACTTACACCTATGCCTGACCCATCAGGGAAACCAGGCATCCTTTTAAATCATAAATGATTTATTTTCTGTACGAAGGTTTGTACAAACACTTTTACATGTCAATCATATTTTTTTAAACCATATCGCGGTGTAAGAACCAGATGAACGTATCTACAAAAAAATCAAAAAAAGTTTTTTTTCATAAAACGGTTCACAATATAGTCCTTTATGAATTGCCAAAACGACGTAACAGTAATGTCAATATTTATCAAATTCCAAAAAAACGAAATATCTTAAGAATCATTTTCAATGGAACCAGAAAAACGTATTATGAATACCGTTTAAATAGTTCTAATTATCTTCCTACCTCTTTAGAGCTATAGGAACCAGGGGCGTAGCTACCGCCGTATCAGCCGTATCAATGATACGGGGCCCCCGGGCTACAGGGGCCCCTAACGCGTGTAAGCAAAACTTAGTAAAATGTTATCCACAATGTCACTTAATCTCGTGCTTCCCGGGAAAAAAACATATAAAAAAAACTGTCATACGTGCCTATAGAGTTTTCACTTCAGAAATGACAAAAGTCAAAAAAGCAATCTTTTTTTTTTTCCCGGGTTAAGCGTGCGCCCAAAAGTTGGCAACATCCTATATCAGTTATTGCGGGATTTCCCCGTTTAAGTCATTCACTTAAACGAGGGAATCCCGCAATAACCGATGTAGTACAATGACAAACCACAGAGAGCAATATTTACGCGTTTTATTTTATTCCGGTTCAAACGTTATTACATTGTAATACAATACAATCTTGTTCTTCTGATTATTTACTGGTTAAATGTAGAGGACAGGGTTAAGATGGAGCAAATGTTATGTCGGGTGTATATGGAGGATTACAAGCCCTTATAAAAGGGCAGGCCCCGAATGCCGATTATGTTCATTGTGCTGCACACGCATTAAATTTAATTTTAAACGATGCTGCGAAACATGTTATTGAAGTGTCGACTTTTTTCGATAATTTAGAAAAAATATATACTTTTTTTGGCAATAGTATAAAACGCTGTAAATTGTCTATAGAGGCAGAAATTTTAGAAAAACTGAAATCCTCTTCAGCTATAGATGATTTAATAAATCAATTTGCCGAAAAAAAGGCAAGAAAAGTGTATATTTAATTTGGATTGTTTGGCTAGCTCAATTTCTAGGAGGAAGCGATAACTTATAATCAATAAATATTTATTTTAATTTAATGCAAGCATTTTTGTTTCTTTTGTGAGAAATCTTTACCCTTCATTTGGGCCCCCCAACTAATTTTGATACAGGGCACGCTACACCACTGATAGGAACGTATTTCTAAAAACAATATTTTTATTCTTACAATATAGTTTGTTTGGCAATATTATACAAACCATAAGAACGTAAAAGCTTATACGTTATTTTGGTCGTTACAAAATTTTGTTTTGATGCTTAGTTTTAAAGAGCCAGTGTAACGTTTGTGTATTTACGTTTTATTGGCACAAACATGTTTGTTAGATAAATAATACAAGTCAATGGCCAAAACGATGTATTACGATAATTACGTTTTTGTGGCAGTACTATTTTGTTTGATTAGTATTATTGTCCATTGGCAAAATATAAGCTTACGTTAGTTTGGCACCTAAAAGTTGATGTAAGGTCTCAACGATATGACGTCCATGAAATGGGAACAGAAGACTTCGTAGATATTAAATACCTAAAAAATATATTAGTTAAGAATGCTAAGGTGAACTGTGATGGCAATGCTGTCAAATGGCTATAAATAAGATGGCTGCAGTATCGTAAAGAAGACAATAAACATATATATTTTAAATATGATCTGGAGGATGATGATTTTAAAATGATTAAGATTATCAGAAGAGGCAAAAGACTACCTGTGGAACAAATTGTGTTGAAAAATGCATATGACAAACCCTTACCCATTTCTAGTGAAAAGTATGACGATTTACAAGACTTATGCAGACAAGGCATCATTCCAACGCAGTACCATGATTTTTATAAAGAGTTTTTAGTTGGAACTCCAACAACAGATGACGAAGATAATTAATATTTTTCTAAACGCTGATATGCTGATTACAGGTTTTATTATTTAAATTGTACTATTTCAGGAGTAAATAAAGATTATTGATTTATTACCTATTTTATTACTCATTTTATCACTACATAGACATAATAAAACTTAACTTCACAAATGACGTATTTAAGTTTGATGACAACATAAGTTTGAAAATAATTAAGGGCCACTCTAACGTATGTCAACCGAATTTTAAAAATATATACATTGCGTCTATGTACGCATATATAAATAAATAATTTCTAATTTTTTTAAAGCTCTAAGAGTATGGCAATACATAGAAAAAATGTTTTGTTTCTTTACTAGTATTTTATCTGTATTAAAAAGCGGGTAAAGTTTAAAGAGCCGAATTTTCACAGTATTTTTGCTTTCCTGTAAAATTGAGAAAATGTAGATACGTTTATCTGACTCTTACACCGCGATATGAGGTCGGCATTTCCTATCTGACTACTATGAGAAGAAAGGCCGAAACAAACTCAGAGGTCACAGTGTCTTTTAAAGTCCACATATAATCTTGGTAAGATCATGTGAAGACCATGTAGATTGGTGTCTGGAATGGTCTTGTGATTAAAGAACCACACAGATTGAGCGGACCTGTCCAACCAGTGCACGCATTTGTCAAAAATCATTATGAAATCATTAACAACCATTTATGTACGAGTCATTATAATATACAAAGGCATCTTAACAACGTATTATGAAGAAATAACTAGAAACACATAACATTTTAGTATTCAAATGGACCTGCTGATAGTACTATCATCTGAGAATATCTATCTGCGAGTATCTATCCTGCTGATAATATCATCGTCACCATCTTTAACATTTCTATTTTATCGTGTTTAAATATTGATCACGTCTGCGGAGTTTCGCTAACTATT
Source organism: Eremobia ochroleuca (assembly GCA_949629135.1). NCBI lineage: Eukaryota > Metazoa > Arthropoda > Insecta > Lepidoptera > Noctuidae > Eremobia > Eremobia ochroleuca. The sequence goes on along the minus strand of OX451402.1, from coordinate 5,057,265 downwards.
TTAATTTGACCTCTTATAGCAAGAATAGTGCAGACGATCTGTACAACAAAAAATAATTGACTATCAGTCAGTACATTTTCATATACACTGCAATTCACGCTGATAAGGCTCGAATTGATACTTGATATCCCAAATCACTAAAAGTAACCTTGGTCGACAGAGTTCGTTATTTCACTCCTATCAATCATCTTTCAGATAACAAAGCTTTCACGGTAATGGACTACCTTAAACCAATGTTATCTCGAGTATGGAATATCCACGCCCTATGAATATTCAGTAACGATATATACAGTTCGCAGGACATGTTTTTGGTGGTACTGGATATTTTGGTGAAATTGGCAAAGAAGCAGAAGAATTAAAAGGTGAAGATTTGGCTGTAGATTATTGTGTTATTAAACTAAAAAGAGAAAGTTTAAACGTTGTTTTATGGCGACTATATATATATATTTCTAGTTTTGTTACAGGAGTGTGCTAAAATAGTGAATGACGTTACTTTAATGAAGATAAAGTAACAAACATGGAAAGTCCTGACGTGGATGAAATAGACTGGGAAAATGTAAGTGGCTTACTTCTTCATCGTTATCTTCGTCATTGTCCTGCCCTCATCCTAATTTATGGGATCGGCGTACTTCTTCTTCGTACTTCTCTATTAGCCATCATCTCGGTAGTCACCCCCTTTCTATCTACTACTGATGATCTGTTACTTATCTTATTTAATGATGCATCTTGTGATTTTTTGACAATTGAGTCTGTAGTATCATCATGTACAGACGCCAGCACATCAAGCTACCCGAAACTGTCAAATTGTCCCAATCAACCTTATTGAAAATCTATTAAAGAAATTTGACAGATGATGATGATGATGATGATTTGAATTTGACTTGATGTGCTGGCGTCTGTACCTACCTCCCTTCTTAGCGTACCGATGGAAAAAACTTCAAACATCTTTGGCCAAAATTCAGCTGCGCGAACTCCGCTCACTGACGTAGTCATAAGATCATCAAATGCAAGTTGGGCCATTGTCTCTGAGGAGGTGCCGCATACGCATAAATAGTGGTTTTTATTAAACTGTACGAAATAAGGCATAAAAACGCGATAAGATAAGACCACAAATCAATACAAAAGATTAATTTTATTGAAGTCCCACAATGAATGAATTTTATAATTGTATGTTTACAGTTTGACACATCGCAAGCGCCATTCCCGAACACACTATGGCATGTGAAACCTACTCAAGAAATTGCTTTGAAGACCACAGCAATGCTGGTTATAGGCATAACCGGGATCTTTCTGAATTCAATCATATTAATCGTGTTGATAAGGAACAAATGGCTGTGGTCTGCCAGCAACTATTTGATCGGAAACTTAGCACTGACAGACTTGCTAACGTTGATCTTGTGCCCGTGGTTCATGCTTGTCAGGGATTTCTTCCAAGCATATGTTTTGAAGAACTTTGGTTGCCGGTTTGAAGGATTTTTGCAAGGTAAGCCGACTTTGTGGTACGCATGACGACACATCAAGCTACACATTTATAGTATGAGCATTAGTGGCCCAGTGGTAACGGCCGTGGCTTACGAGTTGCAGGTCGTAGGCTCGAACCCAGAAGAACGACATAAGCTTTTCTTCGTGTAAATTATTTCAAAACCGCTGCTCTGAAACCGGTGAAGGAAATCATCGTGAGGAAACGGCATGTCCTAGAGTCAAAAATTCGTAGACATGAGACATCTACCAACCCGCACTGGGCCCGCGTGGTGAAATACTGCCCACTCTGTATCTATAGCTTGATATGTCGCCATGTGTACTCCTATTTAAGCGGTTGCCTCTCCATGGTAGATATATAGATAGAATACTCTTTATTATGCGCACCATAAAAATTAGCATCGTGTCTATTTACTTGAGTGACTTTTTAGTTCCCGCAATAATTTACATGATTTTGTAACTATTTGTAGTATTATATGTGCTTAGCTAAAATGGTCTCAGATAAGGTTAAATGTAACATTTTTTATGTCTGTATTAATAAGAACTAAAGCTCTTAGTAATTGATTACAATCTATCTAGCATAATAGAATAATTTAACTGGAATTTAATATTTTGCGAGATAACTAAGAATAGTGTCAATTTGCACTTTTACACAATTTCGTAGCACTTTCTTAGGGTCTGATAATTGATAAAAACACTTTTGTTGAATCCAACACAGTAATTAATAAATAAAGCTGGGAAAAGTTGTAACTACCCTGATAAAATTGTAATGTCTAAGGATTCTTTGGCAGGCCTGTTGGTCTAGTGGTCAGTGGCCCTGACTACTATACGCCAGGTCGTGGGTTCAATTCCCACCCAGGACAAATGTTTGTGTGATGAGCACGATCATTTGTTCTTTGTCTGGGTGTAATTTATCTATAATATGTATGTATTTAGAAATATATATGTATGTTTATCAGTTGTCTAGTACTCATAGCACGAGCTCAGCTTTGTTTGGGACTAGATGGCGTTGTGTGAAAGTTGTGGATTATTATTATTATTCTTACTTAAAAAATCACTTACTGTTTGGACGTTTTCAGCATCTTTCCTATTATCAAGTGTTTGTGCGATCTTGTTGGTATCTTATGACCGTCTGGCGGCTGCTGCTCTGACAGCAGAAGCGAGGGTCACTATAAAAGCAGCTCCTATGATAATCATAGCATCGTGGGTTGTTTCCTGTGCTTTATCCCTGCCATGGGCACTGAAGAGGGAATATGTAGTAAGTTTAACACTAAACAATATTAATTTTATTTCGTCGTATGGTCCAGCGGTTAAGACCTTGCCTCTCGTCCACGAGGCTTCAAATCTTGGCAAGTACCAATATGACTTTTTCAGTTCATATTTAATTTCTGAGTTTATCTTGGACATTAATGACATCGGTGAAGGAAATAAATCGTGAGGAAAACTGTACTTTTAGTGAAAATAAGTCTGAAATCGCCAAACCAACGTCACTGGTCGTGCCTTAAATGATAAATGATTTATTTTCTGTAAGTAGGTTTGTACAAACACTTTTACATGTCAATCATATTTTTTTAAACTAGATGAGGTCAGCGTTTCCTATCTGACTACTCTGAGAAGAAAGGCCGAAACAAACTCAGAGGTCACAGTCTCTTTTAAAGTCCAGACATAATCTTGGTCAGATAATGTGAAGACCATGTAGATTGGTGTCTGAAATGGTCTTTTGAGTAAAGAACCACACAGATTGAGCGGACCTGTCCAGTCAGTGCACGCATTTGTCAAAAATCGTGCAGCTCAACTCAGAACTTGAGGAGCCTTACGATTCGACGAACAATACCAATAAAAGGACATTTGGGTAGGCCGCAAAAATGACTCAAACTGCCAGATCATGATTAAAACTAACTAAGAAGGAAAACCGAAAAAAATAAATGACCCACATAGTCTTCACACTCACAGTAATAATAATAAAAAATAAGATACTTTACAAAGTAAATATCCATGTCATTGTTTATATGCTACGCTGAATCATTTGAAGGATTTAAAGGATGAGGTTTTACACCTTAGGAACGATTCGCTACCCCCTACATCCATGTCTAAAGTGAATACCAAGCGGGGTGCATGGTTATTAGATAGTGGTCCTGTGGGATTATCTTATTTACATGATGCACAAAATAATAAGGAGTGCGCTTCTAGTGAAAATACACCACAATATCGCGAAATTGAGCAGGTAGAAGGTAAACAAACCGAACGTGAGTCATGTACAGAGCAACGGTCGTTGGCGACGGCGATGAGCGAAAACTTAACTGGTGTGACAAGTTACGTATCGGTGGTGCGTACGGCGGCGCAGGCGTTGACGTCATCGCGTTCGAGCCCCGCACCTGTAGCAGCACCTGCGAGTCAGCTGTGTCGCGATGATAAAGCAAACGACAATAATAGTAATCGTTTAATGAAGCAGCCGCGTTTGGATATCATGTGTGAGAAAGAAAACGATTTGATTGTAAATCCTGATAATGAAGGATGGAGCATGGTGACATATCAAAGAAAAACCAAATATCGTTATTTGGGCAAATCGGGCATAGCGAGTGACATGAATTGTAATTTTAAAGCCGCTGACAAGAAAGTTCCTGTCTTTATAACGAATATACATAGTGAAACCACTGAGAATGACATCATTGAATATATACGCGGTAAGACTCGGGAGACGGTATCTCTAGAGAAAATAACGATGGAGAAGGATAAAGGACACAAGGCATTCAAATTCTTAGTTTCTGAAGCGAAATTACCTATTTACCTGGACGAAAACATATGGCCCAAAGGGATTATATTCAGACGTTTTATGTATTTTAAACGCCGTCATCCGAGCAGATTGTCGTCTGCGGCCGGCCATAGCGGAAAAGGATAATGGATAAATCTTCCTGTCGGTTTGCCAGTTTTAACTGTAAGAATGTGAAACGCTCCATTGATAGCATAAGGGAGTTATGTGACACCTGTGATCTGATTGCCCTGCAGGAAACATGGTTGCTACCGGATGAAATACCATATTTAAACACGATCAACAGTGGCTTCGGGTGCACGGGAACGTCTGCGGTCGACACGTCCGCTGGCATACTACGCGGAAGGCCCTATGGCGGGGTCGCTCTGTTGTGGAGAAGTAGTATTATTATGATAATTATATTTAAGCTTGCTGGGTATATGTTGCTGTAAATAACCTTTGTCCTGAAGTGTCCTATTTATATTATTTTATATGCAATAGCATAATCAATCTATAATGTCCCCACTGCTGCGCCACAGGACTCCTCTCTGTGAGAGGGAGTAGGCCGTAATCTACCACGCGGGCCCAGTGCGGGTTGGTAGATGTCACATGTCTTTGAATTTTTGTTTCTAGAACATGAAGGTTTCCTCGCGATGATTTCCTTCATCGTTTAAAGAGCAGTGCAGTGGTGATAAAATGATTTACACTAAAGCGCCTGTCTGGGTTCGAACCCACGACCTACAACTCGTAAGTCGGGGTCGTTACCACTTTGCTACCACTGCTTCACATTCATTAAGAAGTTTAAAAAGCCACGGTTGACTGATAAATAACATTGTACGGGTCAACCACCGCACAGTACGTTTACCTGGGTCATCATCAGTGATCGGAGTAGGTAGATTGAAATGGGTTCATTGATCCGAAACGTATATATTAATATTATGGACTTTCCTCCGTAATTTCGGAATTGGTTAATTATTAACAAAAAAAAAAACCGGAACTTAGGTAGGAATTGTGTTAAAATGAGCAATATTATATTCTTTATATTATTTTTTTTTAACGGCACAGTCACGATTTGACACAACCCAGCGACCAATCAGAACCAAGGATCATGGGTGGTGCACTAACCGGTTATCAAAACAATGCGTACGCCCACCGACGACATGCCAGGTAGCTCACTCATTTACTTCGGTTCGTAGAGTGCGCTTCTTTGTTTGTTACTGTGTTGTTAAAACGTTACTTGACCCTCGCTTGTGTACATACTGACTTCTGGAATCTGCTCAAAAATTGTTTTTATTATTCAAATAAATAATAAATGAATTTAGTTTTGAGACCTACGTGTACCTTTAAATTTTGAATTGAGTAGTAATAATATCACTACCAACATTAACAATATTTAATCGGATCCGGAAATACCGGAATTGCTTTCCGGGAAAATAGCTTATCCATGTTATTCTTTCTGTGGGCATTTATGATACAAGTACCAAAAATCAATCTACCTACTCCGATCACAGTACCGCGCACTCGAGTCGCTGCGAACGGACGCGTGCACTATTTTTTTACACGTTATAAGTAAAAAGTTATAATTATTCACTCAAAATTGGACATTATTATCAGGCATCGAAAGCTCAAAGTTGTCGCGCTGCGTCATATTCCTGTCTTATCGCCCTGGCCATAGACCTGTGAACAGATAGACAGCCAGACTGTCAAGATGTCGGACTCACCAAAAACATTTGCGCACTCACTCCCGGATCTCTCCGTGAACCAATTAGCTGAAGGATCACAGGAAAATGTCACACAGCGCCGCATGTATAAGCGTGGGCATGATGCCGAATGCGACTTGCGTTTTGAGGACTACACCAATAAAATATCTGCAATACTAAACGATTGGAAAAAGGATTTCGGACGGGACATATCAGAAATCAATATTACCATGAAGAATCTTAATCAATGCACTAAGGAGTTAAAGTCAGAAATAGCCGGTATCAGAGAAGAATACACAAAGATGAAAAATACTGTTCATAGTTTGGAAATTAGACAGAACAAGATGGCAGAGGGACTTGAGTCACTTCAAAAGTCGATGCAATTCCACAGTGACGAGTATGAAGACGTAAAGAAGAAAATCGTAGTTTATACAAAAGAATTGAAGAATTCAAATACTCTTGAAACTGAATTGGCGGAGATCAGGGAACAGAATAGGAAACTGAGATCTGATATAAACGCAAACGAGCAACGTGAAAGGCTATTGAATATTGAAATTGTTGGCATACCTGAACATAAAGATGAAAACTTGAATGAAATTATCTTAAAGATAGGTAAACATACTGATATAGAAGTAACAAAGGATGATATTCTTCAAGTGAACAGAGTGACTGCGAAGTCTAAGATTCAAGGTAGGCCAAGAAATATAGTAGCAAAATTACGCACTCGTCAGCTGAAAGACAACATTATTTCTCAAGCACGTAAACGTCGCCTGTCAACCAAGGACCTGGAAGTTCAGGGCAAAAGTGTTCCGGTCTATGTTAATGAGCACTTAACCGTATTTAATAAAGGTCTTCTAAAAAAAACTAAAGAGATGGCCAAAATTAAGGAATACCAGTTCACGTGGACAAAAAACTGCAAAATCCACGTGAGAAAAGCAGTTACTGTTCCTCCTATATTTATCATGGACGAAGAAGATCTGAAAAAAATCGTTTAACTTTTCGGGCAAGTCCTATACTCACTGTTTATAATATTATTTGGTTTTGTCATTATGTTTTTGTTTGTAGTTTTTTGCAGGATTGTTTACTTAATATTGATGAGAGCGGAGTTGGTTGGTTTTCATTCGTTTTTGCCGAATCTGTGTTTACTGTTTTCTGTGTTTGGTTCGAGCAGTGTGCGGTAGGTGAGTTTCGTACAAAGGAAACGCACTTAGTGAGAGTGCGTCGATTGAGGTATGCATTATATGTATATAATCTGGTCGCTCATGGGTTTAATTGTGACGGGAACGAAAATAAGATTTTGAAAAGATTATTTAAATGGAATTTCAATGTCATAAATATTCTTAAAATTAATAAAACTCTATTCAAATATATATACATTATGGGATACATAGTTACATGTTATTGCCTTCGTTGCAATTATATGGAACTACAATGGAATCTTATGTTACGCATTTTGCTTACTGATACGACTTACTTAAAATATAAAATCATTACTGTTCCTATAGTCGCACTGTCTCGGGACGCACCCACGCGTAGCGCATGTGTATTACATGTTAGCTATCTTATAACGTACTTTTATAACTTTTTAGCAACTTACCCACATTATGTTGGAATAGTAATTCGCTTATTAATTAATCCAAACATTTGTAGTGATTATTTGAAAAATAATCAAATTATTTTTACTGTAAATTGTCGTGCGTTGGAGTTGAGCCAGTGCACCCCGGGAGTCATGCCGTTCCAAGACTCGTTTACTATCAATTATTATTATTGTACCCACGAGTGGCCCGTTATGTTTGTTCAGTTTTTGTCTAATCGTCCGTTGTTTGTTATTTTTCCTGGATATACTTTCAGTAGAAAAAACTTTTTACAATGAAGCCCCGTATCTTAAACGTTTACTATCAGAACTGCCGTGGTTTAAGGACTAAAACTACACAATTCCAACAAAACATGATGTGTAATTGTTATGATATAATTGTTATAACGGAAACATGGTTACACAGCGGCATTTTTGATGGGGAAGTGAGTGATGATAGATATGACGTGTTTCGTGAAGACCGTGATTTAGGCGCGACTGGCAAATCCTCAGGTGGCGGTGTGATGATTCTCTCGCGGCATGAGCTGGGTGCATGGTGCGTTGAGCAAGAGCAAAATGCGATTGCTACGGAATTTTTGACCATAGTAATACCGGCTCGCGCGCTTTCGGCGACAACTGATCTTTGCATAAGCGTTGCCTACGTACCGCCGGATAATAATCGGATACCCTCGGATATCGACTACGTCTTACAAGGTATCGCGAAGGCACTTACTCACAGCACTAATATATGTAATTGCTTACTTGTGGGCGATTTCAATCTTCCATGTATAAAATGGAATTTAAGTGGACCGACGTTTTTGAAACAAGGTGCTGTCGAGGTGCAGTACGCTGCCGCGCGCTTAATTAATGATTTGTCGTTTTTAGGAGTAACACAGTACAATACACTACCCAACCACAGGGGGCATACTCTAGATCTAGCTTTCTCCAACTTGCCACTTCAAATAACTGAGTGTCTATCACCCCTTGTGAGGACTGACCTACCTCACCCAGTAATTACTATCGAAATATCAGACCTTGCTGTTTCTCCGCTCCGTGAGTTGTCCACTCCTAGACATAATTACCGCAAAGCTGACTTCAAACTTTTGAATAGTTATTTTTCTGAACTTGATTGGCGCTCAATTTTACACAACACATCAACAAGTGCTGCCGTGGGAAAATTCTATAAAATAATTCAAACAGGAGTTGATAAATATGTACCTTTTAATCGTAGGCCAGGATCACGTAAGTATCCTGTCTGGTATAGCAACTCTTTAATTAAAATTATTAAAGAAAAAAGTAAGGCACACTTGCGTTGGAAACGGTATGGTAACTTATTAGATTATGACGAATTCGCATTGCTACGAGTTAGAGAGCGACAAGTCCATGATATTTGTTATAATAAACACTTGCAGGAAATGGAACGCAATTTGAAAAATGATCCTAAAATGTTTTGGACCTACATAAAAAACATGCGTGGAGGCTCCAATTATCCGAAAATGTTATCTCACAATAACATCAATTATTCTGAGGGTCGGGAAATTTGTGAGGCTTTCAATAACTTCTTCCACGACGTATTTAGTGAACCCTCTGACTATAACCTCGCTGATTCATTGACAGCGGACGAGGAAGATCACTGTCCTGACATAATTTCCAAATTACAGTTCACTTCATCAATCGTGGAGGGGTCGTTGAGTGCCTTAGGCGTGGATAAGGGCCCTGGATGTGACGGTATACCCCCAGTCTTCTGGAAGAACTGCGCAAAATCTTTGGCACCTCCAATTAGTACTATCTTTAATACTTCTTTAAAAGAAGGCACCTTCCCAAATGAATGGAAAAAGCTCTCATTGTTCCAATTCATAAAAAAGGTTCGCGGACAATGATAGAAAACTATAGGGGTATTTCTATACTAAACACAATTGGTAAAGTGTTTGAGAAACTGGTATACAACGCTATCTATCCATATATTCTCAGAGGAATCTCTTGCAAGCAACATGGTTTTTTGAAAAAACGCTCGACTGTCTCTAATTTAGCCAGTTTTTCTAATTTTGTTCTTGAGAATACAGATAATGGGGGGCAGGTTGACGTGATCTACACAGATTTTGAAAAAGCTTTTGATCGTGTGGATCACGTCATCTTGCTCAGAAAGCTGTACAGACTGGGTATACGCGGGGATCTTTTACGATGGGTACAGTCATATTTATTTAAACGCTCACAAGCTGTCGTTGTAGGAGGTTACCGTTCCAACTTTATCGAAATTCCTAGCGGAGTTCCTCAGGGATCTCATTTGGGGCCTCTTTTTTACAACGCATATCTATTTGACATCACTGATTCTTTTGAACACTCTGATCACTTAATGTACGCTGATGACAAAAAAGTATTTTATAAAATAACATCACCTGACGATTGTAAGGCACTTCAAAAGGATCTTAATAACTTAAATAATTATTACACAAAAAACAAGATCACTGTAAACGTTGCAAAGTGTCAATGTATCAGTTACACACGTAAGAGGAACCCGATTGTTTACTCATATAATTTTAATGGAAGTGTCATAAATAAAGTCCACTTGGTTAAGGATTTAGGAGTTATGTTTGACAGTAAATTAATGTTCTCAGATCACATAGACCTTATTAGCACAAAAGCTTACAAGAACCTAGGATTTGTTCTTAGGTCATGTAAGGTGTTTAAAAATATTGAAGCTCTTAAATCTGTATATTTTGCTTATGTACGTAGTGTTTTAGAATATGCGTGTCAAATCTGGTCCCCCCAGTACATAATTTATAAGAACCAAATAGAGAGGATTCAAAAAAAGTTTATTAACCATCTTAATTATCGCCTCCGTAAACCTCCGATGTCTTACGAGGATAGCTGTCGTACCTATGGTCTGCTAACACTTGAAGAAAGGCGTAAAGTGATGGACATGTGTTTGCTCTATGACATAATCAATGGACGCCTTGATTGCCCGGAGTTGGTCGCACAGATAACTTTTAACACTCCCCTACGGCGCACTCGTCACACGCCAATGTTGCGCGTTCCTAGGCACTCCACTAACTATGCAAAGAACTGTGTACTGACTCGCATTGCTCGAATCTATAACTCGGAATTCTCTGAAGTTGATCTATTTAACTGTAATAAACCGACATTCAAAAAACGAATACTTAAAACTATAAACGGAGATAAATGAAAAGCAACCAAACTTCTTCTTCTACTGTTTTTTGTATCCAACATTTTTGTTTCAAATTTTTCAATAACGTAATCTTAAAAGTAATATTGTATTGTATTGCAATTTTATTTTCTTCTTAAATTGGAAATATCTGGCATTAGTCCGTTCGCATGTATTATACATATATCCCAGTTATACAGGGAAACCTATAATTGGCCATATTAACTGTAACACGCATATTTTGTGAAACATTTTTATGTATCGCTGTTGGTTACCTAAATAAATAAAATAAAAAAATAAAAATCACTGGTCATCATTATTGCGCCACCCGTTCAGTATGTTTCCATCATTTATATTATTGCACTTACACCGCAATAGTTCAGTACGTAATTCGGCGACATACCGTGCGCGTGACTCATAATCCCATATCGTCCACCATTCATCCTAGTATAAATTAATCTTGATCTTATAATTGTGGAAACACACAATACAGTGAATTAATTAACCTTAAACTGACTTTCATCTCTTATCTCATCCTTTATCCCTTTTTATACAACGTGTAACGTTAAATGCGCAAAACCTCAGACACCCCAACTGATTTTTAATTCAATTGACCTACTTCAGAAATATAATAAGTCATTAAAAAAAATGTAAAGGTTTTATGTGCTGTTTTAGTTTTACTGGCCATTCTGATCGTTTCTTGCGTCTGCGACGACGCTTTACCGAGGGAGGAGTCGTCACCGGGCCGCTGCGCCGCACTGACATTGGCTTGCTTGACCTATTAATAAATACATACGGCAACGTTTTTAATGAAGATTTTTTGAAAAATATGACCTATATTGAAAAGTGGTTCTATTAATTCTGCTCGTTATTATGATCAAACTATTTTCAGGTTTTGCGCATTTAACGTTACACGTTGTATAGACAGAGAGAAATCTATGTATGCCTAATCGTTGATAGGAACTTTAGTTTCAGTATCTCCTTCTCCTCTTTTATCTGTCTTAAGTTCTTCTTGAATTAAAAAACTTAGAAATGCGATTTTCCTTATCCATACAGGAACGGCCGTGGAAGGATTATTTGGAGTCTTTCTGCGTAGAAGATGTTCGAGTACTTGGCATATACTGGCACTTCTTATTGATGCTACTAGTGTGGGTGCCACTTGGTCTCATGGTTGTCACTGTAAGTTCATCACCAGTTTTGGAAATATGAAGATCTACTTATTCTAAAAACATGCTAGGTGTTATGTTGGCCCTAGCATATTTTTATTGATTTTCAGAGCGTGTACCAGAAAGGTGAGGTCAAATTTAAGGATGTGGATCCGACAATCAAACTGAACTACTTTCTCCATGAGACAAACATCGTAATCGAGAAAAAATAGTCAGCAGTCTCATACGTGTCGAGTAGGGAATTCACGATAAAAATTTTCAATCTCTCACAGTTTTTGAAGTGAAAACTTCTTTAGCGGCGTTGTACACTTTTTTTGTAACGGGTAAAAAATGTAAAACTCGCGTCAGGACACGTGACCCTGATCGAAAATTCGTAAGACGGATGGTGAGTAGACAGCCGGCGGCGCGGCGTAGGCGAGGAAGTCCCCCTCTCTTTCTACGGCGCGGCGAAAATGTATGCCTGCGCCTGTTGTTTAGTTTAGGTGGGGCAGGGTGCTTGCGCGAATGTTCGTGTGTGTTTATGTTACAGAAACAAACTTAACTTAAATGAATGAATTAATTAGAATTGTAGTTAGAATGTATTGATAGACTTGAAGGTACATCTCTCCACAATAAATCTGCAATTTGGGAACTACAGATAACTGGTGGAACATATGGCACTCCTCCGGTGGACGTGAAAAAATTAAAAAATTAATAAAATAATGGTTCTGGCAATAATGATGGTGAAAAAGTCGTCGAAATTATGGATGGAAGTTGATTTTTCTGAGAGATAAACTTTTTAATGTAATATAAATCGTCATGTTTGTGCAAGATAGCGCAATAAATAAATATTGTATTCTACGACATAAATGATAGTACTTTTATACTGATAATTAAAGCAATTCGTGCAAAATGATTCCCTAACCATTCCAAAATATAAAAAATGCACAACGTTAATATTTAAGTTTTCACTTCTGCCGGCACTCCCCGAGTGCAACCCGTCGTTTTTTTCTTATAATAACCTAAGGTACTCTGAACTAAATAATTATATTATGACCCACCGAGTTTTTGAATGAAACTATTACTTAGGTAATGACAGAGACAACTATCTACTAAGCTTTTTTTTTTTTTAATTTGGCCGAAAGCCATACACGGCAGTAAAGATTCACCGGTGAAGCTCAACATGAACCAACCTGGTGCGAAGTCGTTAAAAGATGCCTTAGATAAATATCAGCCATCACTTCAATAGTCCAATGCCTATTCTAGGATGCATATGCTAAGGGCACGTCTTTCCTACCATTATGGTGCCCTCCGATCTACTCCTTGATATGCAATGGCCTCTGTAGCACCACGAAACACGAGGCTTCAGGGGCTAGTACGAATCTTGGGGCTAATTCGATAAATCAAGGTTGGACAAACCACGCGGGCGTACACGGCCGGGGAAGCTATATCTTATTTTGTTTATTTATTTTATTTTGATTCCACAGTACGGTACAATAATGTGGCGTCTAGAATGCAGTGTTCGGGAACTATCTTCGCGTGGAAGCGGTCAATCCGTTGCCAGGGCCCGAAGTCGGGCATTGAGGATAACTGCCTGTGTTCTCTTAGCTGGTGTTGGCTGCAGAGTCCCTTACACTGCCCTGATTTACTGGAGAAACCGCATGAGCTTGCAAATTAATGCAGTGAGTATACATAGTTATAAGGAGAAGGTGGTTGAATCGAGGCTATAAAATGAACCGTCTATATTTCAGCTTTGACGACTTCATCAGGCTAGTTTATTTAATACTTAATTTAATAATTATTTACCCGACCACAATTACAAAGTACAGTAATCCCCCCTATAACGCGGTAGCGTGTGAAATTTAAATATTCGATATAAACTCCCTGCAGCGAGAAAAGTTAATTTATACGTAACGAGGTCGTAAAAACGCGTTATATATATTCCCTATAACGCCTATAACGCGTTTTCCTATAACGCGGAACCAATCTACCGCGTTATAGGGGAGGGTTACTGTATACACACTACAGCCGGTCGATTCTGTTAAAATCTCACCGTGAAATCATAAGTGAAGTGAGCACTTAATAGAGTTAATCCCTAGCGAATGCCAGCTAACTCCACGCTCACTTCACCCAAGCTTTCACGGTGAGATGGTTACAGAATCGCACGGCAGATCATTATTCACCGAGTTCTATCATGTATTTTATCTGATTATCATCTTCAAATTCTTCATCACGCATTCATGACAACACATTCAAAACTTGTTCTCCTTCCAGGTTGACGGTAGCTATGACATAATGTGGTTTGCTGCTAATTACCTCATGTACTTGAACTGTGCTGTCAACCCTCTTATCTACGGCTTCACCAACGCAAGATTCAGAAAAGCTATGGACAGAACTCCAGGAATCGCCTGCTTCAAGTTCGGGACCTGGTGTTGCATCTGTACTATGGTTAGTTCCATATTCTGGTTTATATTCAGCTGCATCCGATTAGACTGAAATTACCAACATAGTTGGGAAACGTCTAGTTCCTCTTATCTTGTAACTTGTTGCACTCACTGATAAGATGTTATCAGATAGTTGATTGAAATCACAGACAACGCACTCGTAATACGTGCCCATAACATGGATGAAATATTAAATTTTGAAAAATACAACTTGCCAGCCATGGATACAATAATATTGTAATCTCTTTTGTGATTAAAAGCATGTCTGGTTTTTTATCTAAATCTGTTAGATATCTGAAGCCATAGCATGCATATATCATGATAGACGTACCTGCATAAATAGATTTTTCGAGACTCGAACAATTTTGCATGGTAAGTCTTATTCCTATTAAGAACTTAGTTGGTCCTTTATTAACATAAAGACATCTTTGACCTTCAAATTATTATAGGCGGATTTTACCACAGTCAGATATATTTTATCCGTATAATAAAATTGACGTCTACTGTCAGACGTCAATTCAGTAGTAGTCTATTATGAAAAAACTGTAAAAAATTCAAAATTTGTTCTCAGTATAAGACTTATTCAAGGTATGTATAAAAGTTTGGTGAAATTCGCCCTAAAAGTTAGACCATTTCAATTCATATGTTGATGCTGAAGGTTTTTTAACGTGATGTGAGAACTTTGACGACGACTTTTCACACCAACAGCTGATACCTACATAATTTTTATAGAAAGTTCACAAAAAAAATATATGTTTTTGTATTTTTCCGTTTACAGTTCAACAAAAAGCAAATCAAAATAGTGGACAAGAACACAGAGAAGGTCTTCGTCATAGGGAACTCGCCGAAGCCGAACAAGAGGCTCTCGAGAACTGTAAAGAACATTTTGCACATCAAAAAGGATTCCGTTGAGTTTAGCATTAAGGTCGATGAAGCTACCACTAAACCTACAAAAATCACACCTGTTAAAACTGAACAAGTTTAAGAAAGAAATAGAAGAAAAAGGACACTAAGAAAGAAGAAAAACGAAGTTAAATTTAGATGTAAAATAGTATAAATAGGTATAAAAATAATATATTTGCTTTCATTAAAAACCTAGCCAAGTACATGTACGTACAATGAAGGTTTCCATAGTTAAAATGAACTTATCAAAAGAACAAAAATAATAGTTCTCGTTGAAAAACATATTCTACCATACATTCCTACTGCAAATGTAGGTTTGTACGCACAATATTGAGAGATTTACCATGTTATTTTAAGACAGTAGACTTCTTATAGGTTTTCCTGTAATCTATAAGTATAGTATAGTATATATTTTTAGTATTTTTTCAAAATTTTAGGCTCTGTAGTTTCGGAGGTAAGGGATTCAGTGTGGGTAGCGGTCAATTTGCTATAAGGGTTTCGTTTTTTTCATTCGGACGTAAGAAATGTCAATACGTTTTGATAACAATAAAAAATAAAATGAAAAATTGGTAAACAATAGTAACTCTACAATTTTAAATAGACATTTTGAATTTTGCATAAGCAATAGGAAATTTGGTAAGATACTTTTTCAGCAGGGTAATTGCGTAACACACTATCAGTAGCAATGCGTTTCATTTTGACAGTTCAACAACATTCATTGCGTTATTTACGTTGGTGAGCAGACACATTTTTCCAACATATTGAGCAGTGGATTAGCAATATGCTTTAAAATGATTCAAATTGAGACTAATAGTGTGTTACGCAATTAGGTTGCTGCTGTCAATTATTTCATTTCTACTGAGGGTGTCATTCAATGTATTTGGGTAAGTGTGTAAATAAATATATTGTATGTTTTATTAGTGTAATCTTTATACGTGTTTTAGTCAAATGTAACTTAATTTTAATCATACAATTATATAAAATATATTCACAGTGTCATATTTTATTACAACATTGTAACAATTTTGTTATTTTATTTCTTTGGCAAGTTGTTCAAATATACAAGTATTGAATATGTCGTGATGATGCAGTGGTTAAGGCCTCGCCTCTCATGAACGAGGTTGTGGGTTAAAATCCAGGCAAGTATCAATGTGACTTTCAATTCATGTGTGTTTTATGAGTTTATGACTTTGACCGTTACTGACATCGGTGTACCTGTACTTAAAGTTACAGCCCAATTCAGACTTTATAGCGGCTCTAAAGTACGTTTCTCGCTGCGCAGTAATTCTCCCCTCACCTCACACTCGGTGACCTTTGAATTTGTTACTGCGACTCGCTTCATGTTCCGAGCTGACATAAAGTTGAATCGGGCTGTAATATTAGGTAAGTCTAAAATCGTCAACCCGTCTTGAGCAAGCGTGGTGATCGATGCTCGTGCCTCCTCTGTATGAGAAGAAGACTTTACCCCGCAGTGGGACAATAATAGATTGACATACATATTATTATTTATTATATTGAATTAGTATCCAGACGACATGTTCTAAATCATCAATATTAATGACTTGCTCACAAACGTAATAAAAATATATAATTTATGGCAGGATGTAAAAAGACACGTAACGAAGCTGAGAGTTACTTGTACCCTGTCATTTTAATATTTTTTGTGTACTGGACTGTACCTGGGAACCTTCTGGCTACGGAGATATCGAAGAGCAAAATACATTGCGCACTACTTACTTTTCACAACAAAAACAAAAATCGTTTCCCAGCAATTATTTTTGTGCAATGTTACTTAGTTTCATGTACAGAATGCGAAATTGGGTCTTTTACACCCTGTATATCTTTTACATCTCATTTGGTTTCTTCATCTGCAGTAGCATCTAAAAGATAGGTAAGTTCGTTTATCTTTGCTTCTAAAGTGCCCTTCATGTGAGTTTCTATTCTCAGTATATTGGTTGCTTCTTGAAGTAGCACCAAGCTTTCCATCAGTTCATCCTGAAACCAAAACAAAAAAATATCAAAAATTTGATGCGCTGCGCCCTGCGGTTTCACCCGTATGAGTCTCGATTCTCTGGAAATATCGGGATAAAAAGTATTCTATGTTCTAATCCAGGTCATGGCCTACCCATGTGATAATTTTCATCCAAATCTATTTTGCCGTTTTAGCGTGAAAGCGTTAATATTACTTTAGACAAGCCATGTGCCAAGATAACGGACTCCCATAAAAACTTCCACGCTCTATATAAACCCGTTAGAGGACGTATTTTCAAAAATCCTTCCTAACTGTTCTTTTTCGTTATATAAGAAACCCTGGTGCAAAATTTCATATTTCTAGACCCAGCGGTTTAGGCTGTGCGTTGTCTGTCAGTGAATGTATTTAAGATTTTTATTAAGTGGATTGTTTTACACTCAATATAATATTTTAAATGCTAGAGAGAAATAATCATCAAATAAATTTTAAATAAACCAACTGCAATAGATTTTTTTTACGACATAATCATTTGAGACAAGTGTTAAAACTAGTAATAACAAACCAAACATTTTAATAAACGCATAGTAAAGACTATCTCAATATTTGAATTAAGTCTCAGGCTGTGACTGCGGAACAATTTCTATGAGAACCTTCATGGAAACCCACCCGCACTGGACCCGCGTGGTGGATTAAGGCCCACTCCCTCTCACAGAGAGGAGGGCTGTGTCACAGTAGTGGGAACATTATAGGCTGATTATGTTTCATGGATTATGTTTTACCAGAGACGCGTCCTTTACACTTTTTGAAGTGACAAAAATATGCAATAAGACAGATAGTGTTAAAAACATGATTTTATTTTTTTGATTTTTTTTTTCTCTTTATTTATTATTAGGGACTTTTACACGGACGTGTATGCCAGTCCCACCATACCTTATATTAATATATTATCTAACTAAAACGTAACCTAGCGAACATAATTGAGGAGGTAACATGCAAACAGGCTTAAGTCACAATAATGTAAATTTTCAGAATACTGAAAAAATCTGTAGAGAATCTTAATCTCTTTAGATTATTCCAGTATTCTGAAAATTTACATTATTGTGACTTAAGCCTGTTTGCATGTTACCTCCTCAAATACTTTGGAGGCAGCCTCCGAATTAGGTGTCGTTAAAAGATGATGAAATACACCTACATCACTACATAGTATAAAACAAAGTCGCTTCCCGCTGTCTGTCCCTATGTATGCTTAAATCTTTAAAACTACGCAACTGATTTCGATGCGGTTTTTTTAATAGATAGAGTAATTCTAGAGGAAGGTTTATATGTATAATACATGTATAATATAGTAGAGAAACACTGATCATTTTAGGGGTTTCTAATGTGATGTCGTAAATAAACACATTTTATTGCGCTTACATTGCAAAAGCTGGCTTAACCCTACGAGATAGATCAAAATAATGTACTACAGTATTGTACAACTTAAAAAGGTCTACAAAAAAGTCCGCGATGGCATATGTCTATCTCTTAGGGATAACCTACAATAACCATTTTTTATCCTATACTTTTTAAGAGAAATAATGGCTCTAAAATTATCAGTGTTTCTCTACTATATTATGCATGTATTATATGCATATAAACATTCCTCTTGAATCACTCTATCTATTAAAAAAAACCGCATCAAAATCCGTTGCTTATTTTTAAAGTTCTAAGCATACATAGAGACAGACAGCGGGAAGCGACTTTGTTTTATACTATGTAGTGATAGTGATCAGCATTGCACCCGTGCGAAGCCGGGGCGGGTCGCTAGTCATACATATTTAAGTTTAAATCCTTAAATAATTCTACTCGGTCTGACTGAAATCTGGCAATAATGATTTAATTATAATAACATGTTTATCAGCACACAATTAAAATATATAGGCTGCGATGTCATCAGATGAACATTTATTTAATCTGGCAATGATCCAAATTGTAGGTATAAAACGCAGTGTAAGAAGCAGAATGTTGGGCTATTATTATTATATAGGTATGTACGTAGATAGAAAATGTTGCAGACTAGACTTATACTGTGTAGTACTCTAAATTAAATTTAGTACTCTAAATGTTAAAGAATAGATCGGAATTTCGAATTTAGTGGGTGATTACAATTAAATTACTGAACATTTTACTGTTTGAAAAAAAAAAATGAACAAAAAAATTCTTTGCCGTCTTTTTAAACACGACATTGCTCGAACGCTTGCAAAATAAATGAGACTTTTCCTTTTTGATTAAATAATTTTATTGAAAAAGATTAAAAGACAGAGAGAGCGTAAATGATTATCTGAAAGATTGTTTTCTTTTCTGCAGAGTTTTTAAAAGACGTTCAACTCGCATTTTATCAAAACCCCTAAAAAAAATCAAGTGCATTACACACCATTTATTAGAAAGGTATGGTCATATTTAAGAGTTTGGTACAGACCATCACACTGAATAACTTTCTCCATGGGACCAATAGGACCATCTTGTAATCGACTGTTTGATACAAAGCTTCAATACCAGCCGTGCGATTCTGTAACCATCTCACCGTGAAAACTTGGGTGAAGTGAGCGTGGAGTGAGTCGTCAATAGCGTCAATCTCTAGCATCAGCATGACTCACAGTTCACTCTAAGCTCACTTCACCTTAGTTATCACGATGAGATTTTTCCAGAATCGACCAGTTGTTCGACGCTAATGTATGTGACGGTAGATTATTTTTTTCACTTTTTTATGCTCTGTACACATCACACCATTCTGAAATGCCATACACCCATACCAGCTTAAACATTAAAAAAAAATCTTGGCTATAATAAAATTAGAGCATGGAATAATATAATTCGCTGGTTCCAACCAACTATTTCTATGTTTAAAATATAAATGTCAACTGCGAGTAATGCAGATTATTTCTCTCGAATCTTGTAGCTATTTATGTAGTGTTACGACGTTTAATCCAATTACTGTACTACAATCAGCTGAACAGTTTTTCAACAAAAGTTTTAAGAAGAAGTAGAGTGTACCCCTTTCTGTGTAAAGTTTTATAGTAGACTATAGCTTTTTTTTACAGCTTCGGCCGCGTAAATGTCGGAAATTATCCCACGGTAACGTACTACTGGAATAAAAATAGCCTATGTTATAATGCAGGTTACTCGTATCTGAGTGCCAAAGGACAATGAGTAATGGCGTGCCCACCTCTCAATAGAAATAAGATACTCATGAATGACTAAGTCTGTTTATGCAGAATTACTATGTGATGAAGTACTAACATTTGACCATAGTTTTATTATTTATTTATTTCTATAACAATATAATTAGTAACTAATGTTTTAATAATAATACTAACTAACGCGATTTGGATGGAATAATGGCACTATTGAGCTAACGCTGTGTGAGCGTGCGTGTTCCATCGCCGCCCGTTCGATGTCCACCACGCACAGGATGGATGGGAAGCAGCACATTAAGAATTTTTGGCTCCGTTGGTGTAATTGCTATATGGCGTTCCAGTAGGAGGATAAATAAATAAATAAATAAATAAATAAATAAATAAATAAATAAATAAATAAATAAATAAATAAATAAATAAATAAATAAATAAATAAATGTTCCGCTTAAAGAGAAAAGATCCGCGATATTGAAAAGATCCGCAGGGGAACCAAGGTAACCGACAAAGCCCGAAGAATTGCAAAACTTAAGTGGCAGCGGGCAGGGCACATTGCTCGCAGATGGCCGATGATGCGGAAAGGTTCTGGAGTGTCGACCGCGTACCGGAAGACGTAGCGTTGGAAGGCCTCGTGCAAGGTGGACCGACGACCTTGTGAAGGCCACAGGAACCCGTTTTATGCGAGCAGTACAAATCCGGTCGAAGTGGAGGTGCATGGGAGAGACCTATGTCCTGCAGTGAACGTCTTTCGACTGAAATGAAGATGCTAATGATGTTTGGCTTAAAAAGCCCTATCCAACGACATATCAAATGTTACTACTGAAGGGTGGGCCTGGAAATGTATGGGGATACATTTGTATCCCACTCTTCTTTCATGCAAATCCGTTCAGCCGATTTTGCGTGATTAAATATCAAACATCCAGACTTTTACATTTATAATATTAATAGAAAATATTCCCGTCTAAGTTTTCACTTTCGTAATATCTGTGTTTCTCATGTCATGTTAATAGCAAGAGAAAGATTATGGCACTTATGTCGGCAAACCACTAAACTGCATAGATCTGTTAGAAAACCTATCAATTAGGTAAAATGGTATGTCTCCTTGTTTATAAGCATCCTTGATTATGGAGCTATGATACATATTATGCTTATGCTGTTCCATTCTTCTCTGTCAATCGTGACCTTATTATTTGATCTAGGTAAGTGTATGCCAAAATGATGATGCCGATTTACAAGAGAGTGCATTCAGAAATTAGTTGTCTTTGTCGGAAATAGGTAGCTGTCACTGATTTCGCGGCTCTGATTATATTATCTACCGTGCGATTCTGTAACCATCTCACCGTGAAAACTTGGGTGAAGTGAGCGTGGAGAGAGTCGCCAACAGTGTCAATCCCTAGCATCAGCATGACTCACAGCTCACTCTAAGCTCACTTCACCTTAGTTATCACGGTGAGATTTTTTCTGAATCGACCGGCTGTAATTGATTACTAAAAGAAATGATTAAATATCGCTCTGTAGTGCACTAGGGGCTCGTGGCTAAATAATAACAAGCAACGCTTGCCGAGGTCAGTTCGTGGATGGGTGACCATCCGTAACTTACCGGAACCCCTCCGTGTCTCGGAAAGCACGTCGAGCAGGTCATGTCATTTGTATAATTCATGATTACAGTTTGCGCACTTGTTAAAAATTTATCCTGTATGAAAGAAAAACAAAGACGTCTTACCTGAGCACTAGCTTTAGTCAGCTTCCCAGTCTCAAACTCCCTCTTAGTCATCATCGTCATAGCAGCCTGCAGTTCCAGAAGTAAAGTTCCTCTGAACCTCGACCAGCCCGGTTCTAGTTTGTCAGCTATCTCCAGTAATTCATGACAGAGGTCCACCTTCCTCCTTACGAGTGCGTTGGGCAGTTCTGCAACAAGTTGGGATAGTTCCGAAGTAAATAATTATTCTGGACAGAGAGAGGTAGAAAGAAAGTAGGAAGGCCTTAGGCCAGCGGTGGGAAATTAATGGCTAGTAAAAAAAAAAGTAAGTGTTCTCCAAAGAAGTATGCAAACATGTACAGTGCCCCCACATTTTGCAGGTATGTTTACGTATATGTCAACATTTCACGTTTATTAGGGTCTGCTATTTTTTTATAATTTTATCATTTCATGAGCTAAGTCTTTGGGGCTTGTGGGCAAGTAATAACAGCTGCACGGGTCGAGCGATCAGGTTAAGCTACGCTTGCCGCGGTTCGTCCGTGGATGGGTTTATTATTTATGGTTTTTTTACCATCTTTACATACAAATTCCGTGCCTCGGAAAACACGTTAAGCCGTTGGTCCCGGCTGTCATTTGTGAATCTTTGACAGTCCTTACGGGTCGTCAGAACCCCGAAAGTGACAACCAGTCTTACTAAGGGGTATCGTATTACCCAGTAACTGGGTTGTGGAAGTCAGATAGGCAGTCGCTCCATGTAAAATACTGGTACTCAGCTGCATCCGGTTAGACTGGAAGCCGAGCCCAACTTAGTTGGGAAAGGGCTAGGCAGATGATGATGATGATGATGATGAGCTAAGTCTTTACGTAGGTATACAGGGAAAAAATAATTAGCTAGCAAAATTCCCCAGACGTTATGGGTATCCATGTCTAAACATGATAAAACAAAAAAGAAAATAATTTTATGACTTTTTTGTGGGGTCAAGGACCGCAGTTAGTGTAAACACTTGTCATATCAGTTTTTTTTTTAATTTGTTTTGTGGATAGTTCCTACCCGGACACGGTGAAATAGGTTTGAAAGGATTAATACTTATCGATATCGACGAGTAGGATTATATTAGAAATCAGCCGGTAGCCGGCAGCGTGAAATCATAAATGAAGTGAGCACTTAATAGTGTTAATCCCTAGCGAATGACAGCTCACTCCACGCTCACTTCACCCAAGCTTTCACGGTGAGATGGTTACAAAATCGCACGGCAGAACTAATAATAGAACAGTTAAAACTATAACTTAGAAAAGTGGTTGTACTGACATTACAAAATCAGTCTATAATGTTCTCACTGCTGGGACACAGGCCTCCACTCTGTGAGAGGGAGTGAGCCGTAATCCACCACGCGGGCCCAGTGCGGGCTGGTAGATGGCACAAGCCTTCGATTTTTTTTATATTAGGACTTAGGATATTAGGAATTAGGACATGCCGGTTTTCTCACGATGTTTTCCTTCACCGTTTTGAGAGTAGTACTGACATTGAACGTGGGCGAACTATAATATACACGTGTAGGATTCAGTTACTATTACTTTTCAAATCTTTTTGCTTTTCTTTTTGATTTGATTTGATTTGATTAGATTTTGATTTGATTTAAAATGTTTACTTTCTATATGAAGTACAAATGAGATGTTGTACCTGTGTTTTATAAACCTATGATTTTGATACCATTTAGTATATGTGTTCTTAACCACATTTAGAGCTCTAAATATGGTTAAGAACACATATACTGTAAATATACGCAATCACTGGATCTATTTTAACAACGACCGCATATAAGTTACCTGTTAAACTATATCCTTTATAGTTCCCATATATTTGTACCAATGCCAACTTGGCTTGCACTATTAGATGGTTGCTAGGATGCAACGTCTGGCTGTATTTCTCAATGAAATCTTCAAACTCATTTGGATTTGTCTTGTTTAGCTTCTGAAGATCTTGTTTCAACGCGTTGTTGCCCCACACCATCTGCTTGCTTAAAATACTATGTTCACATTTCTGACACTTCCATGGTGCATCTTCGTCTAATGGATTAGTCGAAACCAGCATTGATCCACGATTATCAGTTGTCTGACCAAAAGGATTGTTGCAAACAGAACAGTATATATTACCCAGGTAGGTCCCCAATTCTGTCGGGTCCTTACATCTATCACATTCACAATCGAAGAATTTATTCATCTGCAGATGCTTTCTCCTATCCAAAGTTCCCCACAAAGTTTGAGTATACGTGGCAGTAATCAAATCACCTTTGGATATTGGCACTGTTGCTATTATAGCCAAGTGGTACTCATCACCCAGAAATATATGTCTCGTATTTGCTTTACAGCTATGGTCCATCATTGAAGCTGTCAAATAAATAGCCCGTAACCGTGTACACCCATCTGGCGAGCGTACATCAAAGGAGTTTGTGTCAAATATAGACGCGACCTTCAATATTGTTTCTTCATCGAAAGGCAATCCAAGCACTTGAACTATGAACGTCACTAAATTAGCCCTTAAAACTGTATACAGAGGGGTGTTTATCCTATCTTCTAAATGAGACTCGAGGTTCATAATATTTTCGTATTGGAGTGGGTTGGAGTAAGTCATCAACAGCACTCTAAGTGGCGATATAACACAGTAGGCTGCTTGAATTTTATTAGGACCTTGGTATTTTATATCACATTTATATTTTCTATCTGCCATAGCTTTGCACTCCGGTTTATGAACATCAGCACTTTCGCACTCGGGGCCACACATTGGCCAGTTGCACTTTGAACATTTGTAATAATCCCCAAATTCTTGCGGGTCCAGGTTTTTCCCGCATGTCAAGCAGACCGTTGGGCAAGTAATCTTTGGCCCTATCACGGCAGGTTTCTCCTTTAGGATCATTTCACCTTGTTGAATGTCTCTTGTGGCGACCATATGTCGTCCTAGCGTGTCTGAGTATTCTATTTTGAAGGCACAGCATTTGAATTTGTGTCCTTCTCTCCATCCTAGTTTCTGATGGGGTCTGGAGCAGTAGTAGACGAGTTTGCAGCCTCCACAGATTTGGTTTGCGGGTTGTTGGCAAACCTCGCAGGTTGGCATTTCGCGAATTTTAAGGCACTGGTTATTAGGCCGCGATGCACGCCCGCTCCGCTTAGTATCAAACACAATACTCGTTCTAAATAGACATGCATAATTAACAAGATAGTAAAGATCTGGGAACAGTGCCAACATAATTGAGTATTAATGTTGTACCCTTTGTACAACATATGCTGCAACGTCTGACAGTAATTATAATTTTAATGAATTCACGTTTCACTTCAAAAACATTCAAGAACCGGTGGACGTTCGTGGAAACTTGGTTTTAAATCTTTTGATTAACTGTTTGTACAGACGCCAGCACGTCAAGCTACCCTAAGCTGTCAAATTTTCCCAACCAACTTTGAATCTTATGCTTTTTTGGTAAAGTTGAAAATCTACTAAACAAATTTGACAGATTGTAGTAGCTTGATGTGCTGGCGTCTGTACCTCCCACGTTTAATGCATGTTTCTGGTTAAATATTGTTTTACTTTTTTTGTTGACATGACCTAAACTTATACAACTCAATTTGCTTCTTTTAACTGCCCATGAATTAGCTTCATCTAAGTTTCCAAAATAGCTATTGTAGGTACTTATCTAAACTTCGGTCTTACACTTTGGGTAAACATATAACTCAGATGCTGGAATATTGAGCTTCTGACAGTACGTTGGACTAATGAAATTGACAGCTGCCGGTCGATTCTGTAAAAATCTCACCGTGAAATCATAAGTGAAGTGAGCACTTAATAGTGTTAATCCCTAGCGAATGACAGCTCACTCCACGCTCACTTCACCCAAACTTTCACGGTGAGATGGTTACAGAATCGCACGGTTGAAGGCATTTTTGAATAATGGAACCACTTCCTGTCTCTTACTTTACATGACGTTTTAGGGGCCCGTGGTCGCATAGGTCGAGTGATCAGGTTAAGCTACACTTACTGCGGGTTTTCTGTGGATGGGTGACCATCTTTACATACTTATCGAGATCCCTCCGTGTCTCGGAAAGCACGTCGAGCCGTTGCTCCCGGCTGTCATTCGTGGATGACAGTCGTTCGACGGGTAGTCAGAAGCCTAAAAGTCTGACAACCAGTCTTATTATATTTGGGAAAAGGCTCGACAGATGATGACTTTGTATACAGTATTGTATTACTAAGATAAAGATAAGTTGTCGTCAAAAGGGGGCACATTGTTCAGTTTAAGGAAAATACGCGGGGAGGGTTTTAATTTAAAAGGGCTTTCACAGTCTGAGAATTTATCCCCCCCTCCACCCCCTTCAAATGAAGACCTAGGTCTTCATTTGAAGGGGGTGGAGGGGGGGATAAATGAAGACCTAGATCCGCTTTTGTCATGAGTTAGAACAACCAGCCAGTAAGCTTTTTACTGGGTAGCATGTATGGGTAAACAAGTTTAAATCAGTAATCATTATTCTTATCATAAAATCACTTGACAAATCATTTTAATTTTCACATAAATAAAACAATATTTTAGTGGGAATTTCGATTTTCAATCCAAAACCACTTGGATTAAAAAAAAATATTACATATAAAAGTTAAGCTACCCTTATAATAAAACCATTTATCATAATCATCAGCCGAAAAACCATAATTCAAGCGAACGTGTGTAACAGGTCTTAAAGCAGTCTTGTATTATGAAGCAGCTGTCAACGCTGTTATGGAGTACTGTTATGCTACGGGCTCATTGCCACGATATCGCGAACTACACGTCGCGCGCTCTCTGTTGTACAGCAAGACGTCAAGCGGTGCGCGAGAGAGAAAGTGCGAAGTTTTAGTTCACGTTGACGCGACAATGTAGCCGTAACATAACAGAAAATTTGGCAATGCAGCTTTGGCTTCATAACATGCAGACTATTCAACGAGCACGGTACTGTAAGTAATATTTATAAAACTAGGTTAACATCAATATACAACATTATTTTTAGTATATAGAAAACCCGAAACACGTGTCTAGTATTTTTATGTAAATAATCTATGTGCAACATTTCAAAACTGTATCATGAAAAATCACGAAGTTATAAACTTGTTATGTTACCTGATTGTCCGTATAAAAAGTTGGTTACCAGTTAACACGCCCCGCCGGCCGACCGGCTGTGATTGTGCGCATATGATTGCGGAAATGTACTTAGTGTCGTTCGGTGTCCAACTTGTTAGCATTTTTAAATATTTTTGGGACAAAATATAACATGGTGTAAAAGTTATTGGAATCGAAACAGTTACTTATTCTGAACAAACTATATTCAGGTTTGCAATATACTAAAAATAATGTTGTATAAGGCAAGCTTTTAAACTATTACAAAATACCCCGATACTCCGATATCCCGGTACCTACTCAATTTACAGTGGAAACTATAATAGATTAGCTAGTTGGTGAGGTTCATAAAAGGCAAAAAAACTAAAATTCTAGGGGTTGAAATGAAACATAATAAAACAAACAAAAACTTTATTTCATTGAACAAAATGTGCTTTTAAAAACAGTTTTTCTTACTATGTAGGTTTGCTTGCTCATTCAGTAGCCACAATCTTTCAATGCAATATGTTCCAGAGAATGTTTTTTTCATATATCGTAGAATGTTTTTTTTAGTTCATTCACATATCCGAGAGTTACGCAATGGAAAGCTATACTCAGTCATACATAGAGCGAGCACCAGTTGCCCGTGCGCAGCTGCTTCGAATTTTCCAGTGTTTACGGATTTTTTTTTTTTTTCATTTGTTGTGAGGAATTTTTTGGTGATATTTTAGTGTATATATTAAAATTTTATTGGAGAAATTATGACCGAAAATATGTGAGTATTGTTTACATGTCATTCAAGATTTTTGGAGAAAAATCAGCTTATAATTCAAGTAGATTTAAAACACAAATGATTACTTTTAAAACTCAGATAAATAATGTGCCAGCATATAAAGACTACATGAATCGTTATGATTATAATTAAAGTGATTATAAAAAAAATTACTCAAGCCATGAAGCATTAAAAAGACTACAAATAAAATCCGGTCTTAACTATTAAACAAACTAGAATTGAAAAACATAATATTATTAAAACCAAAAAAAAAATTACTGTTGGTATCAGATTAGTCTCTAGGTCTTCTCGATTTACTGCCAATGTGACGTCATCATCATAATAGGGCTTGCACCGAAATAGAAACTATAAGCAATTGTGTTTCCACAGATTAAGAACAATGTTCGAGATTTAGGTAAAGCATTAAAAAAAAATTGGATCACTGGCTGAAGGTAAACTCCGGAAAAATTCAATTTCTTTAGATGTGGATCCAAAGCTCAGAGAAATAGAAAAGAAAATCCAGTAGGTATCAGTAAACTCATAATCGAACTCAGAAAAGTAAATTCAAAGAAAACCACACATCTTTGAATAAAAGCTCTCTTAAACATTACAAGTTTTTCTGTGGATCAAAAGATAAATTCAGTATTTATAAATAGTGAGGATCCTACCCTCAATTGGGTTGGAGATTTAGTGACAGATCGGAAAGTTTACAGAACATAAACGCTGATTATATTACCGAGTGCGTATCGAATATCGTATACGTCGAATGGAAAGATTTGAACGGCGTAGTGACCTAAATTTGCAAAATAGAATATCAAATTATAACAACTAATCATTCATAGAAAACACTTAACATCCCCAAAATTAATATCAATCTCTTCACAATAGACGACAAAGACGTGTATGAGGAAACCCAAAAGAATGCGAACGATGTTTTCTAAGAACCTACGTTTATCAGATACGTTCCAAAAATAGTCCAAAGTAACCCATTTCAACGTTTGCTCTACGGAAAAGTGCACCATTTGCCAAATATAATTTATGTTTGGACAGACTGAATGTTTGGGAGAATTTATAACGCCTATGTGAATGTCGTGTTTTACGATTAAACTTTGCTAGCTTTTCTGTGAAGCTCGTGTTTTTAGGTTTATTATAGACTAGTTTCTTCTCACGAATTCTCCCGCGTTGATGTAGAAATCAGTTCCGTGGTTTAGGCGTGATAAGGTAGCATACGGAGAGACAGAGTTACTTTCGAATTAAAATATTAGTATGGTTCAGATCGAGTATAGTCTATTGGTAGCAAGCGCTACTACTGAGCATGGTCCTGGGTTCGATTCCCGTGTCGGGCAAGGTGTTATTGGGTTTTCCCATCTGGTATTGCTCAGTGGCAGCCCGGAGTCTGGATTTATGCCCGGTTGATGGCAAATGGGTTCGCCCCCTATTACATTTGACTACAGATGAGTATTACAAAAATGCGCGTAGATGCATGATTTCTTCGCTGAAATTGAATACTGTTCGTTAGTTGGAATAAATAACAATTAATCGATAAAGATAAAATAATAATAAAGCGGTTTTTTATTATTAGTATATTTATTAAGCAATATTCGTTATTCCGATGCATGTTTAGGCAAAAAGTCATGGAGTGCTGGTTTGAGAGCTCTAATTTGCAGATTCTGTTGAATATAATCCACCAAAACATTTTTGCTCATATCACAAATATACTTTTATAATAATAGAATACACAAACGGACGAAACATTTTCTGTGACTTTTTGAAACTGGTGATTAGAATTCTCTTTTAAGATATTCTGTTAATAGATGTTGGACTGATCTGCCTAGCCTTTTTCCAACTATGTTGGGGTCGGCTTCCAGTCTAGCCAGATGCATCTAAATACCAGAGCACCTAAATACGTGGAGCGACTGCCTATCTGACTTCTACAACCCAGCTAATGGGTAATACGATACCCCTTGGTAAGACTGGTTGTCAGACTTTCGGGCTTCTGATGACCCATAACGACTGTCAAAGACGTAAGAATAACAGCCGGGACCAACGGCTTAACGTGTTTTCCGAGACACAGAGATGTTGGACTAGTCAGTATTGTATATCTCGGTTGAACCTTATAGAATAGGTACTGCTACCTATTTTTCCCAAGATTTGTTATTACTTTATGCACGGTTTTTTTGCCCATTTTTATACACAGAAAAATACATTTTGGAATGGATAGAAATCCGTCAAATATGAATTCTTTTAATGGATTATTTGTCATTTTTATAGTTCATAATAATTAAGATTTGCAATCGTATTGTTATTTGTTTTCTGTTGCATTATCGTTCTTCAAAAGTCTATTTATGTAAATATTAGGTTTGTTTTTATCAAAATAATACGGCTGGCAATGTACTAGATCCTTACTCTCATAATGTAAACCTTGACATCAATGTAATGAAACTGAGTGCACTCTGCCAACTTGTCTCCCCTGACGAATGTATCGATTACTGGTGATTTATTTCTTTTGCTAATTGAATGCAATATATCTTGTATTTTCAGATTTACATGCACAAATTGTCATGTTCATTGAGATTTGTGCTTGGTTTCCGATTGTTTTTCTTTTACTGCTTATTTCTTAAAAAAAAAAATCTACCAGACCTGCGAAAGGAGAAGTAAAAAAAAGTGTAAAACTGCAATGCTAAACCATAGTGCAAAAATTAACATAAGTATACTTAAATAAATACATAATGCTAAAATATTTACACATGTAAATCACTACATAGTATAAAACAAAGTCGCTTCCCTGTCTGTCTGTCCCTATGTAGGTATGCTTAGATCTTTAAAACTTCGCAACGGATTTTGATGCGGATAGAGTGATTCAAGAGGAAGGTTTATATGTATAATACATGCATAATATAGTAGAGAAACACTGACAATTTTAGAGGTTTCTAATGTAATGTCGTAAATAACGACATTTTTTTGCGCTTACATTGTCAACGCTAGCTGAACTCGTCGAGATAGATCAAAATAATGTACTACTACTACAGTATTGTACACCTTAAAAAGGTCTACAAAAAAGTCCCCGATGGTATATGTCTATCTCTTAGGGATAACCCACAATAACCATTTTTTATCCTATACTTTTTACGAGAAATAATGGCTCTAAAATTATCAGTGTTTCTCCATTGCACCCGTGCGAAGCCGGGGCGGGTCGCTAGTTACTAATAAATAAATAAAATAATAAATATTATCAATATTTACTCACAATATAGAGGAAAAGTAATGCTCTTTTAATCGACATTTAAATAGAGAAATAGTAAGGTAATAGTAAGGCTTAAGAAATAGTAAGGTAATAGTAAGGCTTAAGAAATAGTAAGGCTTTTATTTAACTTGCCTTGTTTTCAATTCAGTTTCTTTATAATCAACTCTTTTTTTGAGCCAGTAAAGTTATAAAAATGTTATCAAGGCGAACATACTGATTATGTTTACGACAACGAATGTTTCATCATCGTCATCTGCGTAGTTTTTCCACAACTATGTTGGGTCAACTTCCAGTCTAACCGAATGTGGTTGAGTAGCAGTATTTTACATGGATCGACTGCCTATCTGACCTCCTCTGTTTTCCGGATACTGCAAACAGGATGCCTGTGTGAATATGTGTATTTAAACACGTAATCTACTAAACGGGATCCTGCAAAAAACCGTACCTGCAAAAAACGGGATCTTGCCGTGGGAAAGGGCCCTTAACGTACTTTCTAAGGCACGGAGAGGTCTTGGTATGTAAAGATGGTCCTATTCGCGGACTACCTGCACCCTAATTGCGTAACACATTATTACTCTAAATTTGAATCGTTTTGAAGCATATTGCTAATCCATTGCTCCATATGTTCGAAAAATGTGTCTGCTCAACAACATAAATAACGCAATGAATGTTGTTGAACTGTCAAAATGAAACCCATTGCTACTGATAGTGACATACCCTGCTATGCGGCTGTTATTACTTAGCCAGAAGCCTCCCAATAATAATAACCAATAAATATGTATACGACAACGATTGTTTATTTCTTCAAATTAATAACACATTTTGAAAAAGACTAGATGAAAATGATCTAGGTAGAGTTTATTTTCGTAAAGCGCATGCGCTAATGTAACCCGTGAAATTCAAATGTTCTTATGTTTTTTTGTAATTTGTATGTCAGTGTCAGTTTGAATGTTTATTAAAATATGATTTGCGACCATAACGAATACCTATGACTTTACAGAATTAGAATCATTAGAATCAGCAATACAACTACTTGAGTTAGAATTGCGTCAAATATGATGTCTGACAAATATGAGATGATTTTTATGATTATAATTCTTTTAATAAATATTTGTTACAACCGCGAATCATAGTTAGATCAACATACAAACTGAAATCCGTAAGAAAATTTGAATTTTGTATTTAAAATTTACCTTAAAACTTTCGCTTTAATAATAAAAGCATTGTTTATTTTGCAGAAAAATGGGACAAGAGAATGGTGCCACCGATTTGGCGTACATTGTAAGTTATCCATACTATATTTAGTACGGTATTTTATAAGGACTTTATACGTTCTATCAGAAGGCCACTTCCCGTAATTATAAACGTTAAAAATCGAATAGCAAACTCATCTCAGCGGCAATCAATGTCAAAATCTAGGGAAATTAGAGGTATTTTTGACAGATTGAGGCAGAAGTCAGACTGTGAATGTCCGTAAAATTACGAGAAATGCCCCTCTAGTTAAAAAAATGAACTGAAATAAATTAAAAACAGATCATACCTACTATTCAGAAACGCGACATCTATCGGGTCATTTGTTAACTTCTTGCGATGCCCTTTAGTCTCAGGTTCTCAGCTGCAGTTGTTCGAATATTTTCTTCTACATAATAATGTCTTTCTGCTTTTACTAGATGGCGCTCTTCATCATTCATCACTTTCATCTCACTCCTGATTATGGGCCTTACAGATCTAAAATGGCCTAAAATATGTTTTGGCTTAGGACTCGATGGATATTGGTACGGATAACTGTATGTATGTAAATAATACATGACAGTTTGTGTCTCACTAGACTTGAGTTACCGATTCTGCCGCCGTAGGTAAAAGGGGCGCATCTGAGGAAAGAGAATGGAGAAAAATGAGCCTTAATGGATACGCCTTTTTTGTTTAGTAAGGTTTATTTTTCTTTACATTTTTGGCCAATGTTCGTCCTTTTCGCTTACTGCGGCAGTATTATATCCTCATTTTATTGAGTCAGTAAATGTGGATTATTGGTACTCTTGTGAAGTAGAATTATAAAAAAGTTAAGTTTATGTACTTACCTACCTCTTCTTTTCCGTGGGCCTCCTTCTAATCCTAATGAATTCCCTCCGTCTGGGAAGAACGGAGGGTTTCGGATTCCTACTAACTTAAACCTCACTGTTCCTTCTACTACCATGAGTCGGGCACCCGGGAGATACTTGTACATTCGCTGAATCCCCGACTGGTATCAGTCCGCCATGCCTAGCGGGCCCCATCACCAAGTGCGGCCACCCATACTGCGTGCCACCTCTTTAAGGGTGCGTTTCCACAGAAGCGGAGCTGGGCGAAGCGGAGCAGAGACTTGCAGGAATCGACTAATCACAATGGTTGAAATCCTCATCGCGTCACTCGTCTCGTCTGTGATTGGACGATTCCTACACGTCTCCGTTCCGCTCCGCGCAGCTCCGCTTCTGTGGAAACGCACCCGAAACCAGACGCTCGAGCAACGACACATTCGAGTTTATGTACCTATTAATTTTATATGAACTCTGCGGAAGAGAAGGAATATTAGAATAGAATAGAGTAGAATAGAATGGAATACTTACTCTTTATTCTCTAGAGACCTAAAAAATAAATTTGGTGCCTACCTATTGTGTATCCTGTGTATTTGTAACCATTTTTAAAAATTTAGCTGCTGTACTTATTATTTTTGGTAAACAATATTTACAAAGTACAAAGAGCAGCCGTGCGATTCTGTAACCATCGCACCGTGAAATCATAAGTGAGCACTTAATAGTGTTAATCCCTAGCGAATGACAGCTCACTCCACGCTCACTTCACCCAAGCTTTCACGGTGAGATGGTTACAGAATCGCACGGCAGTACGTTATTTTTTGGTACTTAACATAAAAGAGTTTGCTACACTTTAGGGCGGGCTGTTTCACATTCACTAGACGTACGCGTCTATGTCAAAAATTTCGCTTCCTATCGTTAATCCATAAAAAAGCGTTGTTTCACAAAATTATGGCCTTGAATTACGTCAAATAATAACGATTACGTAATCGTCATTATTTGACGTGCGTATGTTACGTTAATCAACCGTTTGAAACAACCGGCCCTTAAGTATTCAATACACAATCATTAAAAATAGTGATTGACACAACAAAAGTTTTGATAATAATTATTTCATATTATACCGAATATGCAAGTTGGAATCAAAATTAAATAATTTCTATAGGTAGTTTGGTACCTAACTCGGCAAATTATACGACCGATGTTCAATCCATTTAGTAGAAAAAAACGTCTAAAAGATGAATTGAGCTGCGATGAGAACACAGAAAAAAAAAATGGAGAAATCTCAACTGATTTCCCAAAAACCTTTTCCAGGCTCATACATCGGAAGACCTGGGCAGATACCTGGTGGCCTCCCGGGACCTGACTCCAGGTGATCTGGTCCTGACTGAAAGACCTCTACTCTTTGGACCCAAGGCTATGCTAGACCCTGAAGCGCTGATGCCCTGCGTTGGATGCTATAAACCAGTTTTGACTGAGGCTGGTGAAAGATGTGCTAAGTAAGTTTACTTGATTTTACTAGTCCTAGAAAAACTAGTTTTAAATCTACACATTAGTGAGCTTCTAAAAGTAGTAGCTAGAAGTTCTAGATAGTATCTTAATCGCTATAAATGTAATAATAGAAAATATTCAAACGCTCTAATACTCGTATATTATGTCCTCAGATGCGGCTGGCCGGTCTGTTCAGGCAACTGTCCAGGTCTAAAGGATCCGAGGCATCATGCTGCGGAGTGTGAGATCCTCAGCCTGAGACCAGAATGTGTCGTCAATGATATGGCTGATTACTACAGGTATTTATGAAAACACGCTGTGCTCCGGGGTTTCACCCGCATAAGTCTCGATCCCGTTAGAATATCGGGATAATAAGTATTCTATGTGTTAATCCTGGTTATAAACTATCTGTGTGCCAAATTTCATCAAAATTAGTCCAGCCGTTTCAGCGTGAAGAAGTAACAAACATACTAACACACACACACACACACACACGCTCATAAACTTTCGCCTCTTTATAATACTAGTGTGATTAAAACGATCTGATTTACCTACCAATACCATAACATTAATTACCTATAACCTATATCTTTGCTCTTCATTCGGCATCTTACACTCGAAGTAAAAGGTCTTAACACAAAATGAATCAAAAGTGAGAAATTAATTCATTAGTGAACCGCTACAACGATGTTTAATTTCGGCACTTGGCATACCGAATGATCGAAAAATGAAACAAAAGGACCAGATTAACGTTCATCTCAGACAAATCTCTTCTCTGCCATAAAATCGCCCTTCTCTACGCACGGAAATTATTAATGTATTCGATAGAAAAAAATAGATTTTTATTTTTTGTGAAAAAGGAAAAAAAATCTGTGCCATAGGCTTTTACTCAATTTACCTTTTATACCCTGTTTTTGTCCAGACTTTATAAAAAAGTCAGCCAGCCGGTCGATTCTGTTAGAATCTCACCGTGAGAAGTTAGGTGAAGTGAGCTGTCATTCCATCTGATGCTAGGGATTGACTCTAATGACATCACTTTTTTTTTCATCACTTTAATTTCACTTCACCTGAGTTATCACGGTGAGATTTTTACAGAATAGCACTACAGTATGTAAAAAAAAACCGTAACTTACTGACTGACTGATCTATCAACATTCCTGTACAACGTGTAACGTTAAATGCGCAAAACCTCAGACACCCCAACTGATTTTTAATTCAATTGACCTATTTCAGAGAGAAAATAAGTCATTAAAAAAATTGTAAAGGTATTATGTGCTGTTTTAGTTTTACTGGCCATTCTGATCGTTTCT
Source organism: Eremobia ochroleuca (assembly GCA_949629135.1). NCBI lineage: Eukaryota > Metazoa > Arthropoda > Insecta > Lepidoptera > Noctuidae > Eremobia > Eremobia ochroleuca. Next base: position 5,021,265 of record OX451402.1, on the reverse strand, counting down.
TGCGTCTGCGACGACGCTTTATCGAGGGAGGAGTTGTCACCGGGCCGCTGTGCCGCGCCGAAATTGGTTTGTTTGACCTATTAGATTTTTTGAAAATGTGACCTATATTAAAAAGTACTTCAATTCATTCTGCTCGTTATTCTGATCAAACTATTTTCAGGTTTTGCGCATTTAACGTTATACGTTGTATATTTTTGTCGGTGTCGTGTGAACGCGGAAAAGAACAAAATGAACCTTCACTTAAGTGGACAGTTCCTCGAGTGAAGCGGCTGATATCGGTTTAACGCTGGAATGAATGGCCCAAGATCAAACATTTCATCACAGTCACAATTGACAGTAATTGCCATCAAGTTAATGGCTGCAACTCATTTTGCTTTTGTCATTTTCAGGCACGACGCTCTGCTTCCATTGAGGTGCGTTTTACTGCAGAAAACAGAACCTGAAGATTGGAAGAAGTTGCTGGACATGCAGTCACATATGGAATGTCGTACTCCTGGCACCGAAGCTTATGAGTAAGTAAATAACAGTTAATAAATAATTTTACAATGAAAATCAATCACTAAATACTTTAATTGAAACTTGGGCTGAAACTCTATGTCACATAAGTAAACTTAAAATAAAATCAATATAAAAAAATCGAAGGACAGAAAGTTAAATTGATTCTACCAAAATCTTCTATCATAAATATTCTCAATTGCCCGAGCAGAAAATGTACAATTTAATACAAATAGTCGAAGCTTAAAATTTAATATTAAAATTAATCATATTTTCTCTATACAGTGAGGCGAATGAATTTATCGTCCAATACCTCATGAACAACTTCATCAGCAAACTAGAAGAAAAACAAAAGAAAGCACATGAAGTCACTACTGAATTACTTCATAGAATTTGTGGGATTATTGACACCAACGCTTTAGAGATTCGCCTTCCTCAAGGATCTGAACTCAACGCTTTGTATGCTGATACCTGCAAAATGGAGCATAGCTGTATTCCAAACACAAAGCATACTTTCGCTCTTACTCCAAAAGATAGAAAAGATTTTTGTAAAATAACAATAAAGGCCGTGGTTCCAATAGTAAAGGACTATCATATATCCACAATGTATAGCCACGCTTTATGGGGTACTCAAGCGAGAAGACAACACTTAAAAGACACAAAGTTCTTTGCATGTAAATGCCCAAGATGTAGTGACCCTTCTGAACTTGGAACTTTACTAAGTGCAATGAAATGCTTAGGTGATGGAAACAATCCTTGTGATGGCATTCATCTGCCAGAGGATCCTCTAGACGAAGAAACAGATTGGTCCTGTAGCAAATGTCCAGCCAAAGTGAGCAATTCACAAGTGAATATGGTTATAACTCAAATGGGAGAAGATGTGGAGAACGTACTTATGATGGGAGGCTCTGTGACGGTACTGGAGAATCTTCTCAGCAGATTATCAATCTTTCTTCATCCAAATCATTACCACATGTATACAATAAAGCATTCTCTAGTACAATTGTATGGAAGACAGCAAGGTTATACGTCGCGAGAAATTTTAGATAAGAAAATTAAAATGTGCAGAGAACTCATAGCAATAACGAAGATTCTAGATCCAGGAAATGCTAGACTTAGCTTGTATAATAGTGTCTTACAGCATGAGTTACATTCTGCATTGGTCATGAAGTTCAGAAATGCCAAAAAAGGGGAAGACTTTAAACCATTGCTCACTGAAGCAAAACTGGCAATAGAAGATGCATTAAATTCTCTAAAAGATGATACGGAAGAAATATCTGGAAAGAAGCTAGAATCTGTCATTGAAGTCAGTAAAAGAGAGTTCGAGAGGTTTTGCAAACAGAAGAAGTTGGATGTTTAATTGTTTTTATTAAATTATTTATTTATTTTGGTTATGTCTTTTATTTCAAAGGTATCTAGAAAGCAAATGAGTAGACAAAATGATATATAAAATATATGGGATGATACAAAAAAAATAATCGCAAAATACGCATCTACACTGCAAGCTCACAGCCAATTTCAATGTGTGTTACACAATGAAAAGCTATACTCAGTCCTGCAAAGACCGAGCGACAGTTGCCCGTGCGCATTAGCTTTGAATTTCAGCCGATAAAAATAAATAAACTTTTGCATGGAGAACGATTATTAGAATTCCTTATAGAATTTTTAGATGTAGATTTTAAACTTATAAATTTGAGTGCTATATATAGTTTAAAGTGATAACATAAGCTTATAAAATATTTCTGAATCACATGTAAGTACACAAGTTTTTTTTTATTACGGCCTACTCTTAACGATCTCGCCTGATGGAAAGTTTTTAATGATTCTTAATATATACTACCAAAGCTAGGTTAGCTAGGAAGTCTAGAAATACTTTATGTACAGACGCCAGCACATCAAGCTACACGAAACTGTCAGATTTTCCCAATCATCTTTGAACCTTATGCTATAGCAATAAAGTTGAAAATTGATTAAAGAAATCTGACAGAGTGTAGTAGCTTGATGTGCTGGCGTCTGTACTTCCAATCAGTCGTCTCCCGATGATTAGGGCTAATTAGATACAAGAATAGTTTGAACTTTTTGTGTAGTTAATTCTTGTTACAAACATAATTGTTTTTCTTGATTGTGGTTTTCTCCAGTTGCTTCAGCAAAATCAGTCTATAATGTTCACACTGCTGTGACACAAGCCTCCTCTCTGTGAGAGGGAATGGGCCGTAATCCACCACGCGGGCCCATTGCGGGTTGGCGGATTATTGCTTCCAGGACATGCCGGTGGCCCGCGTCTTAGATTGCGGCCCACTTCCTCTCACAGAGAGGTCCGAACAATGGAAACATTAGAAGCTATTAACAGGACATGACTGGTTATATTGACAGGCCTGTTGGTCTAGTGGTCAGGTGCCCTGACTGCTATGCGCAAGGTCGTGGGTTCGATTCCCACCTAGAACAAATGTTTGTGTGATGAGCACGATCATTTGTTCTTTGTCTGGGTGTAATTTATCTACAATTTGTATGTATTTAGAAATATATATGTATGTTTATCAGTTGTCTAGTACTCATAGCACAAGCTCTGCTTAGTTTGGGACTAGATGGCGTTGTGTGAAAGTTGTGGAATATTATTATTATTACATTAAACCCTACTCTGCTAAATAATATAATTACTGAGCTAGTTAATATTTTGGTCACCACAATAGTGCAACGAGTGGAGAATCGGTGATGAAACCGACGACCTCTGCCTCCCCAGTCCGCTACCTCCAATTGAGTTAGTGTCACTCAAGTTATGAATCAAAAAGTTTGTTACTCAATCACTCAAACACTACAGTAGAGATTTAGATCAAAGACACACCTGATAAGTAGACAGATACTTTTTAAGCGGCAATATGACGTAGTTGATTTAGGTTACGAGTGACCCCAGGCAACAGCTACTCTAGTTCTGGGAAGCTTTTTCAAGGAAGTGGGTTATTTGAGTCTTGCCTAGCCTTGTGCTAAAAGTTTTGGTTGTAGTGCTTTCCTGCATTCTTTCCATTGTAACGTTTTCGCATCCGATCGGGATCAGCTGGTAAAAAAAGTTGACGTGATGTATATACGGTGTAATACATACTTATACCTGCGCGTGCGTGAAATTTGAACCCGTATCGAAGATAAACTGACACAAAATGCATTCTGGAGATTTAACACCTCGCTCCAACGCCTTGTTGATTTCGTTTTCACTATCAAAATAGATTTACGTGACAGTCATTGCACCAACTGAATTACTGATGCGTTAGAATCAACTGAACGAGCACAATGGAACATTATTTAGATTGTTAAGAAGACATGTTGACTGACGTTGTTCAGTCTGGCCGAATGCCAAGAGCAACGGTTTATATGAAGTTGGATCGTATTGTGATTACGCAATTTGATTGGTTTAGAATTATGTCAAGTGATCTCATAGTGTAAGTAGTTAAAAAACAGACTGCCCAAATGGTGATGCTCCTTTTGACTCCATGATGAGTTTCTTTAAATAAAGTACTTCACCAAACTGTCAAGTTTGTGGGGTGATTGAGGATATTTATCACGGTCGGTTGGAATGTGAAGCGGTTGCATGTCTGTCGAAGGGCCGATGGCCGGTGGAGCAGACGAGTCCTGGAATGGAGACCGCGTATCGGCAAGCGTACTGTGGGACGCACCCCAGGTAGATGGACGGACGACCTAAAGAAGGTGGCTGGGGTAGACTGGATGCGGAAGGCGGAGGACAGGGTGTTATGGCGCAGTCTGGGAGAGGCCTATGTCCAGCAGTGGATTGCGATAGGCTGAGTTGATTGGTTGGAATGTGACTGGAACACACATAAAATACAATGTTTGGTGTGGAGTCCTTGACCGACGGGGACGCTAAGATACTGTTACATGCCCCAAACGTGAGGTAGGGCCATGCAACGGCATCACGTTGTCAAAGGAGGCTAGAATATTGACTATCTATCAGAATGAATAGGAGGCTGTTGATTTATCTATCAGAATGAATAGGAGGCTGTTGATTTATCTATCAGAATGAATAGGAACAAACCACAAACCACACTGTCATGAGATTGTGGAATATCTTAGAATAATATCAGTTTACTACCCATTGTTTAGTTTTATGTTGATGAATGTTTTTGCCATGGGGTGACATTAACATTAAGTGATAAAACCTCTTGTAAATAAATAAAGATAAAAAATGATATACGAGTATTATATAGACAGAATGATGCATGCATTGACATTTTAAATATCTGTACTAGATCTATTATATAACTGGGGCACCTAGATATCTTTCGAAGAACGTAAAAATATGTATATTTTATAAATATGTTTTTTACGTTTTTCGTTAGTAAGAGACGATCTACACTAACCAACGACCAACTATCAAACCAACCCAATTTATCAACCAATCAACCAACTTGCCAACTTATCTCTAACACCAATAGTTTCATAGCTGTAACAGTCCTTACCCCGAGATAGGACTACTTACGGAATAACCAACACAACCACTTGTAAATGAGAGCTGGTTAGGGCAATATCTTTGTTGCAACCAGTGCAATCTATCGATAGACTCATAGGGTGCGTTTCCACTGAAGCGGAGCTGGGCGGAGCGGAGCGGAGACATGTAGGAATCGTCCAATCACAGATCAGAAGAGTGACGCGATGAGGATTTCAACCATTGCGATTAGTCGATTCCTGCACGTCTCTGCTCCGCTTCGCACAGCTCCGATTCAGTGGAAACGCACCCAAATGGACGAAGAACATCATATTATTACGAGCTCTAGTATGCCAGTATGTTACCTACTTCTGATAAACTAACGGATTGATAATCTGTCAGGTGTGACACACATTTTCGGGTGGACTTGGTTCGGTAATAGCTCCCGCGGCAAATTCGAATGTATATTCTGCCGCCCGGCTGGGCCAAATCGTGCCGAATCATGCCGCCCCGAAAAAAGTGTGTAGCAGCCTTTACTATCCTAGTTCACTTTTGCTTACTCGGTGTTAGTGTTTTACAGAATATTTTCTATTTTTCAGAAATATGGATCAAGAAAATGGCAACAGTGAACTGGCATATCATTTAGTAAGTAGTATAGTACTTATCTGGTATAAATTATTACTTACTTATTTAAAAACCTTCAAAAAGAAGAAACTATCAGGTCTAAGGGCGCTTTCAATTTAGACGGTCGGTGCCGGACTGCAGCAGTCCGGCACCAACTGTCTAAATTGAAAGCGCCCTAATACCATTAAATGTAGCTATCCCACATCAAAAAGTACAGAAAGGACATCATTTGGTTTGTGTATAAACTTTCAGCAATACGATGCATCGCGTGTTCCTTTGGTTTACTTTTAGTTACATATATCGCTCACAGATGGCTTTAAACAATGTGTTATTTAGATTTATACTAGATGGCGCTACTGGTTTAAAAATCTTGAATACCGGTGCGATATCGGTGTCGGTTAATGCAATGAGAAATCACAAAGATTTTCAGTACTTAGATACTCAAGTTTTATTTTATAGATATGGCTATTTGGAGAGAGGTACCAGGGGGTACCAATTGTCAAATGGAAGAAAAAACCGTATCACCACTCTATTCCTCGCCAAATATCTATCAGGCATGGTAATAAATATAGCAATATTTTTAGTGAAAAATGCTCATCAGTAATGTTCTAAAGCAGCAACAATTGAGAGACTTTCTCACTGACCGTCGGTACCGGGTAGTACACGATTAATCTTCATATTTCTTTGTGCTTTATTTTAAAATCTTTCCATCTGATTTTCAATTCCAGGCTCAAACATCGGATGACCTAGGCAGACACCTCGTCGCCTCTCGAGACTTAAATCCAGGGGATATAGTCCTGACTGAAAGGCCTCTAGTATTCGGACCAAAGGCTATGCTGGACCCTGAAGCGGTTATGCCTTGCGTTGGCTGCTACAAACCAGTTTTCACTGAAACTGGTGAAAGATGTGCTAAGTAAGTTTACAATAATTTCATCAAAATTATTTTCGTCTACTCTTCTAAGGGCGCGTTCCCACTATGACGTAACGATTAATTTATCGTTGGACGACTGTCGTCTCTAGCTGTTCCCATTAATACGATTGTTTGTCGTCAATTTTTTTTATCGTTTAGCGACTATAGTATTTAGCTGTTCCCATTGGATCGCGACGACATTTTATCGTTGATTTTCCGTCACGATTTAGTCGTAATGATTTTTTATCGTTTTACGATTGTCGTGCTAGCCGTTCCCACTGTCATGACAATCTGTTGTCACTGCAAAAAATGTTGTAGACGACAATAAATCGTGTCGTTCTATATGTGAACACCTCCATTTAAACATATAAACCCATTTTTTCCTTTGAAGATGACGTGTACATAATGAACTTGCTTACTCAAATATCTTAAACAATCACAAATTGTGTATCAGTAACCATTTTCTAAAGAAATCCAGCATCTCAATTGCGTAGGTAATACACTTTCTATCCCAATCTGATGGATTTTGAAAGAAATTCCTAATCCACTGCTTCATATGTTTTAAAAATTCTCGCTCGACAACATAAATAATGCAATGAATATTGTTAAATTGTCAAAATTAATATGGTAGTGGGATTGTGAGTGTGTTACTCAAATGACCACCAGTCAAATGTTACTCACGGTCTTCATACGTGAGTTAAACTAATTCCTAGCAAAGTACCAAGCAACAAGATCCCTCTAGCTATGACATCATCATCTGCCTAGCCTTTTCCCAACCATGTTGGGGTCGGCTTCCAGTCTAACCGGATGCAGCTGAATACCAGTATTTTACATGGAGCGACTGCCTATCTGACCTCCACAACCCAGTTACTGGGTAATACGATACCCCTAGGTAAGACTGGTTGTCAGACTTTCGGGCTTCTGACTACCCGTAACGACTGTCAAAGATCTACGAATGACAGCCGAGACCAACGGCTTAACGTGCTTTCCACGGCACGTTACTTGGCACGGAGGGGTCTCGGTATGTCTTTACATACCGAGACCCCTCCGACCCCTCCCGTGGATGGGTGACCATCAAAGATGGTCACAGGCCAACGGCAAGCGTAGCTTAACCTGATCGATCGACCTGTGCGGCTGTTATTATTTAGCCACGGGCCCCTCTACCTATGACATCACTAAATTAAATTATATTCTGAGTAACATAGATTTTTGAACTCAAATCAACCCGCACTGGGCCCACACATCTACCAAACTGCATTAAGCCCGCGTGGTAGATTATGACCCACTCCTTCTCACCGAGGGGAGGCCTGTGTCCCACCAGTGGGAACATTGTAGACTGATTATAGGTGCTTTTGAAGCCATTGGATGTCATCCAGGATAACTAATATGTCTTTAATTATGTCGACAGATGCGGCTGGCCGGTCTGTTCAGGCAACTGTCCAGGTCTAAAGGATCCGAGGCATCATGCTGCGGAGTGTGAGATCCTCAACCTGAGACCAGAATGTGTTTTGAAAGATATGGCTGATTACTACAGGTTATATTACTTTATTTTATCTGTGCAAAATAGGTACAGACGCCAGCACATCAAGCTACCCGAAACTGTCAAATTTTCCCAATCAACTTTGAACCTTATACTTTGTCGATAAAGTTAAAAATCTATTAAAGAAATCTGACAGATTGTAGTAGCTTGATGTGCTGGCGTCTGTACAATCAAGGCAGACTGGTAGAGAATACATGTGACATCTACTAACCAGGACCCCAATTGCGTAATACAATATTACTCTTCATTTGAATCATTTTGAAGCATATTGCTAATCCATTGCTCCATATTTTCGAAAAATGTCTCTGCTCATCAACGTCAATAACGCAATGAATGTTGTTGAATTGTCAAAATGAAGCCCATTGCTACTGATAGTGTGTTACGCAATTACCCCGCTGCACTAAGCCCGCATGGTGGATTATAGCCCACTCGCTCTCACAGCCTGTGTCATTCGGGTTAGAAAGAGCCCAATATTGAAGTCGTAATGTAAAAATCGGCCATTACCATCTTTCGAGTACCTACCTAATTTACTAAATGTTGGTTGACTCTTCACGTGACCAGAGGGCTGGCCTATTTTTAGCCCAAAAAATCAGCATTGCCATCCAGCGTGGTAATGCTGCCAGCCTTTTGGGCACTTATCCCATTGACAGCGATGCGGACGAATTTATTTAATGCCCAATGAGCTCCTGCCTTTTTTCTTTATTTTTTTTGTTATTTAGGTACTTCCATAGAATGTATATACAAGTATATTTGTATATTTTTAGTGTTAGCTTGTATATTGTAATTGTTGTGTCTTTGTGAATAAATGTTATTATTTACAAAATTAGTCTAATTATCATCGTTGTCAATTTTCAGACACGATGCTCTTATGCCATTGAGGTGTGCGCTACTCCAGAAGACAGACCCTGCAGGTTGGAAGCAGTTGCTGGACTTGCAGTCACACATGGAATGTCGGACACCAGGCACCGAGGCTTATGAGTACGTAAATAACGAACTGGTAATGTTATTCAGAAAAAAAAACAAACTTGAAATTGAATTGGGGAAATAGTCTGCATTTACTTAAATAGGGAAAGCTTCATACACCTGCACCCTAATTGCGTAATACACTATAAAATCTCAATGTGAATCATGTTGAAGGATATTATTGCTAATCCATTGCTTCATATGTTCGAAAAATCTGTCTTAAGTGCGATTCTGTAACCATCTCACCGTGAAAACTTAGGTGAAGTGAGCGTGGAGTGAGCTGTCAGTGTCATCTGACCTGATACTAGGGATTGACCAAGCATACATTTACAATCATAATCGAGATTTTAATAATAACAAACAATGTCGATGCGTATTTTCATCAGTCTAGTAGCTGTGAGAATTTTATTTTAATTATTGTTCACGTGTGACTCACTCGCACCTCAGGCTGTATGTAAGGACTAGTCTAGAAAAAAAAAAGAAAAAAAAAACCACATTGAGATTCTGCCTGAGTTTCTGTTTATTTATTTATTTAATACTTCAAGCACATAAACGTACAGAGCCGGGCTTAAACCCCACAAAATACAAATGTTTTGACAACTAGGATTAGCATAAAAAATAGTATTCAAATCTCGATTATGATTGTAAATGTTTGCTTGGTCAATCCCTAGCATCAGTGGGATGACACTGACAGCTCACTCCACGCAAGTTTTCACGGTGAGATTTTGACAGAATCGACCGCCTGCTCAACAACGTAAATAGCGCAATGAATGTTGTTTGACTGTCAAAATGAAACCCATTGCTACTGATAGTGTGTTACGCAACTACCCCGCCGTATCAGCAACGTTCTATTTATTGCCTTTACATTAATTTTTAGGGTCGTCGCAGCTCTTCTTTTCCTTCCATACTTAAATCTTTAAAGTTATGTATGAGAAAGAAAAATCTAGAAACACTTTTACGCCACAACATCTAAAATATAGTGTTGAGTTGAAACCTAAACTCAGTGGGTTTAGTTTCCTCAACACAAGCTAAGTATTTCAATAAGAAAACAGTGTAGAAATTTACCTATTTCGTTACAATTTAAGCTCAAACATTTTTGCTTATTTAGCAGGAAGTTTAATCTTAACCTTTTCTAAAAAAACATTTTATTTAAATCTACTTCAAACGGATACTATTCAATCAGGGCGTAGGACGTGCTTTTTAAAAAGAGTTGTTTGAGGAAGAAATTGATAAAGTGAGGCTCGGCCGATATTAAAACAATTTTTTTTTTTTTGGCATTCGTTAAAAGTTTATTTAAAATGGTCTGGATTTCTTACCGTAGTCATTGTTCCATACGCGGTTGGTCCATGGATGGGTGACCATCTTTACATACCAAGACCCTTCCGTGCTTCGGAAAGGACGTTACGCCGGTGATCAGCCGTAGGTACGTGTCATACGTGGATCTTTGACAGTTATAAGGGATCGTCAGAACCCCGAAAGTGACAACCAGTCTTACTAAGGGGTATCGTATTATCCAGTAACTGAGTTGTGGAGGCATGATAGGCAGTCGTTCCATGTAAAGTACTGAACCTGCTTACTTCGTGTATTTTGCAGCTGCATCAGGTTAGACTGAAAGCCGACCCCAACTTACTTGGGAAAAGGCTAGGCGGATGAGTCATTGTTCCATACACTGTCAACTATTAAGATATCATCATTCGCAAGAGAATCTAATTTACAGTGAGGCACTGACATCAACGCGCAAACTGTACCTAGACCCACTAGCGTAGAATTTTGTTGGTTATTTAAAAAAAAAAATGCTGTTAAAAAAATAAATGGATAAATATTGCACTTTTAAGGAAACAGTTGATTTCTTTTTTAATAACTCTCGAAAATTATCAATGCATGGGGGTCCAGAATTATGTACTGGATCCATCGTAACGTGTTGGGCTGTGACGTCCCTCGCATCCCCGTATAGTTGTAACTCAAACACATTACCGTAGCTGTTTTTTTTTTTTTGTAGTAGAATAACGAGCTGCGGTGTCCGAGTGGTTAAGGAGATGGACTTGAAATCCATTGGGTTCTACCCGCACAGGTTCGAATCCTGTCCGCAGCGTTCTCTTTTGAAGGGCCCGTGGCTAAATAATAACAGCCGCACAGGTCGATTGATCAGGTTAAGCTACGCTTGCCGCGGTTGGTCTGTGGATGGGTGACCATCTTTACATACCGAGACCCCTCCGTGCCTCGGAAAGCACGTTAAGCCGTTGGTCCCGGTTGTCATTCGTAGATCTTTGATAGTCGCTACGGGTGTCAGAAGCCCGAAAATCTGACAACCAGTCTTACCTAGGGGTATCGTATTACCCAGTAACTGGGTTGTGAAGGTCAGATAGGCAGTCGCTCCATGTAAAAATACTGGTATTCAGCTGCATCCGGTTAGACTGGAAGCCGACCCCAACATAGTTGGGAAAAGGCTAGGCAGATGATGAATAGAATAAGTAAAATAAAAGCACTAGTATATAGTTTGAGATCCAACCTGTAACAATATACTATGTTGTAAATTAGTGTAAGTAAGACATTGTTATTTAGGAGGAATCAACAGACCCCCAAAATACAGCCGGTCGATTCTGTTAGAATCTCACTATGAGCAGTTAGGTGAAGTGAGCTGTCATTCCATCTGATGTTAGAGATTGACTGCTCAGTTTAAGCTCACCTCACCCGAGCTATCACGATGAATTTTTTACAGAATAGCACTACTGGTATTCCTTACCTAGTTTGTAATTTGATATTTTTGGATCAATAAACATTAAAATAAAAAAAATAAAAAATGAAATGTCTACTACTATTTATTCAGAATATATAACAAACAACGCCTATCTAAAGAACTTAGGTAAACAAAACATAAATTCTGAAACTTAATACAGAACGCCAAGAACTTTGTGAGTAATTAAGACTCGATAGAATATTTCAATTTGAAATTAAGCCTGTACCTATATACACGCTACATCGCCCGCGTGGATTTCGGAATGTATCTCACGGAAACATATTGTTTTTTAAATAATATGATTTGCATGTAAAAGTAATCATTAAAAGTAATTTACTACCGGGATTAAAAGTAAAAATCCAGGCTATCTGTGTGCCAAATGTCATCCAAATACGTTCAGACGTTTTTGGGCCAATCTAGAGCATACATCCAGACAAACGGTCCAAAATTCTAAGAACTATAATATTTTCGGCATCAGACTCATTCTCACATCTCGTAGCAATTACTTTTTTTTTATATTCAGTGTACAGTTTTGACTTCGTTACTATTTTACTATAATATATATACTAATTCCCTGTTTGTAATTTCAGTGAGGCCAACGAATTCATCGTCGAATATCTAACCAACAACTTTATAAACAGGATGGATGAAACGCTGAAAAAATCGTACGAAATAACTTCGGAGTTACTTCATAGAATTTGTGGAATTATCGACACGAACGCCTTAGAAATTCGTCTGCCACAGGGAACGGAGCTTAGTGCACTGTACGCTGTCACTTGCAAAATGGAGCACAGCTGCATACCAAACACAAAGCACACATCTTTTGCTTTCTCGCCAAAAGACAGGAACGACTTGTATGCAATAACCATCAAAGCTGTAGTTCCTATACTGAAAAACCACCACATAGCAACAATGTACAGCCATGCATTGTGGGGAACTCAAGCTAGAAGACAACATTTGAAAGATTCGAAGTACTTCGCATGTAAATGTCCAAGATGTAGTGACCCTACTGAACTTGGAACTTATCTAAGTGCAATGAAATGTTTGGGGGATGAGAACAACCCTTGCGATGGAATTCACCTACCAGATGATCCATTGGATGACGAAACGGAATGGACTTGCAGTAAATGTTCAGTTAAAGCACACAATGCTCAGGTGAACATGGTTATGTCTCAAATGGGGGAAGACGTGGAAAATGTTCTTATGATGGACGGTTCTATAATAGTATTAGAGAATCTCCTTTGTAGATTATCAACTTTTTTACATCCGAATCATTATTATATGTACTCGTTGAAGCACTCTTTAGTTCAGTTGTATGGGAGAGAGCAAGGGTACATAAATATAGATATTCTTGATAAGAAAATTAAAATGTGCAAAGAACTCATAGCTATTACCAAGGCTTTAGATCCAGGGAATGCTAGACTTAGTTTATATAACACTGTTTTGCAGAACGAATTACATTCAGCTTTGGTGATGAAGTGTAAGCATAAGGATATAAAAAATATTGAAAATATTAAATCGTTGCTTACTGAAGCCAAACTTGCTATAGAAGATGCCTTAAAATCGCTGAAAGATGATATGGAAGAAATGTCTGGAAAGAAACTTATGTCTGTTTTAGAAGACAGTAAGAGGGAATTCGATAGGTTTTGCAAACAAAAGAAATTGGTTATTTAAGTAATATTTATTTGAATCAGTTACTTTCTTAATCATCTTAAATATTAGTATCACAGTGCTTTCTTTGACGTTAGTATATTACAGTTTTCTATTTTAAATACATATTTTTTTTTAATAAACACAAGATATTTTAACTATTCGCTATTGCGCTACTTTACAACGACTTAATTCCCTTACCCCAACCCAACACAGCCAAAAATAGTAAGTGTTATTTTAACTAAAGATTATTATTAGTATAGCATCTAATATAAAAAAAAACTAGAAATAATACCCAAATCTAAACAATTTCATCCCTACCTGTAAAACGGGTACTGACTGGTCAGAAAATTGCCAGCATTATCCATCAATGTGCCGTAATACTAATTTGTCTAAATACATTGCACACAAATGAGTACCATCAATCGCGTCACCATTCAAAGCTCTGCTGATTCTTTGTACCGGATTGACATCCACAAATCACTCATCAGCACAGCTGTTTCCTTTACATTACCAATATCATTTATTTCATTATCATCACCCAAAAAAACTACTAAAACTTGGATACCAGCTCAGACCACCTCTTGCATTATCGCCATTGATACTTTGGACAATCCAGTCAGTATATCTGGATATTCTGGTATATACTCCTGGCATCTTGGGTCTTGCACAGCCGCTGCCAGTTGAAACTACTCCAACAACCATGACGTGACGTCTGTCATCTCTGATCATGAGAGGACCACCGCTGTCAGCCTGTGGACAAATCCTTTAGTAAGCTTGGCAGTGCGATTTTTGGATACTGAAGTAACTGTTGAAATTAGGTTCGATTCCTCGATTTTAGTATCCCGTTCCCAGTTTGATGGCTAACTACCATCATGAGTGTGTGAAGTAGAGGATTATTCCAAGCTCCCGTAAGGTGTGTACTAAGTAATAATGAGAAGTAATTTATATCGAAATGAAAAATGCAGACAACGAAAACACGCAATGAAGAGGGCACTTTTAGATAGAATTTCACATAGTGCTGAAAATTCCGAAACGAATCAACAATTTGTGTCAGGAAACCCAACAGCCAACAGAAAGACTATTATTTACTGTGTGTGTGTGTGTATGTTTTCGGTTGTCAGTTACTTTAGCGTTAGACCAAAACAGTAGGTTTTTTGTTAAACTTTGCTCCAGTGACCGCACACACTAAGAAAGCGAAGTTACGAAGTGATGTTTACGAAAAAAACACTAGATCTTCAAGATTAGCGAAGGCACAGTAAAGTATATTAACCTCAACTTCGAGGGAGTACGTACCATAGAGTGGATAATACCTCCTCTAAAATCCCGGAATGATGATAATAACGTTTTAAACCCGGAATTTAAAAATCACGAACTATTTAGATATGTATTGGTTTGAATAATCATATTATTTAGGAATTTTGGGTTTTGGTTTTACAATTTTGGTACTGAATCTTTTATAAGTAGGTTAAATAAAATTCAGTCGACTGGCTTATGTGCTTATTTGTTTGAGTTGATATTAGGTTAATCAAAACTTCTGCTTCTAATACATACCTACATACATTTTATTGTTCAGAGGTTTGTCTATTGTTTCAAAATATCTTTTGTTACACAACAAAATGTGATATCATTTACTATTTATTTCACTCAATGCAAAAACTGCGTGAACGAAATAGCAACTATCGTTTAAACAAAGCACTTTAATTTAACAGCTGTAGTACAGAACCCTAAAAGCGTATTAAGATTCATCGAAATAATAATTTGTTACGTATGTATTGAATGTGCTTTGTGATTTCTTAAATCCCAGGACTTAATTGTCATGTTTATGACTCCAGGATTTTAGGGGAGGCTTTATCCACTCTATCTTACTTACTTTCTCGAAGTTTAGCTAAATATACTCTATCTATTCCTATCTCTGGTGTTAGTGTTACGTGATAGTGAGCTACTCACCCAGCAGGAATCACGACCTCCAACTTCATGGCCTGCACACATTTGAGTAGATATGACCTTGACCTTACTGCCTTGGGACTTGTACCATCTGTTGCACTCATCATTGGTTACTACTATCACTTCTGTCTTCTGTAAGATGTTGGGTCTTTCACCTAGGAGAAAATGGAGTTATTAATATCGTCCTTGGTCATCTGAGTAGTGTTATTGTTTGATTATTTATTTTAATTTGATTTGTTTTGATTTCATTTAATTTGATTTATTCTGTTTCTATCACATCTGATTTGTATTGATTTTATTTCATTTTAATTTTATCTGATTTTATTTGATTTTATACATGTGCTATTTATGGGTGTAATTTACCTGAAATAAATGAATTTATTATTATTTATTATTATTATAGTGCAATTCATGTTTAAGCAATTAAATATCTTCTGCTAAAATTATTAGATTAATTTACGCGACATCGCGGTAGGCCAAGGTGAAGATGGCGGGACGAGCTTGACTCATACCGGTTGGCACTAGAAAGGGAAGGTATTGAGTGGATAAGAGAGAGGGGAGGTCTTTGTCCTGCAGTGGGACAGTAGATACAGGCTAGTTACATTAGATAAAAAATACACAATCGTTATTACTATTTAAAAAACTACTAAAACGCCACATCTTAGAGGGTCATAAAATAAAATAACTAATTTAATTAATTAATTTGCCTCTAGTTTGAACGAGTCTTTAGTTTTCAAAACAAAGATAACGAGTCACCGCGCGTCGACCGCGCCAAAGCGCCGCGCGGCGGTAGAAAAAAAAAACTTTTAACAATTACCTTCCTATATTCTTAATGGTGGGTCCACACGATACAGACTTCTATAGAATTTTGTCTGTGCGACTGTTTATCACACTGACATTTGTCTGTACTGCTTAGTTGCACAGACAAAATTCTATAGATGTCTGTATGAAAGTCTGTAGTCTGTATGAAAGTCTGTATCGTGTGGACCCACTATTATGTTAAGACTATACCTAAGCTCTCACTACTCCAGCCGTGCGATTCTGTAACCATCTCACCGTGAAAACTTGGTTGAAGTGAGCGTGGAGTGAGTCGTCAATAGTGTCAATCACTAGCATCAGCATGACTCACAACTCACTCTAAGCTCACTTCACCTTAGGTGACCTTAGTTATAACCGTGAGATTTTTCCAGAATCGACCGGTTGGACAGCAAAAATGTAACCAAGTAATTTTTAGTATTTATTTCTGTACAAGTGATTGGTAATCTTTAGAATTAAATGATTTCAAACCGTATAAGATTAGTAACATTAACCAGTTTATCATTAATATATTCAAAATTTGGAAAGCTTCCCACAAGGTAGACTGATAACCTGATGAAGGCCGCAAAAATCCGCGAGAAGCACAGAGCTGGTCGAAGTGGCGGTGCTTGGAGGCCTATGTCTAGCAGTAGACGATTTTCGGCTGAAATTATGATGATAACGATGATATTGAAAGCTTTATCTTATAGGTACTGGTGTCCTGAAATAAAGCCATCGAGTATGGCTTAGGCGCCAGTCTCCCACAATATATACTTACCTGAATTATGTATCATTGTCGAATCCAACTTATGTATAAATTGTAGTGAGGAAAATAAAGTTTATTACATCAGCACCCCATACCCTTCAAACCAGAGCACAGAAACGCTTCATGGCGGCAGAAATAGATATTAACATATTGGAAGTACTTTTCCAAACGAGATACTTCCTCTGTTCTACTACTTTCTTACTTTATTTTACACCTTTACCTTTTGTTATTCTTATTTTCTGACCTTTCTGTCTATCCTCATCTGTGAAGCCCCATCCAGCAACAGTTGCTGATGTACCACTGAAGTCTTCAGCTGGAGAATTTGGAAGACAGGCTGGTTGAAGTCCAGTTGACCACCTCAGTTGCCGTGCTGTCTTGAGGAGAGCTACGTCATTTGACTTTCTGTTGCATCTGGTGAGGATAATAATTCTATTTAAAAGAATAAAAAAATTTAGATATTTATTCCAGGAATTACTTAGCGGTTTATTTAGGAGTATAAAATATATACACTGGATAACTTCTAATACTAAATAAACGAACTATTAAAAAAATAAAAATAATATCCTATTATAACCTAAATAAGGGCTAATTTTTCAATCGACAGATAATTCTTATTCGTAGAATAAAATTGACGTCTTACAGATTCTGTATGGAAGAACTGTCAAAAATTCAAAATTATTCCTCCGATAAAATAATCTGGCGTTGGAAAAATCGGCCCTAAAACTACTAACAAAACTAAAATATGGCGTAGAAAAAATTCTCCGCACCGCTGTCGACGGTAATGTACAGACGCCAGCACATCAAGCTACCCGAAACTGTCAAATTTTCCCAATCAACTTTGAACCAAATAATCCAGCGATAAAGTTGAAAATCTATTAAAGAAATTTGACAGATTGTAGTAGCTTGATGTACTGGCGTCTGTACCTAAGAGACTGGCGGCATTGCCACGTCATAATGACAATACTTAACCTCTGGACAAAGTAAAAGCCAGCCCTTGGGTCACGCAAAGGGAAACGCAGAGCCATGAAGATGGAATGGCGCAAGAGTATTGACACACGTTGCGTCCCACTCCTACTCATATTATGTTCGACGAAGGTAGTGCGTGAACCCAAAGACCCGACTCTTACTAATTACTTATAAACTGATAGCAAGAACATCAAAAGACAACATACATCACAACTTACGGGAACAATAGCAATCTTATCGCTGAAAACAGACAACCATTGGATAGAGATAATCAATATGAAAAATAGTTTACAGCTATTAATTATATAAAATTATTTGTGTAGCAATTATTCAAATTTTATTTAACGAAATCGCTGCAGGCCCAGATGGAGATGGCGGGATGAGCTGGACTCCTTTAATAAAGATTCGTCCTTGGCAGCTCTGGACAGAGAGAGGTGGAAGGCGAGTAGGGAGGTCTTCGCCCAGCTGTGGGACATGTGGGACATGTGTGGCTAGTGAAAATAGGATTAAAATGGTGTCTCAAAACAAGTCACTCAAAGAATAAGTACTTAAAATTGTTGAGTTTAAATTAGTCTAGACAGTGACAGCCGGTCGATTCTGTAAAAATCTCACCGTGAAATCATAAGTGAAGTGAGCACTTAATAGTGTTAATCCCTACCAATAGGGAATGGCAGAGCTCACTTCCCGCTCACTCCACCTAATTTCTCACGGTGAGATTTTTACAGAATAGCACTGCTGCCGTCGATTCTGAAAAATCTTACCGTGAAATCATAAGTGAAGTGAGCTTGAAGTGAGCAGTGTCAATAGTGTTAATCCCTAATGCCAGCTCACTCTACGCTCACTTCACCCAAGTTTTCACGGTGAGATGGTTACAGAATAGCACTGCAGGTGTTTGATTAGGTAGACCAACTCAAGTGTATACCCACTTTGTAAAATGGAAGAAAACCAATTAACCAATCAATTATAAGTTCAAAAGATTATTTCAAGTGTTTTTACAAATGACCGAGAAGCACTTGGTGCTAAAACAAAGAGGAATTATTGAGACACAATTAATTGTGTATTGTATGATTCAAATATTTATTTTTCAAAAACATATCTAATTTGCTGTAAATTCATCTAACTTCAGGCCAGTGAACTCGTTCAAAATTAGTTACAATAATAAAAGTAAATTCTAGTTTGTAGTACAAATCTATGTTACTCAGAGTTATAGTAGTTTTATCTCACGAAGCGACGAACGCTTTATTTGTGGTAATCTAGTGTACAAACATGCTGTGAATGTGTGTGTGAAGACGAGTAGCGTCAGCACACACACAAAGACTTCCCGCTTCGCCCGTATTTCAGACGGTACCAACAGCTCCTGCGCCTACACACACATTTATTACGTGTTTGTACACTCTACAAGAATTTTGGGAAATTGAGGACGGTTCTCCCTATCCCGAATGCCGCCTTTTCATTAGGACAGTTGGTTAAAGTTTAGAAAAGTACTGCCTCGTTACATATAATGTAGTTCGGAAGTTCATAAATATTTACGTTCCCAACCTAACAAAAAACACTCTGTTTTATGTTTTATTGAGAAAAAACAAAAGACACGTATCCAGCAAAAAAAAAAATATGCAGGGTTCAGAAGACCCTCAAGAATCCCGAAATAGTCTCACATTCTTTCTATATGTAGAGGCAGCGCGTTTCTAAACCAAACCCGAACAGTGAACTAATTAGAACTCAGCGAGGTGAATCCAGCACCCTCATTGCGTAACGCGCTATGAATTTCAATCTTGAATCATTTTGAAGAATATTGCTAATCCATTGTGTCATATGTTCTAAAAATTGCCGCTCAACAACGTAAATAATGCAATGAATGTTATTGAACTGTCAAAATGAAAGCCATTGCTACTGATAGTGTGTTACGCATTACTCCTCAGGGTGATTGTCTGAGCCCTATGTGGTTCTGAGTTTGGCGCCAGAATTTTGCAGTTAGCTTTTATCGACATTAATCTAATTCTCATGCTGTATAATTTTGAGCTTTAAAACCTACCAGTTAGGGCAAAATGCTGCTTAACGATTTGAAAGGTACTTACTTATATTCAGGATGAGGTATAATTTTGGAGACAGCTTGATTTTCATCTTTACTTGAGATGTCTGTGAATCCAACGACAACAGACAGTTGCTTAGATCTGTAGAACTCATCGAAGACACTGAAATAATATTACAAATGGTGTTACTTAAGAATCTTTACATTTCTCTTCTGATCTTGCTTGATAACATGTTGCTTACAAAAATTATATAGAGTCAAATTAAATTAGCTGGCTAAGCTCCGCAGACGTGACGGGTAATCGATATCTTAACACGAAAACCAAAAAAAAAAATTTTTTTTTAATTCAGTCATCGACCGCAGGTAGGGTTTAGTAACTTGAAATACTCATCAGTTTTTTTTTTTTTTTTTGTGTAAACTTCACAGGCGTGATAAGTATCGATATATCAAAACTATTAAACAAAATAAAACAAGAGTTTCTCAACTAATACTTCGTGTGATGACACGAACGGCGGTCGTTGACCCCAAAAAAAAAATGAAATCTATTATATATTTATTTTATCGTGTACAGATACCGATACATATCCCGCCTGCAGAATTTCCATAGATAATTTAATTTGACCCTGTATTGAGGAACATGTAAGAAATTATCCATTATTGATGTAACAAAGGCAGGTACCGCAAGGTCGTGGGTTCGATTCCCACCCAGGACAAATGTTGTGTATCATTTGTTCTTTGTCTGGGTGTAATTTATCTATAATATGTATGTATTTAGAAATATATATGTATGTTTATCAGTTGTCTAGTAATAATAGCACAAACTTTGCTTAGTTTGGGACTAGATGGCGTTGCGTGAAAGTTGTGGTATATTATTATTATTAACAATAATAGTCTTAGATACGAATTTAGAGGGGCCCGTGGCTAAATAAGAACAGCCGCACAGGTCGATCGATCAGGTTAAGCTACGCTTGCCGCGGTTGGTCTGTGGATGGGTGACCATCTTTACACACCGAGACCCCTCCGTGCCTCGGAAAGCACGTTAAGCCGTTGGTCCCGGCTGTCATTCGTAGATCTTTGACAGTCGTTACGGGTAGTCAGAAGCCCGAAAGTCTGAAAACCAGTCTTACCAAGGGGTATCGTATTACCCAATAACTGGGTTGTGGAGGCCAGATAGGCAGTCGCCCCATGTAAAATACTGGTATTCAGCTGCATCTGGTTAGACTGGAAGCCGACCCCAACATAGTTGGGAAAAGGCTAGGCAGATGATGAGTCTTAGATACGAATTTAGTTGCCATTGTTTTGTTGTCATATTGATTGTCGCTAAGGTATGATTGCGATTTTAATCTGTACATTTTTTATGGACTAGAGTTGGCCTTCTGATGTGTTTTGACAATGACTATAAGGTAATTTTCAAATAATAGCATGACTTCCTGGTAATATCTTGAAGGCTACTACAACCAAGAAATCGTGCTTGGAGCCATAAGGTAAATTTTAAACTATTCCAAGAAGCTTATACCTATCATGCCATCTCCAATAGGCAATTGATTATTTACTTCCGAAAGAAGTATCGTACGTTCCCGCGAACCCCGGCGTAGGTGTGAGACGGAACACCGAGGTGGTTTTTAGTCAGTAAGAGTCTGACAGACCCCGACGTCCGACCCAGAGCGGCAGACATCAATAAGGATTTTCCACCCCGGAAAAAACAAATAAGCCGACCCCAACATAGTTGGTAAAAGGCTAGGCAGATAATGATATAGTTTATGATTAGTATAGATATATATCGCTAGAAGAAAAGAGAGACCTATGCCCGGTTGTGGTTGAAGTCGGGCTTTGGATGATGTTGATGAGAGATTAGCTCATGATTTATAGCCTCTTACAGCCTCTTATAAATCGTCGTCGACTAGAGGATTGCACTTTTCTTTTAAAAATCATATCTTACGAGATTGACTGTCCTGATCTCCAGTATAAACGGCGTTCCAATGTCCTCCAGAGATCAGTTAGATTGAATCCTCCTATCTCTATTCCTTTTGCCTCTTCTAAGTACAGACAAAACTCATACATAGTGCGTGCGAGTAAGGACTTTAATAATCTTTGTAAGGAGTTCTCATTTAACCCATTTACCACCAAACCTATTCTATACGCACTAGGCTGAATGCTGACTTTTTTAAAAGTGCATAGTGCTTATTGTACAGACGCCAGCACATCAAGCTACTACAATCTGTCAGATTTATTTAATAGATTTTCAACTTTATCGTTACAGCATAAGGTTTAAAGTTGATTGAGAAAATCTGAGAGTTTCGGGTAGCTTGATGTGCTGGCGTCTGTACATTCTTTTCTATCGTGCTTGTTAGTGATCCTTAGATGTCTACTGCTTTTTCTGTTTTTACCCGTGAGAACCTGTAATTGGCTGTACGAGTATGCTTCATATACAATTGTTATACATTTATTATAGCTGTTGGTTCTCCTAGAAATAAATTATCCAAATGAAGCAAGGTAAACTATGCAAAAATCACGAACCAAGTAGCATCCATATGTTCCGATACGTATGAAGGGACCCAGTGTTATTAAAGCACAGAAAAGATAAGTTATACGTATGTATGTATCTGTGTTAAGGTTTTATTCTTGTATTTTATAGTTACTTCTATCTATCCTGTATGTTTTATCTGTAGTGTTTAGTCTCTGCATCACCCTAAGGTAGAAAATGCCTCAGAAAGTAAGTCCGCCTTTGTACAGTATTTTTTGCTTGTGCTTATAGATTAAATAAATAGATAAAACAGCAGGAACATTGAGACATTTTCAATATAACCTCTTGGATTTTACTTTCTTTCCTTCTTACCTGCAAACACAGTGTCCAGCAGTCAGCAGCCACCGATCGCTCAACACGGTGGCCCCACACTGGTGGGCCCCCTGCCTCCACACGCTAGCTGCCCAGGGGAACTCGGCAGGAAGACTATCCACGCCACCCACTATACGGGCACTACGAGCCTTGTCTATGCCGCATTCTATGTCCGCCACTGAGAGATGAAAAAAAACTTTGATAGAATAGAATGTTATGCACAATCAGTCTGTAATATTCCCACTGCTGGGATACAGGCCTCCTCTCTTTTGAGATGGAGTGGGCTGTAATCCACCACGCGGTCCCAGTGCGGGTTGGTAGATGTCACACGTCTTCGAATTTAGGTTTTAGGACATGCCGGTTTCCTCTCGATGTTTTCCATCACCGTTTTGACAGCAGTGGTGATGAAATTAAATACACAAAGAGCCTGCGTTCGAACTCGTGACCTACAACTCGTATGTCGCAGCCGTTACCACTAGTTCACCACTGCTCTGCTGTTGGCTGCACTGCTGTTTTGTTCTGCTGCACGGCTGTGCCTACCGAGGTAGGTACTGCCGATTACTTAAAACAAATTCCTGATTTCTTCGAAACAAAAATTAACGTTCAACGCCATGTCGGACATTGCTGGGCGACGTGCGGTGTATATTTTATTCCGTGGCGTTGAAAGTGTTAATGAATTTGAGGGCTCTCAAATGCTGCCAATATTGACAACTATAATATATCATATCATTACGCCTCTATTTCCCGACGGGCTAGACAGAAATCTACAAACACCAGCACATCAAGCTACCCGAAAGTGTCAAATTTTTCCAATCAACTTTGAACCTATCGCTTTAGCGATATAGCAGAAAATCTATTAAAGAAATTTGACAGATTGTAGTAGCTTGATATGCTGACGTCTGTACCTAAAGTGCACCCACATTTTGCCAGGTCCCTTTAAGTCCCATTACATGCCTATTGATACCAACCGGGCACAAAACGAGACTTTTTTTATTTTCTTTTATTGCTGAATGGGTCCGCTCTTGACCTCCATCATGCCTGATGGAAAGCGATGGATGAGGTGTATGATGTAATGAGCGTGCCCAGAAGATGCCTAAGGCACTGGAACTCCTACGCATCAACGAAACACAGCAGGCTGCTTGACGCCGGACTCCGCTGGGAGGGTCGTCGCAAACCAGCCGGGTCCTACCACCGCAAGGGAAGGATTGGCCAGTCAAATAAGGTGTTGGGTGTGACTGTCCAGGATGCGCCGAGCGCTCGGTTCAGTTGAGTAAC
Organism: Eremobia ochroleuca; assembly: GCA_949629135.1. NCBI lineage: Eukaryota > Metazoa > Arthropoda > Insecta > Lepidoptera > Noctuidae > Eremobia > Eremobia ochroleuca. The sequence goes on along the minus strand of OX451402.1, from coordinate 4,997,303 downwards.
TGGCGGAACAAACTGCGCTACACAAGGAGGCTTCTTCATGCATCCCTACTTTAGCCTGCTACTGAGAAATTCGTGATAGGAAATCCCAATAACATTTTGCCCGACCTGGGAATGAAACCCAGGACCTTATGCTCAGTAATTATTATGTAAAATTATTCAACAAATTTAAATAAACAGCTTCACGATCAGATAAGTTGATTCATTAATTTCCTTCATAATTTTATTGTTCAGTCTAAATACAGCCAATTGTTTCGTAATAGGCTATACTTATTGTAAAAGGCTATATATAGATTGCAGGTCTGTGGGTCAGAGCCTCGGTCAGGGCCGTGTTTTGTTATTATTTATCTCAGTCAAGGTTGACTTGTCATATTAATAATATCATTTGTGTATGATCAGCGCTTTAAAAATTTCGGAATTGAAAATGTGTCTCAATCAAACTTTTGATTGATTTATGATTCCTCATCTGCCTAGCCTTTTCCCAACTATGTTGGGGTCGACTTCCAGTCTAACCGAATGGAGCTGAATACCAGTATTTTACATGGAGCGACTGCCTATCTGACCTCCACAACCGAGTTACTGGGTAATACGATACCCCTTGGTAAGACTGGTTGTGCGACTTTCAGGCTTCTGACTACCCGTAACAACTGTCAAAGATCCAGGAATGACAGCCGGGAGCAATGGGTTAACGTGCCTTCCGAGGCACGACGGGTTCCCGGTATGTGTAGATGGTCACCCATCCACGGACCAACCGCGGCAAGCGTAGCTTAACCTGATCGATCGACCCGTGCGGCTGTTATTACTTAGCCACGAGCCCCTCCTCCTCCTGATCTTCCTGATTTATGAGTTATATTTATTCTCAGAGGTTTTATTGTTATGTTTTGCTATGTATTTTATGAAATACTGTAGTCGATCTAACTAGGGGTATCGCATTACCCAGTAACTGGGTTGTAGAGGTCAGCTAGGCATTCGCTCCATGTAAAATACTGATAATCATCAGCTGCATCCGGTTAGACTGGAAGCCTACCCCGACATAGTTGGGAAAAGGTTAGGCAGATAATGACTGTAGTCAAACTGATATTGCCCAGTTACAAGTTAGACTTTTTCACAAAAAAAACTACGATCTTTAGATTATGATTTGTGTTTTTTTTAAAGTGCATTGTTATAAGGATTTTTTGGGTTTTGGGTGTTTTTGGGTTTTTTTTTCGGATTTTCGTATGACATAAACACATGATATTGATATTGATTTTGTCTAACAGTAGATACGTATGTAAATACGAAAAAAGTCTAAGATAAACATTATTGTTTATCATTATTGCTTATTTTTGTTTAAATACCTACTCTTTACCATGATATTAAAACTGACATTCCATTGTTATCATGTATGTAGTATCATAGTACCATATATGTTTGGAATGTCAGTTTTAATATCATGGTATAGATTATTTTAAAATCATATTATATTAAAAAAAAAACAGCAATTATTAGGGTTATTTTATCCTTACTATAATTTATAGTAAGGCTTGAGAATTTGACTTTCGATTTTTTTTAAGTATTCGAAGTTCTGTGATTTAATTTTTGATGGACTATTTTGACTTAAAAAAATAAAATAAAATACTCACAATTAACAAAACACAATCCATAACTGACACAAAAAATAAAAAACACGAAAATCACACGACACATTTTGTCAAAAACAAACAATTCTCTGAAGATTGTTAGGGTAACACCGTGGTATATATCCGACAAATATAGGTCTAGGACATCACTAAAAATATATATTTATTTATATCGATAAAATTAGTGTACGTATATGCACGTGTCAAAGTGCGTGCACTTACTACATGGTTGACGATTAACATAAGGATATTTAAATGCTCTATGATTTGTATTGGCCCTCCTTCACATGTTTGAAGGCCTGACCCCTATGTAGTATAGTGATGCGCGCAATTCTTTATTTTGACAGTTTTTTTTTTTTGTGTTAGTGAGTCATGTTTAAGATCTTGGGGATTAACTAACCCGTATTAATATTATGTTCCGACAAATAAAGAAACTTGTATCTTATATCAAAACTAACATGTTAAGTTTGAATAACACGAGGTTCTGCTACATAAAGTACACATCGGTCTATGAAAGATAGATCTGTATTTATTAGGGATAACCAACAGAATCTCTTTGAAAGCAAAAATGGGTTCTAGTAATTATTTTATATCGATATAATAGGTTGGTTTACCTCAATAGCTTTCGTTAGCGTTTACTCAAGTTAAACATCATGGTTCAATCGATAAAAAACATTTTAAGTTATGTAATAAAAAATAAAAAGTTATTGTCACTAGAAGAAATACATTTAAAAATGACCGACGCTCAAAGTCACAATTATACAATAGGAACGTATTACAAAGAATAGCTCCTAACTGCCAAACTAGGCCTAGGGCTTTATTTTGGGGATGAATTATAGGACTACAATAATACAAGAACACTAATAATAAGTACGTGTTTCTTCATTTATATGACGTATTTATGTTCATAATTTCTGTCAAAATATTGTGACATAAAAAAAGTTAAAGTTTAACAAAAAGCAATATATGTATATCGATAACATCGACACCTGTTACAAGTACATCACTAGTACAAATTCATTGTCAGGTTCGCCGCAACCTCGGCGGATAACGATTAGTCGCGGAACCACATGTCGTTACGATAACCATAGCATTATCGAAATATTTCTATGATATATCATCTGTTATATACCTTGCAGTATGGTGACCACATGTACGTATTTTTTTATTCATTTCTATTTTTTTTTTAATTAAAGTGTTTAATTAACAAATCATTTATTTTTATTTTTGTTAAAGGTATTTAATGATAATTATTTTCTATTTTTGAGGGGCTCCTTTTAGATCGATTAGGTTAAGCTAAGCTTGCCTAGGTCAATCCTTGGATGAGTGTTCAACTATATATACTGAGATATACCTACTCCCTGCCTCGGAAAACACACTAAGCCGTTGGTCCCAGCTGTTTTTCGTCGCCGTTACGTGTCGTCAGAAGACCGAAAGTGTTGTGTAGTTCAGATAGGCAGTCGCTCCATGTAAAATACTGGTAATTAGTTGCATCTGATTAGACTGGAAACCGATCCCAACCTAGTTGGAAAGAGGTTAGGTATATTTAACCCGGCGAGCATGAGCCAGGGTACCTCACACCCTGGTAAAATTTAAAAGTGGCGTATTTTTTAAAATCCTCGTCTGGCGGCACTAGCTCGCTCAGTAGCTGAAGGCAGAGGTGTGCAGGACGGGGTAGTGGCGTGATCGCAGTGTGGCGCGAGGCACCGGCCGGGGTATATGTGCGCAAACTTGTCTCGGGTGTGTTATACCCTGCCTCATTTCTGACGTATTTTTTTTACGTAATGATGTAATCATAAATTTTAGTTTAGTTTTTTATTTTTTTAGAGTAAATAAACTGTAAACATGTCAAACCATATATGGTTTCCTATGCGGTAAAGGGTTAAAGTCACATACACAAACAGCCACACTTGTTTCCTATGCTCCAAAGAAAAACAAGGTGGTTCTTGTTATGTCCACCATGCACCGTGACAATTCAATAGATGAATCTACAGGCGAGAAACAAAAACCTGAAATTATAACATTTTATAATTCGACTAAAGCTGGCGTTGACGTGGTTGATGAATTGAGTGCCAGTTACAACGTTAGTCGCAACAGTAAACGGTGGCCTATGCCTATGACTTTGTTCTATGGTATCTTGAACATGGCAGCTATCAATGCTTGCATTATATATCGAGTAAATAAAAACGTTACGATCAAGAGAACACAATTCATTCGTAGTTTGGGCTTATCAATGATTTACGAACACCTACATTCAAGAAAATCAAAAAAAAAGAAATCCAAGTTTCATCCGCCAGCGAATCGAAAAACAGCTCGGTGAGCCCTCACCTAGACATGCAAATGTATCCGGACTATATGTCAGATGCCAGGATTGTCCATATAAGAAGGATAGAAAAACCAAACATTCTTGCAACGCTTGTGCCAAGCCCATATGTTTGGAGCATGCAAAATTTATTTGCGAAAATTGTGCTTATCTCAACAGTACTGACTAATCCTATTTTCAATTAAAAAAAAAATAATAAGTTAAATTACGAGGAGGATCTCATTATCTTTTAGTTTTAAGTTGATTTACATTCCAAAGATAAATATTTTTGTTCAATTCTTAATTTTTGTAAAACCCCAAATTTTGTGACTATAATTATTAGAGTATAAGAAAACGTGAATGAATAAATAATTATTATTGTATATGGAACTTCTTTCATTTAAATCCATTAATTAATTCATTATGATACGAAATAAATCAACAAAATTAAAAAATAATAATAATAAGAATTATATTACGGTACATTAAGATAAGGGTATGTCCCACCCTGCCACATTCTTGAAGTAACTTTTTTTCGCCTCATGCTCGCCGGGTTAAGCGTATAGCATAAAATTCAATATATTAAAATTACCTGACTAGTAATAGTGTTTTAATTAGTCTCAGCCTGCAAAACATTGAAATTAACGGTTTTTTTTTTATTGTAATCATCAACCGTCCTATACATTTGGGTTGGGTATGTATTGAAGTTTTGTATGGGACAGTTGAAATTTTTTTCGCGATTACGATGTTTTCCCATAGAAGAAGATTTTCAGTTTTCTGGTCTGTACTACATTCTGAAATACGACCACTCCTTTCTGATACACCCTGTATAGAAAGGAGTGACCTTAACCTTGCCACAAAAATATTTGTTACCTTCAAGTCAACCCTCTATTTTTTTGTTTCAGTTGTTAAAAATTAACGTCAAACTGTCAGTTAAAGCCATGGAATATGTAAATAAAGGACTAAAAACAATGAAATCAATGATAGAGTGGATTTGCAATTTAAATTTATTCCTTGCGCGTTACGTGATCTGATTATTTAATGTTACTTTTCTGTTATTTCCTCTTCGTATGTTAAATCATGTTAAATAACTTAATGTATTGTTCTTGTTGTCTTAGATATTATTGTTCTTGATGTTCTTTGATATAATTCTTCTTTAAAGTGACAGTTTTTTTTTGTTATTCGTTACATCCTGATTTTTTCACTGCGTTAGCTTAAAACATATCTTACTTCGACTAAAATTGGGTTAGTTTTTTTTTCTTACAAATATAATCAATTTTTACTGTCTCTCTCTCTTTCTCACACAATAGTTTCGTCCTCTATTACACGAGACCTAAACATAGCTGCTGAAATGTCGGCGTACACCTCTGCCTGACTCTTCGGGGATTACAAGCGTGGTGTCATGCTACGTGTTTGTCCAGAGTCGAGTATTGAAAAAAATGCAGCAGTAACTATATCAAAAAAAAAAATCACTGCATTTACCCACACTGCAATCAGGTACAGTAACAGTTTGCAGACTGGATTTGTGCTCGATTGATGGTAATAATGCTGCCCTTGGTTGCTCGCCATTATATATGGGACTTAAAAACCGGCCCAATGTAGGTGTACAGACGCCAGCACATCAAGTTACTACAATCTGGCAAATTTCTTTAATACATTTTCAACTTTATCGCCAAAGTATAAGGTTGAAAGTTGATTGGGAAAATTTGTCAGTTTCGGGTAGTTAGATGTGCTGGCGTCTGTACAAAAAACACGTAGCATTACAAGTTTACATGTAAATAAAATTGATAAATACACACTTCCTTCAGAAAATTAAAAGACATTTTTGATCCCAAGAAGTAATAAATTGTGGTCACTCTAAAATCATTAGCATAGAACAGTTGTCAATTACACTTTGTCAAGTGCAAACACTAAGTGGAACGCATCTTGCTCCATATTTTATGATAAGTAGGCAGTGCACTTGATTTATTAGATCGGTTACTTGTAAAGTTCCATCATTCGATCGATGAAATCATGTGAAGTATGTATTTGCCATTACTCATCGTACACAGGCGATTGTCATGACATTTAATAAACTCAGCCTGTCGCAGTCCATTGCTGGACATAGGACTCTCCAAGGCTGCAGTACCCTGTCCTTCACCTTCCTCATCTAGTCGGCAAACAGACATACTTAATAAGGTAGCTGGGCCAAAGCCTTTTTTTTTTTTTTTTTTTTGTTTCGGGGTGGAAAATCCTCATGGATGTCCGCCGCCCTGGGGCGGGCGGCGGGGTCTGTCAGACTCTTACTGACTAAAAACCACCCCGGTGTTCCCTGTCTCACCTACGCCGGGGGTCGCGGGAACGAACGATACTTCCGCAACCCCCGGCTGGTGCTGGCCCGCTCCAGCGGGCCTCTCCTCGTGTCAAGGGGGGAGTGAGGTGTTAAACTCCCCCCGCGACGTCTAAGAGGGGCGCGCGTGGAACACTACGCGCCGCCGCCTCGGGTCCAGATGTGTGGGGTGCGACGGACGTCCCCAAGTCCGTCGCCCCTGGACCCATTTAGGGGGGCTGGAAGAGGGCGTTGTCCGCCCTCCGCCGACGCCCGGTGCGCCTGCTGCGGGCGGGGTGAGGGGACGAGATCTCCCTCTCCCTTTCCGCAGCCTCCTTCTGCGAGACGACTGTTTCGCAGAAGGAAACCACCGCGTCCCAGGACTCCTCGCCGCCGACCATAGACTCGACCACGGCCGGCAGCGATAGGTCACTGCCTACTCCTGAGATGAGGGCACGGCGCGGCTCCTCCCAAGCGGCACACTCCGCCAGCGTGTGCCGCGCCGTGTCCTCCCGGCAGTCGACGCAGTGGTGACACCGGGCGTCCGGCTCCCTGTTTATGCGACACAGGTACTTCCCGAAGCAACCATGCCCCGAGAGCACCTGCGTCGCACGAAACGACAGGGAGCCGTGCCTCCTCCCGAGCCAGCGCTCGAGCACCGGCCGGACCGCCTCGATGGTGACGAGGCCGGCGGTAGGGCGCAAAAGCCTGTCCCGCCATTCCGCCACCAGGACCTCGCGGAGCTGAGACCGACGCAGCTCCCAGTGTCGCTGCATCGGTCGCTCGCCCCGCGCCCTCATTTCCTCGCGCCACCGATACAGTGACGCGAGTACTTTCGCCTCGAGGTCCCAGGGCGGGGATCCGGCCAGTACGCAAGCCGCCTCGTAGGAGATCGTGCGATACCCCCTGATGACTCTGACGGCCATCGCTCTTTGCGGTTTTCGTAAAACCGCAATGCTGCCGGCCGTCAGGTCAGAAGCCCACACCGGGGCCCCGTACAGGGCCATGGATCGCACGATCCCCACGTAGAGCCGCCTACAGGCGGCGCTCGGGCCCCCCAGATTGGGAAGCAGCGTTGACAGCGCCCCAGTAGCGCCCAACAACTTGGGCGCCAGCCGCCGGAAGTGGGGCTCGAAATTCCACCGGCTGTCGAGCACCAATCCCAGGTACTTCATGGTGGACTCGACAGCAATCCGAGCCCCCCCGACCACGATGTGTGAGCCGGGCGGCGGCGCCCGCCGGGGGCCATGAAACACCATGGCCTCCGACTTGTTGAGGGCCACCTCCAGGCCTAGGCGACGTATGCGGCCCACCACCTGTGAGACCGCAGCCGTCGCCAGCAACGCTGCCTCCCTGTGCGAGCTCCCCCGGGCAATGACCAGCGTGTCATCGGCATAACACGTCAGGTCCACGCCCGGTTGGAGCTCGCCCCTCAGCACCCAGTCGTACCCGATGTTCCACAGGAGCGGGCCCAGGACCGAGCCCTGTGGAACACCGCACGACATGCGGTGCTGGTTTCCGCCATCACGTCCCACGTAGGTGACACACCTCTCGGACAAATAAGCCCCAACTATGCGGCGGAGGTAGGGAGGCACCCGGTGATACCGCAGTGCCTCCCGAATACAACTCCAGGGCAGGGTGTTGAAGGCGTTGGAAATGTCCAAGGACACCGCCAACATCACCCCACCCCGGGACACCGCTTCCTCCGCCAGGACTCTCACCCGTGACACAGCGTGTATGGTAGAGCGCCCATGCCGAAAGCCGAACTGGCTCTCGTCCAGGTCCGGCCCCTCTCTGCACAAGTGGCCGACGAGGCGGGCTGCGATAATCCGCTCAAACAGCTTACCCACCTCGTCTAGCAGCACTATGGGCTGGTACGCGGACGCCGAGTCCGCAGAGCGCCCCGCCTTCCTGAGCAGGACCAGACGACCAGATTTCCACAAAGTGGGAAACTGGCCCTGCTCCAGGCACGCTGTGTAGAGTCCTCTCAGTTGGGGCTCAAGCTCCTTCAGAGCGAGGGCCAACACGCAGCCGTGGATCCCGTCGGGCCCCGGAGCCACGTTCTTGGCCCGGAGCCGCATCACGGCTGCCCCCATCTCTGCCTGTGTCACCTCTGGGACGCTGATGGCATTCTCCTCCGTAGACTCCGTGGCTGTGGGCAAAGCCATCGGCGGCGGAGTATGCTCCGCTCTGGCCGGGAAGAGGGCTGCGACTACCTCCTCCAGCAGCTCGGGTTGGAGACTCTCCGTGAGTGGAGGCGCCGCGGCTCGAAGCTTGCCTCGAACCGCTCGATACGGGCGCCCCCACGGATCTCCGTCCAGAGTCTCCAACATCTCTTCCCTGCCTCGCGTCTTCGCCTCGCCGATGGCCAGCCACAGAGTCTCCTTCGCCGCGCGGTACACCTCATACAGCGCGGCTTCTTCGTCAGGGACCCGACGACGTCTCCTCCGGTATCGGGTGTACTGGCGCCTGACCGCCACGCACGCGACGCGCAGCTGCGCGATCTCGGCGGTCCACCAGTACACCTGGCGCCTTCCTGACTGTGTGTGGACCCGGGGCATGGACGCGTCGCTGATCTGCGTCATCGCCCCGCGGAACCACAGCGCCTCCTGCTCGACGTCGACGGGTCCGTTCGTTGCCGACTCCCGAACCCAGGCCTGGACAATAGCAGCTTCCTCGAGAAGCTCCCTGTCGATGCGCTTACGCGCCCAGCGCGGACCGTCCGTTCGCGGGGCCGGTGAACCGCGGCCGCCAGTGGTCTGGGCGGAGACGTCGAAACGGATGTAACGGTGATCCGACAACGTCTCCACCTCCACGGCGACACGCCAGTCGCGGACACGGCTCGCGACAGCGGGGCTAGCGAACGAGACGTCCACTATAGACCCACCCCGCTGCCGCACGCACGTGTGCACCGAGCCCCGATTTAGGACGGTCAAGCCAGTCGCGACCGCCCATTCCTCCAGCACCTCGCCCCTAGCATCGGTCACAGGGGATCCCCACGCCGCAGACTTGGCGTTGAGATCCCCCAGCAACAGCACAGGGCGAGGGTGGAGTCGGCCCACGACGGCACCCAACTCGACAAGGAACCTCTCGAAGTCGGCGAGACTCTTGTTGGGCGAAAAATACGCCCCAACCGTGCCAATGCCGTCCGCGAGGGCGGCTACCCAGCCGTGTCCTCGGGACGGGTTGGCAAGAGCCCCGCCAATGATGGCCACCAAACCGTCCAAGTCACCCACCCAGTTATCCCTGGGGGGGACAAAATACGGTTCGGCGACCACAGCCACGTGAATCGACCACTCTGCCATGCTCTGGAGCAAGAGATCCTGAGCTCTAGCAGAGTGGTTGATATTGCCCTGGAGGAAATGGTAGAGCGCCATTATGCGCAATCCATTCCCTCGGCAACGGTCCTGGGCCGGGAGTCGGCCGCGGAGCTACTAGCCTGCGGGGGTGGCGAGGTTTCCCCGGCAGGCTTAGAGCTCCTCTTCTTTTTCTTCTTGGCCTTGCTGGCAGGCGCGCCGCAGGCCCCTCCGCCCACTTTGTGCCCCGCTGGCTTCCCCGCAGCCGAGCATAAGCTGCAGTTCAGCGCCGCGGAACACTGGGCCGCCTTGTGGCCGGGCTGACCGCAGCGATAGCAAAGATCGCTACGGTCAATCTCGGCGGTGCACTTTGCCCGGACATGCCCCTTCTCCAGGCACCGGAAACACCGCAGAGCCCGGGGCTGCAGGAGTTTCACCCTCGCTGCAACCCAGCCAACCAGCAATCTGCCGCTATCGGCGATCTTCTTCGCCGACGCTACAGGGCACCGAACCCAGACTACGCCGAGTCCGGTGGCGTCGGCGCGTATATCGCCGGCCCGCACCTTGTCCGGCGGACACTCTCCGCTTCGGGCAACGGCCGCCACCACCTCCTCAGAGGTCACGGAGTCGTCCAGACCAGTAATCCGCACCTCTGCGGTTTTCACTGGCCTGGAGACCCGGACGTCCTCAGGGTTGAGGACCTCCCTCATCTTGGCGGCCAGAGCGTCCGCCTTTTCAGCACTGCCGCTCGCAGCACCAGCCACCTCGAACAGCCGCGCACCCGTGGCAGCCTGCCTGAGGGTGACGGACTGGAGGCCAAGATCTGCTAATTTGATCTTGGCCTTGGCCTCGGCAATAACCGACTGATACGTTACGCCGCGCTCCGCAGCTCCGGGCTGTAGCGTGAGCGTCACAGCCTCGGAACGCGGGGCACGTATCGTCGGTCCTTTGCGACCGCCTGTGGCAGTCCGCCGCGCAGGCTGCGCAACCGCCTTTGCGGTTCCACCGGGGGAGCTGGGCCAAAGCCTGGGCCAGCCACCTTTTTAAGGTCGTTGGTCCATCTAGCTGGGGTTTCCACTCCAAGACTCGTCTGCTCCACTGGCCATCGGTTTTTCGACAACCATGGCCAGCCCACTGCCACTTCAGATTGCTTACTCTGCAATCTATGTCGGTCATGACATTAGTTGTAATGACAGGGAATGAAGATCGTGTGAAAAGGAAGGCGTTAAGTAAGAATGTCGAAAAGAGGCAAAGAAAAAGGAGGATGGCGAGGTTGCATGTACAATGGGACCCACTGTTAGGAGTATCGTGCAGTACGGAAGCTTATAACTAGTTGTAGAACTATATAAAACTAGCAAAAAAGCAAATGGGCTGGGAGAAAAAAGATATGCAATATAAAAGATTATAACCTAAAACGAATCTAATAGTGCTTATTTAATAATATAATACAATATCTTGTTATTGTATTATGTAGTTTCAAAAAGGTGATCGAGCAGAATAGAAATATTTACCAACACTACCATCGTGTTTCTGTATCAGTCTTCTGGCAAAATATAGGTACTTACATACCTAACCAAAATAAAAAATACGTCTGGAAGCTAGGAACTAGAAAATAGTGACATGGTCAAAACGAGATATGAAAATGAAATTAATACTGTAAGCATACACTGGATTGATATAGGATGAAACTGCTCTACTCGTATAATCACCGACTTGACGACTTCTACTCCTAATACGAAACACGGTGCGTTTAATTACTGCATGATGACTTATTTTTATGTAAATAAAAATCTTTTCTAACTTTTAATTCCCATCATCTAGTGACTCAATATTTTTTATATAATCCTCTTATAAACTCTCAATTATAGTAAATATGAACTTGCAAGTGAACGTCACTTGGTTAATTTATAAATAATGTGGGTCCAAACTCGCCATCCTCCTTTAAAGGATTATTTGTGAATTTTATTATGGCTAGGTAGAAATTCAACTCTGAGGTAAGTTACTGGGATGTGTGGTGTTATACGGATGGATAGAATAAGAAATGAGTACATAAGAGGAAGTCTGAAAGACGCACAGGTAACTGAACATTTGTGAGGAAATCAGTTGTCTTGGTATAGGCATGTCATACGGACGAATGACAAAAATGCCATGAGGAGAATTTTGAGTATAGATATCGATGGCTAGTAGAGTAGGGGAAGACCAAGGAAACGAATACAGTCCATCCAGGACTGTGTGAATGATGATATTGTTAGAAAGGGGGTGACTAGTGAGATGACGACTAGTAAATGAAACAAAAGCTGTACGTGTCCAGACTGCACCACTCCACGAAGGTTGAGGAGATCGTGAAGTACCTGCGTGTGAAGACCAACTGGACTTTGAGAGTCGAGAAGTTGGAGCCGCGTCACAACACGAACTTCAAGTCGTTCGTGGTGCGAGCTCCGACACATAATCTCGAGAAGTTCCTCAAGGAAGAGTTCTGGCCGAAGGGTGTTGTGTATCTCCGGTTTCGTGGCCACTTACTAGGTAACACCATATCCCTTGGTGAGACTGGTTCACCATACCTCTTGGTAAGACTGGATCAGACTTTTAGGCTTCTGACTACCCGTAACGACTAATAGGTTAATAGAATCTGTGGAAGAGAACGATGTGCTGCCTGACCCTCAATAAATTTGAACGAGCGAGGATGTTTGTCATGTCATAAAAGGAGGATGGCGAGTTTGGACCCACATTATTTATAAATTAACCAAGTGACGTTCACTTGCAAGTTCATATTTACCATAATTAAGAGTTTTATAAGAGGATTATATAAAAAATATTGAGTCACTAGATGATGGGAATTAAAAGTTTGAAAAGATTTTTATTTACATAAAAATAAGTCATCATGCAGTAATTAAACGCACCGTGTTTCGTATTAGAAGTAGAAGTCGTCAAGTCGGTGATTATACGAGTAGAGCAGTTTCATCCTATATCAATCCAGTGTATGCTTACAGTATTAATTTCATTTTCATATCTCGTTTTGACCATGTCACTATTTTCTAGTTCCTAGCTTCCAGACGTATTTTTTATTTTGAGTAGGTATGTAAGTACCTATATTTTGCCAGAGAGACTGATACAGAAACACGATGGTAGTGTTGGTAAATATTTCTATTCTGCTTGATCACCTTTTTGAAACTACATAATACAATAACAAGATATTGTATTATATTATTAAATAAGCACTATTAGATTCGTTTTAGGTTATAATCTTTTACATTGCATATCTTTTTTCTCCCAGCCTCTACGACTTACTGCCCATTTGCTTTTTTGCTAGTTTTATATAGTTCTACAACTAGTTATAAGTTTCCGTACTGCACGATACTCCTAACAGTGGGTCCCATTGTACATGCAACCTCGCCATCCTCCTTTATGGTTCCAGGATAGGTCGGTTCCTAGTTCCATCACGATAATATCCGTTACCATGATTAGAATAGTAATAAAAAAAAATGCATGCCTACATGGGTAATTGAGTACGTTCGGCGTTCGTAGGTCGGGGATCCCTGGGCCCATATTATGACGTATTAATGCCATATTTTTTCTAATGTGAGAGAGATGGAGCTATAAAAGACCCATAGCACCATCTCTTTTTTGCAATGGAATAAAAATGGCAATATGGGTTGGTTCACATCTGACGGAAGATGCGTCGCGTATTATTTATCGGTCGCGTAACGCCAGAACAGACAATTATATGAGAAAATATTCAACCTTTCACACTTAACCGATGATGCGTTAGTGCGTCGAGCGTACAGGGTCTATTCTGTTTCCGTCAACGCATTTCCGGCGGACGTAAGAGCGGCAACGTCGCGCCACGTGTATTTAAAAGCCTCCCAAATAGCCATTATTTCGATGGGCTTCATTTTAGAATTAATTATCACACAACACAACCGCTCTGTAGATGCTGAATGCAGAAACTGAATAGACGCGTAATAATGTGGCAAAACGAAGTTACGTCCGACGCATCTTCCGTCATATATGAAAACACCCTATTTGACCGAATAGACGCGACCGATGATAGTACGCTCGACGCATCTTCCGTCAGATGTGAACCGACCTTTATACTTCAGAATACGGCCCCTGATCTGAGATGGGATACCTAAGTATGGCTTTAACGAGCCTTTCGACATCATCGGTATGACGATTATACCTACAATATTTGTTATCAGTTGCCGGTAAACTTCCACTATAGATCGTTGGCCTCCGCGAACCGTTACTGCGAAGGTCGGGGCGTGGGTGAGATAATACTACCTTTTTTGTCATTTTTTGTTGACATTTGGTCACAACAACAATACGTCATATTACGTATGGGCTGTTCGATCCCAGGTCGGGCGAGATGTTATAGGGTTTTTCTATAAGGAATTTCTCAGTAGCAACCTGGAGTCTTAACCTGGGGTCCAATAGGGCCGATGCCTGCAAGGGTCGCGGTTCGAAAGAGTTACCGTGACCCTTGGCACAGGCAACTGAAGGAACACGGGTGGGTTTTAGTCAGTAAAAGTGTGACACACCCTCCCGCTGCGCCCAGAGTGGGAGAAGTTATTTGATAATTTACCACCCAAAAAGAAAAGGTTTCCTTTTTACCATTTTGGTAAGGAACCCTAAAAAATAATAATTAAGGTACACCAACAGCTTCTATGAAAAAAATTGATCGAAAACTAAAAATATACAATGGGTGGCCTTATCGCTTTCGGCGATCTCTTCCAGGCAACCTTGGAGTTGAATTGGACAGTGATTTACCTGCATATAAAATGGGGTTGTCGTTGGTGCAATAATATACTAAAAAAGATACACTGATATATACATATCCTAAAGAATAGATACATAAATGCATACATACTAAATATATAAGCAACAAAAATAATGTAGTAGTATAAAAATAAATACAAAGATAAAATAAATACCATCAATTCCCATCACTAAATCACAACAATACATTAGCTATTCCACCAAAAAAGGTTTTATCTTTTCGTCCTCCCACTAAAAATAGTCTTGTCAAAGTCGGAACTGCATATGCGGAAAAGATTCGTGTTTGTCATGTGGGTGATAAAGAAGCGAGGTCGTTTGAAGGTAAGTGTCTAGTTAGCAGTCTGGCCACACCCGCATGGCGAAGTCAAGAGTATACTATGTATTATAACGCTATAATCAGGCAGAGGACCAGCAGAAGTTATGTCACATGTTTATGAATTTATAGTTCCAAATTATGCTTTTTTTTTTTTCAATGTTACGTCAGGCCTGACCGGTGGGGTGTACCACTGTTTACCACTATTTAAAAAAAAGGAAAAAAAACAAAGAATAAATAATTAAGTAAATTACATTTTCGCATGATGTTTTTCTTCACCGTCCCTCAAGACAAGAAAATATTATATCATAAGTACCTAGATAAGTTAAGAAACTGAAGAAATCACATCGCTAGATATAGCATCTGGGACCAAGATCTCTCTGTGAGAGGGAGTGGGCCGCATTCCACCAAGCGGATCCGGATCGGGATGGTACGAGTAGATGTCACATGTCTTCGAATATTTGGTTCTAAGCCTTGTCGGTTTCCTCACGATCTATCGATGTGCGATCGGTAGATATGAATGAATGTTATTTCAATAGTCAATATATTTATTGCTTACACATGTGTGCAACGTGTGCGCGTATGCGTGTGTGCGTGTACGCGTGTGTACGTTCGTGTGTGTCTGTGTGTGTGTGTGTTTGGGTCTGTGTGTTGTGTTTCTGTGTGTGTTGCTTCCTTTTCTGTGTAATAATAGGTGTTTACTAGCCCCCTATTATATGAGACTTAAGCTTGGATGACAAAATAAGCGTGTACTCTACGTGCACCTGTGCCTAGCCCTTGGAGAAGTACAAGCGAGATATTATTTAATCGGTTTTAAAAACACTATTCCTCATCTTCCTAGCATTTTCTCAACTATCTTAGGGTGAGCTTCCAGCCTAACCAGATTCAGCTGAATACCAGTATTTTACATGGATCGACTCCTTTTTTTTTTTTTTTTTTTTTTTCGCTGAGAAATGACATTACGCATCTCCGCTCGTCGGGGGACGGAACGGAGTATGTGGGACTCCCTGCCAGTGGCAGTATACCCACTAAAACTCAGCGGTGTTCCCTCATCGCCTTGATGGGGGGGTCATGGGAATCCGGCTCAGCCTTTGCGTCCACAATCCCCCCGGCGCATGCCCGCCTAGCTGGCGGGCCCTGCATGTCCCCCCGGGTGGGGGGCTACGGGATGGGCCGGGAACACCTGGCCATTCCCGTCCGGCACTGGTGTAAGCCTGTGCAATGCAGGCGAGAGTGAAACCCCCGCACCCGTCGCCTGCTGGCTTTCACCTGGGAGGAGTCGGAGATGACTGTCATACTGACGTCTTCTTCGGCCCCTCCTCCGCCTTCGGAGCGGCGCCGCGAGAGGGTCTTCCTCCCGCACGCGCTCCGCCGCCTCCTTCTGGAACGATCGACTCCTATCTGACCTCTCCAACCCAGTTACCAGTTACTGGGTAGTACAATATCTCTTGGTAAGACCGGTTGTCAGACTTTCCGGCTTCTGACTACCCGAAACGACTGTCAAAGATCCACGAATGACAGCCGGGATCAACGGTTTAACGTGTATTCCGAGGCACGGAGATGCCTCGGTATGTGTATAAAATGGTCACCCATCCACAGATCAACAGTCATCATAAGAATGCTATCGTTCCTTATCAATTAACGCGACTATGCCACCCTTTCACAATTAGAAGAATGGCAATTTTTTCGAGATATTGTTTTATCTTTTTTTTTTTCTCTTAGTGGGTCATAATAACATAACATAACATGATGCCTGTAATTCCCTGAACGGTCAGTTAGAGATGTCCTTTAGTATGTACAGACGCCAGCACATCAAGCTACTCGTACTACAATCTGTCGAATTTCTTTAATTGATTTTCAATTTTATTGCTAAACCATTAGGTTCAAAGTTCATTGGGAAAATTTGACAGTTTCAGGTAGCTTGATGTGCTGGCGTCCGCATTGCACCAGTTATGTTTAAGTCCTATGTAATTTGAGCCTGTTGCCCTAAATCGGGCACAAACGCAAACTCCGGGCTCTGTGAAAAGACTCCTTAGAAACTCCTCTTAAAAAAAAGAAAACATTAATCCTTTGCCCGACCTCGGAATCGAACCAGGACCTTATGGCCAAAAATGATCGTGAGCAACTGCCACACTACTGCATCTGCAACTGCTAAACTAGCAGTGGCCTCATAATATTTTACTAGGTACAGTATTATTCTAATACCATCATATTTTGTGTCCTTAATTATTTTTCAGTTGGTCTAATATTTTACTCACAGCAAATAATGTCTGACTGTCAAAACATAAAATATGAGGTTTCCTCACCGCTGCAAAAAAAAAAAAAAACATGAATGAAGGAATTCAGAGAACAATAAAAACAAAACATTAACGATTATGAAGTTTCCATATTTGAGAGAAACATAAAATGCATGTACTTGTCAGACTTGATGTGAGGTTATTGCTAAACCAAAGAGTATTATTAAATAACCTTATCATCCATTTTTAGCTCGCAAACTCATAAATTTTGTAAGCTATATCAGTGCCATACTGTGGACAGAAGAATTTAGGTTAATCCTTTGATCAAGGAAATCAAACAAACCTTGAAAGTCTTGGCACTAAAATTATTATAAATTGTACGATTTGAAATACCTATATGTGTTTGTGTATGTGTCGGAGGCAGATTCATCATTATACATGCTAAGCTATTTGTTTGAAGAGAAAGAGATCTATAAATTAATGGACAGTATAAATATTGGCTTTGGGGGGTTAGATAAATAGTTCGACAGTTTATACGTTAGGTTGGAACTCTGAATAATCGCGAATTCTTAGCGCCAATTCTTAGCGACTAATTCTGATTTGTTACGTAGCTTTCCCGTGCCATTTTAGTGCTTAATATTTACTTAATTACCCATTTAAGTATTTGTGACTGACTTTATGAAAATAGTTTACCTACTGCTCAGTTTTTACTGCCAAACTTGTTAATACCATGGTTACCCTAACACAATTATAGAACTTGGCGAAATGGATGCGATCAGAAGCGTCATCAATTTGCCTTAGGCATTGTACATAACGGCGACAATATGTAAATGGACGGTGCCGTATGTATAATGACGAAGCATACACTCTGCCTGCGACATATGTATAGGTCATACGGACTCAAAGAGACGTAAAGTTTACAGCCTGTTGTCTGAACATTTGAACAGGAGAGCTTACCGGTACTATACTTTTAAGAACATATTATGCCTTCAATGAATACCGTTTTCATTTCTAGACTACTCAATGTGACATAAATCAATAAATTTAAAAAAATTGCCTGCATTTCCCAAATTTATAGGAAGAGGTTTCAGTAAATCCACATTTAATTTCCTGAAGTGATTCCTAGATCGGGCAACAATGTTATTGGATTATGTCCAGTAACATATTTGCCCGATCTAGGAACCGAACCCCTGCCTTGGACCATGCTGAGCCGTCCACACAACATGCCAACCTGTTAGTAGCTATACACCAATAAAGCAAAAAGATAAAAAAGTCATAAACTTCTTTTGTGATCATCATCTGCCTGGCTTCTTCCCAACTATGTTGGAGTCGGCTTCCAGTCTAACCGGATGCAGCTGAATACCAGTATTTTTCATGGAGCGACTGCCTATCTGACCTCCACAACACAGGTACTGGGTAATAAGATACCCCTTGGTAAGACTGTTTGTCAGGCTTTCGGGCTACTGACGACCCGTAGCGACTGTCAAATATGCACGAATGACAGCCGGGACCAAGGGCTTAACGTGCTTTCCGAGGCACGGAGGGGTCTTGGTATGTAAAGATGGTCACCCGTCCACAGACCAACCGCGGCAAGCGTAGCTTAACCTGATCAATCGACCCGTGCGGCTGTTATTACTTAGCCACAAGCCCCATAAAGTTATATAATATTGAAACTAATTGGAAACCCTGTTGCACAAACCATGGGACACTTAATATCATGTCCCAGCTGCACGTTACAGGAACTGTTGGACGCTAGTGATGAAGCCAAAGAACACGTAGCTGAATTCAGGGCCAAATCCATTTAGATTGTCATCGACACGCTTAGAAGAAGGATGGAAACCCTGAAAACTTTTCAACAGCGGAAGCAAAGTTAGATCGTAAAAAATAATGTTCATTTAATGTATAGGAATAAAGGGAACCCCCCCTATCCTTTTCTATCTTAAATATTGTTGACATGTAAAAGGATTTGCAGTTCATACATTTTAGAATAATAATGATTACCTGAACTAAAAGCTCCGTTATAATAAAAAGGAAAAGTCTTTGGAATCAACGAATTTATATTCTTCACTCGAGTTGTTAAAGGCTCGAGTTGTGAGGGGCTTGTGGCTAAGTAATAACAGCCGCACGGGTCGATCGATCAGGTTAAGCCGTGGATGGGTGTCCATCTTCACATAACAAGACCCCTCCGTGCCTCGGAAAGCACGTTAAGCCATGTCCCGGCTGTCATTCGTGGATTTTTGACAGTCGTTACGGGTCGTCAATAGCCCGAAAGTCTGACAACCAGTCTTACCTAGGGGTATCGTATTACCCAGTAACTGGGTTGTGAAAGTCAAATAGTCGCTCCATGTAAAATACTGGTATTCAGCTGTATCCGATTAGACTGGAAGCCGACCCCAATATAGTTGGCAAAAGGCTAGGCAGATGATGACTCGAGTTGTTAAGGCAGTTGGCAGTTAGTAGTTGAAAAAAGCTCCTGTAATACAGTTTATAAACTGTATTACAGGAGCTACGAGAACTATTTTGAAGACTAACATTTCTTTGTGATTTCTTAACTGTATCTCATTAACAATCATGTCTTGATAATTTTAATTCGCTTCATGTCACGTAGAACAGTAAGCTGTACAGTTTAAAGGTCGTAGTGCATCAGTGCTCATAAATGGATAGCCCGTGACCTGGTCGAACTGTAATCCTTACTAATGCGCCTTACCTAGACAGATAGACTAGATAGCGTTGTGTGAAAGTTGTGGAATATTATTATTATATTATTATTATTATTATTACCTACAATAGATAGATGAAGGATAGATATATAGAATACTCTTAACTATGTGCACCATAAAGGTTCCAGATTTATGTATTTTCTTCCACCAGTGTATCTAATCAATTGTTCACCAACAATTGATGACACTCATAAAAACACATAATTCAATTTTAAAAGTAAAATAGTAGTGCTACATATAACTAAACACCACGTGCATAAAACAATGAAATTGAGAAATAAGCTAACTTAAGTATTCAGTAATAAGCGCTAATATTGAAAAATTGGTAACATCGGTAAAAATGTATGTACATTAAAATTAAATGAAAATAGAAGCAATGCTGATTAAAAATTATTATTTTTGTTATTCTTTGACATTGATATTTTTTTACTATACTGGATGATTTTTTACTGTCTCCAATTGTATACAGGATGTTCTACCCATGAATATGAATAACTGTCACTATGGGACCAACTCTGAGCTCGCGACAAAAAAACCAACTGTTTCATACATTTTAATCGAGTAGGTATTGAACTTTTGTATTAAACAGCTGTTTTTTTTTTTTCGTGTTTTGAGAGTTGGTCCCATAGTGAAAGTTCTTCATATTCATGCGCAGAACACCCTGTAAAAATTTGCAGACTGTAAAAAAATCGTTCAGTATAGTTGTAGAAATTTATTTATTTATTACAGCATGGAAGACTTACAGCTAAAAAACAGCAAAAAAGGAAACAATAGTCGACAGAAAGCCAATTAAAAAAAGTGTTCGCGTTTAGACTAATTATATTAGAATTTAAAAAAAATGTAGGTGTCTAAAATTAATTTATTAGTTGTTATAATTAAATTTCTTAATATAATGCCAATCTTCTTCTTTCGTACCGCATGTCGTGATGAAGATTTCTTAATATTTTGAACGATTTTGAAATTATGATCCAAATGACTAAACTCCTGCAATCGATATTCAAGTGTTTTTTTGTTTGTAACCATCAATTTTTTTTTGAGGATGATATTTTATTTGATAATGAAAATTGACATTTCGATTAGAAACTCATAAAATTAGGCACACCACTCATTAGTGTCTAGTTTCCATTGTACGAATCCAACAAAAAGCATAATCCCACTGCTGGGATACTAGTCTCCTCTCTACGAGAGGGAGTGGACCCAGTGCGGGTTGGCAGATGTCACATGTCCTCGAATTCTTGGTACAGACACCAGCACATCAAGCTACCCGAAACTGTCAAATTTTCCCAATGAACTTTGAACCTTATGCTTTACCGATAAAGTTGAAAATCTATTAAAGAAATTTGACAGATTGTAGTAGCTTGATGTGCTGGCTTCTGTATTAGAAAATGCCGGTTTCCTCACGATGTTTTCCTTCACCGTTTTGAGGGCAGCGGTAATGAAATTATTTACGCAAAGTAAAGCGACTGCCTCGGTTCGAACCCACGATCTAAATCTCGTAAGTCGGGGTAGTTACCTCTGGGCTACCATTACTCTCAAAAAGCGTACTAAGTTTGCTAAGCGTCGTTTTTCGAATTATCATCTTTATTTTCCAAATTTTCCATGTTATCTCAAAAATCTGCATCCGCACCAAGTCAGGATGCACACCTAGTTATGTAACATCTCCGATGCGCCAAGGCGTTGTGCGTCGTGAATATTTTACGAAGGTACACTTGCAGAATGTGTTACAATGTCACGGCTGAGGCTCCGTAATTGGGACAATGTCAAATGTGCATCGTGGCCGTGCTGTTTAGATTTGTGCATATTTATTGTGATATCATCATCTGCCTAGCCTTTTCCCAACTATGTTGGGGTCGGCTTCTAGTCTAACCAGATGCAGCTGAATACCAGTATTTTACGTGGAGCGACTGCCTATCTGACCTCCACAACCCAGTTACTGGATAATACGATACCCCTTGGTAAGACTGGTTGTCAGTCTTTCGGGCTTCTGACGACCCGTAACAACTGTCAAAGATCTACGAATGATAGCCGGGACCAACAGCTTAACGTGCTTTCCGAGGCACGGAGGGGTCTTGGTATGTAAAGATGGTCACCCATCCACAGACAAACCGTGGCAAGCGTAGCTTAACCTTGTCGATCGACCCGTGCAGCTGCTATTACTTAACCACAATCCCCCCCGACTTCCACTTATTTATTTATTATTTATTCCTTTATTTCAGGCAACTAAGGCCCATAGTAAAACAATACATACTACTACAAATGTTAGAATACTTATAAACTAATACATAATAAGTATCACCAACATAATACTCATCTCATCTCATCTCTCTCTCTCTACTCATGTCTCATTCTATCCATTCGTGTAACCAGGGCTCGGAAACCGGTTGAAATTCTTAACCGGTTACGGTCATTGACCCCAAACCGAAATAGATTTAGGTTAAGGTTTGCACTTTACCGGTTTTTACCGGTTTTTGCGGGAAACCGGTTTTTCATGAATTTTGGTTTTGAAAGTGAGAATTAACCGGTTAAACACCCCCCGCCCCCTAACTAAGCAAGTCGCAACATGAATCTACCCGCACCATTTAAGTTCTCCGGTTGTATTTGACGTCCTCAGATCAAACATTTTTTTTCCTAATGTTTTCTGGGGTACTAAATGTACTAATGTCACTATAACTTGTTGGAAGTGTTAAAAAAGTAGACGAAAAATATTTACAACTTACGGAATTAACCGGTTAATTTGGGTGTCAAAACCGTTTGTGCTTATGTAACCGGTAACCTTTGTCATTTGGGTTACATATGAACAGTTCACTTGTTTAACCGGTTAATGAGGGAACGATATATTTACCGGTATTTCATCGAAATTAACCGCTCTTTTTAAACCGGTTCAGAGCCCTGCGTGTAACACCCTAACACCACATATCCCTCTTAGCATTGTCATCTCAGCTGCATGCTGTGTTCCCTTTGTAGCCAAACATCCAGATCCATATAAGACAGCAGAAAAGAAAAGAATATAATGAAAAATTAATACAAATGTTATTGCGTTCGGTATACTGTAGATTCCACATCATTAAAGTAAAGAATTCTGCAGTAAATGATGGTTAATTCTACTCGTACCTATAACAAACGTAGTCAGGAAATGATTTAGCAAATTGACACCCCACATAAATTTTCTGTGTTAAGTTATGCAACTGTCAAAGAATGACATTTGTGATTTGATTACACGGACAATTTAAGTTTGTAGGCAATTTAATTGTCTTCATTTTTCAATATCTACCACTAAACTTTACAAGTCTATAATTCTATAAAATTGTTAAATTGTACAAAATATTCCGTAACACACAAATTACTAATGCATTACTATGCGTAATTGTGTCCTAGAACAATTTATATAATTACGCATAATTATTAATTCGTAGTTTCTGTGTGTAAATTCACATGTCTTGGAACCAAAAATACTAAGACATGTGACATCTACCAACCCGCACTGGGCCCGTGTGGTGGGTTACGATCCCCTCCTCGACGAGAGGAAGCCTGTGTCCCAGCAGTGGGAACATTACGGGATGATTATGCATGATCCCCATCATGCATAATCATGTTTTTGGTGTATTCGTACAGTGCAAACTAGACATTCATGAGTGGTATGCCTTATTTTATTTGTTTCTGAAGGAAGTTGTGATTATCATCATCAAATAAAATATCATCCGAAAATAGCTCATTCTAATAAAATTATATGGATGTCGGTTGCAGGAATTTAATCATTTGGACTGGCGACTTTGGTTCATTATGCTAGTACGAGTATGTAAATTGTAGACTTGTCACTAAAATTTATTTATTTATGTATTTATTGGCCTATCTACAATTGTTACGCTTATAAATCTAAAATACACAAATACAAGCTAAAATACACACCAAGTGTAAAATATGATGCGATAGACACAGCATGCATGAACTTAACTAAAAATAATGAATTAACGTAGTTGTACAGTTTTATACATTCTTAAAATCTAAGCAGTTGAAAAATGAAATAAATATGTAGGTTAAGTGAACATAATTATTCAGTGTTGAAAATTTTTGGTGGACTTGGTGCTTGAATTTTTGTATTGATGTGCAACAAATATCTATAACATCATTAGAATTATTATTGAGAAGCCTGCAAAGTCTCTGAATTGGGCATGTACGTATTGATAACATTTTTCAGTTATATAATTATGTGGCTTAGTATACAGGTTGTAGTAGTTAACTCCGTACACCGATTTGTCGTGAAGGTTAGTAAGTTCAGTTAGTACAGAGAAACACGTTCCACTGAGATGCACTAAGTAGTCAAGTTTATTTAAGTTAAGAGAATGTAACAGTACTAGAGTGGAAGGCGATTATATATTTCTCTCAGTTGTTGATAGCTACTCACTTATAAGTTCAGTCGGTCGATTCTCGAAAAATCTCACCGTGATAACTAAGGTGAAGTGAGCTTAGAGTGAGCTGTGAGTCATGCTGATGCTAGGGATTGACACTATTGACGACTCACTTCAGGCTCACTTCACCCAAGTTTTCATGGTGAGATGATTACAGAATCGCACGGCAGTTCACTGTATTTTAATTCGTTAGTAATTTCATTTTATTATGCTAAATTATGAAGCGCATCGTTGGTTTAAAGTAGGTTACAGAGTAAGCAGAAAAATGTACGGCGATGAGACCGTACATTTAGAGCGGTTTCGTTTTCCGTGAAGATACAGATCTAGAAGCCTCGGACCGAATTCGTATATTGCTTTTCGCACTACCTCCGATCCAAATCCGTGATTCAGACGTGACTTTACGCAAAACCACAGCAGAGCGTTCACGTCGTTGATCATGAGTCCTTTCAATTCGGTGGAATGCAGCTCGGATTCGGTTCTTACGCAGTGCGCTATTGTTCATACAAATAATACTATAGCTACTTCGGTCCATCAATAATCTCCGAAATGTAGATTCACGGATGACGGAAATCGGATCTAGTGCGTAAACTACGATACAAATAGTTCTACGACTACCCCGGACCGTATTTTCACGGATTCTGATAGGATTCGGATCGGACGTAGTGCGAAACCGCTCTTAGCGTTTTGTGGTACAGACATCATCTGTCTAGCCTTTTGTCGGCTTCCAGTCTAACCGGATGCAGCTGAATACCAGTATTTTACATGGAGCGACTGCCTATCTGACCTCCACAACCCAGTTACTGGGTAATACGATACCCCTAGGTAAGACTTGTTGTCAGACTTTCAGTCTTCTGACTAACCGTAACAACTGTCAAAGATCTATGAATGTCAGCCGGGACCAACGGCTTAACGTGCTTTCCGAGGCACGGAGGGGTCTCGGTATGTAGAGATGGTCACCCATCCACAGACCAACCGCGGCAAGCGTAGCTTTACCTGATCGATCGACCTGTGCGGCTGTTATTATTTAGCCACGGGCCCCTCTGGTACAGACACTTGTAAGATTTATTTATTTTTAACTTATGTTGTCCCAGTGCAGGGCAAAGGCCTCCCTTTCCTTCTTCCACTCAACTCAATCCTGAGCCAATATGGACCAATCCCTAAATAGGCACCAAGTTCGTCCCGCCATCCACGCCTGGGTGTTCCGCAATGTCATTGGAAGTTGTTAGGGGCCATGCTGTGGTGGTCTTTACACACAATGTACGAGTATCTAACATGCTGCAAACGTGTCAGGCCCATTCCCTTTCCCATTTGAGCGCGGCTGCTTTTTGGGTGATGTCGGAAAGGACATTGCTCTGCGCCCATACATTGTTCGCCCTGGAACCAAGAGCGTCGGAAAATGTTGTGTTGTATTGTCGATCATTAGTAAACTCCTATAAGATCTTATTTTTATAGTGGACTAGCTGCAGAATAGATATTATATGTATTGAAAAAAAAGTATGAGATTTTGAGGTTATAATCGAACCATAGCACCGAGTGATTTTTAAGAAACTGAAAAACAATATCATTATACATTTAGCTATTTTTAGTATCTACCTAGATAATTAGGTACATATTTTTTTCTAAATCCTAATCCCTAATCTTTTTCGGCACGACATGACGTTTCGCAAAGATGGCGGCGATTAATGTTATTAGTCGCGTAAAATACTTTATAATGTTAATTTTGGCATGCAGCTAGTCCGTGTTACAAAAGTATTTGCAACTAATATAATAAAATAGACAATTAATTATCGTGTATGTCCGATACTTCTGTTGCACAAGGCGATTCTGGACAATGTCTTTCGTGTCTTCGAGCGCAGTATCGTGTTCCATATCTGGTCGGTAAGTCGAACTCTAAGTATCGTAAATTGTAATTGTAAAGTATTGTGGTATAGGGCCCGGTATCTACTTGAACTATATTGATAAGAATGAAGATGAGTACCTAGTTACTCGTAGCTACTTCCAATGTGTTACAATGTCACGGATGAGGCTGCACAATTAGGACAATGTCAGATGTGCATCGTGACATGTGCTGATTAGATTCATTCATTCATTCATTTATTTTATTTCAAACATAAATCTAGTCCATAGTTTTACACTCATTGGTACATTTAATTTATAAACTATTTTAAATTCTACTTAGATAAAAACCCAAAATAAATTGTGATTTAAATATTCAACTAACTCGTGGAAAGTCGCGCGAAGTCGCGGGGCAGGTAGTTAAATAATATTATTTTCTTTAACTTCTTTATGAAAACTTGAAAAAAATCAGAAAAAGAAATGAACCCTAATTTTTATTATTATGAGTGTCGAGTGAGATATTATATAGGAACTCGTGGCTAAGTAATAACAGCCGCACGGGTCGATCGATAAGGTTAAGCTACGCTTCCTGCGGTTGGTCCGTGGATGGGTGACCATCTTTACATACCGAGACCCCTCCATGCCTCAGAAAGCATGTTAAGCCGTTGGTCCCGGCTGTCATTCAAGGATCTTAGACGATCGTTATGGGTCGTCAGAAGCCTGAAAGTCTGACAACCAGTCTCACCAAGGGGTATCGTATTACCCAGTAACTGGGTTGTGGAGGTCAGATAGGCAGTCGCTCCATGTAAAATACTGGTATTCAGCTGCATCCGGTTAGACTGGAAGCCGACCCCAACATAGTTGGGAAAAGGCTAGGCAGATGATGAGCACAATAGGTAAATAAAAATATGTGTGCTCAAATATTTACAAATATTGTAAAAGTAAATGATTTTCCTAAAATTTTTATTTGTTATTTGAGTCAGAGGAAGTCTGAAGTTGTTTTTTTTTATGTAAAACTATACCTACTGAAAAAACGACATTGCTCTAGTAATGACGAGAATAACAATCTGAATACAGGTGTGTGGCGATAGGATTAGCAAACCAAATGAGATTATTGCAATTTTTATTATAGAATACACAGGAACTCAGGTTTTGAGAATTAGAACTCCTTGCCATAGCCAGTAGTGTCATCACAATATGTCAAGTTTTCTTATTTTTGGAACGAAGCTTGCGGTAGGAGTAAACTGAGAGAAATCGTCACGTAACGAAAAGCGTTATGTGACTTTTATGGACTTTTATTACATTTATAAGAGAGAGTCTGAGAGAGAGAGAAATAGTTTGAATGGTTTTCGAGGGTGCTGAAGCCGATAGTGAAGTCAAACTGCAAATCCAAGATTGGCAGATGCGAATATTTTCAATATTTTTGCAGCCGCCATCTAGGATTTTCGTTTTGAACTTCGTTCCCGCCGGAGGTCCTCCGACCCCACACTTTTTTTTTTAATTTGTATAATGGTACTTTGTAGCTATTTCCCAACATTCAAGTAATTAGTTATTATTGAATCGTATTTTCCAATGTTGTGCTATATCTATTTTGTTACCAAATAAACGATTTATTCGTCTATCTAAGAAGCTCGTAATTGCGTAAGTCACCAACAGTAGCAATGACTTTCATTTTGACAGTTCACCAACATTCATTGCGTTATTTACGTTGCTGTGCAGACAATTTTTTCGAACATATGAAGTAATGGATTAGCAATAATCTACAAAATGATTCAGATTGTGTTTGAAACTAGGGTGAGGGTAAATATGTACTACCAACCTCTACATATTATATCTGCCACCAGGTAGTGTTGTTGGTGTAAATACAGGCACATGAGATATTTCATCTGCTCCAACGGCCATCAGTCCTCTGACAAACCAACACTTCCATTTCAACAGTCCTGCAGTGGAGACCGCGTATCAACAAGCGTAGTGTGGGGCAACCCCCAGCTAGATGGATAGACGACCTTAAGCAGGTGGCTGGGACAGACTGGATGAGGAAGCCGGAGGCGCAGGCTGGAAAAGCCTATGTCCAGCATTGGATTGCGATAGGCTGATTTTATAGAGACATTTCAGCTTTGTGCCGGGTGTTGCAACGCCTCTCCGATGCTTCTGGTATAAGCGGTGGTCTTGTTTGCCATGCATAAATTATGAGTCATTAATTAATTTAATGAGCATAGGTACAATAATAATGGTGTATAAAGATATTAAAGTGTGTGCTATGCCAGAGGATGTACAAAATCTAATGCAATCACATAAAAAATGAAAAAGTATAATTATTCTACAGCTCAATGAAATAACATCGTCGATGAACGATATGATAAAAAAATTTTGAACTATATTTTGACAAATTATTCGAAACGGGCCATCCGTAAAACCAGACTGTTTTATTCTTGTTAGGGTCTCAATATTCTTTTGGGGTGACTAGGGTCAAGCGATTGGTGAATGAAAAAAAAATCGTTCCCTTAAGAAAGTTGTTTGCAATGATGAGAACAATCATCGGTTTCAGTATCGGTCACTAATTACCAGTCATCATATATAAATATATTTTAGTTTTACAATATGGGTGGTCGATCTGAAGTAAATAGCTCATTGTCAATGTTCCAACCAATTGCATTACGTGTCACAAATAACAACAAGGCATAAATAATTAGGTACCTAGTCACGTGTCGGTAGCCCTTCATCAACTAAGGCAAGGGCCGAAGTACTTTTCCTTGGTTTGTGGTCCAAAGTTATGTGGGATTACAATCATTGTATTACGGAACAATTCCTATACTGTTTGTATAAGAAAGGTGAAAAATCAATCAACCATCAAACTGAACAAGTTTCTCAATGGGAGCAACATCATAATCGCGAAAAAAATATCAGTTCTCCCATACAAAACTTCAATACCTACTTGTTCCTCTGTCCGTCTGATTGTGTATGGGACAGCTGATAATTTAGTAGCAATTACAATGTTCGTCCCATGGAGAAAGCTGTTCAGTTTGATGGTCTTTATCACGCCCTTAAAATATATGACCACACTTTTCTGATACACGTTTTGTGTCATAAGGGTCTAAGTTTAACGAGAGTAAATGGTAAAACTGACAGGTTCAGCACCCTAATTGCGTAACAAACTATAAATCTCAAACTGAACCATTTTGAAGGATATTGCTAATCCATGGCTTCATATGTTCGAAAAATCTGTCTACTCAACAACGTAAATAACGCAATGAATGTTGTTGAACTGTCAAAAAGAAACCCATTGCTTCTGATAGTATGTTACGCAATCACCCCACAGGTCCTAGTAAAAAAGTAACAGCTTGCAAGTCAGTTCCACCTAATTTGTGCTATATACTTTTATTTTTATCTAAAGACAGAAATGTTAAAACTATTATGCTTGTAAACGCAACTATACCCATACTACTCATAGATACCATAGATACTCCGCCCCGTAAGACCCCTTAATTACCCCTTTTTTATTAACGCGGGGTGATGTTACAACCAGTACCATGACCAGTTAACCTTCAGATTAACCATACATTTTTCAAGGTTTAAGTTTGGCATTAGGTACTTTATTCCGCATTTATTACTAACGGACACTGTACAGTAAATCTACTTGGTAGCAGTTTTAGTGTCCTATTCAATTTCTAAGAAGATTATGATGATAAAATATAAAAATGACGTAGATGAGCCTTTAGGTAACAAAACTACCACAAAACAAGCCAATTGAATTCACAAAATTTAACAAAAAGGAAACATCGTATCACTTTTTGATGTTTGAACGGTTTTTCATTCGAAACAAGGCTAATATTTTTTTGTTGGAGAATACGAAATGCAACTTTTGTCAGAGCAGGTTGATTTTATTCCGACGTTTTTCTCATGTTTGCTTGACAACAATGTCTTCTTATTTGAAATGTTAATTTTGCTTCATGTTTATGTCAGTTTCGACTGTTCCTAAAACGGTTGGAGATTCATCAATGTTATGCTTCTGCAAATCTATTTTGCCATCATCAAGATTTACTGCAACCTCATCACTTTGTAATACGGTTGCATTCTCCTCGATTTTTGCTTTTGCATCGTATGTTTATCGTGGTATTCCTATAGCTTCGATTCGATGAACTGATGTAAATTGTACTTTTTCCTCTGCAACGTCTACTTGACAAAGAAATGTTATTGGCAGGTGAATCCTGTATTTTATATTAGGTACAGATTTCGGAATCATTTTAACGTAGCGGCATTGCGTTTGTGATATGCCGAATGTGTGTGTTCCTGTATTAAGGTCTTTGCTTTATAAGAGACTTTGCTGATAAGATTTTTTATTACATTGATTTTTTAAGTTTGTACAATAAGTAATAAAATTAACTGGTCTTAAGTGATTAAAGTGAAACAATAGTTTATTTCTTCTTTTTCGCTCATATTTTAATGGTAACATTATACCTACTAGATCAGCGTGGTCCGTGCAGTGGTGAATGGTTCAGCCAGTACGTATGGTGGTAGTGTAGCTGAAAGCCCCACTTACGCTGGACCAACTTACGTCAGTATTACCAGACCAAAAAATTTTTTTTTTTGTTAACCTTGCTTCAAAATTTTAGGAAGTCTGTGGAAAAGCCTCTCTTTATGTGAAAGATAATGTTAGCATGGCATGCCAAAAGGTAGGAGACGTATACACAGTACATGGGTATAAGTGTAGCGAGGCTACCAATGATGATGATGAATGCAATGAATTAGCATTATGCTGAGAGATCGTTGTTTTGCGTGGATGTGACGTATGTTTTCTCCAGACTTGTTATTTTTATTTTTTGTGTTTGAGATTTTGTGATGCGTCACGTTTGCCGCAAATAAACGTAATTTATTTCTTCATTCTTTTTTGTAATGTTATCAAGGAGGTGTTATACAGATTACTGATACCGCCAAAATTAATCGTGTCACGTCATGATGCAATCTGAATACATAGACATACAGTATAATACGTGTAAATGTATACAAAATCTACATTTATAGATGCGATTGATGTCATAGGAGTACATACATAAAACGAATTTAGAAACGTACATTTTTTTATTATTCCTGTATCTGTTTGAACGGTGTGGGGGGGCAAAACCCATTGTATGCGGATTAAAGATTCAAAAAGTGTATCTATTTCCGGATGGTGAGCTGAATGTTTTAGTACTAACTCTTTACAAAAAAACGTTTCTTCACAGTAATACCTGCACATTTCGGTCGCCAAGCAGCATTGCTTTCGATAAAATTGCAGGAGCTTTTATTTGTTTATCTTTGAGTATGGGTGTGACAACAAGTTGACAAAGTCGGTTACAGAACTTAGCATGGCCTAGAAATGTTGTAGGCAGAAGTTCGAACGGTTGCTTCTGAAAACCTAGACAGGTGGCAATCGCTTTCAAAGCGTTTCGTTTGTCTACAACGACTATCAACAGGATTGACCTGGCAGCTTTGTCAATACAATATTTTTTTTTACTTTTCCATCATTGTTATCATCTCTGATTGAAAGTCACTTTGTATAGACACAGTTGACAGCTGACCAGCGACTGACAAAACAGTATACAACGTGTAACGTTAAATGCGCAAAACCTCTTAAGGGGTCATTGTACTCATCATTATGAACAACTTTTACTATGGGACCAAACCGGAAATCGCGAAAAAAAATCAGCTGTTCCCTACATTTTGACGAGTTATGCGAACATAAATGTAGGGAACAGCTGATTTTTTTTTCGCGATTTCAGGTTTGGTCCCATAGTAAAAGTTGTTCATAATGATGAGTACAATGACCCCTTAAGAGGTTTTGCGCATTTAACGTTACACGTTGTATATTGTTTTAACAATTCTTCTTGTTTGTCAGACTTATTTGAACATGAACATCTTTTTATGAGTAAATAAAACAAAGTCATGTTTGTTGCACCATTTATAAGTCAACAACGGCTGGACCAACTTTTATGATCTTTGATTTGTAGGTTTTATCTCCGCCCCGAATAGCAGAATAACTATTAAAACATAAGAAAAATTCACGAAAAAAATAATGAAGATAATTAATTTCCTCGTACATTTTGTTTGGAACGGTTTTTTTGATGATACTTCGAGAACGGATTGACTGATTTCGATAAAAAAAATGTTCGTTCGTCAATGTTTTAATATTTTTTTTTTTACACAATATTTATTGATTCTGAGGCGGTACAAAGTTCGCCGGGTCTGCTAGTTAATAATAATTCATGACAAACTTAAAACGACAAGGAAACGCAATCACAATCATTCAATTTAAAACAATGAAGTCAAGGCGAACAATTTCTCTCAAGGTTGGCACCCAATTAAATCTTGAAGCAGCGGGTCGATTCTGTTAGAATCTCACCGTGAGAAGTTAGGTGAAGTGAGCTGTTATTCCATCTGATTCTAGATTGAGACTAATTACTGCTCACTTTAAGCTCACTTCACCCGATTTATCACGGTGAGATTTTTACAGAATAGCACTACAGGACTCTTGACGATAATGTTCGTGTCCTTAATTTGAAAACGGTCATCAGCTCATAATTTGTATGTACCTCCTTCAGTAATAAGACGAAATGGTTTTCTGAATTACGTTATTATTTCAACGAAATTCTGAGTGACTTATATTTTAGAGAATAATTTTGAATTTTTGACAGTTCTTCCATACAAAATCTGTCAGGCGTCAATTTTATTCCATGAATAAAAGATGAATAAAAATTTTAATTATTTTCAAGATTGCACCTACTACTGTTTGTCTCTGCACCAGCCAACGGTTGACTGGTAGAAAAAGCTTATGGCATTAAGTCCGCCTCTGTACATTTGTTTGTCTGAAGTTTTAAATAAATAAATATCTGTAGATTGAAAAATCAGCCCTAATTCATTAAAAGATAAATGAACTGATTTTGGGTTTTTACTTATTTGGTGCAAATTGGGTCATCGATTCCCACACGGAACAAATATTTGTAGTACCTACAAGTAGGTAGTTGTTCCGGGTCTGGCTGTTTGTATACATATGTGAGTTTTAAATGTTTGTAAACGCACTCACAATACAGGAGAAATTGGAAGAAAGTTGTGGAGGAAAGTTTAAAGAAAAAAAAATGTTGAAACTGGTACGTATGTCCAAGAACCAAAAATCCGAAGACATGTGACATCCACCAACTGGGACTGCGTAGTGGATTACTCTCACTCACAAAGAGGCGGCCTGTGTCCTAGCATTAAGAAAAATAGAGGCCGACAATGACTGAGGTTATTAGTGATTAATTGTCACCGTTTTTATTGTAAAACAACTTCCGAACGATTCCTGCGTCGGGCAAAGTGTAATTGGATTTTTCTGTCTGGAATTTCTTAGTAGAAGCCTGGAGTCTGGAATTGTGCACCGTTGGTGGCAATAGGCTCGCGCCCTATTCCGTGGGACTTTATCATAATTGGCGAAATCCCACATTTCGCCAATCTGTACTATAGCTGCATCTCTGCCTAACCCTTATTATGTTATGTAACAATTACAACTCTTTACCAACTGAGTTCATCATCTGCCTAGCCTTTTCCCAACTATTTTTAGGGTCGGCTTCCAGTCTAACCGGATGCAGCTGAATACCAGTATTTAACGTGGAGTGACTGCCTATCTGACCTCGACAACGCAGTCACTGGGTAACACGATATTCCTGGGTAAGACTAGTTATCCGACTTTCGGGCTTCTGACGACCAGTAACGACTATCAAAGATCTATGAATGACAGCTGGGACTAATAGCATAACATGCTTTCTAAGCCACGGAGCAGTCTCGGTATGTAAAGATGGTCATCCATCCACGGACCAATCGCGGCAATCGTAGCTTAACCTGATTTATGGACGATACTAAGTCACGAGCCCTTCACAACTTATCAAATGAGTTATGAACTGTAAACAAACCTTCATAAGAAACATCGATCCTAAACTCTGGCAGATCTCGAGAAACACAAAACATCTTTTTTTTTAAAGGCATCATAACTCAACCAAGTAGGCAGAGAAGGTAATGCTAAATAAATTGTGTAAAACAACCGGGCGTTCCTCGTAAATGATAAATATTTACTTTATTGCATATAATTAGTTTTAAGGGATTTCCTTGAGTAATCACATTTTAAATATAGAGTGCGTACTTTGAGCATTAACTTCAAAAACTAATATATGCGACACATTTATCAGTAATAGCTTTTAATGGGTGGCATGCTTTCGGCTTGTTTACTTTTACAGGTAAGCCCAGGTACGCACGGGCGATTTCTTTTCGCGCTCTGTTGGACTTTCAATACTCGGCTCAATACCGAGAGTTAAAAATCCAGTGCGCGAAAAAATATCTTCACGCAAAGAAAACGCTCGAGCCTGGTTTAAAAGTCCTTTTGAGTAAGTCCTGAACTCCGCCAAAACGAAAATGGGCGGAGATGTGCGAAGCGGGGAGGAGAGGAGATGCTTAACAACTTCGGTGTCTACTGAAGCTGTGCGGAGATGCATACTGACTAGACTGGAGCAGAGATGTGTACTGGCTAGAGCGGGCGAGCGGGTTGTGCGACGCGGGGGAACTAGCAATGCTGCTCGCAGCATGCCGCTCAAATTTCCTCTCGTCTTCGTTGCGTGCCGTTGCCAGCTGGCGAGACACAGCTCCCAATCTCTATTTTGTTTGCGCTAACCAAATAAGAAAGAATAGTAGTAAACAGTGGTGGCCCAGTATCGGCACCGACTTACGAGTTGTAGGGTCGTGAGTTCAAACTCAGATAGGCACTTTACTTTTTGCATATAATTACATCACCACCGTTCTCAAAACTGTAAAGAAAAAACATCGCGAGGAAACCGGCATGTCCTAGAAATAAAAATTCGAAGACATGTGACACCCACCAACCCGCACTGAGCCCACGTGGTGGATTATGGCCCTCTCACAGAGAGGAGGTCTGTGTCCTAGCTGAGGGAATGCTATAAGCAGATTATGAGTTTATGTCATGTACCCAAATATGAGACATCTCCTCCTCACTCTGCTCTACCGTATCCACTGAATCTAAGCGGAGACAAGACATGTAAATAACGAAATCCTATTGGTTGTTTCCAACACATCTTATATTCTCTCGTCTCGTCTCCGCTTTGGTGAAACCCGGGCTTAAGTCGGTTACGCTGTACTCAATGATAATAAATCATTAGTTATCTATTTATCGGCTTCAGTGGCACTTTAGCGACACCGCTACTTTTTTTAATAATAAAATATGTTTAGGGATGAACATTTCTGAACAATATGCTTCTCATACACAACTCTCTCGTTCCGTGCCTTGAAAAACACGTTAAGCAGTTGGTCTGGCTGTTAAAAAGATATGTGTCGTGATGATTCTTTAAAGAAAAAATAGAACAAACGATGAAGGTGGCCAAGATAAATACAGATAACGTAAGCCTGGGTATCTCCGACCACCCTCCTAATTCCGACCACTTTTTGTTTTTGCTAATAACTATATATAATCTTTTGGATCATATAATCTAGTTGAGGTTTTTTATAATGTATCTTTATAAAATATATATGTTACCATATTGGAAATAAAAAATAGTTAACTTGCATGTGTTTAATTTGCTATAATTATAAAGAGTGAAAAATACATTTCCTAAAAAGAAACATCTAACTAAAACTCCTTAAATTTAGAGTTTTGAATTTTAGCACTTTTTAAATAATTTTAAAGCTTAAGGATAAATATGTTTTATTTTTTCATATACAACGTGTAACGGAAAGGGGGTATCAACCCTGAAGGAGGTGAATGTGCTCATGAAATTCAACAACTTTCCCCAAAGAACATAGGTCGAAATATGAAAAAAAAATTTGGCCCTCCCTTACAAAACTGACTACCAGCTGATTGATTTACTATGGGAGGGCCAAAATTTTTTTTCATATTTCGACCTATGTTCTTTGGGGAAAGTTGTTGAGTTTCATGAGCACATTCACCTCCTTCAGGGTTGATACCCCCTTTCCGTTACACGTTGTATATGCAGCATAATCTTTAAAAAAAAAATTACAAATCACGATTATCTAGTAACTTGAAAATAAGTTAAATTTTTTAGTCATTTTGAGCTGGTCGGAAATAGGCTTAGTAGTGGTCGGTAATCGGAAGTTAGAATCTTGATGGTCGGAAATACACCTATGCGACCATCTTGAGAATCTTCATCAATAATGAATTTTTTTTTAAATTCTTCATATGAAAAAAAATGTGAGACTTGTTTTTAGGGATTCTAAAAGCGTTTTACTTCAGAAATTCGTGTTTAGAAATTAATTTTGTTGCACAGTCTTCGTGCATTGAGAAATTTAAACGACGTAGAAGTTCGGTGGCAGGCTTACGTTATGGAAAAGTTTCCCATGGCCATGTATGTCTTATGATGGGGCTCGTGGCTCAGTGATATCTGCGGCACGGGTCGATCGATGGTTAAGCTACGCTTGCCACGGCCGGTTCGTGGATAGGTGGCCATTCATTACATATCGAGAACCCTACGCACATTGGAAAGCACGTAAGTCGTTGGTCTTCGCTGTCATTTGTAGATCTTTCGATCTGATCAGACCAAAAGTCTGACTATAATAACTGACTACAATATCTGACTAAAATACTGATATTCAGCTGCATCTAGTTAGACTGGAAGTCGACCGTAAAATAGTTGGGAAAAGGCTAGGCAGATTCTGACAAAATCCTCTCGTTGTGCATTAATATTAAAATAAAAGTGTTTACGTATTGCAATCTACTGACATAATCAGCACAATGCTCTTAGCTCAAGGAAACACTAAAACGTATGTATAGTCGTTGTTGAAATCACATTTTATTTCTACAAATTGCTTTTAAAAAACACTTTTACACGTCCAAAAGTAACAATAATAATATTTTAAAAGAAGAGGATGTCGGTGATTGCTAACCGAATACTCTGAGAAGAAACACCAAAACAAACTCAGTGGTCACAGTCTCTTTAAAGTCCAGGCATTATCGTGGTCAGATCTTAGGAGGACCATCATGCCCTCACGCCCCTAGTCGCCGCAGGAGACGCCCTGGGCGTCGGAAGTCAAGAGCTGATTCCCGGCCACCGTAGGCACGGGGCGGACGGTGAGCAATGGGTAGTTCGCCGTCCGGTAAGGACCGGGCCTGGGTGGAACACAACGCGCTGTCACGGCGGCGCGTTGTGTTCCACGCGCGCCTCAGAGATGTCAGCAGTAACTGACGGGGTCCGCTAAGGCCGATGCCTAACAGGGTCGCGGATTGTTCAAAAGAGTTACCGTGGCCCTTGGCACAGGTATTTGAAGGAACACGGGTGGGTTTTAGTCAGTAAAAGTCTGACACGCCCTCCCGTTGCGCCAAATTGAAGGCCACAAAAATCACGGTTTTTAACAGTATTTTTACCTGAATTTCGATCTGTGTTATCGTACTTATATGTTAATATTTAAGAGTAAATTTGTGCTATCTAGTAGAATTACTAGCTACAACAGAAATCTAAACAGGGTGTAGCATATTTTCAAAGCTCTTTATTACATTTTTTTTATGTGTAAAGTGGCAATATTTAATCCATTTCGAACTTCATCCATTCAGCCTATCGATGTCCACTATGTGCTGGCCTCTCCCAGGCTGCGCCACAACCCCCTGTCCTCCGCCTTCCGCAGTCAATCCGTCTCAGATACCTTTTAAAGTCGCTTTTTAATTTCATCAGCATCTTAATCTCAATCTGAATAACTTTGCTTCATATGTCCGAAAAAATATTGTGCTCAACAACGTACATTAATTTGATGAAAGTTGTTAAACTGTCAAAGTGAAAGCCATTGCTAATGTCAGTGTATTAGGTACGCAATTATCCTGCAGGTTCCCAGAACTCATAAGTTAAAAAAAAAACGCCGACAATTTTTTTTTTTAGTGCTATTAGTCCAACGCTTTACTTACATTTTTCTACACAACCAGTAAGTACCTAAGTACCTTTGTTAAGTAGAGCATATTTGCGTACCTACAAGCTGCGTAAGAGCTAACTTGTGTGCAGTTCAGCCGCTTCACAAGTAGGTCGTAAAATTTAATGACATTCCAACGAGCGGCTTTGGTCGCGAAAACGCAATTTTTGCGATACCTCCGATCAACTCTTTATAAGTTAAGGTCTTGTTTCTTCAGTGCGATTTTTTTTGAGTAACGATTATTTGTTTTGTCTTTTGCTTTTGTTATGTCGGCGTAAGCCACGTGATACGTGATTGTTTATGTTGTGGTAAATTAATTGAGAGTTGCCGAGGGTCTAGCTGAATGGCGTGCAATTGGAGAGGCCTATGTCCAGCATAGGGCTGCTGTAAGAGGATTTTGATGATGATGAAAAAGACTGAATAGTAGCAGGGCTGACTGCTATTTATAGATATGTATTGTTAAACAAGGATATTTTGGCGTTTGAAAGATGTTGAGTTTTGACTTTGTTGTTACATATTTGCGCAATAGTTCTGTGAAAACTCAGTAAAGTACTCATACATACGAGCGACACACGTCGACAATTGTCGTTGACTGCCATCGACAACGTGCCGCTCGTGTCTTTGAGTACGGTGCTCGGTGGTCGACGGTAGCCGCCGACGAGCTGACGGCCGCTGCCGACCCACGTTGACGACTGCCGTCCACACTAGTCGACGGTTACAGCTGCCTCTGTCGTTGTTGTCAAAAAACAAGATGGCGGCGTTAGTTCTGATTTTGGCCACGTGCCACAATAACTTTGTACCGGTACATAATTTATAATAACGTCACTCGCATTTGTTTTGTGTTAAACATCCGTCGTGTTGTCTTGGCTAAGAATAAATGTCTCCCGAACTCTTAAAAAGATGTCAAGCATATTATTGCTCATAAAACCTAATTAACGATCATAAGTTCTATGAAATTTTTTTTTTTTTAATTTATTGTGTGTCTATTTTGGTATCTTTTTACGACTTTGTACTGATTATATTACTATCTGCAATCTTATTTTTTCGTGATGCGTGGAAGCTTGATTCAATATCAATAGATTTCTGCCTTCCGTTTTAATATTGAAGAAAGTTTTGATGGAATAATAAACATATAACATCACGCCTGCGCCTGTATACTCCGAAAGGTTAAGCAGTGGTGTACCGATGCGACGATCTTAAAAAGCTGACAGGATGCGAAAGGAGGAGTACAGGGTGTAGTGGTACAGCTTCGGAGAGGGCTATATCTAGCCTGCAGTGGACTGTGACAGGCTAACTTAGATTGATTGAGTACCTATTAGTAGGTAGGTGTACTCAGATTTCGCCAGGTATACAACATGTAACGTTAAATGAGCAAAACCTCAGACACCCCAACTGATTTTTAATTCAAATGAAAGAAAAAAAGAGAGAAAATAAGTCATTAAAAAAATAGTAAAGGTTTTATGTGCTGTTTTAGTTTTACTGGCAATTCTGATCGTTTCATGCATCTGCGACGACGCTTTATCGAGGAAGGAGTCGTCACCGGGCCGCTGCGCCGCGCTCACGTTGGCTTGCTTGACCTATTAATAAATAGACACGGCAAAGTTTTTAGTTAGATTTTTTGAAAAATGTGACCTATATTAAAAAGTGGTTCAATTAATCTGCTCGTTATTATGATCAAACTACGAGTGTTTTCAGGTTTTGCGCATTTAACGTTACACGTTGTATATGTTAGTAATGGAAAAATTTAATGAATTTAAAAACTTTTTAATGCAATAATATTGAATTAGACTAGAATCATTTTACAGTACCTTGTACAAGTAATCAAAATATAAAAGTTCCGAAATAAAACGATGTTAATTTGTCGCAACGTCGAAACAATGGAACGGCGCTTTAACTAAATTGTCCCGTAATTATTTTAAACGTTTTAAGTTAATATTTAAGGCGAACCAGGGATGCATATTTTTATCGCTACACCAACGCGAATTATAAAGTAATAGAGCTTTACTCTGAGGTGTAAGATTTAACGGCAATTTGTTAGTAATTAACATAACATTATGCTTCGACCCCTGAAGGGCTCGGCAGATGTGTACCTGTAGTATACCCACATTAGTTATTAATTGTTAGTAACTAAGTAGATACTGTGATTAAGCGAAAAGTGGTGTTTCATTAGAAGATCCATTTCATAATTATGAACCAACACAATCAGCAATAAATTCTTACACCATTGATTTTCAGTGTAGACTGCTGTATTTTCCATTCCTGTGCTTTGTCATTTTGCAAAAAAAAAAAATATCATCTGCCTAGCCTTTTCCCAACTATGTTGGGGTCGGCTTCCAGTCTAACCGGATACAGCTGAATACCAGTATTTTACATGGAGCGACTGCCTATCTGACCTCCACAACCCAGTTACTAGGTAATACGATACCCTAGCTAAGACTGGTCGTCAGACATTCGGGCTTCTGACTACCCGTAACGACTGTTAAAGATCTACCAATGACAGCCGGGACCAACGGCTTAACGTGCTTTCCGAGGCATGCAGGGATCTCGGTATGTAAAGATGGTCACCCATCCACAGACCCACCGCGGCAAGCGTAGCTTAACCCGATGACGGGCCCCACGAAAGCAAAAAAAAAATAACAAAGAATAAAAAATGTGGAAAAAGAAAAAAACGCGAGCAAAGTCAGGCCGCAAACACAATCTCACAAAACAAGTCCGATACACATCTGTGTCGATTTTAATGCAAAAATAATCATGTATTTATGAAGACGTTTCCATAATTTTATCGATAATGTGTTATTATTGAGATTTTACTATAATTGGATGAATAAAAACTTTTTGGTCTCTTTTTCATAATATAAGGTTGAATTTGCGAGTTGAAGGCAAAAATAAGATAATGATGCGTACATGTAAGTATAGTGAGTACAGTCAATGGCGTGTCCATTAATAATAATAATAATAGTCTTTATTATGATACACACAAGACTCATGATACTAAATCTACACAGGTCATGTAAAAAAGGGCAATTCGTTCCATTTATAAATTAAGTCCCAGACACTCCCTCAGAGACAAATTTAAAGAGATTAATATAATGACTGTGCCTTCTCAGTACATTTATGATAATCTTTTGTATGCACATAAAAATATTAATCTGTTTAAAAAATACAGTGATATCCATAATATAAATACTAGGAACAAACACAAATATGTTGTTCCTACAACAAGGCTCAAGAAAATAGGTGGCTCGTTTAGATGCCAATGTATACGTTTTTATAATAAACTTCGTAGCCACATTCAAGAACTAAGCATTAATAAATTCAAATCTTTTATAAAGCTAAAACTATGCCAGAAAGCCTATTATACTGTAAAAGACTATATTGAGGACAAAAACGCTTGGGATTGAGCTGCTCCAATAGGTCTAGACAGTGAATGTTGTTTATTTTTTATTTTGCTGATTTACACTTTGGTTTTTATATCTATTTATATACAGAATGACATGAACATTTACTGTTTAAAGTCTTAATTATTTTAATTATTGTGAATGTGAGGACTATGTGGGTCATTGTTTCCGTTTTAATCATGGTCTGGCAGTTTGAGTGGTGTATGCGGTCTACACAAATGTCCTGTCCTTGGTATTGCTCGTCGAATCGTTGAGCTCCTTAAGTTCTGAGTAGAGCTGCACGGTTACTGACGAATGCGTGCACTGACTGCACAGGTCCACTCAGTGTGGTTCTTTCCTCAAAAGACCACTTCAGACACCAATCTACATGGTCCTCAAAGATTATATCTGGATTTTTATATACACATTGACATTGATGAATTTTATATAAACAATGACATGGATATTTACTTTGTAAAGTAACTTATTTTTATTATTATTACTGTGAGTGTGAAGACTATGTGGGTCATTTCTTTTTTTCGGTTTTCCTTCTTAGTTAGTTTTAATCATGATCTGGCAGTTTGAGTCATTTATGCGGCCTACCCAAATGTCCTTTCATTGGTATTGTTCGTCGAATCGTAAGGCTCCTCAAGTTCTGAGTTGAGCTGCACGATTTTTGACAAATGCGTGCACTGACTGGACAGGCCCGCTCAATCTGTGTGGTTCTTTACTCAAAAGACCATTTCAGACACCAATCTACATGGTCTTCACATGATCTGACCAAGATTATGTCTGGACTTTAAAAGAGACTGTGACCTCTGAGTTTGTTTCGGCCTTTCTTCTCAGAGTAGTCAGATAGGAAACGCCGACCTCATCTAGTTTAAAAAATATGATTGACATGTAAAAGTGTTTGTACAAACCTACTTACAGAAAATAAATCATTTATCATTTATCATTTAACCCTGCCTCCTAAACTAGGTAGTCCTGTATCTTAGGAGACAGTGTTAGGCCATACAGGGCGGTTAGTTATGTAGGTATACAACGTGTAACGTTAAATGCGCAAAACCTCAGACACCCCAACTAATTTTTAATTCGATTGACCTATATCAGAGTGAAAATAAGTCATTAAAATTTTAAAGGTTTTATCGTTTCTTGCGTCTGCGACGACGCTTTATCGAGGGAGGAGTCGTCACCGGGCCGCTGCGACGCGCTGACATTGGCTTGCTTGACCTATTAATAAATAGACACGGTAACGTTTTTAGTGAAGATTATTTGAAAAATGTGACCTATATTAAAAAGTGGTTCAATTAATTCTGCTCGTTATTCTGATCAAACTATGTGTTTTCAGGTTTTGCGCATTTAACATTACTCGTTGTAGAAGCAGTCAGAGGGCTTAGCGCAACGGTGGTAAGTGATACATTTGTGTGCCGATGTAGTGTAAATGAGTTTGAGTGTGAGTGTGAGTGATATGTGATTGATATCAAGTAAGAGTAAGTGTATGAGTGGTGAGAATGGGCGTGTGAGCGAGTGTGAGTATGCCGAGATAGGGGTTGGTAGATGAATGAGTGATCGTGTATTGAGTGTGATATCGGGTAGAGTAATGATTTTTGTGATTATTCTATGAATGTTAGTAAAGACTCCGTGAATGAGTAGTCTTTTTGCAGTAGTCATTCTATCAATTTGATTTTCCATTGATACAATTTTACTTTACAAATGGCTTTATTTCGTAGCTGTATAGTTTTGCAGCTCTTCCTGTTGACCATGCATGCCAGTTTGTTGTAAGTTAAGCCGGCACCATAATTGCGTAACACACTAGGTATTACTCTCAATTTGAATCATTTAGAAGCATATTGCTAATCCATTGCTCCATATGTTGGAAAAATGTGTCTGTTCAACAACGTAAATACGCAATTGCGTTTTATACGCAATGAATGTTGTGGAACTGTCACAATGAAACCCATTGTTACGGATAGTGTGTTACGCAATTACCCTGCCGGATTTATAATACTGTATTGTGTCGTGTCGCGACGCCCTGTGACGCAGTGTTAGCCAGTCAAAACTCGTTGTGATTTGGCGTAGTCCCTTATTCACCACTCAACGATTCCTTACTTCGAAACCAAGTCAATTCCTTAGCAAATCACGCCAACCTCGCGTTCATTTCGCGCAGTTGCATTAATTGTGTCATAGAGAATACGGCCCCAGAACAGATTCGTTTGATTGGTGTATCCCGAGTCACTTTTTTTGTGGGGTCAAATAAAGTGTTGGGTGTGACTATCGAAGATGCGCCGAGCGGTCGGTTCAGTTGAATAACTGGCGGAACAAACAGCGCTACAAAAGGAGGCTTCTTCATGCATCCTAAAATAAAATCACGTCTGCAAAGTTTCGCTAGCAAATTTTA
This sequence comes from Eremobia ochroleuca, assembly GCA_949629135.1. Classification (NCBI taxonomy): domain Eukaryota; kingdom Metazoa; phylum Arthropoda; class Insecta; order Lepidoptera; family Noctuidae; genus Eremobia; species Eremobia ochroleuca. The sequence continues at coordinate 4,953,793 of OX451402.1, read as the reverse complement.
TTTGACCCTGTAGATGTATATCATATACCATTTGCCAAGCGGTTGGTTCACTCTTTACGTGACCAGAGGGCTGGCCTATTTTTTGGCCAAAGAATCAGCATTGCCATACAACGTGGCAATGCTGCCAGCGTTTTGGGCACGTTTTCTATTGACAGCGATACGGACGAATTTGTTGATGCCTTTTGATTATTTGCCCTCCTTTTTATATACTTGTACATATTATTATTATTAATTTAAGACTGTTAGCTTTTAAACTATGTAAATACAACATGATAACCCTGTAGATAGTTAATGGTAGCCAGGATTGTACAAGCACCCTCGCGCTCGCGGATGAAATCTCCAAACCATTATAACTTTCAACAACCACTGTTTTTCGTATCAACAGACTTCACGACCATCAAACGCTTTATGCAGTAACCTCACCGACCCTGTCGTTACAAATCTCCCTTCTACCGTGCTTATAGCACAGACTTTTAAGAACCTTCCATCTTCTAAGGTGGTCTACACGGGAAGCTAATGTATATGGACGTTTTACGGCCGATGGTAAGTAGAAAATCACTAGGCTATCCCTAATAACAGCCGAGTCACCGAGTGTACATATACTCGTATCGCTTTACATACTTGAATTAACGGGGACATTTTATGAGCGTGTTTAATCATTTTTCATTTAGATATTTCATATGAACACCCGAAACCCTTGCATTGTATCGAGCTTAGTGACTTATATCCATCAGCATAAGGTCTATCTGCAAAAAAAAAAAAACATCGAAATCGTTTATTCATATCGACGGGGAAGTGGCAATACCTCCTAACTGACATTTTTCTTGAGAAATTCTCTTTTTTTTCGTTTTGAATTTAAAGGCGTTAATCGCATGTTTTAGTGAAATCGCCTAATAATTTGTGGTGATTGGAATATAGATATATTAAAAGATAATTCCACAACAAAGGATCTCTTAAGCATTCTTCATAATTATAATTTTGAAGCTCACATAACAGAACCAACTCGGGGGAGCTCTTGCATTGACCAAATCGCCAGTAACTTAAATAAAGTTAAATCAGAAATTCATTACCTTGGTCTGTCAGATCATGAAACGGCACAATCGGTAACAATAAAGGTAAATAAACAAAGAACCATATCCTGTTGGTCTGAGTTGAAACGTGATTACTGTTCAGAAAATGTTGAAAAATTTTGCGAATGCATGTCTTCTCTTTCTTTTTCGGAAACGTTTCACTCAGATACTTTTACAGAGGCCTTTAATTATTTTTATGAAGCATTTACATTATATTATAACCTGTGCTTTCCGGAGATTAAGGTTAAAGTTAATGATAAGCCAGTCATACAAAATTGGATAACAAAAGGTATTAAAAAGTCTAGCAAAACGAAACGTCAGCTATATCTAAAATTCAAAACTAGTAAAACGAACAAAAAATTAAATGAAAAAAATTATAAACTTTATAATCATGTGTTTAAACGATGTGCGCAGAGGGCACAAAAATTAATGAATACAAGGCGTATACAAAAGGGTAAAAATAAATGTAAAGCTACATGGAATGCAATCTCTTCAACTATATCTAATAATAACATATCTAAAAATGACTTTGACGAAATAATGTTTAACAATTTGACATATAACAATCCATCAGACATTTGCAAAATATTTAATGACTATTTTATTAATTTGACATCCAATCAGTTAGAAAATTCGAATAATATTAAACTCAATAAAAAAAACAAAAATGTAAATACTATTTTCCTGAATCCTGTTGATGCAAAGGAAGTGTACAAAATCATAATGTCTCTAAATAATAGCAAAACTAGTGGATACGATGACATTGTCACACAAGTTTTGAAGGAGTGTGCCAGTTGGATATGCCATCCACTAGCACACGTTATAAACTTATCTTTTCTCGATGGTGTGTTTCCTGAACAGTTAAAAATGTCAGTAGTAAAACCATTTTTTAAAAAGGGAAATAAGTCAGACCCAAATAACTATCGGCCTATCACGTTAGTTCCGATTATATCCAAAGTGTTTGAGAAGGCAATGCTTATTAGATTAAATAATTTTCTATTTACACACTCAATTTTATGCAAGGAGCAATTTGGTTTTCGCAAGGGAAGTTCAACTGCTCTTGCAATCTTTGACCTAATCAAAATTGTAACAGATAGCATTAATAATGGCAATCCAGTGGTGTCTTTATTTTTAGATATGAGTAAGGCCTTTGATTTTGTGAACCATTCTAAGCTTCTACGCAAATTAGAGTTCTATGGCATAAGGGGAAAAGCATATAATTGGATATCTAGTTATCTTAGTAACAGAAAACAGTGTACCGAGATAACAAAAGTAGTAAAAAAAGGGGAAAAAATGTATTCAAAAGTTAAATTCAGATCTATGGCAAGAATAAACAAGTGTGGTGTGCCTCAAGGAAGTATTCTCGGCCCTGTACTTTTCTTGCTTTACATAAATGATCTTCCTGAAGCTACGTCGCAGAAATGTATCCTTTTTGCAGATGATACAACAGTTATCATAAACTGTCGGGATAAGGACGCTTACAAATCTGCTATAGAAAAGACCCTATCAGATTTAGTGAGTTGGATGGATGACAATAACTTAAATATAAACATTAGTAAAACAAATCTTATTGAATTTACCTCATACAGAACCAAACAGTTGCCTTTAGATATAGTTTATAAAGACGAAGCAGTAAAACAAGTAGACGAGGTGAAATTTTTGGGACTTAATGTAGATAAACATCTGAATTGGAAAAGCCATATACAATATATTTGTCAGAAGCTTGATAGGTTTGTGTTTGCGTTAAAAAAGTTAAGACAGAATGTTTCTGCAGAGGCTGCCCTTTCGGCTTACCATGGCTATGTGTCATCTGTACTAAACTATGGACTAATAATGTGGGGTAACTCGACCGATACCGACAGAGCATTCAAAATTCAAAAACGTTGTATCCGTGTTATCAACAAGTCATGGTTCTTAGATAGCTGTAAACCTTTATTTCAAAAATACAGAATTCTTCCACTACCTTGTATGTACATAAAAGAAATTTCTCTTTTTACAAAAAGACACATGCATTACTTCAAGCAGCGTAGTGAGGTTATGCCGAGACAAAAAAGGGCTAAGTTTCTCAACCTACTATACCAACCACCCTGTCACAAAGAGATTTATAAAAACAATGTATTTAATATGTGTCTTTTAATTTATAATAAAATACCGAACCACTTAAAATTGTTACAGGGCAATTTATTCAAAAAGAAATTAACAGAGTGGCTCCAAGGTTACTGTTTCTACAGCATTAAGGAATTTATGCAACATAAAGAACAATAATAATACCTATTGAATGTTTCCCTAATTATTTTAATATTGATAGTTTGTAAGGACTATAATGTAAATCTCTAATAGTATAATGACTTAAATTTGGTAATATTATAATGTAATAATGACATATTTTTTGTAAAAATGTATCAATGACATATTCTATGATAACGAAATAAAATTCAATAATTTGCACGCTTGCTTGCAGGCCGAATACAGTGACTTTTAGGCTATAAGATCTTCCTTGTAAAAATGTATTTCTTGCAAATAAATATTATTATTATTATTATTATTATTATAAGTGTATTTTTAGTTGTAACAGCATTAAATTAAAATGTGGAAATATGTACCTCCCAACTAAACAAACGTGTCTATTTTGAACGTTTTGGTTCAGTTTGTGTAAATTTTTGACTTTGTCAGTTAGGAGGTATTGACACTTCACCGTCGATATCATTCTTCTCCGAAACAAAAAAGAATCAAGAGTTTAAACAAATTGCTAACCTACTAAGTATTCTTTGTCGTGCGCTCTAGAACTGCCCTGCGATTCTATAACCATCTCACCGTGAAAACTTCGGTGAAGTGAGCGTGGAGTGAGCTGTCTTTAGGGATTAATACTATTGACACTGCTCACTTCAAGCTCACTTCACTTATGATTTCACGGTGAGATTTTTACGGAATCGACCGGCAGTTCCTTAATTACATTTAAATCCAAACTCCCGGTTAATTAATATAAAAACAATGACCTCCAATCACTCTATCTAAAACAGCTAGCCAATTGAATGAAACATAAAACTATCCACTTAGCCAAGAATAGGTACCTGGTTTACACGCAACCTTAAGAACCTAATTTTACCACGCATTATTTCACCTTTACAAACCCCTATTACAAGCAGCCATTTTTTATTGACCCCTGAGCTTGCAGAGGCGGCAAACATTTGACTGCTGTGCAAGTATCAACTTGTGTTGGTCGGTTCGTAAGTGGCGGCGTCTCTCAAAGCTACAAATTGACCGGCGCCTGGGCATCTGAAAAGGTAAAGGATCGCGCTAAACGTGTCAGCCGTTGATTATGTCAAATTATTTTCGCTAACTTTGACATTTGAAGTTTGTAGTACTTAGTTATAATGGCGCCAAAGATAAAGGTACAAGGAAAACATGGGTCAGCGTACATGATTGGCATTTTATTAATCTTTAATTATGATTGTTAATGAAATGTAAGCAGGTGGTAATTTGGCATATTAAAATGGCTGTGTTGTAATGTCATAATACATATAGGTAAGATAAGTTTACGCGAGACTTCAAGTAGCTTGATCGCAGCTAATTATATGTATGAATAACTTGAACATAAACATAATGCTCGAATGGTATGAGTGCCGTAACAGGCATCACTTTGGCAGCGCACTTGCGATGTCTCTGGTAATAATAAGTAAATTTCTAGTGATATCATCAACATATTTTCTAAGTTCGTCAACGAAGCTACGGGCCCGTCCGATAGGAGCTGATCCGTCAAAACAAGTGACAAATTCAATTGTTCGGACGGACAAAAACATCGGGAGTAGGGACAATTTAAGTGTCAAATCGTGTTCTTATTCATTCTTAAGCACATATAAATGTAACTTGCACAAAAGTATGCAAATGGCTTGCATGCCGTTATAGTATTAACCAATCAGAAGCTGTTATAGCACAATGGCTACTTGCATACTTTAGTAATAACAATAATAATAATAGTCCCAAACTAAGCAAAGCTTGTGCTATGATATGAGTAAATACATACATATTATAGATAAATTACACCCAGACAAAGAACAAATGATCGTGCTCATCACACAAACTTGTCCTAAGTGGGAATCGAACCCACGACCTTGGGCATAGGCAGTTAGGGCCACTGACCACTAGACCAACAGGCCTGTCAAAGTTTAGTGTAAGTTACGGGCATCAGTATTCCGGGTTTATTCATTCTTATTGTGACGTCTGCGGGAACTACGCATTAAATGATAAATGATTTATTTTCTGTAAGTAGGTTTGTACAAACACTTTTACATATCAATCATATTTTTTTAAACTAGATGAGGTCGGCGTTTCCTATCTGACTACTCTGAGAAGAAAGGCCGAAACAAACTCAGAGGTCACAGTCTCTTTTAAAGTCCATACATAATCTTGGTCAGATCATGTGAATACCATGTAGATTGGTGTCTGAAATGGTCTTTTGAGTAAAGAACCACACAGATTGAGCGGACCTGTCCAGTCAGTGCACGCATTTGTCAAAAATCGTGCAGCTCAACTCAGAACTTGAGGAGCCTTACGATTCGACGAACAATACTAATGAAAGGACATTTGGGTAGGCCGCATAAATTACTCAAACTGCCAGATCATGATTAAAACTAACTAAGAAGGAAAACAGAAAAAAGAAATGACCCACATAGTCTTCACACTCACAATAATAATAATAAAAAAATAAGATACTTTACAAAGTAAATATCCATGTCATTCTGCGCCTAAGGAATACTCTTAGACCCCAAGAGGGGCTGTCTCCATGTTTTTCATCCAATAACATTATAAACAGCAATAAGCATAATAATTTCAGCCTATAAGGTTCACTGCTGGGACTCAGGCCATCTCTCGGCGAGAGGGAGTCGTCCGTAATCCACCACGCGGGCCCAGTGCGGGTTGGAAGATGTCTTTTTGTCTTTGAGTTTTTGGTTCTAGGACATGCCGGTTTCCTCACGATGTTTTCCTTCACCGTTTTGAGAGCAGTGGTGATGAAATAATTTACATAAAGTAAAGCGCCTGTCAGGGTTCGAATCTACGACCGCGTAAGTCGCTGTCGTTACCGCTGGTCCACCACAGCTCCATAAACACCAATGATTTTGTCAACTGCGGTAAACGAAGACACGTCAGAATAATAAATAAATTTAGTTTAATTCAAGTAACAAGACTACATATACAGATACATAAAAGGATACAGACAGGATAACAAGCACAGATAAAAACTAACACTCACAAGGTAACAATATGTCTGCTGCAGCATTGCCGGATATAAAGGCAATCTGTCAGCGACCATCGCCAGGACGGTGTTGGCGCTGCCCCGCACTCTGCGCATCAGAGATCAAGAAGGGCAGTAATATTCACACTCTACATTATAAAGTCTAATATTTACATGAGTGTACCTTCAGCTGGAAGACTCATCGTATCTTATAAGGAAAAAAGAAAAATATTCCAACAATCCAAGTAAACGACTGGTCTTGCACCCATAAAAATAGGTTACATCTTCCTTACTTCGTCGGTAACAAGAAAGCAAGTGTAAAAACCAACCTGAAACTAGGCGAATAAAATACACAAATTTATTGGCAAAAACTAAAACAAATGTTTCCTACGGTCATAATTTATTGTGTAACATATCAATCTACATATATTCTATTGCCTACACCTTAGCTGACGGGACTAAGGCCAGGGACACATGGACTTTACTTCAAGCATCCAATATTGCCCATATTTTGGTAAAAATCCCCATTAACTCTTTATGTAGATGGGGTGATAGACTTTCAATAAAATTCTACGGACACAAATCACGATCACAGGTCGCTCAGCGTGATATGAAGCGGGCTACGCTCGGATTTTCTTTGACGCATAAACTCTGAAATGAGATTATCCGGAAAAGAACCGGAATTACGGACATAGCTTGCAGAGTAAGCAAACTGAAGTTGCAGTGGGCTGGCCATGTTTGTCGAAGGACCGATGGCCGGTGCAGCAGACGAGTCTTGGAGTGGAGACCGCGTATTGGTAAGCATAGTGTGGGACACTGCCAGCTAGATGGGCCGACGACCTTAAGAAGGTAGCTTGGACAGACTGGATGCTGAAGGTGGAGGACAGGGTGTTGTGCTGCAGCCTAGGAGAGGCTTATGTCTAGCAGTGGACTGCGATAGGCTGAGTTGATTGATTTGATTGAACACGACTGAACAAGTAAATCTGACTGCTTCTTTAACTTAGTAGTTTTGTCTTAAATGCTACTGCTGAGTCCTGAAGTTAAATAAACTGCGGGTTCATGGATTTTTGGCGATTTATTACAACGTGAAGCTGGATAAGAGTGCTTGGAATTTCAAGGACAGAATTCCGCAAAAAAAGAGTGTGGACTCCAAGTACTTTGCATAAAACAACGTCTATCAGCAACAGTACAATCTACAAGAATGAAGTTCTATTGTGATGTCACAAGACGGAATAATGACTTCATAGAGCGTCTAGTGGTGCAGGGTAGAGAAGAAGGAAATATGCCTCGCGGGAGGTCACCGATGAGGAGGACCGATGAAACTAAATTCTAAATTGGAGAACTTGTCAATTAATGCGCCAGGTTGTCATCTAACTTGGTGATGGAGCACGCTAAGCATGGCGCGCTGGTAGCTGGTACATCTATCTCCCGGGCCCCTGACTTATACGTAGAAGGAACAGCGGGGTTTTAGTCGGTAGGAGTCCGACATAACCCTCCGTTCTCTTGAATTGTATCTTCATTTCATTTTTTTTACATTTTTCTCACACATAAAAGCAACAAGAATGATGTACCCAGGATTTTTTTGGGGTTTACTGCCCGTCTTTCTTCATAAAAATCTACGTTTTGGAATGGGCAACTAGCTTCAACTTTCTGACTAACTGACGTACTCTTTGACAGTTCAAAAGTACCTATGAGTGGTTTAATAATTGAAATATAATAAATGCTTTTAGTTTGAGTGAGTTTACTATTTGCTATAACCGGGAAATACTGGCTTGATCTGAAGTTTAAACTATGCCAAAACGCAGCGTTTCGTTATCAGAAATTCTCATAATTTTATAAACGTTCACACTCTATCAAAAATACCTCTAATTTCCCTACATTTTTGACAAGTTTTTGACATTGATTGTCGCTGAGATGAGCTTGCAACTAAAACTTGAACGTTTTTAATACCGGGAATTGGCCTTCTGAAAAGCATTCCAAAGATGGAGGTGGTATTACAGTAGCACATTCCGCGTTCTAACGCGTTCCTAGAGGAAGCACCCCACTCATCAAATCCTATTTCAATCACTGTTAATTATAATGTAGAGCAAATAATCAGCCAAGCTTCAGACCTAGCAGTAACACGCAATGGAGTCATAAATATATTATTAGTTCGTCTGCCATTACACTATCCTACGCATAAGGCCGCGAACATACCAGCACCTCGACCAAACGTAATGTATAAACAAACAAAACTCGGACCATATCGTAAATGTTAACTTATAAACTCATAACACGATTATTTGCAGATAGAAAAATGATAATAGAATCTACTGAGAAAGTATTAAGGATTAAAATTGAATGGATTAAGGAATAAGAGAAGAATAAATAACTTTGACCGATTTGCAGAATGAGTCGATATCGAGATCTGCCTATTAACGCGAAGAGCTTAGGGCGTGGTCACACTGACGTGTTGATTACAAGTTTTGGTACCGAAAAACTTCGGCCCGATTATATCATGGTTAGCCTGAGGTACTCCAGTGCTAATGAAATAATTTCACATGTAATTTAAGACTGTTTAAGACGTCAAATTTTAAATTGGATGGCAGAGAAGGGATGTTTTAAAATAATAAATTAATCGTTTCTCTGAAGGCGTAAGTGACTACGGTTGAAGTAAATGAATTTTGAAGGAGGCGGCCTCTTTTGGCTTTTTTTTTTTTGAGGTTAGTGTTAACTTTATTGATGGAGTGATACCGAGAGTGTTAAATGATGTATGCTTCATTATTGGGTCTTATGATGCGGGTTAAGGTTTTTTTTATGAACAGTTAAATAAGTATAATCACAGCGAAAGCATATAGTTATATTGGTCTAGTGTAGTCGTTGAGCACGGTTACACGGTCAGTGGCAATAGACTCGCTCGCCTCCTATTACATGGGGCTTAAATCATAATCGGTATTATGTGGGTGTTAATATTATGCACCTTTGATTCCCCCATGATTCCCTTTAGTGGATTTTTTTTTAATCTTTCTTTTGGCTTCAATTAAATTAACCCTCAACCACTGACGTACGTCTGAGAGACGTAGACGCGCAAAAAAAATTACAAAGTCTTTTCACAGCGTACACGCACGTACTTGTTCTTTCCTGTACCTTCCTAAGATCCAGTGACGTATACATTACAGTTTTTTTTTATTTTTTTCTATTTCGTAAAATAAATGGTTAAATAAAGTTGCTATGCTGTCTTTTTTATTAAATATTTCCCACGTATGCCAAAGTTATAATATATAATAAAATAACCATAGTATCATACCTAATTACTGAATAAAGCCTGTTTAAAAAAAGCGAACGTCCATGAGACGTACGTCAGCGTTAATGCTAGTAAATACACGTCAGTGGTTAAGGGTTAATAAAGAAAGTCCTCCAGATCGAATTTCGGCCATGGGGACCAATCTCAGCGGAGGCTTTCGGCGTGGGAGCAACTACAGCTATCTTCCCTCACTCTCGTTGTCCGATGGTACGGCAATCCGACATGACCGGAGAGAGATCATGCGAAGGGCCAACGATTTAACGTGGTTTCCGGGACACGAGGATAGACCGCCAACGTCCAAACTCCGTAAACGTGTTTTCTAACTGAACAGACAGCTGTGCTGCTGGGGAATTTGTTGCGCCACTTCTTCTTCCCAGCGAAAGCACTAGGAAGTGAAGGGCGGGCGTTTTGGGGGACTGTCTTTTGTCATTTTGACGTTCGAAAAGTGCTGATTCTCAGCCTAGTTTGAATAAATGACTTTTGATTTGATTTTGATTTTGATTTTAAAGTAACAACGTTAACCAGTAACATTTTCTTAATATAGCTTAGGTCAGAGTTTGAACGAGGGGCTTAAGATTAAGTTACAACAGCCGCACGGGTCAGTCGATCAGGTTAAGCTACGTTTTCCACGGTTGGTCTGTAGATGGGTGATCATCTTTACATACCAAGACACCCGTGCCTCGAAAAGCACTTTAAGCAGTTTTGACGGCTGTCATTCATAGATCTTTGGCAGTCTTTACGGGCCGTCAGAAGCCCGAAAGTCTGACAACCATTCTTACCAAGAGGTATCGTATTACCCAGTAGCTGAGTTGTAGAGATCAGATAGGCAGTCGCTCCATGTAAAATACTGGTATTCAGCTACATCCGGTTAGACCCCAAGCCGACCCCAACATAGTTGGGAAAAGGCTAGGCAGATGATGAGTGTAAACGGTGAATAACAGGCCATTACGTGAAATCGATCGTAAGCTTTCACGAAAATCGTGAAGAATATGAGTACTGTGGAGGAGGTATTTTGATGAATAAAAGACTATTTACTTTGCTGCGTGATAAAATCAAGCAGATTAAGATCTCTACAGTACCCGCCAGTGTCACAAACGAAGAAAATTTATTAATACGAGTAATATCTGTGCAAAACAAAGTAGGAAGATACAGAGTCATTTGCGAGTAAAAAGAAAAAAAAAAGGAAAAGCATCATAAATCACTGCCAAGCACTTTTATTTGTTATCTAACGAACAGAAGTCCGATGAACATTGGCAAAGCGAAACAACCACATAAGACGACGTCTTATTAATTTATGGTTCCCCTCGTGTCATATTAGGTAGAAGAATTTAATTTTAAGCACAGGAATTATTATAGACTAGCTGTCGGCCGCGACTTCGTCTGCGATTCAGGATGAAATGTTCGCCTATGTCCTTTTCCACCAGTGCGATTCTGTAACCATATCACCGTGAAAACTTAGGTAAAGTGAGCGTCAGTTGTCAGTGTCATCCCACCTGATACTAGGGATTGACCAAGCATACATTGACAATCATAATCGAGATTTTAATAATATTATATTTTTATGCTAATTCAGTTGTGGTGTTGTGTTGTGGCGCAGTCTGGGAGAGGCCTATGTCCAGCAGTGGACTGCGATAGGCTGAGTTGATTGATTGATTGATGCTAATTCAGTAACAATAAATAATTTTCCTTTCTTTCCTTCTTTCTTAAATTTGAGCACTTTGAGAATTTGACAATTTGAGAATTTCTGAAACATGCTGTACATCTCAACTTAGTCCTTTGTAGAATACAGTCGTGAGGTTTATGAGAATTAATCCACTCTGCCAACAGATAATCGAAGATGGCATAAACGTCTAAATTCGAAATAACTGTCTGGAATACAAATATTTGTTCTCAGAATCGACACTGCTATCCAAACCTGTAAATACATTCGCAAGAACCGTAACAACTAAGGACCATGACAGACATGACACTTTTTGGGGTCTACACACTTGCTCGGGTCGAATTTTTCGGCACAACCGGGCGTCAACATCTATCACTACATATTATGAAACAAAGCCCCCCCGCCCGCGCCGCGTCTGTCTGTCTATCAAAAAATCCGTTCAAATCCGTTCGGATTTTCATACGATTTTCACTAATGAACAGAGTGGTTCACAAGAGAGGTTTAAGTGTATAATTAATTAATGTTTTATGTAAATTGGCTGAAATATGACGTTGATTGCTAAAGATGTCAGAAAAAATCTGACTGGGAGCTGTACTGGCGTGTGCCGTGTAAACCAATAGAGTTATTTATTTATTTATTTATCCTCACACTGGAACGCCATTCAGGACTTACACCAACGGAGCAAAAAACACTTCATGTGATGGTTTCCATCCATTCTGTGCGCGGTGGACATCGAACGGGCGGCGATGGATCACGCACGCTCACACATCCTCAAGAAATTTCTCCATAGCCCCATCACTCTTTCCATATTACGCACATTCTTTGCGAATTTTTGAAACACAATGAATTTTCCAAAATGTATACTATCAGGAAACATCAACTGAGTGAAGCTAGTCGACCTGTCAAAATCAACTGACAGATCCAACAATCGGTCATCGTTCAGTGTTTGACACAATCGTCAGGACACTTTTGCTCGAGACAGCTTCGCGGAAGGGCGCATCACTACCGTATCGTAAATATTGCTTTATTGTTAAGTGTTAAGCCAGAAATCAATAGCAGTTGTACTATAGTTTTAGTTCAGTCATTAAATTTATTATTTTTTTAAGAAAAATTGTTTGATTTGCTTTCAATACATTAAAATTGAAAAAACGGAGAATTTCAAGGTGTCATCCTGACTGACGGATGACAGTTCAAAAAAGTTATGGGTGAATTCGGGCTGAGGATGATGATGACAAAATAGTTATATAAACAATGTATTACGGAATTATTCATCATAAAAGAATCTAGTAAACGTAGTACGTTTCCGTGGGATATTTTCCGACCTCCACTACAGTAGTCGAATATAAGTATAGATATATGTTCGGGGAAGACCCGCTTTGACCGAATTGTGCCGAACCGACCGCTTTGACCGAATTGGGACGAGGAGATGCCGTATGAAAGCCAAAGATGTATAGTAATTGCTACAGTTGTTCAACAAAACCTGCCAAATCAATTGTGGCAATCCGAACAAGTGTGTGGCATCCCTATCATGTCTGGAACGGTTCTAATACAGGAAACAATGAATATTATAAATAAGTAGAATATTATAGGATATCACTTCCTCCAGTTGCATACATAAGATCCAAGAAATATTATGATTATGATATTATTACTGTCATAATAATAATAATAGGTATAATATAAAGATGAAGGTAGAATTTATATTTATTTACTATCGCTGCATTGCCGTTACCACGTGACGCTGGCAGAATAGTCGACATTGGTCTCAGTTGACAGGCCTGTTGGTCTAGTAGTCAGTGGCCCTGACTGCTATGCGCAAGGTCGTGGGTTCGATTCCCACCTAGGACAAATGTTTGTGTGATGAGCACGATCATTTGTTCTTTGTCTGGGTGTAATTTATCTATAATATGTATGTATTTAGAAATATATATGTATGTTTATCAGTTGTCTAGTACTCATAGCACAAGCTCTGCTTAGTTTGGGACTAGATGGCGTTGTGTGAAAGTTGTGGAATATTATTATTATTATGTCGTTTATTCACTTCTTTACCTTATTTTATTATATTTTTAAATATTTCTTATAATATAAGTACAAAAAAAAACATTTAAAAATATTAAAAAATAGTGATCCGCCGGTGACGGGAGCAGGGTCCAAGCTACCGGTGGTTAGGACTCCAGAGACAGGAACCTCCTCACAATGCGAGCCGTATCGAGGAGTACTGCCTTTTGAATCAGGCCTTTGATCCAACCGCCTAACGAGAGCCTCGATAAATGTTGATCGAGGCTTTTGGCCATCAGGCCGTTGGCCGATACGACAATCGGCACAATGATAGTCGAGCTCACATTCCACATGTCAACAACCTCGTGTGCTAAGTCAAGATATTTGATTTGTTTTTCTTTTTCAGCTTTCACGAGGTTCCCGTCATGTGGAATGGTAACATCGATAATCATTGCGCGGCGCGCTAATCGATCTATCACCACTATATCAGGTTTGTTGGCGACAATGGTCCTGTCAGTGATGATAGACCGATCCCAGTACAATGTCATATGATCATTTTCGAGAACTGGGTCGGGCACATACTTGTAATACGGTACCTCAGAATCCACAAGTTTATATTTCAAAGCAAGTTGTTGGTGAATAATCCTGGCTACTTGGTTATGCCTGTGCAAGTACTCGCCGTTAGCTAGACGAGAACAACCAGAGATAATATGTCTGATGGACTCACCCGGATGGTGGCATGCCCGACACACGTCAACCGTCCCGTCCCTCATAATATGTCTCCGGAAGTTATTCGTCAAGATAACTTCGTCCATAATTGCACAAACAAAACCCTCAGTTTCCCCGAAAAGGTCACCAAAACGTAGCCAGGATACGGACGCTAAGAAGTCTACATCGGGCTCGTGAAGAGCCCGATAGAAGCGTCCGTGAAGCTCCTTGCTTTGCCATACTTTCTTGCGGTCATCGGTACTAAGTACCACAGGTTTGCGCCAGTTCTCGTTAGCCATGGAGAGCGGGGTGAGCCCCTTGTCCACTGCGACCACATCCAAGTGCATACCCACTTCGGCTTTTAAAAAATATTCCCTGAGACTGCATACCTCGCGGTTGTGAAGGGTCTTCGCATTTAAAAAGCCTCGACCCCCGCACTTCCGCGGGATATACAGTCTCATCTCCGATGATCGTGGGTGATGCATCCGGTTTGCGGTCAGCAGTGTACGGACCCTTCTATCCAGGGCGTCGAGTTCGGTCTGAGTCCATTTGAGTATGCCGAAAGAGTACATCAAAACCGGCATGACCCAACCGTTGAAGGCACGCACTTTATTTCCGCCCGAAAGAAAACTAATTAATACCTTCCTCAGGCGAGAAAAGAAGCGCTCCTTCAACGATTGCTTCATGTCAGCATCGTTGATGCCTAACGCTTCCGACATACCCAAATACTTATAGCTTTCGGATGAGGAGAGGGATCTAAGGTTTATGGAATCCGAGAGCTGAATTCCCTCAGATTCCATAATCTCCCCTCGCTTTACATGCATGACTGCACATTTGTCTACACCAAATTTCATTCTGATGGCACTACTGAAAGTTTCAGTTACCTTCATTAGCTCCATCAGATGCAATTTGTTGGGGGCAAAGAGTTTCAAATCATCCATGTAGAGGAGGTGAGATATGACCTGACCATTTCTCCTCAACCGATAGCCTAGACCTGAATCCTCTAGTAGTATGCTTAGAGGATTCAGGGCCAAGCAGAACCAAAGTGGACTCAAACTGTCGCCCTGAAATATTCCCCGTTTAATCCATACAGGCTCGTCATTCCCTTGGATCCGTCGACACCCTGGATAGCGAAGGACCGTTTATTTTTTTATTATTATTATTATTATGTTTCGATCATATGTAGCAATGGATTAGCAATATGTTTGTTACGCAATTAGGGTGCAGTACTTCCAGAGATTAGCGCGTTCAAACAAACAAACTCCTCAGCTTTATTATAAGTATAATCCGTATCACTACATAGTATAAAACAAAGTCGCTTCCCTGTCTGTCTGTCCCTATATATGCTTAGATCTTTAAAACTCCGCAACGGATTTTGATGCGTTTTTTTTCAATAGATAGAGTGATTCAAGAGGAAGGTTTATATGTATAATACATGCATAATATAGTAGAGAAACACTGATAATTTTAGAGGTTTCTAATGTAATGGCGTAAATAAACACATTTTTTGCGCTTACATTGTAAACGCTGGCTGAACCCGTCGAGATAGATCAAAATAATGTACTACAGTATTGTACACCTTAAAAAGGTCTACAAAAAAGTCCGCGATGGTATTGTCTATCTCTTAGGGATAACCCACAATAACCATTTTTTATCCTATACTTTTTACGAGAAATAATGGCTCTAAAATTATCAGTGTTTCTCCATTTCACCCGTGCGAAGCCGGGGCGGGTCGCTAGTATAGTATAAAACAAAGTCGCCGAAATGTCTGTACACGCTCTACACGCATAACTCCCGAATGACTGCACCAAATTCGATAATTCTTTTTTTGTTGTGTTCGGTATTGCCAGGACAAGGTTTGTATGAATGATAATTTCGGAAATTCGAAACAAAACATTGCACCCGTGCGAAGCTGCGGCGGGGCGCTAGTATACTAAAATAGATATATGCAATCCTATTTTAAATCCTAATAACAATACAAATGTGAAAGTTTGTATATACAGACAGTACAGACTGTACAGAAATGATAGTTTATATCCTAGATTAACAGATAGGAAACGTATAATCCCTGTAGTAGGTACGTTCTCGTGAGATATCTTCCAATATCCTCGCGTTCGGATCCGCCGGCAAAAGCTAGTTAAATATAATCGTGAATATTCACTTGATTGGGTTTGAATAGACGTGTATAGAATTGAAGAAAATTAGCACTTACTTAAAGAGTTTTACACAACAAAGTAAAAAAGAGTGCATTTCATTTAATTAAACCTTTTACAAACAATCACGCTCTATAAAGTAAGAAACAAGATCTGAAATTGTTATTTCCAAACTATTCAATATTTATCGTCTATTGAATAAACAACTTACACGTAATATATTTAAATCTATTGAATACATATTCATAGTGATGTTCAGAGGATAACCGTGCTCATATGCCATCTACCCTAACAAAACGATAGTTCAGAAGTTATGAGGGAACAGATGAACATACATACATACATGTAGCAGTGCAGTTCGAAATGATACTTGAAAATACGTTTAACTTCTTTAAATAAAATTTAAATAAAGAATACATTTCTTAGCTCGTTACTTCATCTTGCTTCGTCTTTTGTCTGTCTAAAAATCATTTCAAATCTAGAACTCACTTCTGCCGTGCGATTCTGTAACCATCTCACCGTGAGAACTTGGGTGAAGTGAGCGTGGAGTCAGTCGTCAATAGTGTCAATCCCCAGAATCAGCATGACTCACAGCTCACTCTAAGCTCACTTCACCTTAGTTATCACGGTGAGATTTTTCCAGAATCGACCGGCTGTTTTATGTTTTTTTTTTCTTAAGATAGCTACAGACAATACAGCCAGTATCAATAGATAAAGCTGCTTTCAGACTATATGCTACTTTATTAAAATTCCTACATACATACATACCGGTTAAAATTATAACTCTCCTTTTTGCTTCGCCGTAGTCGGGTAAAAAGAAAGGGGTCTCAATAAAATTGTTGGGACCTAAAATATGTTTTTCTAATAGCCCCTGAACTATGTTTTGAAAAATTGTGAGTTAATTAATTAATTTTACTTATTATTTACAGTAAATTAAACGGGTTTTGCGTGCAAACGATTACAATATTACATGGCACATAAGTACATAGGTAATTATATTTTAAACTATTTATAAATATTTGCTTACAGAAATTACGCAAAACAAAGGATGCTTATTGTTTTTTTTTATTGATTTACCAGCTTCACCTCCATTTTTAATCACAATTTGAATCATTTTGAAAGATATTGCTAATCCATTGCTTCATACAGGGTGAAATTGAAAACATGCGACAAATCGAAATGGGAGATTGTACTCATCATTATGAACAACTTTTACCATGGCACCAAACCTGAAATTGCGAAAAAAAAAAATCAGCTGTTCCCTACATTTTGACGAGTTATGCGAACATAAATGTAGGGAACAGCTGATTTTTTTTTCGCGATTTCAGGTTTTATCTCATAGTAAAAGTTGTTGACAATGATGAGTACAATCTCTCATTTCGATTTGTCGCATGTTTTAAATTTCAACTTGTATGTTCGAAAAATGCCTGCACAACAATGTATCTAAATAACGCAATGAATGCTGTTGAACTGTCAAAATGAAAGCCGTTGCTACTTCGTGTGTTACGCAGTTACCCCGCTGACCCGATAGACGTTATCATGTAAAAAATTAAATATGCTCTTGAGCTCATAAAAAAATTCCATTAAAAAAAAACAGTTTCAGATTTTCCCGAATTTACAATTTTCTAGGCAACTTTACTAATATTGCTTTACCTAAAAACCTAATTTGGACTATGTTACGAACATTTTAAAACACAAAATAGTAAAATCGGTGCAGCCGTTCTCAGGTGTTGCGCTTATCAAGTGTCAGATTAAATTAGGTAGCGGAACTCCGCAGACGTGATAGGTATACTAAACACGATAAAATAAAACCATTTTGTTTTTATTTTTTGGGGTTCAACGATCGCTGGTTATATGGTTACTTGAAGTATGAGGTAAGAAAATCTGATTTACTTTGTTTTATCGTGTTAAGATGTCGATACCATTGTATTGTCATCTGCCAGTGTCACGGGCGCATCACGGATTAATGTATTCATGTATTGTCAATGTCAATTAATGTGTGTTGTCTTTGGGCCCTGGCCCCACCTGGCCCTGACATCAAGCAATGGACAAAATTGTCAACATTTTATATGCTTGAGTACGAGGTTTTTGACTACGTTGTATGTGTATGATTTATGTGTTTTTTTTTATGTAACGTGCGTTTTGTTTGTGCAGAATAAACATACTTTTTTTCTTTCTTCTTTCTTTTCTTTCTTTCTATACCCATCACTTCCACGGCGTTTCGTCAGCTAATTTAATGTGACCCTGTAGATTTTCTGACTTCAAAACTTTGTCTCCAATATCAATAATAATAATATAAATAAGAAACTCAAGCATTCCCGCAATGTGAATCATTTCATTTAAACCCCAGTTAAAAGTTGCGTGTTAAATCAACATACTTCAAATTAATCTTTTTCTCATATCTAAGTGTCGATGCTCTGAAATTCCTGAACCATTTATATCCAAGTGTTGGTCTATTAATGTCTTGTGTGCATATATTTTATGAATATAGTGTATTCCTTAGTTTAGTCTTAGGGACAACATGCAAACCACTATTTATTGGTTCTATTAGACTTAATATCGATATTTGAAAGTGTCAGATCAAAGAAAATTTTAGAAATTATTTTACTGGGACTAGATGAAAAAATTAATGTTATTGTTTCGTGAATCAAATAGTTGAATATGTAATGACTCTAATGTTTACCCGGAATTTGACAAAGTGATATTTTGTGGTACCTATTCTTGATTTGGTATCTCTTGTTACTTTATCATCCGGTTGAATTCTGTAATTACAGAAACAATTAAAAAGGCATAGTGTCGCGTGGATCCACGTTCAGCCATACGAAGGAATAAGTTTATTTACTATCTGTCAATTTTTAGTAGCTGAAAGCTGTAAGAAAACATGGTGAGTACTTTTCAGAAATCAGACAGTCATGTTGTTTATAACGTATTCTTTTTCTTTGTTAAATAGCGACAAAAGACAAAAGCATTTTTCCTAACTTCGACAGCCGCAATAAATAAATCAAACGCTACACTCCCTGCCAAAACTTGTCTCCAAACCAGAAAACAGAAATCTGTTCACATCAAAATGTGAATCATAATAATTCTCGGGCAGACACACACGAGCTTTCAAAAGCCAATTTGTATAAACGATTAGCGCGATACAGACACATGCGTTCAGTATCCTTGATTTAGATCGAGTGACGGACTGTCCATTGTCACCGGACGGTTTATATTTAAAACTGAACGCGCTCCGTGCATACTGCGCGCGCGCTCCACATTTTTTTTTTCTTCTAGAGTTCGATTAATTAAATGGCACATAAAGAGGACGATTGGAAAACTGATAACGCTAAGTAGTTAGGGGTGTAGCTGCTCAAATATTATTTATTTGTGTGTAATTAAGAGTAAGTAGTAAAGATTTTTTTGTATTGCCTTCCATTTTGTCTATTTATCATCGTTGGGGAGAAGGTGGTAAGTTATACATTGAGTGTTGTTTGGGATCTTAAGATGTAGTTTCATTTGACATCCCCTATGTGTTTGCCATTATGATTTCCTTTTTTTTTTCATATACCTTGTATAATATTAATAGCATACAATCATCATCATAATAAACTGGAAACAAAACCACAAATTCGTTAAAAAAGACATAATTCTACAAAACAAACACTAAAAATAACAACACCATAAACACATAAGCACCATTAAATTAATAAACACATCCGCACCCGAATCGATACCGAAACCATATCATTATTGCTTGCTAATAAAATTAACATTTCGTTCAAAGCTCGCGCCGAGCTTGAGTTTGCAGTTTTTGTTTATTTGATAGCGATGCATCGCTAGCTTTGCGCTGCACACGCATGCTCGTTGCAGTCGCCTTGCAGCGCGTACGACATGAGCACCGAAAGCTCACTAGATAACAATCCGAATCGAAATCGGTATCGATTATAGTGTGACCTCGCCTTAACGAACTAAATTAAATGTCGCTTATATTTTTGTTTTTATGTACGTTCTAGAATGTGCGGGTGTGTCTTTTTTTTATAAATACGAAAGTTTCGTGTGATTGGTGTTTTAGTATTTATTGTAGATTATTTAATAAGTTGATGTTAAGAATATAACCATAAAAATAAAGTTGGAAGTTTATGGAAATGAAACATCGATAGAAGTAAAACCTAGAACAGGATATTGCGTTTTTTTTTTTTTTGTGTAATAAAAATGCAACCTTCCACTTGCTAGGCGTAGTGCATAATTCATGTGTTTGATTTTGGTTTTATATTCAATCCTATTTTTCACGATCGCATTGAATTTCAAATATGTCTTTATAAACGGTGAATGTTTTTATTTTTCTGGACTATTTCCCGTTGTGTGTCTCGGGAGGGTGTTGTGTTTGGTACAGTCCTGTCTTCGAGCTGCATTGTGAGAAACCCGGAAATGGGGTGAGTATATTTTCAATTTTTTTTTTGTTTTTTTTTTTCTTTTTTTATTAAGCCCTGCTTTGTTCAAATTTATAACGGAATCGATTTTATACTCCTGTAATTTTTTTACATTTTCCAACAGTTTTTAGTGTTAAGCATGTTAATTATTGTGGAAGACATAACTAATACTTACCTAAGTAAAAGAAGTACCTATTCTGAAAATTATTTAGTAGATTTCTAAGTTTATTATTTTTTGAAAATTTTAAATAACTACAAAGAGTATTTTGTATGAAGGTATAGTTAGTTAGGTGGTCATACAATTTAGTACCTACTGTAAATAGTTAAGTGTTTGTGTTATATATTTTACGACTTACCAACGTAAGAATGACGAATCTAATAAAATTATTAGTACTTACCCATTGATATTAAAACTACAAAGGAGCTTGAATTAAAACCTATTTCAGTTAAAAATAAACAGTAAATAATTGTTTCTCAATGTGAAATTTTCATTAAGTTTCAAAAAGTTTTTATTAATTTTTGTTTGCTTTGTTATTTTTGTTTTCGTCGTTAAATCGTGTCTAATAATTATAGTTTTAAAATATCCACAGTTTGTATTCGTATCAAGATATCTGTAGTTTATTGTCATGTAAAACTGAAAAAAAAAACGCAAAAAATACTTGACAACTTTCGCTTAGTTCTAAAGTAATTTATAAACGTTCAATTATGTTATTGTGACTGCCCCATGAAATGTCATATCTGGCACTAATTTGTACTCAATTTTATTTTCTATTATTGAAATTAATTAACTTATCAAAGGCACCTAGCGTGCAACTTTTTGCGTTCTATAATTCTTTTTTTATTAATACAAGTTCAACCCTGAACTTAGCTTACGAGTAGGATTATCAGTAGCTTCCATAAGCTTCTTTAACATATATAAATATTGTTTACTAGCCATTTTAATGTCCCAAATCAGATTAAAATTTTAGGAAAAGCTTAGTCCGACAGTTTATTTCCGACAGGTATGTTAAAGCATGAAATAAAACAAAAATATATAATTTATAAATAAAATATACCTATTCGTTTTGGGTGTGTAGTACAAAAAAAACCTTGCCTATATTTATTGAGTTAGCGGAAAAAAAGTGAACAAAATCAGAAAATACAGGAAAAAATTTGCAATGTCCATGAAATAGCTATTGTTTATGCATCATTATATTTTATCCGAGAGAAGTATTGCATACCTAGCTGTTGGTCCACAAAACTTTTACAGGGCCTGGATATCCATAAAGCCTTTGAAGCTTGAAGGCTCTCATTGTACGATTGTTGTGGCAGTGAAAACTGAGACACCTACGGTATGAGAGTCACATATACGGGACTTGTAACTTTTTTTCAGGTCTCATGAGAACAGCATGTCGATTCTGTAAAAATCTCACCGTGAAAACTTGCGTGGAGTGAGCTGTCAGTGTCATCCCACTGATGCTAGGGATTTACTAAGCAAACATTTACAATCATAATCGAGATTTTAGTAATATTTGTTTTTGCTAATTCTCTTGATCATTTTATATAATTTCAAAGCTCGTATTTTACTTGCCAAAACATCGCTACATAAGGACTAGTCTAGGAAAAAAAAGAAAAAAAACAACATTGAGATTCTGACTAAGGTTCTGTTTTGCTATTTTATTTTAAAACCCCACAAAATAGTAATGTTTTGGCAATTAAAATACTAACTTTGAAATTATATAATATGATCAATAGACACTGACAGCTCACTCCACGCTCACTTCACCTAAGTTTTCACGGTGATGGTTACAGAATCGCACTGCTGATGACGTCTAAGCGGAATTGTAATGTTCTCTATGAAAAATTGATCTTGGATGATCCTTATAACCCTGATTTCTCCTATGGGTCGAGATAAAAACGGACATGCCTTCTTATGACATAGATAACAGAAGTGTTACGTACTAATCAAACTGAAAACGTCAAGCTGGCAACCATGGACAATGCTTATTTTTTCCTGTACGACTTGGACATATCTTGTTTTTACACTGCATGAATATTTTTCTATGAAGATTACTCCGTGACTCTGTATGTTACTGCAGAGTGTGTTTTGGCGTTTCGTTCTACCATATTTGTATTATAATTGGTATTGCCAGTTCAAAAAACACAAAAATGTGACATCGCATGTTTTTCCCTTGTGGCTTCTATAAAGAATTCTTGAAAGTCGTAAAATAAAAACCTTGCGAATCAGGGCCAGATCGCTAGTCTATTTACAAATTAATGTTGTACATCTTCTAAATTGCGACGTCGAATTAACAAATTATTTTGTGTCCTAAATACACCAAAAATCCAGCTCGACCAGATAATGGGACAAAAACTCCATAAGTAATGTTAATCTGTTACAAGATTTTACTAGTCAAACAAATGTCGAATACCGATCAAATCTGTAAAATCTTCGATGATGACGTCACAAATGACAGTTTCCGAATTTTGTTCAGTTGATAATTTATTTTTATTTTTTATTGCTGAATGAGAGAGCAGGCCCGCTCTTGGCCTGTGGATGGGTAACCAACTGTACATACACAGACCCCTCCGTGCCTCGGAAAGCACGTTAAGCTGTTGGTACCGGCTGTCATTCGTGGATCTTTGACAGTCGTTACGGGTCGTCAGAAGCCCGAAAGTCTGACAACCAGTCTTCCAAGGGGGTCTTATCGTATTATCCAATAACTGGGTTTTGGAGGTCAGATAGGCTGTCGCTCCATGTAAAATACTGGTATTCAGCTGCATCCAGTTAGACTGGAAGCCGACCCCAACATAGTTGGGAAAAAGCTAGGTAGATGATGATGATCTAGGTAAGTCAAGTGTACAGGTACGTCTTACTATTCCTACTTTCCTACTAATATTGGGATAAATTTGAATATTTGTATGTTTGGATGTTTGTTACTCAATCACGCAAAAACGGCTGAACGGATTTGGCACAAAAATAGTTTGTAAACTTGACGTTATGTATATTTGTGGTGTACCATAAAGTATACCTATATAAATACGTACATAAAAAAAAAACTATCATTACACTAAACCTAACTATTATACAACTAAATGGCGTAGAAAATTCCTTCTAAAAGTAGAAACTGATTAAAACTGCTTTTGAGACCTTTCTTTTGAGGAAGGCGGCTAAAAAAGACAAATGTGCCCATCCGAAAGTACCAGGGTCACATAAAGTTCAAAGAGGTGACTGTAACTCCTTGTACTCACACTTGATAACTAGGGTCTACATAATAAAGTCCAAGAATGTTTCAAGTTGAGACAAGTTAGTACCTGTAGAAATTTGCTTACCGTACCGTTACTGGCTTATTTTAACATGAAGGAAATATGCAATGTGGAGACAACGATGCGACAATAAATGAATATACTGGCAATATCCTAACACCGATATTAAGAAAAATTATTTTTTCAACAAAAAATAAAAGCCTTTTATAATGTTTGACTAGTACGACATAGTATTGGATATATTTGAATGAATTTTTGTATGCAGACTGGCATCCTTAGATGTACGTAGTTTAATTTATTGTCGTAATGTCGTCTCTAAATTGTGTAAGTAAAATACACAATATATGTATTTAGAAATATATACAACGTGTAACGTTAAATGCGCAAAACCTCAGACACCCCAACTGATTTTTAATTCAATTGACCTATTTCACAGAGAAAATAAGGCATTAAAAAAAATTGTAAAGGTTTTATCTGCTGTTTTAGTTTTACTGGCCATTCTGATCGTTTCTTGCGTCTGCGACGACGCTTTATCGAGGGAGGAGTCGACACCGGGCCGCTGCCCTGCGCTGGCATTGGCTTGCTTGACCTATTAATAAGTAGACACGGCAACGTTTTTAATGAAGATTTTTTGAAAATGTGACCTATATTAAAAAGTGGTTCAATTAATTCTGCTCGTTATTCTGATCAAACTATTTTCAAGTTTTGCGCATTTAACGTTACACGTTGTATATTCGTGCTCCGATAACGTTCTACCTTTCACAGGCTAGGAAGTTCAGAAAGCACTGCAGAGCATGAAGTATAGTAACAGAGGTTCTCCTATTTTTCTGTTCCTGGGCTCTTCCCAGGAACCACTGCAGACTTAAAAATAGGAGAGCCTGGCCTTCTTCCGCTGTTACAATTTTTTTCTACAGTATTTCAGAAATTCGGAATTCCGCCACGCATATTTTGTCACTCTTTGATTATTCTTCTCCACAATAAGCGTAACAAAACAGACATGAACAATTACCGTCCTATCACTCTGGTTTTACACCTGTACAAAGCTTTCATTAAAGTAATCGAGAACAGAATAGCCGGAGCACTCGACAAACATAAGCCCCACGAATAGGCCGGATTTCGTCGCGGCCTTTCTACTACTAACCACCTCCACTCTATCAATCAGGTTCTCGAGAAACATACTAAATTCCAGCTCCCACTTTATAGTGCATTTATAGATTACTCAAATGCTTTTGACAGCATCAGCCGTCTCAATCTTCAACGACTTACAAAATCAAGAAATAGACACCACGTATACATAAACCTTTTGCAAAATATTAATAGAAACAGCACCGCAGCTATTAAAATCAATTCTAAGACAGGACTGTCTTTCCAGATCAATAAAGGAGTTAAACAAGGAGACGTGTTGTCTCCGAAATTATTTACGGCCGTTCTGGAGGAAGTCTTCAGAAAGCTGGCAGCAAGCTAGGCAGAAAGGGGCATTATGGTTGGACAAAATAGATTATCTAATCTCCGTTTTGCCGACGAAATTGTCTTTTTTTCTTGTTCAGTCTCCGAGCTGACTCAGATGCTAGAAGATCTCAGCACGGCAAGCCTGGTGGTCGGACTTCGGACTTCAAATCAATATGTCAAAGACCACGTTGATGACGAACAGCGTGCATCGCAAGATCTCTATCTTGGTCAAATAGTATCTTTTCAGGCAAAACAAAACAAAGAAGTTGCAAGACGCACCGAAAATTAATTTTATTATGTATTTTGTATATTATGTATTTTTGTGGTGTACAATGAAGTACATATATATGTATAAATTAATAAAAGCTATTGGGCCATGAAAGATCAAATGAAAGGCGATCTTCCACTATCCTTCAAGAGAAGACTCATCGACATGTGTATTCTTCCCATCCTCACGTATGATTCGCAAACATGGTCTTCGAAAATTTAAATGAGGTCCACGCTCGAAGTTTGCCAGAGAGCCATGTAACGGAGTATTCTAGGTATTAAACTTGTGGATCAGGTTAAGAATACAACAATCCGTTCCATCACTAAAATAACTGATGTCACTCAGAAAGCTGCCACGCTTAAATTGAATTGGGGTGGACACATTTGCCGCATGTCAGACGATTAGTAGGCCAAACTTACGAGCCAGTGGGTCCCGGTTAGTGGCAAACGACATCGCGGCAGGCCCAGACGGAGACGGCGGGATGAGGTCCTTGGCAGCTCTGGACAGAGAGATGTGGAAAGAGAGTAGGGAGGCCTTTGCCCGCAGTGGGACATTAACGATTTAAAAAAATAATATCCTAAATAATTATCGAAGAATAGATGCCTACTAAATAAATAAAATATCAATTAGAAAACTCATTGTATAAATATTGTCCGTTACCACGTTATACAAAAATTATTGTAATTTATACGCCCCTGTGTCTTTGCATCATTTATGAAAAGTTGGGCTTATACCTTTGTGTACCTGCTCAGGGCGTATTTTTATAAGGTGTATAGGACATAATAATATAATACATTTTTTTTTGGTCGTAAAGCACATGAAATACAAAATTCGGGCCATTTTTGAAAAAAAAACCTTCTTTAACACTTCAAAAATCTAAGAATTTTGTCCCTTGGATATGTATGTAGTTCTAAAAATGAGAGATATAACGGAAAATTCTTTTTTATTTGTTGTTTTTTGCTTCTCCTTAAAACCGCAGTTTTAGGATATACGCCCTTTGAGCCCAGAGGTATATGTGGTTTTCATACTGTATACTTCATTGTACACCAGAAAATACGATTATCACAACAAAACACAGAATGGGCGGCCTTTTAGCTTTCGTTTTTTTTTTTTCATGTATTCTTGTCTTTACTAGAATAAAAAAGTGCACGACTCATAATGCTCATTAGATCCTATAAAAAAGAATCATAGACACAGATATTATATTAGTTAGTTTTTTATTCATTATAATTAAACTACTTTGAGGGTTCTTCCTATGGGTGAAACGAATATATAAAAAAAAAACAATTAATTTATTTTTTGCAAGATTGTTGTGATTTTTTTTTTATATTTTGATTTTTTTTCGTTTCTACCGCATCAAATAAATTTTTCAAATGAATAAATTTATCTATACAATGGTATATAAATTAAGTAGGTTCTGTGTACTAGCATGAGTATAACAATAGATACAGTTGCAGAAAGGAGGCAAAAAAATGTTTCGATCCTAAAGCACTCTCTAATGCTTCGCATTATGAGTCGTGCAAAAAACTATAAACTTAAATTAAAACATACACTTTCTCTCTTCTGCTGGTCGCGATCTTTATCGAAAGTAGGAGAAGAGAGAAAGGTCTCTCGTATCGTCACAAAGTTTCTATCAATATCTCATGTCCAGCAGTGCTATTCTGTAAAAATCTAACCGTGAGAACTTAGGTGAAGTGAATGGATTAACACTATTGACACTGTTCACTACAAGCTCACTTCGCTTATGATTTCACGGTAAGATTTTTACAGAATCGACCGGCAGGTGGATATACAACGTGTAACGTTAAATGCGCAAAACCTGAAAATAGTTTGATCAGAATAACGAGAAGAATTAATTGAACCATTTTTTAATGTAGGTCACATTTTTCAAAAAAAATTCATTAAAAACGTTGCCGTGTCTATTTATTAATAGGTCAAGCAAGCCAATGTCAGCGCGGCGCAGCGGCCCGGTGACGACTCCTCCCTCGATAAAGCGTCGTCGCAGACGCAAGAAATGATCAGAATGGCCAGTAAAACTAAAACAGCACATAAAACCTTTCCAATTATTTTAATGACTTATTTTGTCTCTGAA
Source organism: Eremobia ochroleuca (assembly GCA_949629135.1). NCBI lineage: Eukaryota > Metazoa > Arthropoda > Insecta > Lepidoptera > Noctuidae > Eremobia > Eremobia ochroleuca. Next base: position 4,926,221 of record OX451402.1, on the reverse strand, counting down.
ATAGGTCAATTGAATTAAAAATCAGTTGGGGTGTCTGAGGTTTTGCGCATTTAACGTTACACGTTGTGTATATATTGGCCAGTCAACAAGGTTGCACAGGCAACGTTGACAGTTGGTTGCCAGTTAGGTCATCGCCTAGATTATACAACCAGTTATGGCTCAGTTACACGGGAATAATTTAACGATAATCGGTAAGATCGAACATAATCATAAATTCCAAGAATGTATACAAACGTCAAATTGGTGATAAAATATTATATTCCAAGTCTTGTGCAGTCCTCTCTATATCTTAGCTATCTAAGCCTATTGGCTTACACGATACACAATTTGACGAAATTCAGTGGCTATTAAATTTAATACCCACTGAATTTCGTCAAATCGTGTATCTGCTTACAGTACGGCATCTCTCTCGTTAATTATTTAAGAAAAAAACCGGTCAAGTGCGAGCAGGACTCGCGCACCGAGGGTTCCGTACAAATTTGTAGGTACGTAACTACAAATTTATGGTTTTCGCAATTTTTCATTTATCTATGCTATAAGACGTTGCTTCGTACCAAATTTCAAGATTCTGAGTTCACGGGAAGTACCCTGTCGGTTTTGATTCCCTTGCGAGTGTCAAAAGTTTGCGGAAATTTGCGGCATAAACGGCTGTATCTTTTTATTTCGTTGGCTTAGAAGTTTGATTTTTTCACAGTTCCAAGGGACAGTAGACTTGAGTATTTGATATAAATTTCAGCTTGATACGCGTTCCTGAGAAAAAGGCTCTTGACAGACAGGCAGACGGACGGACGGACAACAAAGTGATCCTATAGGGGTTTCGTTTTGTCCTTCCGTGGTACGGAACCCTAAAAACTAAATGTTATAAAAATGTTATCTGTATCAGCTAAAATTGCCTTTTAATACAGAGGCTTTAAAAATCCTCATAGCACACTGGAATGGTTAATTCAGGTCCAATTTTCAGGTCATAATCGAAGATTGACAAGCTTTTTCTATACTAAACCACACTCCAACCGCAAGAACACTAATAATAATTACTAACCTTAGGGCCTGGCACCCTAATTGCGTAACACACCTCTAAAGAATCATTTGGAAGCTTATTGCTAATCCATTGCTCCATATGTTCGAAAAATGTGTCTGCTCAACAACGTAAACAACGCAATGAATGTTGTTGAACTGTCAAAATGAAACCCATTGCTGCTGATAGTGTGTTACACAATTGCCCTGCGGGTGATTAAGTCTACCAAAAAATGGGTTAATTCAAACGATGCAAAACTTATGCAAATTCATTACTTCTCTTCTAGTTATCTTTACCTAGACAAGCCAGCACCTTTATTTCGCAACACACTTTCAATCATAACCCGAAAAATTTTGAAAAAAATAGCTAATCCATTGCTTCATATGTTTGGAAAATTCGTCTGCTCAACAACGTAAATAATACAATGAATGGTGTTGAACTGACAAAATAAAAGGCAGTGCCATAAATCGCCATTAAATAAATGTGTGTTATTCAATTAGCCCACAGCCTTTAAACAGATTCTTTTTAAAACAACGAAAACAATTAAAATTGCCAGTCGATTAAAAGGAAGACAAAAATTACAACAATAATCCCTTGATCATTCGTGTTGAATCTACACAAACAGGACGCACATACATACACACGAGGATGTGCTAAAATCCTTTAATCACGTTTGTTTTTAATCTAATACTTGGAAAATATTGCTGAGACAAGTAAGGCGGAGACTGTTTGTATCTTTCTCTTGAGATCACCCACGTTGATCTCAATTCTCAACTCAGGTCCTTCGGAAGAACCCTAGGCTCCAATTATCGAATTTGCGTTAGTAATTATTCACCCCTTCTTACCCTTCCCGAATGTTATATTAAAATATATTTTCATTACATTCTCGATTCCCCCGAAAAAATTAATAATTATTATTATTTTTATTGATTGTTGTTTAAAATATCTATATTAATACTATATTGTAATTATAACATTTACACCTGTTGATTTATAATATCATTTAGAATAATTCCTTATCGTGTTTTACATTTTTAAACGTAAGTTTTTTAGTAGTTATATTTATGTAAGAAGTAGTTTTTCCGACTAATTTTTATATTTTAGGTGTGTATCTGTATAAAATTGCTTCTTAAAGATAATATTTCAGTAGTTGCACTTTATCGCTTAGTTGCACTTCATTTAAACATTTCAGGGAGAATCGAGAATGTAATTAATATATTTTTAATAAAACATTCGGTGGGAACCAAGAACGGGGTCAATAAGTACTGATTCTACATTTTGGGGCATCTATCCCACATAGGGGATAGTTGCCAGATCCATATAGCATTATGCTGACATAGGAGTCTTTGTGGCCTCGCACAGGTCTTTTTTTTAGGTTGATTTACTTTTTTTGTTGATTTTAGTCTGTATTTCCATAATTTTTAAGTATATTCGTAAAATGTGTCATTATTTGAATATAAAGGTATTCTGGTTTTGATAATAAAACAGAAAAATAATAATTCAGAAACGTTTAATTGAGTTTAATCAGCTTTTAAAACAACTCTCAAAAATTACATTAAAAAAATGTACAATATTGGCTCCAGCTACTGCACAGAACGGCAACGTCGCGCGCGTACTTTCAAGAATTTTAGAAATTTTAAACCAGCCGGGTAATTTTGACCCAACCTCAATGATGCCGGGTTAAATGTAACATTGTTAGTTTTAAATGCTTCTTTTTTACTATTTGTATTTCCCGCGTGTGTCCCTAATAAAATATTTTTCTTTTTTTATATACATAACGTTTGGGATAGATGACCCTCCGAGAAACAGGACCACTATCCCGTAAAAGCTTTTATAAATAAATAAATAAAATATCTTTATTTCAGACCTAAGTAGTCCATACGTAGTTAGTGGTTAGTAACAAACTGTGCTTACATGCTATGTTATTGTTGTTATAACACATTTGCTCGTAAAAGGTCTCTTACTGCACCAATTTCAATATCGTAATGTATTTCATTACGTACTAGTGCGTAATTGTAATGTAAAGCGCACGGTTTATAAAGATACTCCGTCTAAAACGAACGGTACTTTTTTAAATCTTAGCAAAGAGTTTTTATGTCAGAACAGTGGTCAACATTTTATGAATAAAATTAACTTTGGGAGATAAAATATAATAAATAAACATTTAATTCTTTATTTTAATTAATTTTGACAATTAATTACAACGATTTATCTGTAACAAAAACACAAAAGTATTAATTTACTTTATTAGTAATACTGGCTGTTTTTTGCCACCGACTGCAGAATTCTGTGGTCTCGTTTCTCCTACTTTCACTCAAGAGAGTGAGAGAGAGACTGGTGAAGTTGCAACTAATAATACGAGTAATAGCTTGACAACATTAAAAATACCAACTGGCAACGTAATAATTAATTTTACAAATTGTTCGAATTTTAATAACTGTTTTAACAAGTAATTTAAGATTTATTCGTTTAAGAAAGTCCGAGTTTTATTTATTTCCTCACAAATGTGTTATAAAACGTCGTATGACATACGTGCGGTTTGATAATTACAGCCTCTGCTTTCTTATAGCCCTCACCTACGGCTCGGGCTAGCAATATCGCCTCAGCTGTAATTTTCAACTTACCGCACTTATATCATAATGTACTATTATCGCATTTTGTTTTCCCATGACACAGATACAGACATACGACAAAGTCAACTTAGTAATAATAATAATATATTTATTCAAAAATTATAAGGCATGAAAATTGTGTGCCTGAACTAGGTAATCCTGTGTTTCAGAAGAGAAGAGCTAAACTAGTCTTTTAAAATTAATAAATAAACAAAAGTTGACAATGGAAAAATAATTATATGTTGAGTAGCTTAACTCTTACTTTCTATATTTGATAATATTTAACATAGGTGAAAATTGTATACCTATATTTACTTTAATACAGTTAGTAAATTTTTTGTTTCTTCATAAGACATACTTTGGAGATTCTCTTACAATTTGTTAGTGGTTGTTGGAGAGTCTTTCAATAAATAAATAAAATAGACTAGAAACTTTAATAATTACAATCGGGGCAACTATACGCCTGAGGCATCTATCCTGGTTTTATACATCTATCTATCTATACTAATAGTACATAATAATAAAGCTGAAGAGTTTGTTTGTTTGAACGCGGTAATCTCTGAAAGTATCGGTCAGAATTATAAAAATCTTTTCCCATTTGATAGCCCAATCCTTGAGGAAGGCTATAAGCCATTAAGCCTTAATTGCATGATTTTTACTTTTTAAGCAATTTAAATTAATTTGGACGTAACATTAGCTCTATAGTAACGAAAAAATATTTAAAAAAATATATTCATAAAAATATTTATTTTTTATTTTTTAAATGATTTGGTGGAAATTTACATCTTTATGTAATCAGAAGGAATCTACTGGGAACAAAATTAATTGAATATCTCTAACGATTGGGGAATCCCTGTGCTCTGTGGAAACGAAAATATGGCATTGGATGGTTCATGCAAATTTATATCACGAAGCATTTAAGAGTTATAAATTACGCTAAAACTCTAAGGAACCAAGCAATATGAAAAAAAAAATCAGAAAGTACCTACGGCAAACGAAAATGAAGTAATAGCACCGGCAGGCGATCCAGTACGACATGGAGGATCGGGGGCACAAAAAATTTTACGCAGACGATATAAAATAAATAAATAAAATAAAATATTCTTTATTTCGGATATTTACAATCCATATGTAAAATATCGAAAACTCATAATTAATAATAATTATATAATTCTGCGGACTAAGGACCTCCGTGAGGATGAGATCCGGTCCGCTACAGTCATCAGGATTTCATTGCGGCGGCCACGCATTCTGCAGATCAGCCAGTCGATTCTGGAAAAATCTCACCGTGATAACTAAGGTGAAGTGAGCTTAGAGTGAGCTGTGAGTCGTGCTGATGGTAGGGATTGACACTATTGACGACTCACTCCACGCTCACTTCACCAAAGTTTTCACGGTGAGATGGTTACAGAATCGCACGGCAGAGATGCCGTTTTTTTGCGAATGACGGCATTGATATTATATACGCGAATTGATAAATGTCAACACGCAATCCGCTCCTGAATCGATACAAATAAGTTCTCCATATATGAGATTGACATTTCAAATCGAAAATATAACATAGATGTTAGTTGAACCGCTTTACAAATATAATAGCCATTGTTTTGAGTTCATTCTCATGTTATTTGAGCTAAACGGGGCTCGAACGTGCTACAAGTTGGAATACTTCGCAAATAAATAACATTTAATATTGTTCCACTCGGCTTGTAGTAGTGTTGGTATTGTAGTTCCCAAGTGTTGATATTTTGTGCAGTTTATTTGTACTGAAGCGGATTCATGACTGTATTGGGTATTGTGATGTTGGGCGAAATATTTCATCGGGATTTTATTTGTGACTAGCTGTGCCCGCGACTTCGATACCGTGCGTGTCGAAAAACAAAATGAATATCATGGGCTTTTTTTCGCGGAACCTTAAACTTTCCTAAAAAAAAAAAATAGTAGCCTAAGTTACGCCTTACCAGAACCAAAGCACCTGCCACCACCCCTGGTTGACTGGTAGCGAATGCCTAAGGCATTAAGTCCGCCTTTGTACCTTTTTGTGCGAAAAGTTTAAATAAATAAATAAACTTATCATAAATAAAATTTTAACCATGTCATTAAGGAAAGAAATGCACATATCTTACGTGCGCGTAGGCAAACGATTTTGCAAAGTCGCCACGCGCCCTTTTTTCGTAGGAACGGCCAAAATTAGGTAAAATACCGATAGTTCAACACGTTGTCAACTTGCTTCATGTTGTGAATATAGATTGCTTACCGGGTGCGCGCTAAAATTGATACCTTTTTTAATTTTCTTATATGTTTTGATAATTATGAAGAAAAAAAAAAAAGAAAAAAAAAACTGGATCTACTATAATTCGTGTCTACTTGAAGGCAATAACTGGGTGTGCACTATATATATCAGACGATAATTTATATGACTTTTTTCAAGAATTTAAATTTGGGTAACAACAATTTATAATGCAAGCAATGTAGCAGTTACTGGATCTTTCACAGTCGTTACGAGTTGTCAGAAGCCCGAAACTCTGACAACCAGTCTTACCAAGGGGTATCGTATTACCCAGTAACTGGGTTGTGGAGGTCAGATAGGCAGTCGCTCCATGTGTATTCAGCTACATCCGGTTAGACTGACAGCCGGCCCCAATATAGTTGGGAAAATGCAGGCAGATGTAGCATTTACTGCACCTAGTATTTCGATGTGGCGTAAGCTTTCAATTTCATACTGTATAGCTTGATATGTTGCCGCGTGTACCTACCCTTCTTCTAATTTCACAGCTCTCATAATCCACACTACACGAGGTGTCCAATCAATATTGTTCTCCCTCTGTAACATGATGACGGGAAGCCCCGAAGGTAGCCAATTTGTCCTGTCATATTTACACCGTGTAGCTGTCAATAGTATTCTCAGTTACAAGGGGTGACAGTTACACGCCTGCACCTACCCTACTACCAGTGATTAACGATAAGCGAGTTGAGCTAAAAACTAAAAACAACTTATAATAATAATAATATTTATTTGCAAGAAAATACATTTTTACAAGGAATATCTTATAGCCTAAAAGTCACTGTATTCGGCCTGCAAGTAAGCGTGCAAATTATTGAAATTTATGTCGTTATCACAGAATATGTCATTGATACATTTTAACAAAAATATGTCATTATTACATTATAATATTTCCAAATTTAAATCGCTATACTAATAGAGATTTACATTAAAGTCCTTACAATCTATCAATATTAAAATAATTAGGGAAACATTCAATATTATTATTGTTATTTATTTTGCATAAATTCCCCGAGGAGGATTTTCCTCGAGAGGCCCGTGGCTAAATAATAACAGCTGCACAGGTCGATCGATCAGGTTAAGCTACGCTTGCCGCGGTTGGTCTGTGGATGGGTGACCATCTTTACATACCGAGACCCCTCCGTGCTTCGGAAAGCACGTTAAGCCGTTGGTCCCGGCTGTCATTCGTAGATCTTTGACAGTCGTTACGGGTAGTCAGAAGCCCGAAAATCTGACAACCACTCTTACCAAGGGGTATCGTATTACCCAGTAACTGGGTTGTGGAGGTCAGATAGGCAGTCGCTCCATGTAAGATACTGGTATTCAGCTGCATCCGGTTAGACTGGAAGCCGACACCAACATAGTTGGGAAAAGGCAGGCAGATGATGATGTTGCATAAATTCCTTAATGCTATAGAAATAGTTTGCTAGCAACGAGCAGTGGTGGCTCAGTGGTATCGGCCATACTTAAGAGTTGTAGGTCGTGAGTTCAAACCCAAGCACTTTACTTTGTGTCTTTAATTTCAGAACCACTGCTCTCAAAACGGTGAAGGAAAACATCGTGAGGAAACCGGCATGTCCTAGAAACCAAAACTTCAAAGTCATGTGACATCCAACATAAAAAAGGGCCTATGACCCAGCAATGGGAACATTTTTTTTATTTTTTTTATTTTACTTTATTGGGACATTTAACAGTTACACATTACAATGAAAGTATGGCAGAGTAAGTTTAAAACTAAATAAACGTGTAACCCACACCAATGTCCGCGAAATAATTATAAGAAAGTAGTTAAAAGCGTGCATTAATTATACAGAAATAAAATAAAAATAAATAAAAACTCATATGTACTTTAGGGATAATAGGTAATAGATAGATAATTTAAGGATTCAATAGCCATCCTATTAGATAAATATTTTAGGCTGATTATGATGAGCAACGAGCAATAATAGCGCGAAGAGGGATTACTCGCCGGAACCAAGCGCGAGTCTCTCAGTGAGTGCTCTACCTGCCAAGCGGGCGTCGCTGACCGAGTACTCTTTGATAGCTCTTGTCGCTGCGACAAACGAATACTCGCCGACTGTGTGACAGCTTAGAATCAACTAGGTATTCATCTATATATAATTCTCTTTTACTTACACGGAACTTACAATCTTTTGGAGGTTTCTTGAGCGAGAAAATCATTGATAGCTCGTCAGCAGTAGGACAGCTACCTTCAGGGTGCGTTTCCACAGAAGCGGAGTTGGGCGGAGCGGAGCGGAGACGTGTAGGAATCGTCCAATCGCAGACGAGACGAGTGACGCGATGAGGATTTCAACCATTGTGATTAGTCGATTCCTGTACGTCTCTGCTCCGCTTCGCCCAGCTCCGCTTCTGTGGAAACGCACCCTAAGGGGTAACCTATATCGAGCTGTAACTACAGTGTCGATTTAAAATTGACAAATGACAGTTGTTGTTCTTCCTACCTTAAATGACATAAGGTGGTTCCGTATGGAAAAAGGCATTGGAGCAATAAACTTGACGGCGCAGCAAGTTTGTTACGAAGTTACTGGAATGGCCGAAAAGGTCGGTTAAGAGTGACACTGGCTGGCGACTGTCACTCTGGCAGAGCGGCGCATCGATGGTGGCGTGGTGGCTTACTTCTGATGACAGAGATCATGTCAGGGAGCCGCTGTCGCACCACGTCCATGGTGAACTGCTATATTCCAGCACAATCCTTATGATACTAATAAAATGACCACATTAAAAAAACTATTTTTATAAGTTAGACAATTCTGTTTGTAACAATGTGATAAAACTTTGGACGTATCCGTACTGTATTTGAGTACTAAAGTTTGAGTTCGAATATTACTTTTATTGCTTTTTACTTATTACTGGCATCCGCCCGCAACTTCGTTTGCGTAGAATTCGGATTTCCCGCCGTTTAAATTCTATTACCCGTTTTCCCGTAGGAATGAAGCATTTTCCAGCGTAAAAAGTAGCCTATGTTCATCAGGGATAACGTCGGCTTCTAATAGTAAAACAATTTTTTAAATCGGTCCAGTAGTTTCGGAGCCGATTCAATACAAACAAACAATAAAATCTTACCTCTTTATAATATTAGTGTAGATAAGCAGAAGCAACAATTTTCAGTAGACTACTTTTCTCGTGTAAATTCAGAAAACGAAGTATTAAATAAATTAACTACGTATTTAAATTGTCCCTAAGTATATTCAAATCACAACTGTCATTCTTTGACAGGTTGTATATAATAGCTAAAACACGGCAAATTGACCTAGTGTCTTTTTATACTTAACTAGCGACCCGCCCCGGCTTCGCACGGGTGCAATGGAGAAACTGATAATTTTAGAGCCACTATTTCTCGTAAAAAGTATAGGATAAAAAATGGTTATTGTGGGTTATCCCTAAGAGATCGACACATACCATCGCGGACTTTTTTGTAGACCTTTTTAAGGTGTACAATACTGTAGTACATTATTTTGATCTGTCTCGACGGGTTCAGCCAGCGTTTACATTGTAAGCGCAAAAAAATGTTTTTATTTACGACATCACATTAGAAACCTCTAAAATTATCATTATTATTTTTTTTAATTATTATTATAATTATTATTTTTTCTTTACTATATTATGCATGTATTATAGATAAAAACCTTCCTCTTGAATCACTCTATCTATTAAAAAAAACCGCATCAAAATCCTTTGCGTACTTTTATAGATCTAAGCATATATAGGGGCAGACAGACAGGGAAGCGACTTTGTTTTATACTATGTAGTGATTATTTGACTGCACGATTATTGTTTTACGTACTTAGCAAACGATTTTCCCACATTCTGATGATTAAACTTCTAATAGACACAACACAAACCAACAGCACCTATTTTTATCCAAACGCGTCGTATTCAGCTTGCACTTAGTACCATTTATTTTCATTGCAAACGAAAATAAAAGAAAAATGGCATGTTTCGAAAACATAAATCAGTAACCGATCACAGGCGACACTCCCAAATGCGATGTGTATAATTCAATCGTGTCACTTCTGTGTGCTTTTGTGAGGCAGTTATTTACTAAAATGTTCAAAGCCCCTGTGTGACTGTACTATACATTGTTTTCTTTTGTTCTTAATTTGTATGGACATGTTACCTTTTGTATGGTATGGACAAGATCACACAAACACGAACAAAAACTTGCGAAAATCGTACTTAGGCGCTCATCTAGATTTTTGCATCGCTTTTTGTACGGAATAAGCTCAATATCGAATGAGTCACAGTGATTTAATTTTTATAAATCAGAAGCCCCTGTTCCAGTAGATCTTGAATTTATGGACAGTATGTGTTTCATATATTATAAGAGTAAGGGAAGACCAAAACAACGATGGATGGACTGTGTGAAAGATGATATGGCTTGAAGGGGTGACTACCGAGATGACGACTAATAGAGAATTATAGAAGGAAAATATATGTTGCGCCGATCCCACATAAATTGGAATAAAAGCAGGAGCTTAAGCAAAAAGGTTAAGAAATAAGCATCACCTTTGTACCTATTTTTCTGTTCTGTTTTTTCTTGTCTGTTTATATATGTGTGTACATAAATGGTAAAATAAATAAATAAATAAATGATACGAGTAATCACACTAATATTATAAAGGCGAAAGTTTGTGAGTTTGTGTGTATGTTTGTATGTTTGTTACTTCTTCACGCTCAAACGGCTGAACGGATTTGGATGAAAGGTACACAGATAGTTTATAACCGGGATTAACATATAGAATACTTTTTATCCCGATATTCCTACGGGATCGAGACTTATGCGGGTGTAACCGCGGGGCGCAGCTAGTTTATTTCATAAATTAAGAATAGTTCAAAGAGAACTTGCTTATAGAGGAGAATAGAATAGAATAGAATACTCTTTATTATGTACACCATAAAAATTACAGACATAAATATAGAAATTTTACAAAGGGTGACACAATGGGCGGTCTTATCGGTCGGCGGGATGTTGTATCGAAGAAAAGTCAATGCAAGACCGTACCCAAAAGAATTGGTATAAGGTCCCTTTGCCGCAAAATATTTGAGTTACTAAAAATACTTATACAAACCCAAAATATTTGTGTCGCCACTAAAATAAAGACCACTTTTCTATCCAGCGATTTAACAAGCGAAACTTAATTGCTTCCTCATTCTCATGCCTACCGGTCTTCGACTCGACCTGGTCCGTAAATCTATCATCACCCTACAACCCTGCCAAGTTTTCTAATTATTTCTACGTCACTCTTAAGTTCTTTATTAAACTTTTTTTTTATTTATGGACTGTCTATTTTTTTTTAGCTAGAATAATTCTTTGGGTACAGTTGAGTCTCAATTATTTTTTTACGGTTACTAACTAACTAACTAATGTATCCGTAAAAAAATCCGTAAGAAAAACAAATGCATAATCTTCTGATTATGAATTTGTTTTTCTTTCTCTATAGTTCTTATTGAAGAGAAAGCTTCACTAGGAGGACTTTGTTCTTTTTGAACAGTATAAGCAACTGAACCGTCGCGTTCGGGTCGGTGGCGCTGACTCGAGTCTACTCGGTTCCAGTCAGTGCTGCATCCCGTATACTTATAATCCACAAAATCTTGGATGTGGGTTCATTGATAACTGGCTTACTTTTGATCTTGTTCACCAGAAGTGAGCAGAGGGTCTACTCAAAGTGACATTGGAGGAATTATTGCCATCGGCCGCTTGTGTCCCACTACGGGGCAAAAGCCACCCTTCCCTACTTCCACTTACACTACACAAAATCTTGGAAGGACTGAACGAGGATTTATTGACAAGTATTTATTTTATTTGTCACCCAGACGTAGCTAAATATTGCTTAATTTTACCCTCAGACTCGACGTTCAGGGTTGAGATTAGCTTATTTATAGTTCTGGTGAACACGGGAAACGCAAATCCACCCAATCCATATACTCTCGCTCCCCGACAAAAAACCGTATTCACAAGTAAACCCACAAGTAAAAGCTATCGTATCTATAAATACAAACAGTCTGCCCGTTCGTCTGTCTGCTACTGTTTTGTATTTCTGTATGTCTGTGTTTTGATGTATTTTACTTAATGCAGGCGGATTCAGAAATGTCTCCTGTATATAAATAAACTCAAGGTTTGTAACGGGTTAGTTCCTGCTGAATGGTACTGCAGTCTCTTTGTATTTAGATAGCTATTTTTGTAACGTTTTCTTGTATTAATATTATGTCTACGTGTCTGGGTGTCAATGTCTTGGAGATGAAAGGAGTGTTCAACATTTTGGGCGCGTCATCAGTCAGGAATGGCTGACCCTCCGGTCGCTAACCCCCCGCCGCCTAGCATGAGTCCTATTCTAAAAACAGTAGATGATTAAACTTCTTTATCTCAATGTTCTTCTGGACTTTACTATGAAGAATGGTCTATTTATTTTTGCATTCATGAACAGAGAATTTCAGGATCGTAGTTAATAATTATTATGTACTTAAAACCGAGGGGATTGTTGGCTAAGTAATAACAGCCGCACGGGTCGATCGATCAAGTTAAACTACGTGTGCCACGGTTGGTTCGTCTATGTGTGACCATTTTTACATACCAAGACCCCTCCGTGCCTTGGAAACTACGTTAAGCCGTTGGTCCCGGCTGTGGTTCGTGGATCATTGACAGCCGTTACAGGTCGTCAGAAGCCCGAAAGTCTGACAACCAGTCTTACCAAGCGGTATCGTATTACCCAGTAACTGGATTCTGGAGGTCAGATAGGCAGTCGCTCCATGTAAAATACTGGTATTCAGCTGGATCCGGTTAGACTGGAAGCCGAGCCCAACATGGTTGAGAAAGGCTAGGCAGATGATGGTGGTGTATGGATAAGAACACGGCTAGTCACAGCATACAGCACGATGCATTCTCTACGCAAAAAAAAATTGTTTAGATTGAAATTCCTATCCACACTTCAAGAGCAGCAGAGTGGTTGCTCGATAATTGCTCACTGTGGTTTACCGTCAAACATAAAAACGTAATAAGGAACCAACTGTTACCGGGACATTTATTTCACCATTTCGGCGAAGGAAACTGCCCCTACGCAATAGGTACTTCAATCTCCGTACCTGAGTGACCAGGTGCATCAGTTTTTTGGGATAATTCTCATTACTTCCTAAAAAAAAATAGTCATGTGAAAGTTTGTAAAGAAGTTCAAAGACAAAGACATTTATTTGTTGGATATGGTAGGTACATACAAAGTTGTATATATTTATAAATAATGCCATCCAACTTTGTATTTCGCTTTAAGCGGCGGATGTGTCCTGAACTTATCTAAGTCCAGGACACATCCGCTGCTGAAAGTGAAATACAAATATTTACAACTGTATTTGTAAATATTTTGAACTTATATACTACTTATACTCTGACAAAATATACAAAACAGACTATAGACATAATTGTACATTTATACTGTTTGTCAGTCGGAGTCAATACTGCCATTGGATTCACTCAAAAATATCATGTCTGTACACATATGCGTACGAAATCTAAATAAATAAACATGAAAATTAAATGCTCTTACTTGGTAAGCGCAGAAATTGTCTGGAAAATTGAGAAGCTCGGGAAAAACTGAAAGTGGTTTTTTTTCTAAGGAATTTTTGTATTAACTACACAAATTTTTTTTTTTTCATTGAAATTTTGACAGGACAACGGTTAGCTAGTTATTAATGTATCTTGAATTCACGATTCCCAGTTCGATCTTGATCTCTGTCTGTAACCAATCAGCGGCCGAGTTTTCCAATCTGAATCTTTGCTAGGGCGAATCACAAGTAGTCGTCAAAGACTGAGGATCAAGATAGGGATTGAGATACATTATTAATTTCGGTCGGTAGTTTTCCGATGGAATTCTCAGCAGTTTCATTCGCATACACACACTCACTATCACTCACTGTCACTGAATGAGGGAAGATGGAGTGTACCTGTGTCGGCGCACATACTTGTGCACTATAATATCTTCCGCGCCGAAGGCTGGTCTCCACTGAGATTGATCGCCATGGACGACATTCAGTCTGGAGGACTTTATTTTTTATAAGTGTTATGTGTGACGGTGATAAAGTAAACTATCAGTAGTTTGATTCAAAGCTAAGATTCTTCCATGTTTCCCAGGGTATTATTACAATGTTTCTTAAGCCCAATAAATAGCTTAAGAGCTGTTTAATTTAATTGAATCAAAATATCCCCAAGCCGCAAGAATTTATCTTTATCGACCGAATAAAATCCCTTGATAAAAATCAAAACGAAAACCAACCAGAATTATCCTGAAACAAAAATTAAAGCTGGCAACACTACAGGGTACCTAATCGTAAACCTCATCAGTGTTGGCCGTTTAAAAATAAGCATCATTGCCTATATTTCCTTCAGAACAAATACTTCGGAGTGTGTATGTGACAGGTTCATTTGTGTTGAGCATTATTGAAAAATGTTTTTTTACGACCACATGATTTATGCGACTGTTCCCTGTAGTAAGTGGATTGTAATTCCAAGAGTTTAGCATGAGTCATTATTGTGAGGTAAGTGAACACCATCAACAAGAAGTCGGTAGGTATACCGGAATGTCATGGCAAATGGGGAAATAAAAATTTGTTGTGTGCAATACTGGGGAATTTTGTTATAAACGATCTTGATACTGTTTCATTTTTATTTATGTCTTTAGTAATAATGAACATGAAGTATATTAGGTATGTGTACGAAGAATGTTCTTAACATAGGAAAATATGTCATGAAAAATAAATCAATCGTATATTACTTTATATACTTATTTATTATACTATATCATTTAAATCATACTAATAACTTGACACCTCATTCAAAACTAGAAAACGATTCCAAGAATTCCACTTGCATTTCTTGTTCTTCATGATGAGAGAAAAAAAAATCCCCCGCTGGAGACCCAAGTAGACAAATAAAAATTAAAAGTGATCGTGGAAGCAGATCCATCGCAAACCACGTCAGAGTTAGCGGCAGGCTTCAGTGCGAGTGATAAAGCAATTTAATTCACTTGAAACAAATTGGAAAAGTGAAAAAGCTTAAAAAATGGGTACCGCATGAATTGAGTCACGGCAAAAAACACGCGTCGAGTGCTGCGTTACATTACACAACCGTAAGAGTAAACAGGGGATCTTGAATCGTATCGTTACTGGTGATGAAAAATGGATCCTGCAGGATAATCAGAAACGCTCATTAAGAGAACCGGACAAATAAGAGAATCTGCCACAAGCGAAAGTTGACTCAGAAAAAGGTTCAGAAAGTGTCTGGTAAACTAAGTAGTGCCAGTCTCGTCCACTACAGCTGCCTATGATCTGACCAGACGATATACGGCAGATCTGTACTGTCAAAAATTGCAAGCTATGATGTAAAAGCTAGCCGTTAAACAACCGAGACTAGTCAATTGCTCCAGCCTACAGCTGCTTCAGAATAACGAAAACGCATCTCCTCTTATTTACCGATAGTCTGTTGTGCAGTGTGTGGTCTATACACACTTCACAACAGACGGTCGCTAAATTAGAGAAGCTGCGAATGGAATGTCCCCGACCCACCATGCTCAACGGACCTTGCTCCAAAAGTATCCAAGCACTTTTTCCGGAATTTGGACAATTTATAGCTAGGAAAAAAATCGATTCCGATGAGGCAGTCAAAACCGCCTTCAAAGATTTAATTAATTCTCGCTCCCACCATTCAACTCAACTCAATTTTTTCAAAGATACGAAGCAATGGCTAGGCAATAGGCTCTGCTTGCCACAATGCAAGCTCGATTTATATAAAAGAAATTCGTTCATAATGGCTATTAAGGTATACAATAAACTACCAAATGCCTTTAAAGAACTACCTTTGATTATGTTTAAAAAAAAGCTGATTCAGTGGCTTAAAGAAAAATGTTTTTACACAGTTAATGAATTTATGTCACATGTCGAAGAAAGAAAGTAATGTCAATAAATCTGGTTTATATTTATATTTTATTGATTTTTTAATTTGACATTTACTTACTATTATATATTTTTTGTTATTTTTATTTTTTTTTTTTGTTTTGACATTATAACAATATTCATGGACATTAAAATTTAAAAAATCTAACATTTTATAATAATCATATTGGTAACGGATGTAACATTGACATGACATTTTTATTAATTGTGTGTACTGTGAAATTTAATATTTGCAATGAATTTATTTAAGCGGACATTTGTACGGAATATTAGGACATTTTTAATAATTTAATGTATACCTATGTAAATATTTGCACACCACATGTTATGGTAGAATGTAAATGGGCCACATTTAATATTTAAGATCATACTACTCTGTACACCTGCATTTTGGCAAATAAAGTATTATTATTATTATTATTATTAATGGATTAGTAAGACCCTTCAAAATTATTCAGATTTATATTGATAGTATGTTACGTAATTAGGGCGCTGGAGAAGGTCATAGCCTACTCATAGATCATAGATAATATAGATCATAGATACTCGTTTCACCCTGGATCACAGACTAAGTCGCAGGCAACAGATAGTTGGCCCATAATTATGAACGGCAGTAAGTATTTTATAAATAAAAAAAGGCAAGTCTTCACGTTCTCCCCATATTATTTAAGTGTGTGAACGTTGGAGTTGGTAATAACAACGCAAAAACCTCTCAGGTGGTCGATCTTTATGGCTATTTTATAGTACTCATATATTTTGCCTTTTACGGATAATTATTTGAATAAAAACAATTAGTGTAAGTTCAACAATTTAGTATTAATAGTATTAATTGCTGTATACGTGTAATACGGTTGATGATATCAGCTTTATTCATGTCTAGGTAACCGAAATAAAAATCATAGAAACTGTGTTGGTTTGATAAAGTAGATACACAACAAAATGTAGAAGCCGTGTATCTACTTTAGATACACGGCTTCTACATTTTGTTGTTTGAATGCCTTGTGTGTCCACCAGGGTAATTGCATAACACACTATCAGTAGCAATGGGTTTAATTTTGACAGTTCTAAAACATTCCATTTAACATTTAACAATTTAACATTTGTGGAATATTATTATTATTATTATTATATTATTCATTGCGCTATTTACCTACGTTGTTGAGCAGACACATTTTTAGGGTTCCGTACCTCAAAAGGAAAAACGGAACCCTTATAAGATCACTTCGTTGTCCGTATGCCCGTCCGACAAGAGCCTTTTTCTCAGGAATGCGCGGAGTTCATCAAGTTGAAATTAATATCAGATAATCAAGGTTGCAATCCCTTGAAATAGTGAAACAATCTTCTGAGTCAACGCAATCAAAAGATACGGGCGTTTATGTTCCGTTTATGCCGCATATTTTGGTACCCTCGAGGGAATCAAAAGTTATAGGGCACTTCCCGTTGATCTAGAATCATGAAATTTGGCAAGAAGTATTCTCATATAGCACCAGTAAAGAAAAAATCCGAAAACCATAAAATTGTAGGTAGTTAAATACCAACAAATTTGTACGGAACCCTCGGTACGCGAGTCCGACTCGCACTTGACCGGTTTCATTGAACATATGATTGATGTACAGACGCCAGCACATCAAGCTACTAAAATCTGTCAGATTTCTTTAATAGATTTTTAAGAGATAAGGTTCTAAGTTGATTGGGAAAATCTGACAGTTTCGGGTAGCTTGATGTGCTGGTGTCTGTACAACGGATTAGCAATATGCTTCAAATTGTTTCAAATTTTGATTGATGGTGTGTTACGCAATTACGCTGGTCTCGATTGCCAGAGCAAGTGTTATTGGTTTCTCCAGTAGCAGCTCGGAGTCTGGATTAGTGCCCATTTGATAAAAAAATATATATACAACGTGTAACGTTAAATGCGCAAAACCTCAGACACCCCAACTGATTTTTAATTCAATTGACCTATTTCAGAGAGAAAATAAGTCATTAAAAAAAATGTAACGGTTTTATGTGCTGTTTTAGTTTTACTGGCCATTCTGATCGTTTCTTGCGTCTGCGACGACGCTTTATCGACGGAGGAGTCGTCACCGGGCCGCTGCGCCGCGCTGACATTGACTTGTTTGACATATTAATAAATAGACACGGCAATATTTTTAATGAAGATTTTTTGAAAAATGTGACCTATATTAAAAAGTGGTTCAATAAATTCTGCTCGTTATTCTGATCAAACTATTTTCAGGTTTTGCGCATTTAACGTTACACGTTGTATATTTCCAGCATCATGATAACAACCTTAAGTGAAGTGAGCTGTCATTTCATCTGATGCTAGGGATTGACACTAATGACTGCTAACTTTAAGCTCACTTCATCCAAGTTATCACGGTGAGATTTTTACGGAATAGCACTACAGATTGGAATATTGGACGGCAATCAGTCGGTTATCTTTTAAAGTGAAGGCACGTGAACATATCCGTTAGAAGTTGGCCGTAACATCCCAGCGCTGATATGCTGGATTCGTTATTCCCTCTACCGATCATTTTTCTCCAGACAGTTCATTTTGTTTAGATGTATGTATATATGTATCTATTTATGTAATGTTATTAATTCTTGAATTGTATAGTCATTTCCTAGCTATCTATCCCGTATGTTGCACCTACCATATTTTGTCTCTGCATCACCCTAAGGTTGACTGGTAGAAAATGCCTCAGGCATTAAGTCCGCCTTTGCACAGTACTTTTTTTACTTGTGCATAAAGTTTTAGTTAATAAAATTTAAAAAAAAAATGTTTAAAATAAATAATATTTATAACCATTCTTGGTTCTTTAGTTAATTTGCCTACTCAGGCACCAAGAACCTCATATCAGTATTTTCTTTCTAATAAGCGTTTTATGCGTATATCTTATTAAATATCCATCTAGTGTTAGTAGTTTTGTCTTCAACGCTTATATTTGATACGAAGCAACCATTACTATAAACTCCCATTTAAGTGCGTTTTAAACTTAAGCTGTCTTGTTTTGAAATATTTACTTACCAATGGAATTATTTATCTAAATTATTATGAATAATCAAGTCGGGTTCACGACTTATTGTTTTCTTGCTTTCTAAAGGAAAATACCGTTTTTTATGTGTAAAACTTAAGTGATGAGGCTTGTGGGTAAGTTATAACAGCCACACGGGTCGATCGATCAGGTTGAGCAATGCTTGCCGCGGTTGGTCCGTGGATGGGTGACCATCTTCACATACCAAGACCCCTCCGTGCCTCGGAAAGCACGTTAAGCCGTTGGTCCCGGCTGTCATTTGTGGGTCTTTGACAGTAGTGACGGGTCGTCAGTAGCCCGAAAGTCTGACAAGCAGTCTTACCAAGGGGTATCGTATTACCCAGTAACTGGGTTGTGGAGATCAGATAGGCAGTCGCTCCACGTAAAATACAGGTATTCAGCTGCATCCGGTTAGACTGGAAGCAGACCCCAACATACTCGTAGTTGGGAAAAGGCTAGGCAGATGATGGGACGACATCAAACCAGGCTGACAAGAAGGGTTATGTTTTTATCGCATTTCTTTCCATGATACATAAAATTATATGTATGTTGGATCCTTTATTCTCTCATAACAATCAGATGTCTTTCTGGATGCATTGTAATGATTTACATGTCGTTAGGATTATGGTGACCGCCCAGTGCAACACACGTCACTTTCAATCGCAATTTTGAAGGAAATTCCTAATTAAGTAGGCGAGTTTTCAAAAAAATCAACATGGCTGACTTTATAACCCGAACGTCGTGAAAAAAGTTTTTAGTACCTACGTCAAAATAAAGGGCTCGAGGAGATGATTCCAAAAATATGACGTATGACCCTGGAGTCACCACGGTAATTTATTTATTTGTATTGGTTTCCTAACAATTGCTTACACTGGTTTATGCTAAAGGTAACTTGCGAAAATGTGTATGAGACAGTACAACAATCACTTACGGTCTTGAGTCATATTATTGTTTTTGTGATTTCAGAGTTGGTCCAATAGTGAAAGTTGTTCATATCCATGAGTAGAACACCCTGTAAAAATTTGGAGCCTGTAAAAAATCATCCAGTATATGAGGTATAGATATGGAGAAACATTTCTGAACGGGAACAGTATGTAGTTTTTATGGGGACCTTTAAGGTAATACCAGTTGTGATATTGTATGTTATAATAACGAAGTTTAACAACCCATAGCGTTTTACCAACATTGGCAAGCGGCCTTGACTAATTGGAATTACTTCGCGGATTCATTTCAACTGCATAATAATTAATTTGTTTTACTCACTGAAAATCAATTTTTATAATAATTTATAAAATTGATTTCATGATAATGCTAGGTTTAGATTTTTGTTGATTCATATTTGGTTTCTATATTATTACTTTCGTTTATTTATTTAGTTAATTATTTTATAAAGTTTTTTTTTTAATATTTCTTAAAATATAAAACTACTACACTACTACTACACACACACACACACACTACTACTACACTATTAATTTTAGACTTCACACATTCATATTTTTCTCTTCATGTCCTCACACACTATTGTCTACATTTCTTTTTTACTTCTCCTTTCGCAGGTTTGCTGGAAGATATTTCTTAAGAAATAAGCAGTACCTTTGTACTCAAATTATTACTATGTCATATTCATATGTTTTTTACTGTGTGTACATAATTAATAAAATAAATTAAAAAAATAATTATAAAAAAAAACATTTAAAATAATAAAAATAGCGGTCTGCCGGTGTAGAGCAGGGTCCAAGGCTCCAAGCTACCGGTGGTTAGGGCTCCAGAGCCTTCTGAATTAGGCTTTTGATTTACTTATTATTTTGTTATTTAATTGATCTCACACTGATGATTCTATTTTGCTTTGTGTGATCTCACCCTGATGGCAAGGTTTATTTTAAATAATATTTTATTTTAATTGATTTTATTCAACTTTATGTTTTCCTGTTACTCAAACAATCAATTCAATCTTTGAAAATCACACTTTCGACCCCCAAGAAACAGACAAATGCCTAGTTTGGGGATCACCGTCCATTCTATTCTTGTACAACATGATTATTAATAAATAAATATGAATTTCCTATTCTGGGATCTAACTTTAAACATAATAAAAAAGTGTCAAAGGTAAGTAAATAATCTACATAATTAATCCCGACAGATTTCGAGGACCTATTTGGCCAAACAGTTCTTACTGTGACCACGTTGGTCCTTATGGTGGGTCCACACGACACAGACTTTCATACAGACTTCTACAGGATTATGTCTGTGCGACTTTTCTAACGCACCGACATTTTGTCTGTACTGCTTTGTTGCACAGACAAAATTCTATAGAAGTCTGTATGAAATTCTGTATCGTGTGGACCCACCATTAGGTATAGTCACTGCTTTTGTCAGATTTGGGAACAGAGAACGTCTACAAATATTATTCGCTTTTTTCATTTTATTTAAACGTTTTTACATACTAAAACATTTAGAACACGTGTCATTGAAGACTCCCCGTCGCTATAACTTCGCTTTAGCTAACCGTTCTTTCTTACTTTTTCATTTTGCCCGGCTCCTATTGATCCTAGTGTAATGTTGATTAGCCTATAGCCTTCCTTATAAATTAGGTTGCCAAATGCAAAAAGAATTTTTCAAATTTGACCCGCAGTTTCAGAGATTAGCGCGTTCAAACAAACATACAAACAAACAAAGTCTTCAGCTTTATTATCAGTATTGTATAAGTCATTTTTTCATTTGTTAACACAGGTACAGATGCCAGCACATCAAGCTACTACAAACTGTCAAATTTCTTTAATAGATTTTCAACTTTATCGCTAAAGCATAAAAAAAAAAAGTTCAAAGTTGATTGGGAGAATATGACAGTTTCGGGTAGCTTGATGTGCTGGCGCCTGTACAATAAATAGTTGTTATTAAAAAAATACAAGCGCGCTATGTTAGACCCGAAGGCGTACAAATATTTATAGAGGTCATTGAGATTAAAATTGATAACATAATTACATTATTGGAATGCATATAGTATCATTTGATTATGACAAAAATAAAAACAAAGCAAAATATATAAATGTCAAAAGTAAGTGTAAGTTTAGGTACTGTGTAAATATTCAAATCATGGCTAAACAAAACAAAAAAGCTAGAAAATAGTAAAAATAATACAAAATGTTACTTGGAATGTTAAATAAAATTGAACTTAATAATTATTAGGTCAACAAATAAGTTCAAAAACGGGTAACAAATAAGTTCAAAAACAGTCATTACATTTTGTCTGTCCAATATATATAGTATAAATACATTATAAATCACTGAACTAACATAATTCCATTTAACTTGGTACGAGTATACCCCTGTATAACTCTTATACATTAATAGCTACCCACGCTTTCGAAAGACGTGTCAAAAATAATTGCCAAGACCACTGACCTCGTTGCTACTAACCACACCGAATCGAACCGATTTAAATCGATCCCTGTTGTATAATCGGTACACTCATTGAATAATCGATTTATAACAAGTGACATGGGCATCTATTTTTAAAAACTTCTTTGCTTTTTCTATCTAACTTTCTTTGTTCAAAACAATTTCTGCTGACATTTTGATAAATGATTGTGTTTCTGTAAGTAGGTTTGTACAGACACCAGCACATCAAGCTACCCGAAACTGTCAAATATTCCCAATCAAACTCAAACTCAAACTCAAAACTCAAACTCAAAATCAAAGCATTTATTTCAAGTAAACCAATTACAGGCACTTTTGAATTGTCAAGGGGTCAGTCAGTCAGAAAGATGAAGCTAGTTGCCCATTCCAAAGCGAAGTAGGTACCTGTGGAGAGCGGGCAAGAAACTCCACGGACACTCTTTTAAATAATAAAAATTGTTAAAAAATTTTGGTTACATCATTCAAGTTGAAATTATACATGTGAGAACGACGTAGAAAGACGTGCACGTTAAAAGCGTCGGTACTGAAAAAGATAAAAACAAAAAAAAACACTTAAAAAAAAATTAAAACAATTTTTTTTTCATTTTCATTAAAATCAACTATGAACCTAATGCTTTAGCGGTAAAGTTGAAAATCTATTAAAGTAATTTGACAGATTAAATGATTAAGTAATATGAGATTTGCGTAGCTTGATGTGCTGTCGTTTGTACAAACACTTTTACAAGTCAATCACATTTTTAAAAACTAGATGAGGTTGGCATTTCCTATCTGACTATTCTGAGAAGAAAGGCCGACACAAACTCAGAGGTCACAGTCTCTTTTAAAGTCCAGACATAATCCTTCAGATCATGTGAAGACCATGCAGACTGGTGTCTGAAATGGTCTTTTGAGTAAAGAACCACACAGATTGAGTGGATCTGTCCAGTCAGTGCACGCATTTGTCAATTATCGTACAGCTCAACTGAGAAGTTAAGGAGCTCAACGATTCGACAAACGATACCAAAGAAAGGACATTTGTGTAGGCCGCATTAATTACTCAAACTGCCAGACCATCATTAAAACCAACTGAAGGGAACAAAAAACAATGATCCACATAGTCCTCACATTCACAATAATGAAAATAATATTATACTCTACAAAGTAAACATTCATGTCTATACAGAAAATAAAATAAAAAACAGTAAGCAAAAAACAAAACAAGATTCACTGTGTAAATTTATTGGAGCATTTTTGTCTTCAACATAGTGTTTAACAGTATAAAAGACTTCCTGGCACAGTTTCCGCTTTATAAAAGATTTGAAATTATTAAGGCTTAGTTATTGAATGGGGCTAGGAAGTTTATTATAAAAACGTATACATCATCTGCCTAGCATTTTCCCAACTATGTTGGAGTCGGCTTCCAGTCTAACCGGATGCAGCTGAATACCAGTATTTTACATGGAGCGACTGCCTATCTGACCTCTACAACCCAGTTACTGGGTGATACGATACCCCTAGGTAAGACTGGTTGTCAAACTTTCGGGCTTCTGACTACCCGTAACGACTGAAAACTAAAATTATAAGGTACAATTAACAATAATTATACAACAATAACTATACAATAATAAGTATTAAACACGACTTTATATCATCAATCAATGCCTACCTTTTCCCAACTATGTTGGGGTCGGCTTCCAGTCTAACCGGATACAGGTGAATACCAGTATTTTACATGGAGCGACTGCCTATCTGATCTTCACAACCCAGTTACTGGGTAATAAGGCACGGTTGGCGCAGTGGTTAAGCGATTGACTGCTGCGCTGCGTGTCGCGGGTTCGATTCCCGCGCGGAACAAATATTTGTATGACCTACTGTTACTGGGGAATACGATATCCCTTGGTAAGACTGGCTGTCAGACTTTTGGGCTTCTGACTACCCGTAATGACTGTCAAAGATCTACGAATGACAGCCGGAACCAACGGCTTAACGTGCTTTCCGAGGCACGGAGGGGTCTCGGTATGTAAAGATGGTCATCCATCCACAGACCAACCGCGGCAAGCGTAGCTTAACCTGATCGATCGATCTGTCCGGCTGTTATTATTTAGCCACGGGCCCCTCGACTCGATTATAAAAACGTATACATTGGTATCTAAACGAGCCACTTATTTTCTGAAGCATGGTTATAGTAATAACAAATTTGTGTTTGTTCCTAGTATTTATACTATGGATATCACTGTATTTTTTAAAGGTTTTAATATTTTTATGTGCGTACAAAACATTTTCATAAATATACTGAGAAGGCACAGTCATTATATTAAAACTCTTTAAAACAGCGCCTGACGTTACTCCATGCAAGTTAAGACGTGATTAAAAACTTGCCTACTAAAATTACGTCAATATACGTCAGGCGCTGATTAATTTGACAGGACTAAACTAAATTTTATCTTCTATCCTTTTCTTAATGAAATAGAAAGAAAAAGATGCACTGAACTTAATAATTTAGTTGAGATTGCGGACAACAGAATCGGCACCAAAATCTAAATTTCGAAGGCCACTTGCAAATGTTATTGCGGCCCGGATGTCTTTGCAAAGCGTCAATATTTGCTAACCCCTCAGTTTTAAAATGTTACACTGCTACAACATTGAATTTGTTACGAATAATCTAAAGAATACTTCAAAAAGAGAGTTCATTGATTCGAATCGCCAAAAGCTAGTTGGTAATAAAATAAAATTCGAAGAAAGAAAAAGTATTTATTGTGAAAAAATAAACAGTATAACTTTTATCTTCCTTGTTTCAGAAAACTCGGAATCTTCACAATGAGGCTAGCAAGTCTGCTGGTCCTTCACGCGGCAGGGGCAGGCCTCGCGTCACCCACAGTCTTGGTCACCAGGCCCGTCTCCAAGGTTCCAGTGGAATGGTTGCCGATTGACAACCAAACGGTCTACAGGCTGGCTGAAGGCGAAAGTAGAAGGTAAGGTTTTAAAGCCAAATTTTAGTGGAGACGAAGGCGTGAAAATAGAGAAAAAAAAATTAACCCATTCCCTGTCCCATGAATCACATATGATTCATGTTCATTGTTTAACTATTGTGTCTACTTTGTGGACAGGGAACCTGTTAAAACGATCGATCAATTGCTAATCTGGGACAAATGTTACCAGTCGTCCCATTCATTTGGGTCGAGTAGGTATTTAGGTTTTGTATAGGACAGTTGATAATATTTTCGCGATTACGATTTCGGTCCCATTATGAAAGTTTTTCAGTTTGATAGTCTACACCACACCCTTAAATATGAGCAAACCGTTCTGATACATACTGTAGATACTTACTAGTTACAGCTGGTCGATTCTGTAAAAATCTCACCGAGAAAACTTGTGTGGAGTGAGGCGTCAGTGTCATCCCACTGATGCTAGGGATTGACCAAGCAAACATTTACAATCATAATCGAGATTTTAATTATATTTTGTATAATGATTCTATTGCTAATTTTATATAATTTCAAAACTAGTATTTTAGTTGTCAAAATATTACTATTTTGTGGGGTTTTAGAATAAAATAGCAAAACAGAAACTTAGTCAGAATATAAATTTTCTTTTTTTTCCTACATTAAAACCCCAAAAAATAGTAAAGGTTTGACAACTAAAATACTAGCTTTGAAATTGTATAAAATGATCAACAGAATTAGCATAAAAATATTATAATATTAAAATCTCGATTATGATTGTAAATGTTTGTTTAGTCAATCCTTACTATCAGGTGGGAAGACACTGACAGCTCACTCCACGCTCAATTCACCTAAGTATTCACACATTTCACTTCACCTAAGCTTCAGTGCGATTCTGTAACCATCTCACCGTGAAAAAAGGCTGCTATAAAGGAAAAGCGTCAGAGTAGCCAACGAAATTAATATTTTCATAACTTTTTTGCAATTTGTGGCTAAATAATAACAGCCGCACAGGTCGATCGATCAGGTTAAGCTACGCTTGCCGCGGTTGGTCTATGGATGGGTTACCATCTTTACATACCGAGACCCCTCCGTGCCTCGGAAAGCTCGTTAAGCCGTTGGTTCTGGCTGTCATTCGTAGATCTTTGACAGTCATTACGGGTAGTCAGAAGCCCAAAAGTCTGACAGCCAGTCTAACCAAGGGATATCGTATTACCCAGTAACAGTAGGTCATACAAATATTTGTTCCGCGCGGGAATCGAACCCGCGACACGCAGTGCAGCAGTCAATCGCTTAACCACTGCGCCAACCGTGCCTTATTACCCAGTAACTGGGTTGTGAAGATCAGATAGGCAGTCGCTCCATGTAAAATACTGGTATTCACCTGTATCCGGTTAGACTGGAAGCCGACCCCAACATAGTTAGGAAAAGGCAGGCATTGATTGATGATATAAAGTCGTGTTTAAGACTTATTATTGTATAGTTATTGTTGTATAATTATTGTTAATTGTACCTTATAATTTTGTATTAATAGTAATTTTACTTTTACTTGCTCGGAAATACAGCTTTGTGGAATCGGAGGTGCCATACTACAGATATGTACCCGACCTAGTTCTCGAAAATAGAATTATCACATTGTACTAGGATCGACCCTTCATCACTGACAGGATTATTGTTGCCAATAACTCTGATATAGTGGTGGTAGACCGCCCAGAGTGGTGCGCAAAAATCGTTTCATAACCGTCCCGTATGATGATAGCCTCTTGAAAGCCGAAAAAGATAAATAAATCAAGTATTTTGAATTGGCACGCGAGGTTTTCGACATGTGGGATGTGGACTCAGCGATCATTATGCCAATAGTCGTGACAGCCAATGGATTAATAGCCAAGAACCTCGACCAAAACCTAAGGAGGCTCTCGTTGGGCAGCTGGATCAAGGGCTTGATTCAGAAAATGGTATTTTAATGATACTTTACGTACACGACTCGCATTGTCAGGAGGTTCCTCTCTCTGGAGCCCCGAATCTCTATGTACCTTTCAACCTAACATAATTATTATTGTTGCAGCTTGGAGCTGAATACCACATCCATATCCCAGACTGTGGTCTTTATCACCATCAGTCCATGTTCCAGAGACTTCCATTGGGCGTTGTATTACGGGAAGACTGGAAATAATAATGGTTAGTCCTATTTTCTTTGAAAATTTTTCATTTTCTCTCGTTTCGGTGAAAATATTTAAGGAATAGCTCAAGTCATGGTAAAAATATTGAGCAAAATGGTTGCCACATCAACGTATAGTCCACCTAGTAATTGCACATTCAGAAAGGGAACTATATTTTCTATCACCAAAATTTATATTTGTCATCAAGTTGTATCACCTAATAAATGGATCTATCGCCACGAAATATTTTCGTTCTCAGATAAACAAAAATTGTTCCCAGGTATCAGTTTTGTTACTTAAATAATAGCTCTGTGCTCAGAATGGTAGATCTGTCACCAAATAAATCGATTATCGAAACCTATATAATTTAGATGGCCACCAAAAATATTTTTAAGACTCTAAGCCTAGGCACCAAAATGGATTAACGGTCACCAAAATGGATCAACGGTCACCAAATTCTATCCAACTCAAAGATTAATATTAATAAAAATCTCTTGGGCACCCCGACACGGACAGGTTAGGTTCGAAGGGGATGACGGGGGCTCAAGTGAGCGAGCGGAGCGAGCGAACGAGCCCCCGTCATCCACTTCGTGTTAGGTTCCTTTAAACCCTGCAGACAGAAATAGGGGCCCCGCGAAGCGGGGCTCCGTCGACTACACCTTATTATTGTTCTGCAATTTTCTAGTAACATAATATGATTTATTGGTGATCTCTTTAAATTAGTTTGCTTAAATACTTATTAGGATACACCTATTATAATACATACAAAAACATTTATTTGGTACTAGACCTTATATCTCAGGATTTTAGGTGATTTATTGTGGAACTGATTTTGCATTGTTTGGTGACTACATTTTGGTGACAGATCTACTATTTTGAGGACAAACCCTATTATTTAAGAAACACAAAACTAATTAAATTGGTGATAGCTTAAATGATACCCATTCAGAAAACGAATACTTAAAACAAAATGACAAGCAACCAATCTTCTTCTTCTACTGTCTTTTGTATCCAACATTTTTGTTTAAAATTTTTCAATAATGTAATCTTAAAAGTAATATTGTATTGTATTGCAATTTTATTTTCTTCTTAAATTGGAAATATCTGGCATTAGTCCGTTCGCATGTATTATACATATATCCCAGTTATACAGGGAAACCTATAATTGGCCATAATAACTGTAACACGCATATTTTGTAAAACATTTTTATGTATCGCTGTTGGTTACCTAAATAAATAAAATAAAATTAAAAAAATTACCAGTTTTGACAACAATTTCATTTGAAAATTGAAACTTCACAAGGTTGAAAATATCTCACTGTCACATAGACAAATGTCTGTGTCACAAAGACAGCTAATCGAATCACAGATTAGCGTAAATCCTAGTGTGATTTTTCGTTAAAAAGAAATATTTCTTTTTCTCACAGGTCAACTTATTCTACAAAAAGAGAACGGCAGCGGAGAAATGAGTACATTCTCATTAAATATATCCCAACATGACAAATATGTAATGGTCGTAAGTATAACACATAGAACCTTACGTTAGAACTAATGTTTGAAGGTCTATTCTATAAAAATCTCAAACTCAGAGAATTTCACGATGTGTTGTACAGACGCCAGCACATCAAGCTACTACAATCGGTAAAATTTCTTTAATAGATTTTCAACTTTATCGTTAACTAGCGACCCGCCCCGGCTTCGCACGGGTGCAATGGAGAAACACTGATAATTTTAGAGCCATTATTTCTCGTAAAAAGTATAGGATAAAAATGGTTACTGTGGGTTATCCCTAAGAGATAGACATATACCATCGCGGACTTTTTTGTAGACCTTTTTAAGGTGTACAATACTGTAGTACATTATTTTGATCTATCTCGACGGGTTCAGCCAGCGTTTACAATGTAAGCGCAAAAAAATGTGTTTATTTACGACATCACATTAGAAACCTCTAAAATTATCAGTGTTTCTCTACTAAATTTTGCATGTATTATACATATAAACCTTCCTCTTGAATCACTCTATCTATTAAAAAAAACCGCATCAAAATCCGTTCAGCAGTTTTAAAGATCTAAGCATATATAGGGACAGACAGACAGGGAAGCGACTTTGTTTTATACTATGTAGTGAAGCATAAGGTTCAAAGTTGATTGGGAAAATTTGACAGTTTCGGGTAGCATGATGTGCTGGCGTTTGTACATCTTGTTTTGTGTACCTATTTTTTTTCTTTTTGTAATGTGCATTAAATGAATCCGGTCTTTTTTTTTGACAGCTGTCATCAGCGCGAGGTGGCGCTGCCGTAGTGAGTGTTCGAGGAGAAGCTACGAGACAAGTACGCATGAGACTAAGGGTGCGTTCACGAAGAAGGCTAGCAGCCAACTGGGAGCCCAGGTAAGTTCTTGAAGATAATAATACCAGCATATTATTATCCCACTGTAGGGCAAATGCCTCTTCTCATACAGAGAAGGCACTAGCATTGATCAACACGGTAGCTTAGAAGGGTTGGCGATTTCAGACTTAAATTGACTAGAAATCCAGGTTTCCTCTCGATGTTTCTCCTTCACTGATATCATTTATATCCAAGATACTCTCTCTTTATTCGGGAATACTTATGAATTGGAAGACACATTGGCACTTGTTCGGATTTGAATACACAACCTTGTACATGAGAGTCAAGGCCTTATACAATAGGCCATCACGACTAAAAAAAGAAGAAAGAAAGAACAAAGGAAGAAAAAAAAAAAGAAGAAGTTTGTCATAGTTTCAGTCTGGAATCACGCTCTGTTCATCATAGACCTGTTTTCTTTTGGGGATAAATATAATGACCACCATAAAATGCTTTGATACCCTTAGTTTTGTAACCAAAAATATCTACTTAACACCAGAAAAATAAAGTCTAAAAATACAATAGTACCAGCTATTTTAGTCACGACTCCACTTTAAATTGTATTCGACCACCAAATTTAGTAAATGATCACCAAATCTACTAAAAAAAACGGAATATTATTTTCCAGGCGACTAACAACTTAAAAGGGCGACTATCTATTTGCTACTAAAAATAATGACATGGCGACTAATATTAACAGTGGGATAACAAACTGTATTATAGGCAACTATAGGCATCTCTGAAGACTCATTCCCAGAAAAACACAAGATTGAACTTGAGAACTTAGGATGCAAGAGCGAGCGAAGGGAGCTCGTGACTTGGGGCACCCCGACACGGACAGATTAGGTTCGAAGGGGATGACGGGGGCTCAAGTGAGCGAGCGGAGCGAGCGAACGAGCCTCCGTCATCCGCTTCGTGTTAGGTTCCTTTAAACCCTGCAGACAGAAATAGGGGCCCCGCGAAGCGGGGCTCCGTCGACTACGCCTTATTATTATTAAAGATAATAATTAGTGTACTTGATATACCTATATACCTCGTTGTTTAATTTAAGAATGCCCATTTTCTACTTTTCATCCGCCGTCAGTAGCTGCCAACCTACTATTTTTGCTACCGTCTTTAATTATTTTTTAATCCCAAATTCAGATTAATCTGTCGCCGCGTTAAATACATGCCAAAAAAAACTACTTTTGGGATAACAATTATTTATTTGGACTCATTTTGCTTAAATAGGATAGCAGAATTTAAAAACTTTGGTTATAATTTTACTTTAAAATGTTGGTTTAATTTTGGTGATCATTTACTATTTTTGGGTTACTCATGATTTACTTGGAGTCATTTTACTTAAATAGGATAGCAAAGTGTTAAAACTTTGGTTATAGTTTTACATTAAAATGCGAGTTTCATTTTGGTGATCATTTACTACTTTTGTCTGCTATTTGTTACTATATCTGGTGGTAAGTTAAACATAAGCCTTTTCTTTTCTATCACGTCGCTCATCCAGGTATAGCGCGCAACTTAGACGATTTCGAAAGCCCAACACGCTTTTGGATCAAGACTGGACTTGCTATAAGTTTAACGTGTGTATCTGCGTGTCTCTGGCACCGTATCTGCCAAAAGGTGACTTGATCGAAAGTGTTCTTAGCTATGATTCAAGAAAATCTGTTCAGCAGTTTTATGATTATCAGCTCTTTTCTAGTTGATGAATTGATGTGAGCATCTCGCACAGGTCTCATCGAGTCGTGGCATTCTTTTACTTGAATTATATTAAGAAATAGTAAACTTGAACTGATGCTGCAGCATTATTTAGAATATGCGGGATACCGAAGTCCCTCACCAACTTACAGCAGACACCTCTGCTGTGTCTTTGGACTCATTGGAATAGTCTCAATGTATAGGCTATAGATATATGGTGATCAAGGTCTGATAATGGAGTAGGAAAGAGAAATTAAGATATATTATAAGTAACTAGCTTCACTGTTGGCAATGCATATACAACGTGTAACGTTAAATGCGCAAAACCTCAGACACCCCAACTGATTTTTAATTCAATTGACCTATTTCAGAGAGAAAATAAGTGATTAAAATAATTGTTAAGGTTTTATGTGCTGTTTTAGTTTTAATGGCTATTCTGATCGTTTCTTGCGTCTGCGACGACGCTTAACCGAGGGAGGAGTCGTCACCGGGCCGCTGCGCCGCGCTGACATTGGCTTGCTTGACCTATTAACACGGCAACGTTTTTAATAAAGATTTTTTGAAAAATGTGACCTATATTAAAAAGTGGTTCAATTAATCTGCTCGTTATTCTGATCAAACTATTTTCAGGCTTTGCGCATTTAACGTTACACGTTGTATATTTTATTAATTTACTTTTTCGAGGTTTTTGTGGGTTTTTTAAATTAAACTTTTTTTTTCAACAACGATGTTATGAACTTCACTGTATTTTTCTCATCAGTTGCCTCTGGAGATGTAATTAGCTGAAAAAAGGAACAAAAACAATCTGCTCAGCTGCAAGTAATGTCTGTAGAGCAAAGACGAGACACTTAGGACCAAAGTTGAATGCTAACTATGATAGTAAATTCTCAGTAACCCAACCCTTGTAACTTACCGATACCTCGTTACACAAGTCATGTGTTATCGAGTTACTACTATCTGTAACTCATAATAAAGTAACTATGTGGCCGTTAACTGAATTAAGTATTGGTAATCTTGGACTATGTCGTTTAAAACTGGTTAGCGTTAGACGCGAGCTAGAGGTTTCTTCTGTTAATTTGGCACCTCGAGTACAGTATTTTTATCTGACGAAGCAACGCGCGCTTTTCTTGTGCTTATGACGTCTACAAACACGCTGTGAATGTGTGAGTAAGTGCAGGAGCTCCGTCCAAGACAATGGCGAAGTCGAAAGTGTGTGTGTGTGTGTGTATTATGTGCAGACGCTGATCATGCGCATACCAGCAAGTAACCGCTCGTAGTCGTTGCGCACTCGCTGCTCGTTGCTCAACATATTCATTCTATAATATTCCCACTACTTTTTTTTTTTTTTAATAATAATAAATAATTTATTATGGACCAAACATTTTATACAGTTTCATAAACCCACCAAACTGCGCATCAGTTTGTCGGTGGTACTGAATGGCGGCCTCCTCTCCGTGATAGGGAGTGGGCTGTAATCCACCACGCGCGCCCAATGCGGGTTGATAGATGTCACGTCTTCGAATTTTTGGTTCTAGAACATGCCGGTTTCCTCACGATATTTTCCTACACCGTTAAAGAGCAGTGGTGATGAAATAATTTACACAAAGCTAAGTGCCTGTCTGGGTTTCAACCTACGACCTACAACTCGTAAGTGGCGGACGTTACCACTGCGCCATCACTGCTCGTTGCTCGCCAACTCGCTTTTAGTACCATGCTCTATCCGGGATAGGTGCCTAAACATGATACCTACTTACTCATGAATATAAACAACTTTGACTACGGGATTAGTTTGAGATAGCAAAATTAAAAAATATTTTTATTTTTTATTTTCGAACTCACTTCCATCGTGAAAACTGTTCGTAATTCGTATTTCACCTCTTACATGTTGAATCGAGAGAGTGAGAAGGAGAGAGGACCATTGCCCCGTAAAGTGTCACGTTTCCGAGATTTTAACGTTCATAATTGATCACGTGACATCCATATCAACTTTTATCAAAGTTGAACTTTAATATCTCGGAAACGTGACGCTTTAAGGGATTTGGTCTCGTTATGTTTTCTATTTTATTTATACAAGGTGTAACTTAAATAACGCACAACCTCTTAAGGGGTCATTGTACTCATCATTATGAACAACTTTTACTATGGGACCAAACCTGAAATCGTGAAAAAAAAATCAGCTGTTCCCTACATTTATGTTCGCATAACTCGTCAAAATGTAGGGAACAGCTGATTTTTTTTCGCGATTTCCGGTTTGGTCCCATAGTAAAAGTTGTTCATAATGATGAGTACAATGACCCCCTAAGAGGTTGTGCGTTATTTAAGTTACACCTTGTATAGCTTACATATGTGGCCGCCATTTTGAAAAAAAAAAACTGGCGCGACAGTGGGTATGCCAGTCTCCATATAAAATCTTCAATGCCTTTTGAATACCTAATTCTTTCCATAACACTTTCAAGTAATAAAATGGTCACTTCTAAGTCAGATCCAGCCCGTACCTACTTCGGTAGAGCATACCTCAGAATCAATAGAACATGCTCTTAAATCACATCGTCAACTGACACTTAGAAATATCTCAATAAAAACTAGTTGTACCGAGGCACCGTTAGAAATAAATGTCTAACATACGTGACTGTGTTCTTCACAAGAAAACCGATGAATTTATAACACGAACACCCGGTTTCTGCATTGAGGATTTGAAGTTGATGGCTTGTCAAATGCTACTTTGACAGACTAATCATTAAATTTTCACTACCCGGTGAAAACTGCTTTATATCTAAAACACGTGCACTCGGTTTCTGAATTAAGAACTTTTCGTAGTCAAACTCTGCATTACCTACTTAAGGTGAACGCCTGCGAAATAAAAAAATATTTACAAACGTAAGAAATTTTAAAAATCGCAGGCTACGTTGAAGTACTCACCTTAAGGGCAAGCGCCAAGGTAGCCGGTGGAATTCAATTTGCCTCTTCTCATTCAATGATATCATTCAGTAGGATTAGAATATGAACTTAGAAGGTTTATTCATGATTTTAATTCTGTAAATACTCAAACTCAAACCGTTTATTTCAAATAAACCAATTACAGGCACTTTTGAATTGTCAAGGAGTCGGCCAGTCAGAAAGATAAAACTAGTTGCCCATTCCAAAGCCTAGTAGGTACCTGTAGAGAAGAACGGGCAAAAAACTCCACGGATACTTTTAAATCATAAAATTATTATAAAATGTTGGTTACATCATTCATGTTGAAATTATACATTTGAGAACGATTTACTTTAGTTTTTATCTTTTTTAACGTGCACGTTAAAAAAAATTAGTTATATACAACGTGTAACGTTAAATGCGCAAAACCTCAGACACCCCAACTGATTTTTAATTCAATTAACCTATTTCAGAGAGAAAATAAGTAATTAAAAAAATTGTAAAGGTTTTAGTTTTACTGACCATTCTGATCGTTTCTTACGTCTGCGACGACGCTCTGTCGATGGGGGAGTCGTCACCGGGCCGCTGCGCCGCGCTGGGTTACTTGACCTATTAATAAATAGACACGGCAACGTTTTTAATAAAGATTTTTTGAAAATGGGTTTCATTTTAACAGTTCAACAACATTCATTGCGTTATTTATGTTGTTGAGCAGACACATTTTTCGAACATATACAACTAGTAACGTTAAATTTGCAAAACCTCAGACACCCCAACTGATTTTTAATTCAATTGACCTATTTCAGAAAGAAAATAAGTCATTAAAAAAAATTAAAGGTTTTATGTGCTGTTTTAGTTTTACTGGCCATTCTGATCGTTTCTTGCGTCTGCGACGACGCTTTACCGAGGGAGGAGTCGTCACCGGGCCGTTGCGCCGCGCTGATATTGGCTTGCACGACCTATTAATAAATAGACACGGCAACGTTTTTAATGAAGATTTTTTGAAAAATGTGACCTATATTAAAAATGGTTCAATTCATTCTGCTCGTTATTCTGATCAAACTATTTTCAGGTTTTGCGTATTTAACGTTACACGTTGTATATCTAACTTGATGCTTATTAGCTTAATAAAGAAATATACTATAATATATGGATTAGCAATATGCTTCAAAATGATTCAAATTGAGAGTAATAGTGTGTTACGCAATTAGGGTGCGGTTGTTCCACAGATTAGCGCGTACAAACAAACAAACTCTTCAGTTTTATTATTAGTATAGATATAGATAAGATAAGAATAACTTAAAAGGAATATTTCTTAGCTATCTGATCACAGTTACGACCGTTTCCTGTTGTGTTTTTGTGTTAGACGTTTTCTTCTGCGACTCACGTAGGTAGTCTATAAATCTTCGAAGCTGCTAAAAAACATTGTATATTGGCATTCCCATCTTCTTTCTTTCCTCCGTGGGCATTCCATAGGTTTTAATATTGTGTGTGTGTATCTATGGACCAATGTGCTGCCAGACAGAGAAGATGCCAATGTCTAGAATCCCGTTGCTAAAGTGTCAGGGTTGTCAATTGTGAAAGGGCTTTGGGGATCCATGGCATACCTACTGTCGCGCGATTTTGAAAATGGCGGCCACGCATGAGACCTATATTAGTCGCACAGGTCGATCGATCAGGTTAAGCTATACTCTCCGCGGTTGGTCTGTGGATGGGTGACCATCTTTACATACCGAGACCCCTCCGTGCCTCGGAAAACACGTAACGTTGGTCCCGGCTGTCATTTGACTGTCGTTATGGGTAGTCAGAAGCCCGAAAGTCTGACAACCAGTCTTACCAAGGGATATCGTATTACCCAGTAACCGGGTTGTGGATGTCAGATAGGCAGTTGCTCCATATAAAATACTGGTATTCAGCTGCATCTGGTTAGGCTGGAAGCCGACCCCAACATAGTTGAGAAAAGGCTAGGGAGATCCGCAGATGATGAATTGGGAAACTCAGATTTTTTTGTGTAGCAGAGCGACACACTACGTTCTGTCGTCGTCTTATAAAAAAATATATGTAGTGATTTGTACATAAAACTAATCACTACAATATAGTAACAGTTAAGTTGATAGTCAATTAGCAATCATTTGCATCGACATTTTATTTTATTCTAATATATTCTGTAACAATACTAAGTTTAAAAAAAATGTAATATGGGTTTGGGTTTTACCTCAACTCAGCCTATCGCAGTCCACTGCTGGACAATAAGCCTCTCCCAGGGGAGAAACTTATGGGGAGGCAGCCAGCTGCGCTAGAACACCCCGTCCTCCGCCTTCCGCAAAGTACCTCAACTTTCGAACGTTCAATGAACGAAATGTCGAAGTAGATACAGAAAAAACACACAAAAACAGACAAAAATCCTGAATGTCAAATGAAGAAATAGATAGGTACATTAATGGAGCATTTTTGTTTAAGAAAAAAAATGTGTCTGACCACTTATTTCAATTTGTGTCTGTTTCCACTTCGACATTTCGTTCATTGAACGTTCGAAACTTGAGTTACATCTTCCGCATCTAGTCCGTCCCACCTTCCTAAGGTCGTCAGTCCATCTATCGGGTTAGGTTTTACCTGAATTAGATGCATTTTATTTTTAAAACAGTCCCTTTTCCTGACTACACCACCGGATAACTTGATGCCTTTGCGACTTCGGAAAATCTTAGCTTAGCAAAAGTAACAAATTGGCACACAAAGTTTATCCCGATCCTCATTCTTGAACTCGTAAATCTGTTTACGAGTATTTGTAAAGCTAATTTCACGTGTCCGGGTCTCAACTCGTGTTGTAGCGTTTAATCGATATAACTTAATTATTCAAGACTGTGTCTCTAGCTGTTTCAATATAAAACTTCTATAAACTCTCACAAAATATAGTATTTAAAAGAGAATATAGACGACCGTTTTTCTTGGCGAGCGTTTTTCTCGGTGACCGTTAAAATAGAATAGAATACTCTTTATTATGTACACCATATAAATTACAGACTTAAATATAGAAATTTTACAAAGGGTGACACAATGGGCGGTCTTATCGCTAAGAGCGATCTTTTAAAGACAACCTTTGGGTGGATTGAAAAGGGAAAGAGTGACAAATACTGTAGGTAGTCTGTGGTGTGTGTGCGTGTCTGTGGTGGTGACTGTTTTTCTTGGTGATTGTTTTTTTGGTGACCGTTTTTCTTGATGACAAATGATTTTAATAATATTCCACAACTTTCACACAGCGCCATCTAGTCCCAAACTAAGCAGAGCTTGTGCTATGAGTAATAGACAACTGATAAACATACATATATATTTCTAAATACGTACATATTATAGATAGATTACACCCAGACAAAGAACAAATGATCGTGCTCATCACATAAACATTTGTCCTAGGTGGGAATCGAACCCACGACCTTGGGCATAGCAGTCAGGGCCACTGACCACTAGACCAACAGGCCTGTCAAATTATTTTATTTCTGTAAGTAGGTTTGTACACTTTTACACGTCACCATTAAATAACTTTTAAAACTAGACGAGTTCGGTGTTTCCTATCCGACTACTCTAAAAATACCGAAACAAACTCAAAGGTCTTTTAAGTCTCAGGTGAACGGTTTCCTTGGTAACAGTTTGTCTCGATGATCGATTTTTCACCGACGTTTTTGGTATGATTGAGTTTCTGGGACGTCTGTGTATACAGCGTGTAACGGAAGGGGGGTATCAACCCTGAAGGAGGTGAATGTGCTCATGAAACTCAACAGCTTTCCCCAAAGAACATAGGTCGAAATATTAAAAAAAAAATTGTCCCTCCCATAGTAAATCAATCAGCTGGTAGTCAGTTTTGTAAGGGAGGGCCAAATTTTTTTTTCATATTTCGACCTATGTTCTTTGGGGAAAGTTGTTGAGTTTCATGAGCATATTCACCTCCTTCAGGGTTGATGCCCCCCTTCCGTTACACGCTGTATAATGGCATAAAGTTCCATTCTCCTAAGCTTTCTCCCTAAAATATTGTGATATATCTTTAAAGCAACCTTAAAGACCTTCTTTTTTGACAATCATTTCTTATCTGAGCTTAATCAGATAGGCCATTGTCAACACGAATGATATTTGTTTTTTCCATAGATAACAGTGACAGTAGACTATCCAGCCGGTCGATTCTGTAAAAATCTCACTGTGAAACCATAAGTGAAGTGAGCACTTAATAGTGTTAATCCCTAGCGAATGACAGCTCACTCCACGCTCACTTCACCCAAGCTTTCACAGTGAGATGGTTACAGAATCGCAAGACTTAAAATTGGTCCCATTTAAAAATAATAAATAGTTTTTGAGTTATGAATTTTTTGTTATTTTTAATTTAAAAAAAAATTATATCCACGATTATTATAAATATGTGAATAAAGGTATTTTTCATAATTTTTTATGCTCTTTTTAATGGTTAAAGTCATTTTGGAAAAAAATTTATTAGAAATACATAGGTATGTGAAAACTGCAAACCATCATTTTGGGGTACGAACTTTGAGGGTGATTTTGACCCCTTTAAAACGTTCGTTAGCAAAAAAGAAAAAATACGTATCTCATCATTTTTCATGAAGATTATTATTAAAGCCGCAACTAAATCTGTGAGGGACACCTCGCGAGGTTTCCTTGTAAGTAGTGATCAACTTATGGTATTTGGACTATCATCCAAAATAAGTCATCACCATTTGCCTAGCCTGTACCCAACGCTGTTGAGGTCAGCTTTCAGTCTAACCGGATGCAGCTAAATACTAGTATTTTACATGAATCGATTGCCTATCTGACCTCAGTGACTGGGTAATACGATACCCCCTGGTAACACTGGTTATCAGACATTGGGGCTTCTGACGACCCGTAACGACTGCCAAAGATCCACGAATGACAGCAAACATCCAAAATAAGTACAGACCTAATCTAATAAAAAAAACCGCCTAAGTGCGTGTCGGATCACGCACAATTAACAGTTCCGTAGTTAGAATGAATTTATCTCAAGAACAAACTTAATATGGTACTTGAAAATCATGTGCTCTCATTCATTGCAACTGCAAATTTAAGTTGGTCGACTATTACTCGTAAACTTGTAAAGCCTATAATACCCCACGAGAAAAAAAAAAAAAACATCCCCAATTTACATGTAGAGGAGGTATCCTAAAAAAATTTTTTAGGACACCTCCTCTACATAAAAAAACTCTACACAAAAATATATATGTATATATATGGGTCAAACACAAAAAAAGTTCATGCAAAGTAAAACCGTTATTTAAATATTATATCAACATTAAAACATTCCGTGCCAAATTATAGCTTTCAGTAATAAGAATCTCTCAGCTAAGCTGCGGACGAACGGATGGGCAGACAGGCGGACATGACGAAACTATAAGGTTTCCTTGTTGATTACAAAACCCTAAAAATATGGAGTTTTGTTAAAAAAATTAATAAATGCGGTAATACAAAAAAACCTCATAGGCAGTGAAGTAATACCTCTTCTGTACCCATGCATGAAGCTTCTTGCCTGTTCTTGTCTTTAGTTACGAGTACCTACTTACCTACTACGTTTTGCAATGGGAAAATATGTAGTTCCATATTTCTGACTGACCGACTTCTTGACAATTCAAAAGTGCCTGTAATTGTTTAATTGAAATAGATGCTTTGAGTTTGAACTCCCATAAAAAAAAACACGCTTCCAGTATTTTTCCACTATTTCTGGTTTCATACATAATCAGTATGACAGCGTACATTTTAATTAAGACCGCGTACACAGGTATGCACAGTCTTGATTAAACATGCGAGGACATGCCATAGTTTTTGCTTATTTAATTGTATGGATGTTATCGCGGTATTAAAGTGATAACTTAAGCATTTCTTTAAGCTGCCGGATGGTATTTTCAAAGCGCTCGATATGTTATTAAGTGAAAAGCTAAATTATGTCTATACAACGTGTAACGTTAAATGCGCAAAACCTCAGACACCCCAACTGATTTTTAATTTAATTGACCTATTTCAGAGGGAAAATA
The DNA here is from genome assembly GCA_949629135.1 of Eremobia ochroleuca. NCBI lineage: Eukaryota > Metazoa > Arthropoda > Insecta > Lepidoptera > Noctuidae > Eremobia > Eremobia ochroleuca. The sequence goes on along the minus strand of OX451402.1, from coordinate 4,885,789 downwards.
AGTCATTAAAAAATTGTAAAGGTTTTATGTGCTGTTTTAGTTTTACTGGCCATTCTGATCGTTTCTTACGTCTGCAACGACGCTTTACCGAGGGAGGAGTCGTCACTGGGCCGTTGCGCCGCGCTGATATTGGCTTGCTTGACCTATTAATAAATAGACACGGCAACGTTTTTAATGAAGATTTTTTGAAAAATGTGACCTATATTAAAAATGGTTCAATTCATTCTGCTCGTTATTCTGATCAAACTATTTTCAGGTTTTGCGCATTTAATGTTACACGTTGTAGATACTAACAATAAAACTATAGTTTTTTTGTTCGCTTGTTTGAACGCGCTGATCTCTGGAACTATCAGTTGTATTTGAAAAAATATTTTTATAATATATATATTGATAGTCCAGTTGTTGAGAAAGTCTAAAACGTGTAACGTTAAATGCGCAAAAACTGAAAATAGTTTGACCAGAATAACAAGCAGAATTAATTCAGTAGCATCAGGAGCCGAACAAAAACAAAAAAATATAGGCCAAGTGCGAGTCGGATTTGCGCACAAAGGGTTCCGTACCATTATATATAAAAACGGCATAAAGAAACACATTTGTTGTATGGGAGCCCCCTTAAATATTTATTTTATTCTATTTTTAGTATTTGTTTTTACAGCCGCAACAGAAATACCTACATCATCTGTGAAAATTTCAATTGTCTAACTATCATGGCTCATGAGATACAGAATAGAATAGAATAGAATAGAATAGAATGGTGATGAGATACAAATACGGTTCATGAGGTCCCGTTTTACTCTTTGGGTACGGAACCCTAAAAAAGTCGGAAGGAACGTAGTAATGCGCGTGGTAGGCGATGATATGATGTTATTTTTTTGTCAGCACTTAGGGATTTATTTATAAACGATGTTTAAAGTTGAGTGACGTTTGAACGTCAAAAATGTCACAAACAAAACAAACATGTCAAACAGTCACTAATCGCTATTTAACTTTATTCAACCTTTATTTACAATGGTGTTAATAGAATAGAAATAGAAAGACTTTATTTCGGACACAAGTATCCATATAGTGTTAAAAAATAACTTATTGCCTAGTGTTAGTACAAATCAACCTCCGCACAAACTGCTGTACAATTGGAGAGCCGAGGCTCCCAGCTACAGTTTATGTTTACATATTATCTGTAAAATTATAAAGCTTCTAATAATCATAATGCGAAATAGGTGAAAAATATCGAGCGACTAACTCAAAAATATCGAGCGATTAACTCGAAAATCCACTATGTTTAGAATCAGCCTCGTGTAATGAACAAACAACTTTTTATAAAGTAAACACGTATTGAAGCCAACCCATCCTACCATTAAAGTATTTCAATAGGATTTTTCAACGTTTCAACGCGCGTCGTCAATTTACCTTCATTAATTGACTCCTTATAAAGCTTGCCAGGAAAGTTGCAGGTTTTCTAGTTCTACCATGATTATAAGACTACATTGTTATGCATTTCTCGGGGAACTTGTGGCTAAGTAATAACAGCCGCATGGGTCGATCGATCAGGTTAAGCTACCGTGTTAGGTTATTCCGTGGATGGGTGACCATCTTTACATACCTCCATGGATGCAGCTGAATACCAGTATTTTACATGGAGCGACTGCCTATCTGACCTCCACAATCCAGTAACTGGGTAGTACGATATACCTTGATAAGACTGGTTGTCAGACTTTCGGGCTACTGACGACCCGTAACGACTGTCAAAGGTTTACGAATGACAGCCGGGACCAACGTCTTAACGTGCTTTCCGAGGCACGTTAAGACCATCTTAACATACCAAGATCCCTCTTGGTATGTTAAGATGGTCACCCATCCACGGAACAACCGTGGCAAGCGTAGCTTGACCTGATCGATCGACCCGTGCGGCTGTTATTACTTAGACACAAGCCCTTTTTTTTATTGCTTGTCACTCGTGTGTGTGCACACTAAAAGAAAAAAAATTTTTCTCTATTTAAATTTCATTTGGAAGTTGGATGTCGTCATGCCAGCAGACGGTCTGACCCGCCGTATTAGATGTTTCACATAATGTTTCACAAAATAACATATCTCCACTTATTGGTTTCAGCCCCATTGATCCACAAGCAACGACATATTGCGTAGTAGCGTCACACAGAAAGAACTACACATCACTCTGTGCCGCACAGCAAGACATAAAAATGAGCCGTTTGGAAAATAAATCCAATCGGTTGAGTCAAGAAACGAAGAATTTGAAGATTAACGAACGATTGAATAATGAAACCCGTTTGGATATTTTGGCAGAAGTCGATAATAAGATCAACGTGGATTCGGACACTTTAAACACTTATGAAGGGAATTACAATAACGTTTTCAGGAGGAAGAAATTTGGTAAGAGCTAATACTACTCGTATTTTCTTTTAAAAACCATTGTGTTTTACACACTATAGTGTCAAATAAAATTATCTAACGAAATGCCGTAGACGTGATAGGTGATCATTTTAATAGTTTTTTTTTTTTTTTTATCATTGTTCGGCTCAACCAAAGCACCTGCCATCTAATCTCTTCACCATCCTTGGTAGACTGGTAGAGAATGCCTAAGGCATTAAGTCCGCCTTTGTTTCTTTTTGTGTGCGAAAAGATCAAATAAATAAATAATAAATTGATGATTTTTTGTGGGGTCGTCGAGCGCAGTTAGTGTCACACAAAAAATCTAATTTTTTTGAGCCTATATTTCAAGTAAATACTTGAAATATAAGCTTTAAAATATTTTTTTGTGTAAGCTTTACAGACGTGATTGATACCGACATCAAAACACGATAAAACATATTTTCTCAATTCATACTTGGAGTAAAAACACTACCAACTCCGCCCTTGTACTTGACATTGGCGAATGTATATCGATATTTAGAATTATACAACGAGTCCATGACTAGAGTATTCAGGTCGTTGACCCCTAAAAAGAAACATAATAACTTTTTTATTTTAATTTGATCGTGTTTAGATATCCATCACGTCTGCAGAGTTTCTGTAGCAAATTTAATAGGACCCTGTTTCTCGAAAAAATTGCACGGTATGCGCAAGATGGGCCTAGCGAAAGATACCGCTTAATAACTTCTTCCTAAACCGGGACATATTCTTTTCTAGGTCGTAGTACGAAGGTGACGGATGAAGATCCAGTTATAGCCTGCGTAGGAGGGAGAACGCACCATTTGATCGAGAATTTGGACCCGAGTACGGTAAATATACACAAGTTACTTACACCCAGTTTCTGAATTGAGAGTTTGATGACGAGAACTAAGCGGCAATTCTCTTAACTTTAAGAACATTACAGTCTGATCTCAGTCTCAATCTGTCAAAAATACCTCTAATTTCCGTAGGGCGTAGGGGGTAGCGTCATTATGGCACCAAGCGTCAAAAACTTGTCAAAAACCTACGTTTTTGACAAGTTGACAAGTTTTTGACGCTTGGTGCCATAATGACGCTTGGTACCATAATGACCCTTGGTGCCATACTGACGCTTGGTGCTATACCTAGTGATGTTTGGTGCCATAATGACGCTTGGTGCCATACGGGCGCCAAGCGTCAGTACGGCATGAGATTTAATTCCGAAAACATCATTTAATATGTATAAATGTTTGGACACTTATGCGATATTTATCTTCAATACTTCGAGACTTCGATAGTTGAGTTCCTGAATTTTTTTTTTTTTATGCAGACTTATTTCGTAAGCGTTTTCGGCGTAGCTAAGGACCGTCGTTCAGGGTCCTTATTGGCTACGGGCAGTGTGCGTCCGCGCACATCCACTGCCAAGCGACTTCGGGAGAATATTCCTACCAAAGCGGATATACGAGGGAGAAGCGTTTTTTATTTTAAGGTGGGTACGTCATACTGATAGACTTCATCTGGTCAGTCGCCGTTGCCTTGTCTGAAAAGATTCTGAAAAGATGAAAACAAAAACTCGTCATTGTTTCCCAATAAGAAGTACAGACGCCAGCACATCAAGCTACCCGAAACTGTCAGATTTTCCCAATCAACCATGAACCTTATGCTTTAGCAATAAAGTTGAAAATCTATTAAAGAAATCTGACAGATTGTAGTAGCTTGATGTGCTGGCGTCTGTACTTAGAAGCAGCACAGAATCTTACCCTCAGCCTGCCCTTTCGAGGTGTACAGTCATGCCTTATGTTTTGTCTTCCCACACGGAGAGAAAAATCTTAGAAAAATTACTGTGCTGTCTCATAATCTGAGTGCATTTCAGTGATAATGGAAAAATTACCATGCTAGCACAGTAAAAATTCTTATGCTGTAAAGTAAAATGTATTCGAAAAATAGTGATTTTTTCCCAATCTCACTCAGAAAAATTTCCTGTAGATGTCACTTGCACTCACTTTATAGTGACGAGCACAGTAATTTTTCTAAGAATTTTCTCTCCGTGCATACTGTGGGTACTCATTCAGAAACGCGTCTTTTTAAAAGCGACTCATTGGTGCACCATTCTAGCACATGTTGTATACTATTGTTCGTCCTAACAGTGATAAAAAATATTGACACACATTGTGTGTGTATATATTTTTTTGCACTAAGGCTTTTTTCGTACTCAGCCTATAATTTTCCCCCTGCTGGGACACAGGCCTCCTCTCTATGAGAGGGGGTGGGCCGTAATATACCACGCGGGCCCAGTGCGGGTTGGTAAAAAATATGTACAGACGCCAGCACATCAAGCTACCCGAAACTGTCAGATTTTCCCAATCAACTTTGAACCTTATGCTTTAGCGCTAAAGTTCTAATAAAATCTATTAAAGAAATCTAACAGATTGTAGTAGCTTGATGTGCTGGCGTCTGTACATAAGTACAATATGTAACGTTATTAACGCAAGCCCAACATACACCCAAATTAGAGTACTGAGTTAAAAACATAATACAATGACCGAAACTTTTTTTATGAAACTACCTCTTATTATTAAGAAAATCGTGTTGCATTACTTTATGCACATAAAATTAAGTCTTGTTGCCTTGTAATAAGATCAATTTTATTTTGCTCAATCGGCGGTCAGTATGGCAATATACAGACGCTAACACATCAAGCTACTACAGTCTGTCAAATTTATTTAATAGATTTTCAACTTTATCGCTAAAGCATTAGGTTCAAAGTTGATTGGGAAAATTTGACAGCTTCGGGTAGCTTGATGTGCTGGCGTCTGTATATAATAAAATAAAACCCACCAAACCTAAACCTATATTAAAAGTTACTAAAATCGATTCAGTAGCCAATTATGAACAAACTATTTCCAGTGGTCGATTGTGTAAAAATTTCACAGTGAAAACTTGCGTGGAGTGAGCTGTCAGTGTCATCCCACTGATACTAGGGACTGACCAAGCATACAGTTGTAATCATAATCGAGATTTTAATAATAATTCATACGCTAATTCTATTGAGCATTTTAAATAATTTCAAAGCTTTTAGTTGTCAAAACATTACTATTCTGTGGGGTTTTAAAATAAAATAGCAAAACAGGAACTGATTCCAGAATGTGAATGTGGTTTTTTTCTTTTTTTTTCCCACAATATAGTAATATTTCGACAACTAAAATACTATCTTTGAAATTACACAAAATTATCAATAGAGTTAGCATAAAAAAAAATATTCAAATCTCGATTATGATTGTAACTGTATGCTTGGTCAATCCCTAGTATCAGGTGGGGTGACACTGACAGCTCACTCCACGCTCACTTCACCTAAGTTTTCACGATGAGATGCTTACAGAATCGTACTGCAGGACTTGCGTTTATTCTGTTACACCTTTTTATATCCTCCTGTCATTCAGGTTGTCCTAGCTCAGGGGTTGAGACCGCACTGATGTAATGTCTATTGAAGTTGTAGAAACAAATGTATTATTATTATTATATACATACCTATTATGTTCCAGGCAATAGTAGGTGCAGGAGGCGGTCTCTGGCTGACTTTATCAACTTGTGCGGGTGCAGTCGACGTTGAAGTGCTGGTCCGGGGAAAGAGGCTTCATCTGGCTAGAAATATTGGTAAGTGTTTCAATTATAAAATCATATTGTAGTCGACTAGGTGCAGATTGAAGTGGCAATGGGCCGGCCCTGACTTTGACATTTGTTAGTTGTTTCCATAGCAAAAGATTGCCCGAGTAGAGACCGCTTAGCTTTTATTTTATAATTTGATTTTATACGTGTAATTATGGCTGTTATTGATTGGAAATAACAATGAATTATTATTATTATATGACTAGCGTTGCCTGGGACCTAGATGTCTTTCATTGACTTGAATGAGTCCCCGCGGCCGAGAGTACTCGGAGGTATGTCATGCTCACTCAAAAGTCTAACGGTTGTGGCATGTGTGTTGGATCATTATGTAAGTTCCCTTTAAAATAGTGGGTGCTGATCCATAATGAATAAGAAATGGCTGACTACAATGAGTTGGCGACCATTCATTTGAGATTTATTTGTTATGTGGTGACATCGCCATCTCCAATCATCTTTAGAACGTGCCAGCTGTAACAGTATACATACACCTTTAATATTAATTAATTGATTTGAGGGTACAATCTCCGCTGATCAATTGAATTATTTCCTAGGCTTCTATTTAAGTTAGTTTTACGATCATGGGTTTTCGCTTCATAGGTCTTATTTTCAATCTCCTAGACGACATAATATATTTACGACAAAACGACAATACGCAAATAGAGAAAATAAAAAGACTACTGTTTTAGTCAGCTCAGTACAATTTTTTGATAGAAAATTGATTTTTTTTAGACCCTCACTCCAAATTCTTCGTGCCAGCTCCAATTTCAACGTCTTCAATCCAAGAGACGAGTGACGAAGGGTCAGTGCAGTTCGACTCCAGTTCCGAAGAAGCCAGAATGAGATACGTGATCAAAGTCGTGCCAAGCAGATGGGATAGGGATGGAGCTGTTGGCATAGAAGTGAGTAGACTTAACCTACTTTAGCCTTCCCTGTCTGAAGTGTAAACTATCACGATAAAAACGTGCAATCCTTGTATCCCTAAGTTTTTCAATAGCAAAAACCTTAATTCAATAAAATCTAACTATTTCAGTTGAAGAAGGGAAGGGAGGGAAGCCTTTGTCTTGCAGTGGAAGTCAGGTTCATAATAATAATAATGAATGATAATTTCAGTTGACAGCATCGACAACGCGATGGGGTGTGAGCACTCCAGAGCTGACTGAAGACGGTGCCTACGTCAGAGAGCTTCGACCAATAAGATCCTGCAGGTCTGTCGACGTAGCATTCTTGCCAGCCACTCATAACGCTACCGACGTCATCAGGTAAGAGATCGCTGATTAAAACCCAACAATTTCAATTCTTAGATGTGGTCTCACCGTACTTTGGTCGCACGAAATATTGAGCACTGAGAAGGGTGAGCTAACACACCTCACATAGAATGGCAGATACGATTTTCAATGTGAGTGAGCGAGACAATACTAATCAAATATCAGTGTCACTAAAACAGCGATGGGACCCTTTTTTGACGTGACAAGGCGAATCGAACGATTTAAATCTTTGTGGACACTCCGTTAATGAAAGGCCAGTGACAGAACTTATTGCGCGACAATAGTTCGACACTACGGTAGTGCGACACTACGGTAGTGCGACAGTACTGTAATTCGACAGTACATTGGTGCAGTATTACAGTAGTTTGACACTGCCCATGCTAGGTTAGGTTAGGTTAGAACTGTAACCACACAACGCGCCAGATATCCTAATTATGCCCTGTCGGCGAAGTGTCCTGTTGGCGAAGAGTCCCGTCAAAGTAAAGTCTTGTCGATCTTCAGTGTTTCGCACAAGCGTGCATTCGAACTATGGTGAGTCGCTGTACAGTTTTGTCGCATAAGCGTTAATCGCACATCCATTTGTCGAGCTCCCGTTTATTATATTGAACTCTCAGAGCGCTTACGACTCGCTACGTGCAATTGGCCCACAGGCTGCAGGTATAAAATAATTGGCAGTAGGCACTAAACAAAGTTGTTTTGACTGCCTTTGAACACCCGGCAAACCTGCGAGCCAGCATATTACAGCGCATCGTGAGCCCCCTGTACGTTTTTCCCTTCCTTATAAATGGGAGAAACCCAGAAAAAGTTGCCCGACCCCAGGAATCGAACCCAGACCCCCACGCTCACCAGTCGCGTGGCGACCTATAAACAGGTAGTCAACGTTTTGATAAAAAAATCTCATTGGTCTCTCGTTTTGTTTTTTCAGATATTGTATCTTGGCTCGTGAAACTATGAGTGGAGAAGCATACGGTTGTTGGTCCGCTCGAAAATCTTCTAAGGGACAATGCGTTAACCATGCACAAAAGTCGTAAGTGTTTTCTTTACACAATGTCATATAGAATTACAATTATATTAAGCATTTACATATCATTTTAACATTAGGGAAATGTATTGCTAAGTAGCACTTAATAGGGATCTGTAGGTCGATTCTGTAAAAATCTCACCGTGAAAACCATAAGTGAATTGAGCTTGAAGTGAGCAGTGTCAATAGTGTTAATCCCTAATGACAGCTCACTTCCCGCTCACTTCACCTAAGTTCTCACGGTGAGATTTTTACAGAATAACACTGCTGTATTCAGATCCGAGCGAACATTTTCAATGAAGGTCTATTGACCTTAATTCAAAATGTTTTCTTCTATAACAATATTACCTAGAGTTCTAAGTCCCCTTCACGAGAAGCTATAAATTTTGTAAGCACACATTCAGGGACTTGCAACCTTCGGATCAAATTTGAAAAAAAATAGTTTTGTAATGATTTTTATTTTTATATAGGGATATAATAATGTTAACACACACGGCTATTACAGTCGTCAAACGATTTCGAGTATTCTGCATCTGCATTCTGCAGCATTGCCAGCGTCGGCGTGAACTTATTTCAAAATGGCGGCCGAAATGTTTAAGTTACTTGAGTCAGACGCGTTCCAGTACCACAAAACGTTAGACGACAGCGCTTTATATCGCTAAAATATGACCCGAACGAGTGAAATTGCTCGTTAGTTTCGTATTACACTTATGTTACTTTGAGTTGATTGAATTTGGGATTATTTGTTGTTGATTGAATTGTTGCTACGTAACTTAGTAGAAGTTCTTTGTTTACAAAATTTATAGCTTCTAGTGACGAGGACTTTAGACAATTCGATCATAATAATGCAACTAAGTATCTAATAAGGCTTCAAAAGAAACAATTTTAGAGAAGCATTGAATAAAAAAATTAAAAAACTATTTTTATTTCAGGGCCAGAGTTATTGTGCAGAAAATTGTAGGGTTAAAGGCTGGGAGGAAGTACGCCATTCAAGTGATCGCTTCAAACAAAGGCTATTCAGTGCCATACAACACTCTGTATGTGGACACCAAGATTTCTTGCAAAGAGGATTAATTGTGACGTCTCTTTTTGTTATGCAAGAGAAAATGTATGCCAGTTTGACGCTTCAGCTGGGCCCGTAGCGTGACCGTTCGCAGGATAGATCAAATTGACAGAAATAGCGTGATGGTGTCCACTCGCTGTTACTTTACCTCTGATTTTGTATCACTGTCAAAATCACAGTAGATACTCCTTGCAATAAGGTAGCTTTTGGATTGCTGCTACTGACAAGTCTGTCAAAATCACAGTGGTCTTTATACTCCTTGTAATAAGGTTGCTTTTAGATTGCAGCTACAGACAAGTCTGTCAAAATCACAGTGGTCTTTATACTCGTTATAATAAGGCTACAGATGGGTTGCTACTGTTAGAGGTGAAATAACTCTGAAAGGACTGTGGTTGAAAATCACCAAACACCCGACTTGACATTTTGAACCAAAATATTGGTCTGCCATGCACTCAAGCGGGACTGGGCGGAGCGGAGCGGAGACGTGTAGGAATCGCCCAATCACAGACGAGACGGGTGACGCGATGAGGATTTCAACCATTGTGATTAGTCGATTCCTGCACGTCTCCACTCCGCTTCGCCCAGCGCCGATTCAGTGGAAACGCACCCTAAAGGTGCATGGTACCTCTTCTGTAAAAATGTCGAATGAATTGTTTTTTGTAAAAACAACCTTCACTAAAATTACTACAGTCGAACGGGGTGACTATGTGCCTGGCAAGTGAAAATGTGCAATTAATAATCTAATTTTCACCTGCCAAGCACATAGTTCGACGGTAAGGGAAACACAAACGCGACACAAAAAAATTGCGGGCACTCTTGCATACATACTTCCTGCGTATCAAAAATACCTTTGGAACAGTATTAATAGATTAACAGAGAAAGAGAGAGAGTGCACCTGTGTCTGCGCACAAATTTGTGCACTATAATATCTCCAGCGCCGAAGACTGGTCTCCGCTGAGATTGGTCGCCATGGCCGGAATTGAGTCTGGAGGACTTTCAGTTGATTAAAAGAATACGAGTTTTTTTACTAAATATTATGCTTTTTATACAATGTGTAACGTTAAATGCGCAAAACCTCAGACACCCCAACTGATTTTTAATTCAATTGACCTATTTCAGAAAGAAAATAATTCATTAAAAAATTGTAAAGGTTTTATGTGCTGTTTTAGTTTTACTGGCCATTCTGATCGTTTCTTGCGTCTGCGACGACGCTTTAACGAGGGAGGATTGATTACCGGGCCGCTGCGCCGCGCTGACATTGGCCTATTAATAAATAGACACGGCAACGTTATTAATGAAGATTTTTTGAAAAATGTGACCTATATTAAAAAGTGGTTCAATTAATTTCTGCTCGTTATTCTGATCAAACTATTTTCAGGTTTTGCGCATTTAACGTTACACGTTGTATAAGTATTTATTTTCTTGCTTTTTCTGAATGCTTTACGTAGCCAGGCAATCTTTGTCCAAGCTGGAAAACACATTGCGACGCCACATACAGCCACTGAAGGCTGTATATAGGCTTTTTATTATACAGGGTCAAATCAAATTAGCTAGCAAAACTTCGCAGACGTGATGGGTATCGATCGATATCTAAACACGATAAAAATAAAATAATCATCTGCCTAGCCTTTTCCCAACTATGTTGGGGTCGGCTTCCAGTCTAACCGGATGCAGCTGAATACCAGTATTTTACATGGAACGACTGCCTATCTGACCTCCACAACCCAGTTACTGGGTAATACGATACCCCTAGGTAAGACTAGTTGTCAGATTTTCGGGCTTCTGACACCCGTAACGACTGTCAAAGATCTACGAATGACAGCCGGGACCAACGGCTTAACGTACTTTCCGAGGCACGGAGGGGTCTCGGTATGTAAAGATGGTCACCCATCCACAGACCAACCGCGGCAAGCGTAGCTTAACCTGATCGATCGACCTGTTCAGCTGTTATTATTTAGCCACGGGCCCCTCTTAAAAAAGAAAAAATAAAATAATAAAAGCATCAAATCTTTTTATTTTTATTTTATCGTGGTTAGATATCCATATCCATCACGTCTGCGGTGTTTCGCTAGATAATTTTATTTGACCCTGTATATTATCTCTAGTTGCATAGTCTGTATTGAACACGCATTTATTTCGTACCAGCAGTGCGATTCTGTAACCATCTCACCGTGAAAGCTTAGGTGAAGTGAGCGTGGAGTGAGCTGTCAGTGTCATCCCACCTGATACTAGGGATAGACCAAGCATACATTTACAATCATGATCAAGATTTTTATGCTAATTCTACTGCTCATTTTATATAATTTCAAAGCTAGTATTTTAGTTGCCAAAACATTGCTGCTGGCGGGTGATGTGCTGGCGTCTGTACATTAATATTCTAATGCGAATGAATAAAGTCGTTATTTTTGCGTATCACAGCACGCGCCCTCAAGTTGTGAATCCGTTTTTTTTTTTGACGCTACAACAAAAACCATTGCTTCATACGTTTGAAAAACTCATCTTATATTTGACAGCAAAAATAACGCAACGAATAATGTTGAATGTCAGATGAAACGGATTGTCATTCCGAGTGTGCATCTAAGGTGCGCGGTGGGTGCAAACAACGTAAATAAAAAACTGTAAATATTTATTAAGTAATAATATTATAATATTGTATGTAGTTGGTAGGTACTTAAACTAGATCTATTAGGTCAATAATTATTTAATAATTGTACTTTATTGTATGTAATATCGTTAATTGTGGCATTTATCATACATTTGTTTTAATGTACCCAATGTTTCCTACCTGCGCTCACATTTTCAAGTTTGTGGACGTAATGGGAAGATGGTCGATTTTATGTGCAAGTTACATGTACTTTCGCCACCTATAATTATACCTAAAGAACGCAATTTATGTCATAAGGGCACCAACTTTGTACGGAGTGGGCGTCGGCACAGGCGGTGATAAAAGTTCAAATAAAAATTACATTACAAGTAGGTATTATTTTATAATCTGATTTGGTACACACCTATTGTTCTTCAGTTTCTTACTTTCAGCACATAAAATAAATCTTAGCAATATAGCAACCTAAACTTTAACTTTACTTTACTTTATTTAAGTAATAAATAAGAAATCTATAAGTTCCTATTATTTTGTACATAAATAGTGTTGCTACAATAAGTATTGTCTATATAATCTACAAATTAAATAAAAACCAATAATAACACAGAATTGTTTTCTTTATCCTTTCGATTATTAAGTAGCCGAGTCCTAACCAAAGCGACCGGTCGCGTGAACACGCGAACGCCGTGTTCATAAATTATGTCACTCATTTGTTTGTCTTAGCAGCCACGGCTTCTTTTAATTTAATATCATTTTGAATATGTAGTTTTTTTTTTATATTTTTACTACCGACGCTTTTACGTTCTGCATCGTTCTCGTATGCATAATTCCAACATAAATGATTTAAACAATATTTTGTAACCATATTATTTTGATTTAAAAGACTGTTCGTGGAGTTTCCTGCTCTTTCTTCTGCGTGCGTTTTTATTTATTCATTTATTTATTTCAATCAACTTTGGATCATACAATTAATAAAGTTTTGGAATGGGCAACTTTCTGACTGACCGACCCCTTGAGTTGACTATGACAACTTTGAGTTTGAAAAACGGGAAGGCGTCCTCTTCGCCGCGACGATGCGTTCGGGTTCGCCGAAGAGAAATAAACTCGACTGTTGCGTGTTCGTGCGATTATAATGTTACAAAATCAAAATCGAATGTGTTTTCACACCACCTGCTCGCTAATGAATGATAGCGCTAGATTTACAGACTGAATGATAAGCGGGACTAGATGGCGTTGTGTGAAAGTTGTGGAATATTATTATTATTATTATATTAAAAGCATGATTGATCACTTACATTCGGCATATTCATGGCGATTATTTAATTTGGGAACGAATACTTGATGAGAATACGTTGAGATGTCGGCAAACGATTAGTTCCGATTTTGGCCGCGCGCAGACTTATTTTGCGCGCACTTAGTGCGTTTCAGCCATTGAGATAGGAAAATGGTTTCAGCAAATACGCAGTTACGTTAGCAGGAATGTATGTATACCAGTGTTACAACATAACAAAAAAGTGTTTCCTTGAAATTAAGAAACTAATGTGGTGTTTTGAATACAACAGCTAGAGCTGATTTTCATAACATCTATTTACCATTTTGATAGTCATCTTTAAAACTCTAATTTTGTGAAGGGGAAAAATCCAGCAGTAGCAAAAATCGCGAGAAGTCTTTATTAATGCAAAAGCAGAGAGTATTTCGTCGATCTACACCTAAGTACGAAAACATTTTATTTAATCAATCAACAGATCTGTTTGTGATTAGGAGTAATGCTTTTTATAAATCCAATCGGATCACCGTTTGTGATGACAAAACATAATTAGGCGTTGCTCAATGGTTTTGTTGTCAACTTATATAAATATCATCCTCTAATAATATTAGCCTATTTTATAAAATCAATTTAACATGATCGATTCTGAATTTTACTTGAATGAATCGATTATTTTGTGACAAAAGTGGTAACACTTAGACTGTCATTTTACTGCAGCTAATTAAAAGTTCGACCATAGTACAGACGCCAGCACATCAAGCTACTACAATCTGCCAAATTTCTTTAATAGATTTTCAACTTTATCGCTAAAGTATTAGGTTCAAAGTTGATTGGGAACATTTGACAGTTTCGGGTAGCTTGATGTGCTGGCGTCTGTACATACACATAATATTATAATCCACTTGAGTCCACTGATAAGTCAATCGACAAGGCCGTCTGTCGCTATCAGTTCAACTTGATTCACCAGTAAATGTAGGATATTATTACATACGAGTATTACCTATGAACTTGTGAACGACAAAATTGTGAGTATTTTTATATACTTACCTAGGTTACGAAAACGTTGATCATTTTTGACTTTGTTCCACTGAAGTCCATCGTACGCTTAAGTAAATATTTCATGACGCCGCCATTTGCATCGTCGTCGCCGTTGTTATTAAGTGTAGAAATAAGTTTTGAGGTTTTTTTTTTGTTGGAAATTTTGAAGCTTTATTTAGAGAAATTGGTACAATTTATGTTATTTCAAGTACTGCCCATCGCTTTCTACCACATTTGACCATCTTTCAGGCAGCATACGAACACCACGTTTAAAAAAAAATCCTCGTCTTTTGAGGCGATCCAAGAATCGACCCAATTTTTGGCTTCTTCGTAAGAAGTGAAGTGCTGCTCAGGCAGTTCGTGAGCAATCGACTGGAACAAATAGTAGTCAGAAGGAGCAATGTCTGGCGAATACGGCGGGTGAGGTAGGACATCCCAGTTAAATCCCTTCAAAGTTTCCTTGACGACTTTAGCAACGTGTGGCCGAGCGTTGTCTTGCTGAAAGATAACTTTATCATGTCTTTTGCCATATTGAGGGCGTTTAAGCTTCAATGCTTAGCTCAATTGCATCAAATGTTGTTGGTAACGTTCCGCAGTAATAGTTTCTTTAGGCCCGAGTAGCTCATAGTAAACCACTCCAAGTTGATCTCACCAGATGCACGGCATTAACTTCTTGCCATGAATATTCGGTCTGGCCGTTGAAGTCGATGCACGGCTTGGCTTACCCCACGATTTTCTGCTTCAAATTCTCTTCTGATTAAAATTTCAGTAAATGCGTACCCGGGTGCCAAACGACGTTAGTCAGTTTGGGTATGAACATAAGGGTTAAAACACTATAGAATAACAAAAAAACTAAATTGGTGTAGTTTCTCCACGTTTTAGTACCAGCGATTAAAAAGTAACTTAGAAAAAGGATGACTAGATTTAATAAGAATCGGATGCTTTTTGTTATAAGGAAAATCCGAATGTTGTAATTCACCTCGAACCCGCATTATATTATTCTCGTCTAGAAAAACTTTACACTTATTTATTAGAATTTCGATTTTATTTATTGATCGGAATTGGTCTGTGTAATCTAACTTGGAAGTGGCGTGTTATGGCGATTTTCCTAAAGCTCTAAACATCTATTTGGTGAATATGAAAATCTCGAGATTGTAGCGACGAAGTATAATAATTGAAGGTTAAACAAACTTACCTTAAGTGAAGTTTGACCGTAATTATACGAGTCGCTGCATCCGAAGACATTTTCGGTCCCCCCCCCCCGTAAGTTTCTGCTTATAAAACTTACCCGTTGAACTATGTGTTCTTTTTTAACTTTACGAAAATGTGCTCTGAAAGGAATGACGACTTTGACATTACGCCATCCCCACTTCCAAGTTACATTTCTCACAGACTAATTCCGATTCTTTAACTGCCCACATGTGCCATTTTAACACATTGGACGCCCTGGTGGTCACCGGTGACCACCACTGACCACCACTGAACTTGCCATGTGGGCTGACGCTGATTCGCGATTTCGGCAAATTTTACACGTTATATTTTATTGGCTCACACGGTTCAAAATAGTCAAAAACCCCACTCTAAATAATTATTTCTTATTACTATTCAAAGAATTAACTAAAATAATTGCTGTCGCTCACCGGTGACCACCATGGCGTTCAATTTGTTAATGCTAAACGTTTATTTACTTACGCATTTAAAAAAATCAAACGTAAAATTAAAAAAAAAAAAAAAATTAAAAAAAAAGTAAAATTGGAAACATAGTTATTATTATTACTATTATTATTTATTTGCATATTTGTCGTGACTCATTTTTATTTTATTTACTGCTCTGTTTTTACCGCCAACTTGATTAATAAACATGCATTTTGTAATTTTTCTAAAACTAAAATAAACAACTGCCGCTTGAAATCAATTAACAGTCAATCCATCGCCAATTTAAATGTCTGGGCTAAGCAGGTAGTTAAACGTTAGAAATCCAAGTCATGTGCCTAGCTGTTTGACTGAATGGCTGAATATCATTCAGGCCACTAGTTGAATGGTGCTGTTTAGTTAAAAAGCTAGACAGTTAATTGAAAGGCTAATTAAGCTAGTTGGCTGCGACATCTCGTAGATTATCTATTGTCGGTACTAATGATTGTGCTTTTAGTTTAAAACAAAAGTCTATACTTAGAATATGTAGTTGCATTTTACGATTCAAAAATCGTTCCTAATAGTTCGAATTAATGTACGAGTATTTACTACGTGCGTTTGTGCTAGGGCCGTTGGCTTGACAAGTCTAATCGCATCTGGGGCCTTATTCTCTATGACACAATGAACGAAACCGTGCAAAATGAATTGAATGATGGGGGATGATGATGATTGGCGGGATTTGCTAAGGATTTGACGTGGTTTCGAAGTAAGGAATCGTTAAGTGGTCATAGTGAATTAGGGCCCAGCCGGTCGATTTTGTAAAAATCTCACCGTGAAATCATAAGTGAAGTGAGCACTTAATAGTGTTAATTCCTAGCGAATGACAGGTCACTCCACGCTCACTCCACCCAAGCTTTCACGGTGAGATGGTTACAGAATCGCACGGCAGGTCTCACTGTGAACTAATCGAAAGTTTTCGTTAACAGTTTAAAATACGTGTACATTAGGCCTATTTTGTTTCAGATTGCTCACTTCATAGTATAAAATATTATTTTTGATGACTTTACTATTCATAATTTATTTATTATGAATGCTGAAAAGAACGAGGATCACCATCAAAGAAAAACACTTAAAAAAATATGGAAACAAAAGATAAAGGACATCGAAAATGCCTTAGATAGAGGAGAAGACATAAACGTCGCAGAGAATGACAAACGTAATACGCTGTTGCACACCGCGGTCTTGAACGCGGAAGTGGATGTTGTGAAATGCCTTCTGAACAAAAAAGTTGATATTACCATCAAAAATAGCGCCGACCAAACTGCTTTAGAGATTGCCGAACTATTAAAATGCAGCGATGGTAAACAAATTGTATGCCTTCTAAGAAAATACCAAAATGGAAATTACCATTCGACAAGATTAGAACTTAATAGTGATAGTCAGCAGAAACAACTTAGCAATACGCCAAAAGTTACAAAGCTGAATAAATCATATCATTTTCAAAAAAGAACAGGTACTTCTGGAATTAATGGCCAACATTATGAAACTAAACTATTAAGTCTCATTTTACTCAGAGCTTTGCATGATAGCGAAATTGAAGAATTTTATTTAGGAACAAATGTCGCAGGTTTGGGTGCATTTGATGATATTGTTTTTAGATATAAAAAACATGGAGAAAAACAAACGAATATAGTGTTTTTGCAAGCCAAGCATAAAGATGATCCTGACAAAGACAAAGTGTCAGTTGGAAATACGTTGAAAGAAGACGGAGATTTTAGTTTACACAAATATTTAGAAAGCTATATGGTAGTTACCCAG
The DNA here is from genome assembly GCA_949629135.1 of Eremobia ochroleuca. NCBI lineage: Eukaryota > Metazoa > Arthropoda > Insecta > Lepidoptera > Noctuidae > Eremobia > Eremobia ochroleuca. The sequence continues at coordinate 4,868,032 of OX451402.1, read as the reverse complement.
AATTTTTTTTCCGACTCCGAAAATGACATGTTTAAATGGTCATTAAACAATCTAAACTGTGAGTTTATAATATATACTCCTGCAATAGAAAATTTTAATGAACAAACAGTTATGACACAAACTGAAGGCGAAAATTATATACGAACAAGCGAAAGCGGAAAAATATCTCAGTTTCATGCAAACGACACAATAATTGAACAATTAGCTCCAACTGTTAAAAAAACACTTGCTAAAACGATAGCTGAAAGGTTAGCAAATTTCAAAAACCAAAAAACAGTTATTATGATGACAGATGACATAATAAAAGTGTACCATGTTTTTTTAGCACAGCATGTATATTTTGTGCCAAAAAAACATGGTACGCATCGTACGCTACAGGATCAAGATAGTAAATCAAACAACCTTTACACTGAAGTAAAGTTCTGCCAATCATTTCGTGAAACTAAAGATGAGCATTTGTTGCTTATGAAAAATATAATTTGTAAAGATTTAAAAATTCTTAAAGGCAAAACAGCGACAGAGATAGAAAACCAATTAAAATCATTGACCTTTGAAGTTCCAGCTAATTTTGGGAATGTGGATTTCCATATTAAGGAAGATGAAAAAGAGAAACAAAATACGCTGAAACACTTTTGCGCTATATTTGATAAGCTTTTTGCAGAAGACTGCATCGTTGAAATCAAAGAAAGTGATATTGGTTCCGATAAAATTTTACAGCCTGCCGATATCGATAAGCTCGGCAGCCTTGTAGGTAACCTACTGATATTGGACCAAGAAACTAAACTGCTTAAATTCAATCTGGAAGAAGATCATTTATCTGATGATAGTTTAAGATTGTTAAAGCTATTATACAAAAATAATCACCATATTAGTCGGTACAGATTAGATGTAATGATTCCATGGTTTCCGAAACTAATTTTGTCAAAAGATGAAGATGACAAAAATCTTGTAAGAGATTTTTTGAAACAGCTTAAATTTTATACTAATCAAGCCAAGGAAGACGAGGTAGAAGTTATTATAAGAAAAGAAATTGACGAACTTTGTAATAATTTAAAAGATAGTGATTCAATCTTCAGAGCCAAGACCGATGCAATTTTCCTAAAATTTCACGCTCAGGTACAATCATGGTGGAAACAACCCGGCTGGACTGAGTATTTGACAAAAACATGTCAATTTTATAATGAAGCTAAGCGAGACACCCTGGATAGTCCACTGTTAAGTATTCTTAATTACACTAACAGTAATAAAATGAAAACGTATGGAACTAAATTTAAACCTAGTGCCATTAATGCGCTAAAAATAACAGATTTTTTAAAAGACGACACTGCGAATGTCCTGTTTGTCGTTTCAAATGAAATTACTTTATCAAGTATTAAATGCTTCCAATATTTTGGGGATAATTATGATAACAGGCATACTTTTTTAGATTTAGGAAGTGTGATAAGTAACCATTATTTGGGAATTGTAGAAAAAGAGTTGAAAGAAACAAAATGTAGCGTTTTGATTATAATTGATCAAACTGGTAGTGCAAGTCAAGTAATATTTCATTCTGTAAAAAAAGCGTTCCATGGCAAAGTTGTTCTTATTACTAGTGCTGATATATCAGACAACTTAAAAACTAAATTATCTGATGGGTTTATTCAGCGAATTGATGATAATACTAATATATTTACGGACCTAGAAAATGAAATTCAAAAAAATATTCTTTCAAAACGGGAACTTTTATTTCAAGGTCAAAAGGTATTCGTAACTACAGTTTTAGATACTGAATTTCTACGTGTTGTAAAGCCAAAAATAATTTATAAGTTTATTAACAAAGAAACAATTGTAGTAGGTCAAAAGGTAGCTGATAAACTCTACAATACATCTATTGCATTTTATATTAATCAAAGCTTATGTCGCTATGTTACACTAAATAAACTAAATGAAGAAAATAATACCTACTTATATTCGATAAACGATGGAGTTCAAGAATCTGCAAAACCTGAGCATGACTGTGACATTATTGTAATAACAGAACATTTAGATTATTTTGAATATATCTGTAAGGAAAATAAAAATCGGAATGTCCATTGGTTTAAATTCAAACACGAAATCACTGGTAATAATAACATAATTTGGTTGAAATCGAAGGGTCAGCTGATGATAAAGGACAAGGACAGAGGTTTAAAGGTTACCTACCAAGTTATGCCCAAAACAGTAAGAGATATAGAGGAAAGAATGGTCCTTATCAGTGGCGAATCTGGTATGGGTAAATCTACATTATTATCTCATTTGGCATTCCATACGAAACAAAAGTATCCAACGATGTGGGTTTCAAAAATAAATTTTCAAGACCATTTTGAGCAATTTAGTAAATGGAAAAGCGACAAAACTAACATTGACTTGGTAGAAGTTTTCAAGTTCCTGTACGGTGCGATTGATATTAGAGCTTTTAAAGACAATGCTAAGGCAACGCAAATTATTTTGGAAAACATTGGCAATTGCATTGTCACTAATAATGTCAACGAAATACATTTAAATAGTATCGATTTAGAAGCTGATTTATTCGAAATTTATGTATTTAACCATTGTTATAACAATAACCGAGTGGTTCTGCTTTTTGATGGTTTCGATGAAGTATGCCCTGATTACGCGGATGAAGCAATTCAATTATTAAGTACTTTAAAGTCTTCTAAGGTTGCTCATTTATGGGTAACCACCAGACCATATAATTTTATTAATCAGCTACAGTGTGCTTTAGGAATTTTATCATTTAAAATAATGCCGTTTAATCTGTTAGAACAAGAACAATGCTTAAAAAAAATATGGACGAAAAATTTGGACCTTGCTAAAGAAATGAGTGCATGTAAATTATACAACTCTCTCTGTAATTATTTTTTTTTCATGACACTAAGAGATATTACATCACGAATTGACGAGTCATTTACGGGTTTCCCGCTTCATATTTATTTGATCGCAGATTATTTTCAAAACTATTTCGAAGAGTATTTGACTTATGTGGGAAATATTGAGACTAGCTGCCTGCCATTAGTGATGCATGTGTATGATTTAGCTAATTTCAATATGTGGACATTGTATGAAAAGTTTATTGAAAAGATTTTCTTTACGATTCACCTTGGTGTGAAAACATCTTCCGCTAGCTTTAAGGATCCTAAATTACGAAAAATGTTAGAAAAAGAGCACAAAGATTTTTTAAATAGTCACAAGAAAATCAGTGCCCATACACTTTTTGAAGAAGGTTTTGTCAAAGAACGGTTTTCATTTCAAGATTTTCAAGACGTAAATAATTTAATGGAAAACGTAAAATTGGGAGACGAGAAAGCAGGTATTATCGAGTGTGTAATCGGTAGCCGTCCCAAGTTTGTGCACTCAACTTTTTGCGAATATTTTGCGACGGAGTTCATTTTCGATATTTTAAAATCAGATTCCTGTACTTCTTCATTCTGGGAATACTTAATAACTGATATTTTTGTAGCTGATAATAAAAGCGAAATACGTAGGTTTATTAACAGTAAACTTTCTGAAAAAGACCTGTTTGACGAAACTTTTTACACGAAATATAGTAACGAGGTACTAGAAATACTGTTATCTGCTAAAAGTATACTTCAGTTCGCGATTGCAATCAAAGAACGCGTGGACAATGTTGCAATATTTATATTAAAATGTGCTAGATCGGCCATAAACAAAGACAATTTAGAGAGTTTTATCAAACTATCATGCAAAGAAATAAGTGACGTGTCGTGTTTAAGTAGTTACGTACGGCCTAGAGAAAAAAAAGATGGCTTTTTCCATCACTTATTTATTTTAATATTCGACATCGACCCGAAAGCCACAGATTATATACCTATGCGAGTGCTTCGCGGCCTCGTGGCTAGTAGTCTGGGGTGTCCATTTGATGAAGATTCTAACTCCGAAGCTGAATAACGTAGGTAATAAAATAAGCATCCAACCGTACGCTAAACGAATTGAGAAAAAAATTTAAAAAAAAATCTTTTTTTTACTAATTTCCCACTGCTGGGCAATTGCCTCCCTACTCTCTTTCTATCTCTCTCTGTCCAGAGCTGCCAAGGACCAAAAGGAGTCCAACTCATATTTCTTTGTAGATTGTAGTTTTTTTAACTAAGCTTTTTACTGTAGTTATGTCGCTGAGGATGTCCACCATTTGGTCGAGGTAGATTAGTAAGGGTAGATTGAAGATCCATGGCATAGGTACTTACCGGTCCACCATTTTGACTTATTAAGACCTAACCCCGTAAAGTGTCACGTTTGCATATCACAGCTATTGATTTACATAGGCATCAAGCGCGGCCGCCATTTTGAAAAAAACATAATGGCGTGACAGTAGGTATGCCAGGCTTCATACAAAAATCTTCAATCATAATCGAGATTTTAGTAATATTTTTTTATGCTAATTCTATTTATATTTTATATAATTTCAAAGCTAGTATTTTAGTTGTCAAAACATTGCTATATAAGGACTAGTCTAGGAAAAAAAAAAAAAAAACAGTTCAGATTCTGACTAAGCTTCTGTTTTGCTATTTTATTTTAAATCCCCACAGAATAGTAACTTTTTGGCAACTAACATACTAGCTTTTAAATTATATAAAATTATCAATAGAATTAGCATAAAAATATATTATTAATTGTATTAATGACTGCAATACTCCAACACCTTCCTGTTTTCCTGTTCAAATACTTCCTCGTCGTCATTATTACTAGCAACTTCGTCATCACGTTCATTATTTTGCTCTGAGGGCTATGATCCTAAAAGTTTTTCAATATTATGCAAAATAATGCTGGATACTCTTAAATTGTTGAGACATGGAAATTTTTCTTCTATTATGCCCAGTGCATTTTCGACCATTCTTCGTGTTGATTTAAAAGCTCGTAAATATCTTTTCAGTGCTAACGTTCTGGTTAACTGTACCGGAATTTTAGGTGTCATCAGCCACTTTGTTAGGCCATAGCCACATGTCTCCTAGTATTAAGGCATTAAAAAATGGTCCCCTTCCATTTCCCCATCATCGTGCTAGCGAAAAGCACACAAGTACCCTAGCATCATGAACAGAGCTCGGCCATCTTGCACTTGCACAAAATAATTATTTTATTTAGTCCAGTTACTACCATAGTACCTATTCATGGAATGATTTCCGTTTCTGTCTACATAAATTATGGTGATTCGTTTTGGCGAGGAGCATCCATTGTGATTAGCGAACCATCTACAATGCCAGCTATTCTAGGTATATTATATTTCATAAACAGTCCAGTTCAGGAATATCGAGACAATTAGTTGGCCAGCGGACTTCTTCTCCAAATAATTTACTGACCACTAACCTAGACACATTTTTATGCAGTTATGTATCATTCCTTTAGTTACACTATGTGCATCTGCTTTAATATGGTATTGTGAGCCACAGCCCATCTAGTGTAATGCACACAAAATTTTTTGGTGTAAGGGCTGCATTTCTCTTGGAATCGTTTTAAAATCATGTCCTATTTTCGTTACCAAATATTCGACGGTAGTTTTGCTGACCCGAAATATTTCGTTGAACGTAAAATCTGTCACATCTAAAGTAAAGTTTATCCTTTTACGAAAAACTCGCCGTTGCCGTTCACTCATATATTCATCATCACTATTGTCATTACTTCCAGTACTAGTTGTCAGATTCATTTTTTAATGTAACCATTTGTAAACATTTGCACGCCACAACTGGCAGAATGTGATGATACCACTGACTTATCCTAAGACCATAATTATGTACAGACGCCAGCACATTAAGCTACCCGAAACTGTCAGATTTTCCCAATCTACTTTGAACCATAGAATTTAGCAATAAAGTTGAAAATCTATTAAAGAAATCTGACAGATTGTAGTAGCTTGATGTGCTGGCGTCTGTACCATATTTTGACAAATAAATTATTATTCTTATTATTATTATAATGTATAACAATTTCTTCACTTAAGTGAAGAAATTTTTTTTTTTTTCATCAGGTACTAAATTGTTAAGTTCTGACACAAGGCGAATTCACCTGTCGGAATTATTCTAAAATTTACTAAATATGTAAAGGAGGTCAACAAAAGCCCACACTACTTTGCCCAAACATTTACCTCGAGTTACACGTGCACCAAATCGTAGAGAAAAAATAGAGGAATTCGAAAACAATTTTATTTTTATCCTTAAATAATTTAAATTCAAATTTAAAATCGCAGCCGCATTGCCGCTTGTGGTTGTTGTCAACCGCAACACCACTGTCGTCAACTGTCTTTGTCACTACATAAGTAATTGAACGCACCCCCAGATATGTCATAGAAGTGTCACTGTCATCATCACTGCTGTCAGATGGCTGTCAGATGGCTGTCAGTCATTGTCAAAACACTGTGTTCCCACATAGAGTAATTTGCCCTATGCTATGCTTAGGTTTTTATAGTTTAGGGAACGTTAGGTATACATTGGTATTCATGGAAAAGTTGAAATTGCGTCTGCGATTTCCCATAGGTATTGTGAATTTGAACGTAGGTACCTATTTTAAGAAATTCGAAACTTTAAATTACGTAGTAAGAAAGTTACTAACGGAATGTAAGTAGGATAAAATAAACTTACACCAGTGAAGAAATTGTACCTTTAAAAATGAATGCTTTTCAATGCTGTTTAATAACATAAGTTATCGTTTCATAAATATACATAATGCACTTCAATTTGTTTTTTATTTTGGGGTTGGCTTGGAAATCCAAAATCAGTGAATAGCAACATTGGTCATTGTCAATGTCAACGTCAAACATACATCAAACAAATATTAGTACGTTAATACGTTTCGGTTTCAGCTGCTGTGTGTGAATAGGAATTATATTATTATAGATCGCTCAGGGTACCTAACTAAGAGGAAAATAATACTATTTGAAACTACTACCACAATGTCAGCGAAGGAAAAAGAGTTCTTTGGCCCACTAACACTTCACCAGAAGAACGAAAATCCTTCAATTTTCAAGAGCGATGAGTTCTTTGAATGTTCATGTGTTTTGTGCAAAGAAAATTTCACTTTACCGGCTGATGAGAAGCAGTTACTAACTCATTTGTTTATGGAGCACCGTCTTGTCATAGCTGATGTAAACCAAATCGCCGATTTGAAGGAATACATGCGGTATTGGCGCCTGAGATTTAAAGGTTAGTTGTTCAAGGCACTAGTCCATAGGGAACTCTTGAAAGGGCTGGTTGACGTTTCCTGTAACCCAAGGGTTGACTTTTACCTTGGCCAGAAGTTAAGCATTGCCATACAATGTGGTAATGCTGCTTGTCTCTTGGGTACATTACCAGGCGACAGCAATGCAGATGAATTTTTCGACGCCATATTTTATTTTGTAAATAGGTAGTTTTTTTAAAGTTAGTAAGTATCATTTTGTAATTTTAATTAGTTAATTAGGTACTAATTGTTATTTACATACATATTATTTTATATTTTAATCCATACTAATATTATAAATTCGAAGGTCTGTCTGTGTTTGCTTTTCACTCCTAAACCACTAAATGGGTTTCCATAAATTTGGCAAAGAAATAGATAGGATCCTGGGGAAGGGCATAGGCTACCTTTGTCCCAGTGGCATGTTTCCGTGAGATAATTTCCAACATCCACAGATGCAAAGCTGCAGGTGTCCTAATCTGAATAAATGCAGATCAAGATACTACTAAGAGTTAGTACACCTTTCAACCCACAAAAGTGAACAGTTTGGATGTCAATAAGAGAAGCATTGTATTAGGAAATTAAGGATCATCTGCCTAGCCTTTTCCGAACTATGTTGGGGTCGGCTTGCAATCTAACCGGATGCAGCGGAATACCAGTATTTTACATGGAGCGACTGCCTATCTGACCTCCACAACCCAGGTACTGGGTAATACGATACTCCTAGGTAAGACTGGTTGTCAGACTTTCAGGCTTCTGACTACCTGTAACAACTGTCAAAAATCTATGAATGACAGGCGGGACCCCGTTGGTCCTGGCTGTCATTCGTTTGTAACATGCTTTCTGAGGCTCAGAGGGGTCTCGGTATGTAAAGATGATCATCCGTCCACAGACCACACGCGGCAAGCGTAGCTTAACCTGATCGATCAACCTTTGCGGCTGTTATTATTTAGCCACGGGCCCCTAAATAAATTAGGAAATTAAGGATATAATAATGAATTTATTATGTCCTTAATTTCCCAGTAATACTATAGATGAGACTGCTGCAATGGGTTTGTCAAGTAGTATGGTTATGGAATGACTTGCCCATGTTGGTAAAGTGTACTCAATCCTTGTCTACATTTAAAATTATGATAAAAAAGGCTTCCCTTCCTCTCTCCTTATACATCATCATTATATTTTCTTTGCTCCGGTTTCATGATTATTAGTATACATGGTGACTGGATCTGGATCTGCCATAGCATTTGAAATAGCTGCCCTCAAGAATTGGGCTATCAGATGCAGACAATTTTTTTTTCAAATCCAACGGGTAGTTCCAGAGATTAGAGCATTCAAACAAACAAACTCTTCGGTTTTATTATATTAGTATAGATTAAAAGTTACGTGACTTTCTAGTATATTGCAAGAATCCCTGTTATACTTACTGGACTTTTTCTTAAAATTAACATTAAGAACTAAAGCTTGTTAATATTTTGGTGTACACCATAGCCTGGAGTCTGATTTGTGTCCAGTTGATGGCAATAAGTTTTCCATCTATTAAATGGTACACAAACATACCTGGTGAGGTGTGGGTGTTTGTAGGTACTATAGGTACTCCTCTGCCTATCACTTTGGAGATTACAGTCATGATGCTATTCCTTCTAGAGAAAAACAAAGAAGTTACATCACAGTACTTGGTAGATGAATAATTAAATAAGCTATCTTCGGGTAAATTATATTAATTTTGCTTTTCTAATTTTTATTTTCTTAAATTACAGATCATAACCTGCAATTCTTCTGCACCACAATGCTTCTTGACTCCAAACCAGATGGTACAAAGTCTAAAAATGAGGAATATTATTTACTCAGTGACATTCATCCAGAAGATAAAGAGCTCCGTACTAATCTGCAGCAGACAAGACTAGAGAAGCTGTTAGAGAGACACCAGTTTGAACGAGAAGATAAAAACTATGTGAGAGAATGTCTCTTCTGCCGAAACATATCAACAACAACTAGAGCCAACTACCTGAATCACTTGTACGAAAAACACAACTTTCACATTGCTAAACCAGATAACTTAATATTCATTGATGAATTAATAAACACAATTGCAACAAAACTGGAGAAATTACAATGCATTTTTTGTGAAGGAAACTTCAAAGATCGGACAATACTCAAAGAGCATATGCGTAAAAAGGGCCACAAGAGGATCAATCCGGAGAACAAGGAGTATGACAAATACTTTCTAGTTAATTACGTTGGTGATAAACAACAGCACAAACAACACTACAGACTTAATAAAACTCAACATACAAAAAAAACTTTGGAGTTTGAAAATGACTCGAACGTAGACAGTGATCCAGAATGGTCAGACTGGACCGAGGAGAGTGGTTTACTAATTACCTGCCTCTTATGTGAACATACAGAAAAAGATTATGACACAATTCTAGAACACATGGAACACCGACATGATTTCTCTTTCTTAAAGACTACAGAAGGTATGGACTTCTATCGCAAAGTCAAAATTGTCAACTACATACGTCGTCAGATACACATGAAACAATGTATGTCGTGCGAAACAAAGTTTGATGACTCAAAAAATCTAGAGAAACATTTAAAAGAAACAGACCATTGGGTTTTGTGTAAGGAAAAGTGGAACCAACCTGAGTATTATTTTCCAACATATGAAGATGATTTGTTCCTGTGTTTTATTCAAGATGATGATGAGAGCTGGTGGTCAAGTGACGATCAAGATGTTGAGAAACGGAACAGTATGTCGGATAGTATATCTAAGGAAATGGCAATGGCGGTTCTGAATGACTAAATATTTATTTATTTATTTATTTTATTTATTTAAAACATAATGTAGGAATGAATATTTTTTAAATTATTGTTTTAAATACTAATAATTGTCTGGCTTCTATTAAACTTACTGAAGACATGATAAGTGAAAGGTGGACTTACTTCAAGTAAATTATATCTAGTCTAAGGACATGAAATTATTTCCTGTGAAAATCAAGCTTTTTTGTCTCTTGTTTCAATATCTAGGAAGTCATGTGACTATTCGCGCCAGCTTGCACACCATACAACTTAGGGCTCTTTCCCACAGCAGAATCCTGTTTTTTGCAGGATCCCGTTTAGTAGTGTACGTGTTTAAATATACATATTCACACAAGCATCCCGATTGCAGTATCCGACAAACAGGATGCTTGTGTGAATATGTACACCACTAAACGGGATCCTGCAAAAAACGGGATTTTTCCGTGGGAAAGAGCCCTAAGTTGTATGGTGTGCAAGCTGGCGCAAGCGAGTCCGAAGCGGGTTGCTACAGACGCCAGCACATCAAGCTACTACAATCTGTCAGATTTCTTTAATAGATTTTCTGCTTTATCACTGAAGCATAAGGTTCAAAGTTGATTGGGAAAATCTGACAGTTTCGGGTAGCTTAATGTGCTGGCGTCTGTACGAATAGATGTCACATGTCTTCGAATATTTGGTTGTAAGCCTTGTCGGTTTCCTCAAAATCTATCGATGTGTTATCGGTAGATATGAATGAATGAATGTTATTTCAATACTTACACAATATACAACATGTAACGTTAAATGCGCAAAACCTCAGACACCCCAACTGATTTTTAATTCAATTGACCTATTTCAGCGAGAAAATAAGTCATTAAAAAATTGTAAAGGTTTTATGTGCTGTTTTAGTTATACTGGCCATTCTGATCGTTTCTTGCGTCTGCGACGACGCTCTCTCGAGGGAGAAGTTGTCACCGGGCCGCTGCGCCGCGATGACATTATTATTTACTATTTACGCTCATAAAGAACTTAGGTTATCTTTGAACAGTGATTTAAATATTTCCATCCCACTTTTCCAGGCTTTGGAAAAAACTCGCTAACATTCTCACCATTTCACAATATTTAATGTTTGTGTACAAAATCGCTATAGTGGAAAATTCGTTAGAAAGACAAATTCTGCTCGTTATTCTGATCAAACTATTTTCAGGTCTTGCGCATTTAACGTTACACGTTGTATACATATTCACACAGACATCCTGTTATCCGGTTACTGCAAACGGGATACGTGGCTTCTCGATGAAGGTCAAGCAATCACTGCCTGTATTGTATGTTTCTATACTAAATGAAGAAATCTCAGAATGGATGAACAAACAAAAATGTACTCATCCTGTACTTCTCCAAGATAATGCCCGCCCACACAGAAGCGGGAGAGTTACAGAATTTTTTAAAGAAAAAAAAATATAAGGCTTTGGACACATCCCCCTTACTCGCCAGATTTAATGTCGTTAGACTACGGCTGCTTTGGTGAATTATAGAGGATGTTACGAGGAAACACATGATGATTGGGAACAATTCATAAATTCACTAGAAAACATAATCACACTAACTAAAGAAAATCAAAAGTTCAAAAGTGTACAGAAACTTCCTGAGCGTTGGAAGGCAGTAATGGAGAGCGAAGGAGGTATAAAGTATTACCGTACTATTAAATAAAAGTTTCTTGTATGTCTAATACATGCTTTTTTCTTACCACATGTTTGGCGTGAACAACCTAATAATAGACTTGCCTTATTTTTAAAAGTTTTTTCCGAGCACATTACAAAAACACTGTCAACGAATGTTTTTCAACTAACAATACACTTACAAACGATTATCGGCGCCACATACTGTCTAAACTACATAAATCAAGCATAAGGGCTCAAACATAAACACGTTACGACGACGCAACGTGCTACGGCACGGTGCCGTGACGTGGAAATCGACGTTGAGCAACGTAAAAATCCACGTCACGAAAAGGCAACGTGCTACATTGAACGACGTCGTCGTATTGATGCTGCCGGTGACGCATTTGTTGAATTGCCGCAGTTAATTTCGAGAAATGGACCGCACTAGACGTGTTCTCCTGCTAATATTAAGAAGACGGATAATGAAGAAACAGATACAATGAAAATACTGGATCCATCCATATATTTCAGTCATTATGACGGCAATGGTCATGAATAACAAATGCGGCACAGCTGCAGGAGTGCACCGTGAGATTTTACGTCACGACGACGTGCCGTGCAACGTGGCAGTGGCACGTTGCGTTGTCGTAACGTGATTATTTACGTAGCTCGACGTCGATTTCCACGTCACGTCACGTTGCCGTGCCGTGGCACGTTGCGTCATCGTAACGTGTTTATGTGTTTGAGCCCTAAGTTGTATTTCTATGTTAGTTCAAGAAATAATCGCTAGATGGCATGAATTCAAAGGAAAAAATACAAAATATGTGGTTAGCGTAGCTAACTACTGACCCTGAAAGAGTTAATGGAGAAACAATGATCATCAACAATTCTGGTCTGCCAGTTATTCCTCCTTATCATCATCATCAGCCTTTTCCCAACGGTTGGGGCCGGCTTCCGGTCTAACCGGATGCAGCTGAAAACCAGTATTTTAAATTAATCAGCGCCTAACGTAAATTGACGTAATTTTAGTAGGCACGTTTTTAATCACGTCTAAACTTGTATGGAGTAGTGTCAGGCACTGATTATTTTGACAGGACTAAACTAAAATTTATCTTCTGTCTCTTAATGAAATAAAAAGAAAAAGATGCACTGAACTTAAATTTAGTTTAGTAACTCCACGCAAGTTTTCACGGTGAGATTTTTACATAATTGACATGCTGTTTTAGAATACTAAGTTTAAAACCTTACCACCATTTTATCCAAAGTATATCTGAGATTAGTATTGTGAAGTTTCAAGTTAGTTTTTATAAGTCTCGTTGAATTTTCTGCAGTAGTTTTAGAAATTATTAACTTGGCATTGGTATGTCTTTAGTTTAGCGTCGAGATAATACCTTGAAGATAAAAGGTAGAATACACCAATGGCATTACTTTTAAATCTTAGTTGCTGAAGGTTCTCTGAAAAGTAATTTGAAGTCTTTCTTATCTTATTATACCACTGGGCCACCAGTCACCACTGCTGCTCTGTACTTAATTAGATGAAGTCAATACCTAACTCATTGTTTTTTAATGTTAGCCATAGGAATTATTATGTAGGCCTACGTAATTATCCACAAAAAAAAAAACATTATGCTTAACCCGTGAGAAGGCGCGCTATGAGCAATTTGCTCACACAAAAATCTAATTCAAAAATTTTTTGTCTTTCCCATGCCACACCAATTCAAGCACTTAAGTACCTTCCTAAATATTCAACCCCTCTCCCCTGACGCAATTCTCGATCCGCTCAGTGGCGTTGCGACCGCACAGCAAGGCGTTTGTGGAGGCCGTGTACCAACATGCGGCAATTTGCTCATCACGCGCCCAGCAATTACTTTGCACCGAACATGTAAAATACATGTGTTCAGTGTGTTTCGAGAGGCACATTAGTGTAGATTTAATGGCTGAATAACACTTTTTAGTTTTTGTTATGGAACAGTTTTTATTGTGATTTTTATGAAACGTGCCAAAAAAATTAATTAATACTAGGTTGTTTTGTTATTTGCGTTAGAAGTTGCTATTATGTTTAATAGTTTTGATTAAAATACTTGTTTTCTTACTTACTAAGCCTTGTGTTATTTATTTAAATACATTATAAGCCAATAAATATAGAAACACTAAAAATATAAACATTTATGATAGTGTGAGCAATTTGCTCGCACGCGCCTACTCGTGTAAGAAAATTAGGCGCGCCTTCTCACGGGTTAATAACCTCTTTCGTTTGTGTAAGTTTTTAGATTATCCCTCGCTCCTTCCTCATTCATTTCCGTAGCGAGCGAGACATGGAAATAATTTTCGTCTCGGGTATACTTAATTTATTAATTTCCATAATTTTAACGATTCTAATCGTACATTAGCAATTTGTTTTATGTAGGTATCGCGAGCATAGATATCCGAGTCTCGAGTGTATTTTTGTTGTATTTTTTTTCATATTGGTGGTTCCCACGCACACCGAAATATCTCGACCAACACCACTGTCCAACTCTTCAAGTTGAGACACACATTGAAAAATTAACTTTAAATCGTGTTGCGTACAGTAACATTTTATTTACCTATAAGTACTCCATTTATTAGAAAAATAACGGTTAGCACCCTCTCGTTATTTCGATATAAGTAAACGTATAATAATGAACTCCGCTGTTTTACGATAAATATGAAGCAATGTAATCTATTTACCATTTACATTTTAAAATACAAGTTACTTAACTCTAAAATGCTGCTCAACAATATCCTATTCTACTAATATTATGAACGCGAAAGTTTGTGAGATGGATGATCCGGATGGATGGATGGGTGTTTGTTGCTTTTTCACGCAGAAACTACAAAACGGATTTTGATGAAACTTTACAGTAATATAGCTTTTTTTTTTAATAAAAAACCCCCCACTGCCCCACACTAGGAATTTCTCCTGTGTTGTGGGTGCGTTTACAAACATTTAAAACTCACATACACAAACAGCCAGATCCGGAACAACTACTTGTAGGTCATACAAATATTTGTTCCGTGCGGGAATCGAACCCGCGACACGCAGCGCAGCAGTCAATAGCTTAACCACTGCGCCAACCGTGCTGTCAGTGCTGTCAATCTTGTCAAGCTTATACATCCGATAACATATAGGACATTTTGCATCCCGATATTCCCACGGGATCGACCCTTTTGCCGGTGAAACCGCGGGGCGCTGCTAGTTATACAATAACTGTCGTTATTTGGTGGTTACTTTTCTAATTTTATCATAAATGGATTATAATTGATGATGGTGTGGACGACTCATTATCCTACCTTCAAGATAATGCACAATGGTTTTGAAATGCCAATATAAAGCGTCAAGATGCTCGGTGAACTTATACAACGTGTAACGTTAAATGCGCAAAACCTGAAAATAGTTTGATCAGAATAACGAGCAGAATTAATTGAACCACTTTTTAATGTAGGTCACATTTTTCAAAAAATATTCATTAAAAACGTGTTGCCGTGTCTATTTTTTAATAGATCAAGCAAGCCAATGTCAGCGCGGCGCAGCGGCCCGGTGACGACTCCTCCATCGGTAAAGCGTCGTCGCAGACGCAAGAAACGATCAGAATGGCCAGTAAAACTAAAACAGCACATAAAACCTTTACAGTTTTTTTAATGACTTATTTTCTTCCTGAAATAAGTCAATTGAATTAAAAATCAGTTAGGGTGTCTGAGGTTTTGCGCATTTAACGTTACACGTTGTATACTGCCGTGCTAAACGAAAAAGCGGTATTTCAGGAAAAGCTTATTTTGAGAAAATTGAAGTTTTGCTCTTATTCTCCTGAGAGAATTACCTTACCTCAAAGCACTGATGCTTTGAGGTAAAACTGTGATAGGGAAAACGTAGTTTTTTTTATATTTTTTTAAATAAGATACCGCTATTTCGCTTAGCTCGTTGGATGCATATTTCTTTAAGCCATAAAAATCAAAGTCACGAATTTTTTTGAGATACCGCTTTTGACCTTAGCACGGCAGTTTAAGAGTTTATACGGACCTTAAGTTCTACTTAAGTTTATTATTCGTTTGTTAAAATGACCCGTGTTACTTGGGCACCTAGTGCTGTAGGTTTATGGTCATGCAATATAAAAGCTCAAATTTCAATGCTCATTATTTCAACGGAGAGACGTCTACTGCTGGACATAGGCCTCTCCCAGGGTTCTGTGCTTCTCGCATCCAGCGGATTCCTGCGGTCTCCACACGGTCCTGCGAGAGGCTTGCCAACGCTACGTCTTTTGGTACGCAGTCACCACTCTAACTGGTCTATTAGTAGAATTTTAACTCGTGAAAACTTAGGTTGAAATGAGCTGTTATTCCTGACCTGACGCTATAGATTCACAGTATTGACTCACTTGAAGCTCACTTCACTATAGTTTTCACGGTGAGTTTTTTGCACAATATCGATACATAACTTTTCGACCCCATCGGCCATCTGCCGTGCGATTCTGTAACCATCTCACCGTGAAAGCTTGGGTGAAGTGAGCGTGGAGTGAACTGTCATTCGCTAGGGATTAACACTATTAAGTGCTCACTTCACTTATGATTTCACGGTGAGATTTTTTCAGAATCGACCGGCTGGGCCCTAATTCACTATGACCACTTAACGATTCCTTACTTCGAAACTACGTCAAATCCTTAGCAAATCCCGCCAATCATCATCATCCCCCATCATTCAATTCATTTTGCACGGTTTCGTTCATTGTGTCATAGAGAATAAGGCCCCAGATGCGATTAGACTTGTTCACGTGATACTCGCTGCTCCAAGTCCGTGGAATGGTGTGATTCCAATTTTGATTTTGGAAGGCAAGCGAGTGGATACGAGCCAAGAGCCCTAGCACAAACGCACGTAGACGCACGTACTCGTACATTAATTCGAACTATTAGGAACGATTTTTGAATCGTAAAATGCAACTATTCTAATTTTAAACTAAAAGCACAATCATTAGTACCGACAATAGATAATCTACGAGTATATGTCGCAGCCAACCTAGCTTTTTAACTAATGATTTCACGGTGAGATTTTTACAGAATCGACTGGCTGATCTGCCGACTGAGCTGCAAATACACAGCCTGGTAATTTGCACAAAAGTAGGCACACAACATTATTTTGCTTGCATTTGTAAACCATTCGATATTGCCCCTACAAATTCAGACTGGTGAATGACACAGTAGCGCGCAAGCTACTCTACTTGCATACCTACTTTTCCGCAAGTTACCTACTGACATATTGTGTATTTACGGCCTTAGGAAGGGACGCGCGGGGGGTCAATACAACCTTGTTGTATTCTTGGACAATCGAGTTCTTTTTATTGACATGCAATTACACGCGATTATCCCGCAGGAAACCACAAAGAAAAAAATAAAGAAGGAGAATAAATAATCATTTATTTCAGGAATACACCCATATGACAGCAGCGGGGTAATTGCGTAACACACTATTACAAATCAGTAGAAATGAGTTTCATTTTGACAGTTCAACGACTCGAAGCAATTTACGCTAATTTTCCTAACTGTTACCTAACGCCGATTGAGAAAAGAAACAAATAAAAATCTACAAGACCATGGCTGAATGGACAAAAGATCTTGGCATAAAGACAAAAAAGTGCTTTTCTTTTTTTTTTGGCATTCCATTTTCTTTTCATTCTTCTAAAAGTCGTTGCCAAATTGATTTTGTAAAATCGTTGCCGATTTTAATACCGCTGTCGGAATGACGCCACGGAATGAAACACGGTGTTTATTGTGTAGGCAAACTTGGTTTTACACTATTGGTATCTATCGTAACAACATCCCAATAAATATTTCACACAGGTATTCTGCTTTCATTCAATAAACACAAAAAAACAGGCAAATCCTTTTTCTAAAAAAAAACCTTAAATTTGGGGGGAAATAGCCTGAGGTTGATCAGTGGTGGCCCAATGGTGGGTAAGAACTTACGAGTTGTAGGTCGTGGATTCGAATCTAGGCAGGCAGCTTTAATTTTTGGCTTTATTTTTAACGGCAGTGGGAAGATTATAGGCTGAATATGCTTATGCTTTATCCTTGAGGTAGGAACCCTGTCTAACCTAGGTCGGGGTGCGATGCTAGTTTTAAAAAGACTGCTCGCTAAAAAAGTAATCATTCTTTTTTTTTTTTTCTTGAAAAATAAATGATGTAGAAAAGTGAAGTGAGCAAGTAATATTTTTTTAATGTTCTTTCATTCAACTTTGTCTCAAAGAAAAATTTGAACACTTGAAACTCATCGTTACACATTATCACTGAAGCGACGTACAAAAAGCTATTTAAGTGGTCTAAACCTTTTATTAAACGCCTTTTGAACGTAATTATTTGGAAACCTTTTATCTGTTACGGTTTCACATTGATTTTGAATAAACTCGTCGAATAATATGTAAAGATTAAGTAGGTACTATAAGCACTAATAAGTACTTAAAAGAAATCAAACTACGATATCGACGGCGAAGTGTCAATACTTCCTAACTGACACTTTTCGAGAAATTCACTTTTATTTCGTTTTGAATTTAAAGGCGTTATTCGCATGTTTTAGTGAAATCTCCTAAGTGTATTTTTTAGTTGGAACAGCATTAAATTAAAATGTGGAAATACCTCCCAACTAAACCAACGTTTGAACGTTTTTTTTTTTTTTCAGTTTGTGTAAATTTTTGACGTCAGTTAGGTGTTATTGGCACTTCGCCGTCGATATGATTTCTTTACGTTTATTTCAAGCGTACGTCTTTACTTTACTTTAGCTAAATTGTCACTGTTTTCATCCAAACAAAAACCTAATAAAAAATATTTGACATCCCATTCCAAACTCGCATGACTGATTCGAATGCAACCAGAGTTATCTATATTATTGCCAGCCTGCACTACTTTAATATTAAAGGTTCATCGTCTTCACATATAATTTTAGTATACCGGGTTATTTTTCAAAGACCAGCCAAATTTAAGGATGTGGTACGGACCATCAAACTGAACAATTTTGTCCATGGGACCAACATCGTATTCGCGAATAAAAATTCAGCCGTCCCATACGTTTAGGTCGAGTAGGTATTGAAGTTTTCTAAGGGACAGTTGATATTTTTCGCGAATACGATATTGGTCCCTTGGAGAAAGTTGTTCAGTTTGATGGTCTATACCACATCCTTAGATTTGGTTGGTCTTTCAAAAATAACCCGATATAATGAATTGTGAAACATTTTAAATGAGTAACGGTAGAGTTTCTTGCCCATTCTTCTCCATACGAAACTACCTTTGGGAAGGGGCGACTAGAATCAATTCTATTTTTTGTAAATTTTGACGTTCAAAAGTGCCTTTTATGTGCTTATTTGAAATGAATGATTTGACTTTGACTTTGCCTCAAACCTTTACAGCCGTGCGATTCTGTAACCATCTCACCAAAAAAGCTTGGGTGAAGTGAGCGTGGAGTGTCATTCGCCAGGAATTAACACTATTAAGTGCTCACTTCACTTATGATTTCACGGTGAGATTTTTACAGAATCGACTGGCTGTTCTTACTTATTTTCAACCAACTTTAAAAGAAGGAGGAGGTATTTAATGCATTCCGCGAGTTTGTAGATTACTGAGCCGATTAACGTGATATTTTTTTCATTTGGTAGTGGAAGCTTGCGGTGTGGTCCTATCTCAACTTTCCTTAGGTCACGATTTCCCAACACAAAATAGATGATCAACAAATGTTTGTCCAATAATCCGTTATATAATATCTTAACTCTAACCGTTGTTGTGTAAAGTCCTATCTGAAAGAGCCGGGTGATCTGTAACTCAGGACCCTCCTATCAGACACCTTTCTCTATTTAAGATTGTACATACGCCAGCACATCAAGCTACTACAATCTGTCAAATTTCTTTAATAGGTAGATAAAGTTCAAGGTGGATTGGAAAAATTTTAAGATTCAAGGGTGATTGGGAAAATTTGACAGTTTCGGGTAGTTTGATGTGCAATATAATAATGTGTAATATTATGATGTCGATATAAAAATAAAGATTTAATCTTATAAACTTTGCTTGGGTAGTTTTTGAGTTAGCTTCAATAATTCGTATTTAATCCACTTTGTGTATGTTCATGATGTTATTCACTATAAGTTTCTGTCACTGTTGTTTACGTAGCAAGTAGTTGTAGGTACTTATACGAATTTGTGAGGAGTAGGTACCACTACCAAAAGTTACATAAAAAAAAATACAACGCACTTCCAAAAAACACTACTTATTAAGTGAAAAATTACTTTCATTTCGGAAGTCAAAAAACGAAAATTCAAAAACAAAGACAAGTTGATATGTTTTTTTTTGAAGTACCTAGGTTTTTTTTAAATCTGGCATAAAAAATATATAATTGAAAATTGATAAATCCATCGTCTATGGCGTTTATATTACATGATGATAAGCAGTAAGCTACATCCTAATTTCGTAACGCATTCTCGAAAACAATCCATTTCATTTCGTCATTATATACTTAATAGCAGAAAACGACACCAAGACAAATTGAAACTACCCCAAAATAAAATTAAAGCTATTTTAAAGAAAAATTTATGACACAGAAATCAACTACATAGCAATTATTATACCAGCATGTCGATTCTGTATAAATCTGACCGTGAAAACTTGCGTGGGTGAGCTGTCAGTGTCATCCCACTGACGCAATGATTGACTAAGCAATCATTTACAATCATAATCGAGATTTTAATAATATTTTTTTAAGCTAATTCTATTGATATTTTATATATTTGTATATGAGGAATAGTTTAGGAAAAAAAAGAAAAAAAAACAACATTGAGATTCTGACTAAGGTTCTGTTTTGCTATTTTATTTTAAGACCCCACAAAATAGTAATGTTTAGGCAACTAAAATACTAGCTTTGAAATAATATAAAATCATCAATAGAATTAGCATAAAAATACTATTAAAATCTCGATTATGATTGTAAATGTATTCTTGGTCAATCCCTAGTATCAGGTGAGATGACACTGACAGCTCACTTCACCCAAGATTTCAAGGTGAGATGGTTACAGAATCGCACTGAAGGTGTAACTTAAATTATTTCATCACCACTGCTCTCAAAACGGTGAAGGAAAACATCGCATCGTGAGGAAACCGGCATGTCCTAGAACCAAAGATTTGAAGACATGCGACACCTACCAACACGCACTGGGCCCGCGTAGTGGATTAAGGCCCACTCCCTCTCACATAGAGGAGGCCTATATCCCAGCAGTGGGAACATTAAAGGGTGCTTATGTAGTATTCTGTACCGGATATAACACGAAACGCATTCACAATTAATGACAGGCACTGAATTTTATTTTCCAACAAAAGTTACGAATAAAAAATTACATTTAGGTACCTCCTTTAATAGATCCGTGTTCTCTAATTGGACCCGACATGAACAAAAATGGTAATAAATGTGCAGCCGTATCATTTATATTCTCTCTCATACATCCGCAGGAAACCCGACCGTATTGTTTTGGAAGATAAAGGATAATGAACCGTTTTGCATGAAAAAGTACTTGGCATTGAACCGATGAACTGTATCATTAAATAATATCGTGTTCCGTTTTATTTCTTCAGTTTTATTGAGTTATGTTTAGGAGCAGCACCGTAATTGCGTAACACACTATCAATTTAAATAATTTTGAAGGATATTGCTAATCCATTGCCGTGTATGGCATTTATGGACTACGAGAAAGCTTTCGACTCCATCAAAATATGCGCAATTCTTGCCTCTCTGCATTGATGTCGAATTGACTGGCGCTACATTGAAGTGCTGGAATGTTTGTATGACGCGGGCACGATGAGTGTCCAGATCCAGGATCAGAAAACCAGCCCCATACAACTGTTCAGGGGGGTGAGACAGGGGGACGTAATATTTCCTAAATTGTTTACAAATGCGTTGGAGGACGTCTTCGAGACGCTGGACAGGACTGGACAGGGTATCAACGTGAAAGGCGAGTACATTTCACATCTTGGATTTTCCAATGACGTTGTCATAATGGCAGAGAGTGTTTGTCGATTGATGCAAGAGGCAGAAGATAGCAACGAATTGTAATTAAACATATTTGACATTTAATAGCACCTAAATTCACACAAACTAGAAGAAGATAAAATGTAAGCATAAAATCAAAACTACTATCCTGCTCTTTCTTTTCCGAAATCCTATTTCTGTCCTTTTCAGTCATGGCGTCAAAGTGTATCGGAAACGAGCCAGAGATAAACAATGATGGTCCACAAGTTTACTTCTCTCTGGATCTTGCCATCATTAATCATGCTTGAAAAACAATGTTGCCAAGTGCTATTTTACGCGATATCTCCGGCAATCGTGGACGGCAACGTATTTTTAACACTGAGTCTGATGTTATAATAACTTCCAGTCACTGATATTTACATACCAAGTAGTGTTATACAAATTTTTGTTTCCATTATCCGTATTTTTGTTTTGTAATGTAGTTTTTTTTTATATAACACATTACAACCGAATTAAAGTCAGAGTGAGTTTCGACTTTACAAAATTTTGAGCAAAAATTTAAACAACTTTAGCGGACGCAACCAGCGTAGATCTATCATGACTCTATCTAAGAATGAGACAAAAATAGTTTTGCACTCTGCGCGCACGTTTCGTCCTGCCAGTTCGTTGAAACCCGGGTGAGGGATGGCTGCGTTTTTTAATCCCGGCGCCTCTGCACATATAACCACGATCATACGACTAGCAAATTATTCCTGAACCTCACGTATGTGAGTCTCTGACTGCTGAAGGCCAGCTTGTAAGAGATTTTTTTCAGTATTTTTTTCCAGGACTTCTGAACACTTTCCAAGTGATTACTAAGTTTTTACTGATCTATGCGAGTTTTTTACTCCCGGTTGCAAAGGAATAAGTAATTGTCTTCTACAGGTCTCACACACACCTCTGCCTAACTCTTCTGGGAGTACTGTGCACAAGTTAATGTGTATTTTCTTCTTTTTTCGGTGACTGGCGCCTGCGTTCACTGGCGACATGGCACGGCATCACTACAGCATCCTTCAGCATTTGACGGCAACGATGCCGCGGTATCCTTAGGCATGCCGCGACGTCTTTAAGCATCATCATTGAAATTTCAATTCTACTCTTAAGTTATATTTTTTTCTATTCGTCGCGTAAAAATCCTTTGCCGTGTCTTGCCGTCAGTGGGCACTTAGATGTGCATTTCTGTGTTATCCGTTCTGTTCCGTGTGAAAAGGAATTGATTTAACAGTTTTTAGTTTAAAAATAGCACTACCTACGTATGTTTAAACAAACTGATAGATAAAAAATTAAAAAAAAAAACTAAAACGTTAGTTCTTTAAAAAAATAAAAAGTGTACTTAATACCTTCTAAAAGGCACCTAAAAGTAGCCTTTCGCAGAACAATATTAAAGTTAGACAAAGGTTTGAAGCACTTAAAACGTCAATTTCTCCAATAATCCCTGTAGAGGTTCTATTGATTTTGACGAGCTCAAAATAGTTAATGAATTTACCAGCTTGGACGGTTTTTGCACCAGTCTAATCTATTACAGTTTCCAAAGGCACACAAAATAATTTATCATCATGAACAATACCTACCTGTTTTGCACGACTCATAATGCGAAGCATTAGAGAGTGCATAAAGATCGAAAAAAAAAATTGCCTCCTTTCTGCAACCGTTTCTATTATTATACTCCTGCTAGTTCACAGAACCTACATAATTCATATAGATAATTTAATGGAGATTAATTCAAAAATTGTTTTAATGAAAAAATGAAATTCCTAGTGTGGGGCAGCGTTTTTTTTTTTTTAAAAAAAACCATAAGCATTGTTTTATTATAGAATTTTCAAAAGTGCATTTCTTTCTGGCCCACCCTGTATGTGGAATTGTTTACTGAGGTCGGTACTTCTAATCACCTGTCAAAAAAAAAAATGTCGCAGAAAGTACTTTACAGAACTTAATGCGTGCGAAAGCTTATTAGTATTACATGTTGGTTAAAATTATGATGTAATCTATCCTACTAATATTATAAACGTGACTGTTTGTTAACAGTCACGTACGAAACGAACGAATGCTAGTTATTTTATAATTGATTAATAATGAATTTTAATTTAGGACTAAAGTTTTTTTTTGCTATTGCTTAAGCCGACGATAAGTGCAAAAAGTATATAATATATTATATATATAGGTAGAAAGTGTCCGCCTTGACAAAGCGGAGCTAAAATTATCATTAAAATCATCCATCATCTGCCGAGCCTTTTCCCAACAATGTTGGGGTCGGCTTCCAGTCTAACCGGATGCAGCTGAATACCAGTATTGTACATGAAGCGACTGCCTATCTGACCGCCACAACCCAGTTACTGGATAATACGACCCTTAGTAAGACTGGTTGTCAGACTTTCGGGCTCCTGACCCGCAACGACTGTCAAAGATCCACGAATGACAACCGGAGCCAACGGATTAACGTGCTTTCCGAGGCACGGAGGGGTCTCGGTATGTAATGATGGTCACCCATCCACAGACCAACCGCGGCAAGTGCAGCTTAACCTGATCGATCGACCTGTGCGGCTTAGTAAGGATTCCTGTGAGGATTAGCCTTCAAGTAGTGTTACGCAATTAGTGTGCTGATCTGCGCGACATTTTAAAACTTGGCTAATATTTTTTTAATGAAATATTCGTTATTACTTTTCCCGACCCGAAAATTGCACTCACGAATGAAG
Source organism: Eremobia ochroleuca (assembly GCA_949629135.1). NCBI lineage: Eukaryota > Metazoa > Arthropoda > Insecta > Lepidoptera > Noctuidae > Eremobia > Eremobia ochroleuca. The sequence goes on along the minus strand of OX451402.1, from coordinate 4,843,673 downwards.
AGTGGGAGTTTTTTAGACAAGAAGCATTCGGAACAAACACAAATATTATTCATCGCGTATGGCAAAAAAATCTCAAAGTTAAATTAACTTTGAGTAAGACGGCCTTCATCTTGAAAGTTATTTTTATGATATAAATATTTGACTTTGAATTAGGTTAAGTACCTCAATCGTTTTGACGATCAAAATAAAGTTGCGATAAAAAAAAAGAAGAACGCGTTCTGTAAATTTTAATATTTCGCTGAAATATTCATATTTTAAAGTAAAAAAAATACAAGGAATTGGTTACTCAAAAACTGTCAAATAGCCTGTTTCGTAATTGTGGAGTTTACGGGCAAAGTGGTGTTTGCCATCAATGGGCAATACTAACGTTACTAAACAAAAAAGGCGCATCCATTATAAAATAAAAATTTGAAAAAAAAAGAAGAGATTTTTTTTTGTAATTATTGATATGTATCTACACTTGGCAAATGGAACTTTTGCCCCAAAGTTACCTTATTCTTAATGAGATTATTTAACGGTGTTTGTGTATAAATTCAACGTTGTTTGTATTGTTTGGGTACTAAAACTTGACAGTGTGTGTTAAGACATCAAAACTTCCTTGTCAACAAGACTGCAAATTAAAACGGAAGAAAGTTAAAGAGATTATTGGAATAACTTCTGAACTAAGCTCTATAAACGAATGTGGCGACGTGACGACGATACGAAATAAATGAAAACACTAGCAATACTAATGCATAGGAGTATTTTGAAATAAATCCTAATATCGAAATAAAAGAAGCGCTTTTTTTTTCATACAAACTAATGACTAGTGATGCGCTGACTATGGATTTTGCCAATCTCTGATTAGCCGTGGTGACTAAACTATTGGAAATATTAAGTATCTCAACTTAAAACAATAAATTAAAAAAAAAAATATTCTTTGTGATAGAAGTAAGAAATACGAGGATTATTTTCGGCAAAAAAAAAAAAAAATTGAAAAAATGAATTAGAAAAAAAAAGTTGTAGTAAAAGTAATTATTCGCTACTTCAAAGAGCGAAAGCTATCCATTAAAACTTCCCAATTTCAATGAACTAAGTACTAGAAATGGAAATTAACCTAGTTTCGTAACTAATTCCCATGTTTTCATTCTTAAAACCGAAGAGTTTATTTGTTTGAACGCGCTAATCTCTGAATTCACCCGTTGGATATGAAAAAATATTTTTGCATTTCATAGCCAAACTCTTGAGGAAGATTTTAAGGCTACTAAACATCACGTTAAGACCTTCAGAACCCGAGTAAAACACAACAAGACATTTTTCATGGGGACAAAGTCGCAGGCAGAAGCTAGTACTAAATAAATGTTAACAGAAAACCCATTACACTTAAATTTTCCAACTATTCCGATAGTCGAACTTCAATTTATTAAGTGTTCGCTCGATAATAAACCAATTTTGAACTTTATTTCAACGGGATAAAGTTGTATTTTCAAATACCTCTAGTTTTCTTGACTAGACTATAGTAAGTACAGATAATTGGACCCTTATCTTAGAAAACGTCAAGTGCAAACGCGAATCTAATAAAGATTGTAATCAATTAATTCAGATTAATTCATTAGAAGTAGTGGGTTTTACTTGAAAGCGCTTGGTTTTGACTTACCTAGTACTTTTATTGTTTTGGTTAGCTGGCATTCATACATACACATACATAAACATACATAAACTCACGCCGCCTTCCCATGGGGGTAGGTAGAAACTGCAGAACGCCACCTGCCACGATTCTTACTTACTCCTTTTGCTTCGTTTACGTTCATACATGTGGTCCAATACACACGCCGTTTCGTACTACGCATCTGCCCTCTTATAAATTTAGTTTTCTACTAGTCCACACTTTGCATGGAGTTCTCAATGCCTGAAGTTACTCTGTTTTTCATAAATAAAAGGCAGAATTGGCAGTTTCTGCCCAAAACTGCTTCTCCAAGTCAGCTGCGAAAAGTAAACATCTTGCTCTCATTACAATATTGCAATGGCTCAGCTTCACCTGTCCGTGCCCGTGTCCGTGCCCGTGGCACGTTTTTCCCGCGGCGATATTTTTACGTGCACTGATTGTCAACACACTGCTTGAAAATCTAACAGTGTATTTATTGACGCGCTGGGACGCGCTCTGTCCAAAAAATCCAGTGCGCGATCAAATACTGCCGCGATATTTTTACGGTCGTGCGCTAAGCCGATCGAGACCGGCCAAGTCGATTTTGTTCTGGTGCACGTAAGTATAGGGTTTAGTTTTTAGGGTTACGTACCCAAAAGTTGCCAACGGGACTCTATTATTAAGGCTTCGCTGTCCGTCCGTCCATCCAACAGGGCTTTATCTATTGAACCTTAATAGGTAGACACCCAGTGTCTACCACCCAGTGTCACCCAGTGTCTTTGAAGATCAAAAAAAGAAAAAAAAGAAAAAGAAAGTTCCACATTTCCGAGATATTAACGTTGAAAGTTGATCGGCATCCTAATTGCGTAACCCACTATTACTCTCAATTTGAATAATTTTGAAGCATATTGCTAATCCATTGCTCCATATGTTCGAAAAATGTGTCTGCTCAACAACGTAAATAACGCAATTAATGTAGTTGAACTGTCAAAATGAAACCCATTGCTACTGATAGTGTGTTACCCTGCGAATGACATCAATGTTCTTTTAACTCTAAGCAAGTTAAAAAATATAGATGATTTTTTTTTAAACATTCAGTGATTATGTCAAACATCTATGCAACAAGATATTTGCAAATTCAAAACAATATTGGATATCACGTGTTCAACTTTGAACGTTAATATATCGGAAACGTGATGCTTTACGGGGTAGGCTCCATATCAAAATCTTCATTCCTTTTTACGAATATTTTATTGAAGTATTACAAAAATTGTAGTGTTACAATTTTTCTTGTTTTGATTATTTTCTACCATCAGCTTGAATTCATTTAATTAGCTTAGTGCAATAATTATAACTTTAAAGAAATAGATGAAAGTCATTCAATACTCATAGGCGAACTGTAGAAATTATTCTAGCTCGTAGCTACCTCGTCGGTAGCTACGATGTTTTCCTTCACCGTTTTGAGAGCAGTGGTGATGAAAATATTTACACCAAGTAAAGCGCCTGTCTGGGTTCAAACCCACGACCTACAGCTCGTAAGTCGGGGCCGTTACCACTGCACCACCACCACTCTGTGGTACAGGAGTGCACGGTAACCCCCTGAACCCTCCTTGAGACCTCCTTGGGTTTTTGTGCCCTACAAAACGTATGTATATACTGCAAAACCACTTCCGCCACGGTGGGCCGCCAATGTTATTTCATTTTATCTTTTACTAATATTTTTCCAAGTGACCCCTCAAGGAGCTCTTGTATTAAACATCTTTCTGGAAAATGAAAAGCATATAGGAAAATATTTTTTTTAGGTCAGTTTTTCGTTAGGTGTTTTGTCCTTTGACAATCCCTTTGTGACTCAGATCCCAAATAAGTAGCAACAAAAACGGCCTGTGCCAAAGGTTCTTATGGAATACTTAATCTGATTAAGATGTATGTCGCAACAAAAAGTCAAAAACAAAGGGCTTTGAAGATCCGTGGCATCTGTCGCGCCATTTTCAAAATGGCGGCTACGCATGAGACCTGCATCCACACTAATATTATAAAGAGGAAAGATTTGATTGTTTGTTTGTATTGAATAGGCTCCGAAAGTACTAGACCGATTTGAAAAATTGTTTTACCATTAGAAGCCGACATTATCCCTAATGAACATAGGCTACTTTTTACCGCGGGAAAATGCTTCGTTCCTACGGGAAAACGGGTAATAGGACAACGGGTAGTATGAATTATCCTTCCGTACTTATCTTTTTCACATAACTTCTAAACGGCTGAACCGATTGGGTTGAAATTTTATATGGATATTTCGATGGTTTCCTGGATTATTTTAAAAATACAATTGAACCCGGTAGGTGGCGCTGCTGTCGGTATGTCAACTACTAAACGGCTTGACCGTTTGGGTTGAAATTTTGTATGTGTATTTCCATGGTTTCACAGACACGAATGTATTAAGCCTACCTAATCTATCTTTCTATACATATATAAATAAACCAATTACATTAACCACATTATTTAAGCAACATGTTTTTAAACGGCGGGAATTCCGAACTCTACCCAAACGAAGTTGCGGGCGGATGCTAGTATTATATAAATAAATGAAATCGATAGTTATCCGAAGTTGATGATTGAGTCGCGTGATCAGTTGCTCCATATTTTTTTAAATTTAAGCGAGTTCAAACAATAAGGAATAAACGTGTGATCATTTCAAACATCTATGCAACAATAGGTACGTACAGACACCAGCACATCAAGCTACCCGAAACTGTAAAATTTTCCCAATCAACTTTGAACCTAATGCTTTAGCGATAAAGTTGAAAATCTATTACAGAAACTTCACAGATTGTAGTAGCTTGATGTGATAGCGTCTGTAGGCAAGTTCAAAAAATATTGATGTCACGTGATCATCTTTGAACGTTAATATCTCGGAAACGTCACGGAAACGACACTACGGGGTTTGGTCGTGTAACATTTTCTGTTTGCATTGATGAGAGCTATCGAGTTATGTGGGTTTCATCGCCATTTTCAAAATGGCGCAACAGTAGGTATTCCCGGCTCCATATAAAAATCTTCAAACCGTTTTTTACTTATGTCGAGAAATAGTACATACTAACAGTAAAAAATACTTAGGCATATAATTTTTATAAGTTAAAAAATACAGACGCAAGCTACTCGAAACTGTTAAATTTTCGCAATCAACCTTGAACCTAAGGCTTTAGCGATAAAGTTATTAAAGAAATTTCACAGATTGTAGTAGCTTGATGTGCTAGCGTCTGTACATAGGTCGCACGTCGTGTTAACAAACCAGTATAAGTTGGCCTCGCATACTATTAGAGCTCTGTACTACGCTAGGCCAGCTCAAGGTCCAAATGTGCACCGCAGCCTGACGTCCGCTTTACTGTTCCTAAATTAGTAATTACATATATTATGTACGCCCTTAAGGTCCGTCCATCCGTCTATACCTGTCCTAGGCGTGCTAAAGAAATTATTTAGGAACATAATTCTTTAATTAATTTCTGAATTAGGTACAGACGACAGCACACCAAGCTACTACAATCTGTCTTTCTTTAATTATAATATTTTCAACTTTATCGCCAAAGTATTAGGTTCAAAATTGATTGGGAAAATTTAACAGTTTCTAGTAGCTTGATATGCTGGCGTCTGTACCTACGACACTGTCGTCTCTCGTCAGGTTGCAGTTTCTAATATAATTCAATCATGATTCGAAAGACACGTGGTGCCATCTGTTATCATAATAAACGTTATTGTTGTTTTCCTCGGGAACAGCACTTTTTTCGGGATGAAAGGTACCCTATGTCCGTTTCTTTATATGCAAAATTTCAGGATGATCGGTTCAGTGGTTTAGGCGTGAAAAGGTAACAAACAAACAATAAGTACTTAAATAAACTTGCTTTCGCATTTATAATATTAGTTAGGATTCTATTTTTTCACGCAGTACAAATTTCGCGGAAAAAGTGTTTCAGTCATTGTATTATAATTTTTTTTTCAATTATAATTTAATCGACGACACGGTTGGCGCAGTGGTCAAGCGAATGACTGCTGCACTGCGTGTCGTTCGATTCCCGTACGGAACAAATATTTGTATGACCTGCAAGTAGTTGTTCCGGGTCTGGCTGTTTGTGTATGTGAGTTTAAATGTTTGTAAACGCACCCACGGTACAGGAGAAATTCCTAGTGTGGGGCAACGTTAAAAAAAAAATCGCTGTTTAAACATAAATCGCACTTTTTCACACACAAAGTATGCCTTTTTCACCTGCTGTGTAATCTCTCCACCAACCTTTGCTTGACTGGTAGATACATAATCCCAAAGGCAATTAAGTCCGCCTCTGTACCTTTATTGTGCACAAAGACTAATAAACGTAACGGCGCAGGATAGCCTTTATCAGCAGGGTAATTGCGTAACACACTATCAGTAGCAATGAGTTTCATTTTGACAGTTCAACAACATTCATTGCGTTATTTACGTTGCTGAGCAGACAATCTTTTCGAACATATGGAGCAATGGATTAGCAATATGCTTCAAAATGATTCAAATTGAGAGTAATAGTCTGTTACGCAATTAAGGAGCAGAAGTGTTCATCGTATTTGTGGTTCCGCAGCTTCAATATCAACAGGATTGTGCCAAAATACATATATCAAGTCGTCGTGGACGTGGTACGACCGCTGCGACTCCCCTGACATCATCCGTCTTCTGAAGACGTCCGGCACGCAACCATTGATGCGCCGCTCTGCTAGAGTGACTGTCAATCTTAATTGACCTTTTCCGTAATTCCAGTAACTTCGTAACAAAATTAGACGGCGCCACTTGCTGCACCGCAAAATAAATAAATAAACACCCAGGGAATAATAATTTATTGGTAACCAATAATTAAATCAACGAAAGCGGCCAACTGGATGAGGTTATTCATTCATGATGAAAATATTCCGTTTAGTTAATTGTGAATGAAAAGGCAATTGAGTGTGTTAAATTGCTCTGATAATCAATGTTCTGATATCAGTTAAATGTATTAAAGTTATTATTATTATTAATAAAGTTTTATATGTTCATAATTATGTGTATCATCATATTATAATTATATAAAATTTTGCGACTGTAATTTTTGTTAACAATATCAATGTCAGAACAAATAAAACAGAAGAGAATTCAAGGAAAAGTTAATCGTGATAAATTATTTCCACGAAATCTTCAGAGTTTTCAGCTTGATGAATTTACATCATGAAGGAACGAATGGCCGCTTGAACTAAATTGTGTCTGTCTACAGCGAAATTGGGAGGAACTTGTATAAATTCAGAAGTTAGTTATGCAATTACCATATTTTATGATTATTAACAAAACTTTGGTAGGTGTCTTGTATAAAATAAATAAATTATTTTTTACAAATAACTTGGTATCTTGTATTGCGTAAGTACTGTGGAGTCTTTCTACGAGCTCGTGGTACCAGATGAATGAGTTAAACAACAGTTTGTCGAATTACTTTGATAATTATTTCTATAAACGGTTCTAGATTTATTACATTTTCACATAAGAGCGGCAATTCTCGTATTTTTAAGAACGTTCATAGTCTGATCTCAGTCTCAATATGTAAAAAATACCTCTAATTTCCATTTTTGACAAGTTTTTGACATTGATTATCGCTTAGATGAGTCTGCGACTATATTTTGAACGAAATTACAAGAATAATATTGACCTTCATTTACTGTTGTCATCTGATTCCTACCGTTTTCCGCCTTCTAAATATAAATCTATGTTTATCTCCTAACTGTGCCATCAACTTATCAAAATATCACACTTAGGTATATCATAAAGGCGACAGTTTGTGAGCGTGTGCATTTGTTTGTTTGTTACTTCTTCACGCTCAAACGGCTGAACGGATTTGGATGAAATTTGGTACACAGATAGTTTAAAACCGGGATTGACACATAGGATACTTTTTATCCCGATATTCCCACGGGATGGACACTTATGCGGGAGAAACCGCGGGGCGCAGCTAGTTCTAAAATAAATATTATATAAATAATCTCTCTCTCTCGGTCTTATCTCTTAGCGAGAAGACCGCCCATTATGTCACCCTTTGTAAAATTTCTATATTCATGTCTGTAATTTATATGGCGTACATAACAAAGAGTATTCTATTCTATTCTATAAATATTCTCTACAGTACCTAGTGACAGCGACAAAAGAAAGTTAACATTCAATTTTTTTTAATGAGATAAATATACTTATTCAAAGGCTTTGGGACCTGTCTCAATCACAGTCCATACTTCCGTACTCCAAACTTTATCTATCTTCTATGTGCGTTCTTCTATGTGTATGTATCTTATACAACGTGTAACGTTAAATGCGCAAAACCTGAAAATAGTTTGATCAGAATAACGAGCAGAATTAATTGAACCACTTTTTAATATAGGTCACATTTTTCAAACAATCTTCATTAAAAACGTTGCCGTGTCTATTTATTAATAGGTCAAGCAAGCCAATGTCAGCGCGGCGCAGCGGCCCGGTGACGCCTCCTCCCTCGATAAAGCGTCGTCGCAGACGCAAGAAACGATCAGAATGGCCAGTAAAACTAAAACAGCACATAAAACCTCTACATTTTTTTAATGACTTATATTCTCTCTGAAATAGGTCAATTGAATTAAAAATCAGTTGGAGTGTCTGAGGTTTTGCGCATTTAACGTTACACGTTGTATGTATATACTAATGATAAACCTGAAGCGTTTGTTTGTCTCAGTTTGTTTGTTTGGACGCACTAATCTCTGGAAGTACGAGTCGGGTTTGAAAAAATATAGATGAATTTAATAGCCCAAGTCTTGAGGAAGGCTAAAAGGCCTCACATCACGCTACGACACCTAAGAGCCGAGCAACAGTAAGAAAGAACGCTAAGTGAAAAATGAAGTAATAGTGCGGGCAGGCGATGCGATGCGACGGGGTGGGAGGGGGAACAAGAAATTTCACGCGGACGAAGTCACGAGCAGAAGCTAGTTATATTATAAATGTGAAAGTAACTTTGTCTGTTCTTTCACGTTTCAATAGCTGAAGGGATTTAGATGACCTTTGGCCCACGGATACACCACTACCAGCGGGGTAATTGCGTGACACACTTCAACAAAATTCATTGCTTTATGTGCGTTGTTGAGTAGACAAATTCTTCGAACATATGAAGCAATGGAATAGCAATATCTTTAAAAATGATTCAGATTGGGGATAGTGTGTTACCCAATTAGGGTACTGGGATGGGACGTAAGATAACCTTTTTTCGCAATAGTACGTTCTCGTGGCATCATTTCTTACATCCACGAAGGTGAAGTCTCGAGCTAAAGCTACTAAATAAATAATATGAAACAACGTGACAGTCTAATTTTATATTCAAAGAGAAAAGATAAAACACAAATTAAAAACTGATTAGAAGCTTAACACATTGAACGCCGTGGTGATTCGCGATTGCGACAAATTTTACACATTATATTTTACTGGCTCATACGGTTCAAAATAGTCTAAATAATTATTTATTATTACTATCCAAAGAATTAACAAAGTAATTGCTGTTGGTCACTGGTGACCACCACGGCGTTCAATGTGTGAAATGTTTTGTGTGGCTTGTAGGAAAAGTTAAGTGTTGCCTAACAATGTCCGACTTGGCGTTGAACGTGTTAAACCAAAATAGTTAAACCTAATCCGACTAAAATCCCCGAATCTAGATCCCTAATCGTCCAATTTTAATTCAAACTTTTCTGTGTTCTGAAAAGTTCTCTCTCTGCCCATTAAATTGCAAATTAATCTTTTAATTTGAAACAATCTTCCAATATTTGATGTAAACATAAAATAGGGAGCGTCCTCACGTCCGAATTTTAAGAAAGTTTATAATTTAAATACAAACTTCGTTATTAACAAGGGTTATTTTAAACGAGTTTACGAGTTGTAGGTCGTGGTTTCAAACTCAGGCAGGCCCTTTACTTAGTGTAATTTATTTCATAATCACTGCTCTCAAAACGGTGAAGGAAAAGATCGTGAGGAAACAAACGTGTCCTGCCGGTCGATTCTGTAAAAATCTCACCGTGAAATCATAAGGAAAGTGAGCTTGAAGTGAGCAGTGTCAATAGTGTTAATCCCTAATGACAGCTCACTCCACGCTCACTTCACCCAAGTTTTCACGGTGAGATGGTTACAGAATCGCACGGCTAGTACCAAAAATTCGAAGACATGTGAGTTGTGACATCTACCAAACCGCACAGGGCCCGCGTGCTGGAGTACGGCCTCTGACAGAAACGACGCCTGTGTCCCACCACTGGATACGTTATATCCTTGTTATGAAAATCTTGAAGATGCGATTTCCAAAATATGAACCTCCTTGCGTTATAATTTTGTTTACAAATTAATACGTTCATGTTCATTAATAATTCAACTTTCATTTGTTATTTTCTCAGATGCCTGGAAAAAGAAAAGCTTACTGTAACAGTAAAATAGAACAAAGGAATGTCTTTTACTATTAAGGTAGGGCGCCCACGAGCAACCTTTGTCTATGCTACTAATTTGTATATCATATCAAGTCTATGGGTTTGTATACAACGTGTAACGTTAAATGCGCTAAACCTGAAAATAGTTTGATCAGAATAACGAGCAGAATTAATTGAGCCACTTTTTAATATAGGTCACATTTTTCAAAAAATCTTCACTAAAAACGTTGCGGTGTCTATTCTATTGGTTGTAGCGTGATGTTATATATCCTATAGCCTTTCTCGATAAATGGAATTATTCAACACAAAAATAATTTTTAAATTTGAACGAGTAGTTCATGAGATTAGCGCGTTCAACCAAACAAACAAACACTTCAGCTTTATAATATTAGTATAGATAAGACATGTTTCGCCGATCACAAATAAATTGACATAAAGGCAGGGAAACGATGAAAGTTAGGGAAAGGATGTTGTTGCGGACGCCGAACTCCCCGTAGCAATAATGAACAAAGTAGGATTATGATACTAAAATGTTTGTGATTGGTCGCGGAGTCAGGCCTCCGACAGGTTTGGACAAGTCGAAACCTGTCGGAGAGCGGACACGGACTAAAGTGATCGGATTGGTGGGTCGCCAAGAATTTTAATAAAGTACACTAAGGGCCACCCACTACTTCCACCCATGAACCGGTGTATATTAGACGGACAGATTTAGAATAAGTTCAATCAGATCATCGATAGCAGACAACAAGAATAAATCCAGAATAGAAACCAAGACTTTTATTTGAAGAACCATACAGTCCACACCCTACAGTCTGGTCCTCCGAACTCGGATCAAGGAAAAAAGGAACCTTTCGTAAGTTGAACCGATAATAACTTACCTGTGTATCCTGCTGTGTATTCTGCTGTGTATTCTACTGTGTACCGTCAACCGAGCGAGATGGTAGTCACCCGTAGCCAAGGGGACTTGGCAGAATTGGAAGAACAGCGTCGGGCCTTAGAACGAAGGGACGAAGAACTGCTAGTATCAGTACGTCGCCGGGAAGCGGAACGAATAGAACGAGAGCGACTAAGACGACTGTCTCTCGACCCGCCGGCGTCACCTCAAGTTGAAAGTATGACCGGACCTACTACCGCCGTGGACATCGCAACAGCGGGACCATCGTCTGAACAACGACGAATAAGATCACCGCCGCGCTCAGTGAGATCGAACACGAGTGCGACTACACGGTTACGATTGGTTGAACTTGAGGCGGCCGAGAAACTAGCAAGCATTCGACGAAAGGAGCTGGAAATCGAAGCAGATCTGGTGAAAAAGAGATTGGCTGCTGAGGTCTCTGTAATACAAGATGACCAGGAAAGCGTCCATGAAGATCTACTTCAGGAAGAACACCAGCACCGGAAGGTGGACCAATGGCTACGAACCCACCCCCTCAACACACGGGGGGAGGGGGGCACGAACACAGAAGCCAAAGAAGACCCAAAGCAGCAACGCTTTGAGGCACCAAGAGGAAGATCGCCAACGCCAACGAGAACCAGAAACAGCATTGACCAATTAGCTGCGACCCTGGAGAAGATGGCCAGGCCACGACTTCGACACACAGATCTACCAACTTTCTCTGGTGCGGCCAACGAGTGGTTGCCATTCAAGGCATCGTACTATGACACGACCAACATGTACAACGTGTCACCAGCAGAGAACCTTCAGAGACTTAGAAGTTGCCTCAAAGGCGAAGCACGAGACACAGTAGCGGCTCTTCTACACGCGGCCACAGAACCGGACGCTGTCATGAAGACGTTGGAGCAGTGCTTTGGCCGACCAGAGGTGATCATAGACAAAGCTCTGGATGACCTGAAAAAGATGCCAAAACCTAGTGCTAGTGCCAGTGACCTAAATAGTTTCGCGATTAAAATCCAAAACACGATATGTGTGTTAAAGACAATCGATCGCAAGGGGTACCTCTATAATCCCTTGCTAACCCGGGAAGTGCTTGAAAAGTTAAGTCCACATCTCCGATCTCGATGGTGCGACTACGCCAGTGACAACGAAGGGTCAGCAGAGCCCGAAATAGTGACACTATCTCGTTTCTTAATGCGTGAGGCGGACAGGGCGTTACGCTATACATACGCCCCAACAACGAGTACCGCAACTCACAAAAACGAAACCAGGCCTGCCATAACCCTGAAGAAGAAGAAGCCTAACGCAGTGTACGTCACGGTTGAAGGAACCGAAGAAGATCAGTGCCCCAGTTGCAAACAGAATCACGTACTGACCCAGTGTCCGAAATATAAAGCACTGACCGTGGATCAACGCTGGGAACTAGTGAAGGACAATAAGGTATGTTTCAAGTGCGCCCAGAAGAAACACAGGCGTGCCATGTGTAAAGCGAAACCGTGCGGTGTGAACCAGTGCCGCCGACCTCACCATGCCACGCTACACCAAGAAAGGAGAGAGTCGCCCGAAATAAAGTCAGCGACTGAACATAAGTCTGAAGAACCCACTCAGGAGGAGGCAGTCATGTCGGTGGCTACCCTAACAGCCGCCGGCCCGAAGACTGTCCTCCTCAAAATGTGCCCCGTGATCATCACAGGTCCACGGGGGGAGGTGAAGACTCACGCACTCTTCGACGAAGGAGCCACCATCACTCTCATTGACGAAGACCTGGCTGCGAGTATCGGGGCAGAAGGAACGTCACAACCACTGCATATCCATGGAGCGAACATGTCCTCACAAGAACGAGACAGCAAGATCGTCATGGTGCAAGTGAGAGGGGTCAGCGAGATCAGCGCACCACATAAGCTTCAGGCCAGAACAATGAAAAACCTGAGGCTTCACCAGCAGTCGATCCCAGACACTCTGCTGGAATACGAACACCTACGTGACCTCCCAACAGACGAGGTGTGTTATGCGCCAACACGCCCCGGAATCCTAGTGGGGACAGACCACTGGGAGTGCATCGTGTCGAGAAAACTCCGAGTCGGCGGCCCCAACCAGCCAGCTGCATCCCTAACGCAGCTCGGCTGGGTAGTACATGGGACCGCACCACGAAGCATCTTCATGAACGAAGACAACGTGTTGCATCTCTATGAATACGAGAAGCAGCAGCAGCACGACCACCAGCGACTGCATGACCTAGTGGAAACTCACTTCAAAATAGAAGCACTAGGTATTGCAAGAGAACCACGCGTGAGTGACGCTAACCAACGAGCGATAGCAATCGTCGAAAGAACCACTAAGAAGATCGACGGTGGCTACGAAGTCGGATTGCCATGGCGGCACGATGACATCACCATGCCACCCAGCTACGGTGCAGCGCTCCGCCGATTGAAGAAAATCGAACAGAAGATGGATGCATCACCCGACTTCGCCGAACAATACAACGCTCAAATAAACAACCTGCTGGAAAAGGGGTACGCAGTGCCGTGCGACGGCACAGAACAGTCAAGTGCCGTCTGCTGGTACCTGCCTCACTTTGCCGTACAGAACCCAAACAAACCCGGCAAACAGAGGCTGGTGTTTGACGCAGCGGCGAGAAGCCACGGAGTGTGCCTGAACGATAAACTACTGGAAGGCCCGGACCTACTGCTATCACTGCCGGGAATCATATTCCGTTTCCGAGAGAAAGCGATAGCAGTAACGGCAGACATCCAAGAAATGTTCTTACGCGTCAAAATAAGAACTGAAGATCAACCGGCCCAACAGTTCCTGTGGAGAGGCACCAACAGAACAGAGCCCCCGCGCCACTACAAAATGACGAGCATGATATTTGGCGCAGCAAGCTCTCCATACATGGCCCATTATGTCCGCAACCACAATGCAGACATACACGGAAATGAATACCCACACGCGTTAGAGGCTATTAAAAACAGCCACTATATGGATGACCTGGTGGCGAGCTATGATAACCAGGAAGAAGCCCTGAAGGCAATACAAGAAACAAGACAGGTGCATGCGGTCGCCGGGTTCACTCTGCGTGGATGGAGCACGAATCATGAGACAGTGCTACGCGACGTGCCCCGAGAGCTGCACGCTACCACTCCCACACAACTGGGAGGAGAGAAGCCCACGAATAAGATACTCGGGCTGTACTGGAACGCCGAACGGGACGAACTCGGGTTCAACACGTCAATGAACCGGGTCCCCGCTCCGGTACGAGAACGGAAGCGCCCACCGACCAAAAGAGAAGCACTCAGCGCAGTAATGTCCATCTACGACCCTCTAGGACTGCTGAGCCACTTCACGATAAGAGCAAAGATTATACTGCAAAGTCTGTGGCGCCTCAAAATAACGTGGGACGAGCCGATACCGGAAGAGGACAACGAACATTTCGCGACCTGGCTCGCTCAACTCACCGACGTCGCCCAGCTTCGACTGCCCAGAAGCTACACGTCAAAGAAGTACAAGGACATAGAACTACATGTCCTATGTGATGCGAGTGAACAAGCCTACGCAGCCGTGGCCTACTGGAGAATAGTGAACTGCGATGACACCGTAAGCATAGTGCTAGACGCCGCCAAAGCAAAGGTGGCGCCACGACAGACACAAACTATTCCTAGGCTGGAACTACAAGCGGCGGTCTTAGGGGCCAGACTCGCTGACACCATCCGCAAGGAACACCGCATCGAGGTCAGCAAAACTGTGTACTGGACAGACTCTTCCACCGTCGTGCACTGGATAAAACATGACATGCGACGATACACGCCGTTCGTCGCGCACCGACTGGGAGAAATCGCCGAGCTCACCTCAAAGGAAGAATGGCGTTGGCTACCAACCAATCACAACATAGCCGACGACGCCACCCGACTTACCAACGCGCCGATCCACATAACCGATCGGTGGTTCCAGGGGCCTAGCTTCTTATACTCACCCGAGGAGCAATGGCCCGGGAATATGCCACCCGATGAAGACGATGAACAAGGAGTCCTGCACATTACCGAGACTCCGCGAGACAGCTGGCTACCTGACCCTGCCCGCTTCTCCAAGTACGAGACCCTAGTAAGAGCAGTGGCAAGAGCCTTGGCGTTCATCGACATATGTCGACGCGCCGCTACAAGACTGGAACACAGACATATCCAGCGCGCTGAGAAAGAACTCCTGCAACGAACGCAACAGGAAAGTTTCGGCGAAGAAATGAGACGGATGCAGTCAGCCCGTCCTATCCCAAAGACGAGCAGACTGTACAAACTCGATCCAGTATTGGAAGACGGCCTCCTGCGGGTACGAGGCCGCATTGAAGCATCAGCGGCAACACAAGAAGCAAAACGGCCAATCATACTAGATGGCCGCCACCGAGTGACGAGGCTTCTGGTACAACGGGAACACTGCGCTGCGGGTCACGCCAACCGAGAGCGCGTGACTAACGACCTGCGGCAACGGTACTGGGTCATACATCTGCGACCCACCGTGCGCGCGATCGAGAGAAGCTGTGTCTTCTGCAAGAAGCAGAAGGGGACACCACAAACGCCGGCCACGGGAGACTTACCACACGCCCGCCTAGACCCCTTCCACCGCCCGTTCACTAACTGCGGGGTGGACTACTTCGGGCCCATGACAGTCAAGGTGGGTCGTCGCCGTGAAAAAAGGTGGGGTGCATTATTCACCTGCCTCACCTCCCGGGCCGTGCACATAGAGCTCGTCACATCCCTTTCAACGAACTCTGCAATAATGGCGTTGAGAAGAATGGCTGCGCGCAGGGGTTGGCCGCGTATCATGTACTCCGACAACGCGACCAACTTCCGCGGGGCCGACCAAGAGCTCCGCAGTGCCTACGCCGAGTGGCTACCCGACCTGAACAACGAGGGGCTGCGTCATCGAATGGAGTGGCGGTTTATACCTCCTGGCGCGCCCAACCACGGCGGCGCGTGGGAAAGAATGGTACGTTCCATCAAGGCGGCCCTCAAGGTCACCCTACGAGAGAAGGCACCGACTGAAGAGGTCCTCGGCACGCTACTCACTGAAGCAGAATTCTCAATAAACGCACGACCCCTAACCCATGTCAGTGTGGACCCGAACGATCCCGAGGCCCTGACTCCCAACCACTTCCTGTTGGGGTCATCAAACGGCCTGCCTACGACAGGGCCGTGCAAGGAAAACGACCGACGAACATGGCGAGCTAGCCAAGCGCTTGCCGACCACTTCTGGCGGCGCTGGCTGCGGGAATATCTGCCCACATTGATACCCCGCGGCGAGCCGAAGAACAACGCGAGGCCGCTACAAGTTGGCGACGTGGTCCTGGTGGTCGACAACACACTGCCCCGGAACACCTGGCCGATGGGGATTGTGGAGCGCACGCACCCTGCAACTGACGGCAGCGTCCGGGTGGTCGAAGTACGGACCAGAACTGGAATCTTCCGACGCCCGGTGAGCAAACTCGTCGTCCTGGAGAAGAAAGAGGAGGCTTCGCGAGCTACGCCGGGAGGAGAAATGTTGCGGACGCCGAACTCCCCGTAGCAATAATGAACAAAGTAGGATTATGATACTAAAATGTTTGTGATTGGTCGCGGAGTCAGGCCTCCGACAGGTTTGGACAAGTCGAAACCTGTCGGAGAGCGGACACGGACTAAAGTGATCGGATTGGTGGGTCGCCAAGAATTTTAATAAAGTACACTAAGGGCCACCCACTACTTCCACCCATGAACCGGTGTATATTAGACGGACAGATTTAGAATAAGTTCAATCAGATCATCGATAGCAGACAACAAGAATAAATCCAGAATAGAAACCAAGACTTTTATTTGAAGAACCATACAGTCCACACCCTACAGATGTCTTAACGATAACAGGCGCACGGATTGATCGAATCGCGGTCGGTTCGTGGATGGGTATTATGGGTAACTATCCATTTCTTATCGAGAACGCTAAGCCGTTGGTATTGGCTGTCATTCAAGTGATATCGTCACGGGTAGTCAGAAGCCCAAAATCGTGTTAACCAGTTCCTTGATTGTGGAGGTCGGATAACAGTCGTTCCATTTGAAATACTGGAATTCAGCTGGATCTGGTTATACTGGAAGTAGACCCCGATATAGTTGGGAAATGGTTCGACAGGTTGATTAATTGAATTTTATGGTATTTTGGCATTGACATTTACTTCTGATACTGCATGGCGGTTACACAGAAATATAATAATATGGAAAAAAAAAACAGTACTTCTTCTTTCGTCACACTTCTTTATTATATCTGTAGGAGAAACTTCGACGGTTTCAGAAATAAACTAAATTCCTAATTTGCTGATTGTACAGACGCCATCATATCAAGCTACCCGAAACTGTCTAATTTCCCTAATCAACTTTGAACCATTAGGTTCAAAGTTGATTTGGCTTTGGCGAATAAGTTGAAACGCCATCAAAGACATTTGATAGGTTGTGCTGGCGTAGTCAATTTGCACTAATTTACTCGCCCGGATCGGGCGAATAATCACTTTAATTTTCTTTAGGCGACTCGCACGAAGTTAATTTATTTGTGGGCGAGCTGACAACTCTATGCAATAAAGCTAAGGAAAAAGTACACGTTTTACAAACTTTAACTCTCATCATTTCTGTGCGCTAGTGTCCTTTATTTCTTTATTTTATTGCTACTTGCTTAATACATTTTTCGGGAGTTATCGACTGGCCCACAAATAAATTAACGTCATGCGAATCGCCTATAGAAAAACGAATATTATTTAAATGTGATGATTCGCCCGTTTCAGGCGAGCAAATGCGTGTGAATCGACTAATAAGCCAAAATATCTGCTACTCGTAAATATCCACAAATTTAATTAATTTAACGTTGTTCTTGTTATCAATTGTTGTTTTAAACTATATCTCATATTAATTATCCCCTTAGAGCTCGAATATCGGTTTTAATAAGGAAACCATTTATTTTGTTTGTTGATGCCGATTTTGTGGGATTTAATAGGATTAATATAGAGGGTGTCCCTGGAAGTATAGATCAAATCGAATAGGGACGTGGGCAAGGAAATTTCCAAACGTTTTAACCCTGAGAAAGTCAGTGCAATTGAATAAACATTTTGCTCGAAAATTGTTTTTTTTTGCCAGAACGTAGCCTTTGCAGTAAATGTTTTTTTCTGATTGAAAACATGTTTTCTAGCTGCGTAAAAGTATTAGGTATCACAGGTCAAAGGTCCACTCTTCTACAACGTCCTGAAAAAAAAATTGAATTGATAGCCCTGATAGTTTTTTTTATTTTTTTTTCTTTGAGCACTATGCGAAGTAATTGAAAAAAAACAAAGATTGATCATCATTTTTGAACCGTAAAAAATTCGCCGATATTCTCGTTCGGAAATGACCTTGCCCTTTGCCTTGCTGGACCTTGCTTGACACCCCTATTCGATTTGATCCATACTTCCAGGGACATTCTGTATATAGGAGGCGATACTATTGCCAACCACCGCCCACAAATCCAGCCTCCGGACTGCTACGGAGAAATTCCAGATTGAAAACCCCAATAGAACCCAAAAAACCCACAGTTCGACTCGATTCCCGGGTCGAGTAAAGTGTACCCGACCCGGGAATCGTATCGAACTTCATGCTCAGGAAAAGTGCTTGCGACCACTTGCGACACGCGACACAACGAGGCAGTCGCTTTTCTATTCCTACTAGTTCCTGAGAAAGCGGGTCTTAACAGACGGACAGCAAATTAATCATGACAAAAAGGAAAACACTGGACCCTTATATTATTATATAAGGGTGCTTTATTGAGGTACGGAACCCTGACTACCCCAAATTATGAAAGCTTTTAAACCTTTTGACGCAAATAAGAATTCTCAATACAATTAAGTAAATAAACTGAGACATTACCTCTCTTTCATCAAATTTTATTGTACTTGCCGACGCTCTTATCTCTATCCTATTTACTGTCTGAAAAATGTCAGGGATAAATCAGGGTATTTAATCTTTTGTTCATCCCGTCCAGTCGCTAAATGATGTTTTAATGCTCTTATTATCGCTCGAATGGACTGATCGATGGACGTGTTCATACAAAGGGTAAAAAAATGACAGTCTTGGAACTCTGATGCAACTGATTATTTTGTTGAACGTGGTTCTAAGAGCTTCATATTTCTGAAATGAACTGTATGATTCATTCTAACTCATTCCTTAGCCTAAACTTGAAATAAAAATATTCCCGTGTTTGATGTAAAGACATGTTTTCCTTATTCTTAATTAATTAAGTTTGTACAACTAATTTCTAATTTCTATTTATTTTTTTTTTTTTTATTATTGTATGTCATTGGATAGCTCAAAAGTTGCACATGTTTTTGAAATGTTCTGCCGATAAAGTACTTTCGTTTTTTTTGCAAAAATCGACCATTTTAGTCAGAAAACTTGCTCAAAATTATGAAAATTGTAACGATTTGTAGCTCTGATTTAAAAACTATTAAAAATTATTGTCATTTTATGATTGATTATTATGTATTCAAATATTAGCAAGTAGACAAGAACAAAAAAAAATCATGCATTAGTTTTTTTTAAATAAATTATCAAAGTTGTATACCGTAGATATCTTCAAAAAAATATAAAATGTGAAATGACTCGAAAATGGTTGACATTTGCATAGGGGTCATCAGGGGTCATTTTGTGGCAAATGACCTCTCCTACATCCCCTTTATGGAGTGCCGACATAATATAACCAATAACCCTGTATATTCTAGTTGCGCGGTAAACTCTGCTTGCGCGATGCAGGATTTAGCGTGTCGTCTGATGAGTAAGTACGACGTATGATGCGTAGTTCACATGTGGCGTTGTAGATCACCTAAACCTTTCTCTTAAGTTTGGAGTTTTCTCCTGCCTCAAGACTTTAACAACAAACTCATAAATAAATACAAAAAACCTTCCGTTTTTTGGTCACTTAGGCGTCGAAGTACTCATCCGCATTGCTGTCATCAGAACACTGGCAGCATTGCCACGTTGCTAACAATGGCAATTCATTGGCCAATGAACGAGTTAGTAATAATTAATGTTGAAAAATAATCGGTAACGCCGAGTTCTTCACGGCGATACTATTTTAATTGATCGTTCGTTTTACCGCGGCACAGTTTCCAGCATCTAAGCGAAACTATTAGCGTGCGACTAGCACGTCGAGTCGCGAGCGATTCGTTACTAACGCGTTGTTAACTAGTTTTTGACGTCGGCCGTAGCACAGGCAATCTCTACAGATGGGGATTCACGGACGGCTCAGATCTCACTTGTACGTATCCCTTTCCAACCGAGTCAAAGTGATAGGTGAGTTTCTACTCTACAAAATTCTGAGCAAAAATGTAAACAAGTTTAGCAGACGCAACCGGCGTCGATCTATCGTGACTCTATCTAAGAATGAGACAAAAATAGTTTTGCACTCTACGCCCGTTTCGTCCTACCAGTACATTGAATGAGTGATGGCTGCGGTTTTTAAGCCTCCGCACATATAATCACGATCGTGCGACTAGCAAATTATTCCTGAACCTCACATATGTGAGGGTCTGACTGCTGAAGACCAGCTTGCATGAGATTTTTTTCAGTATTTTTTCAGGACCTCTGAACACTTTAAAAGCGATTACTAAGTTTTACTGATCTATGCGATTTTTTTCACTCCCGGTTGCAAAGGGTTATTCGGCACCACCGACAGAAAATGCTGGCCCACGTTCCTTCACCGCATGCCCTGTCACCTGTGCACTTGATTTGGCTTGATGATCTCATGACTGCTCATGAATTTTGGGCCAAAAATGTTTGAATTTTTTGCCATCGATAGCCTAAGATGAAGATTGGTGGGTCGTATACCAACTGCCATTGAAATAATAGTGCTGTGACATTCTGGTTACTCATTGGTGGTTTGAGTTTGGAACACGTTACTTTCGTGAACAATGCACCTAGGTAGTAAGTAATACGGGCTGGTGTCCGCAACTCCACGTCAATGCGCGTATTTTGCGTACGGGTGGGAAAATCGATCATTCGATCCACCTCAGCTAACAGATGCACCTAATAGAGGTTTGAAAACGAATCTAGTAGTTTGGTACTGATTTTATTTGTACCAAACTTTTTATTAGTTCTGTAGTTTGCGCGAACGGGTCTACCTTTTATAGCAGAACTTTTTACGTCATAATATTGTTTTGCATAACAACGGATAGCATAAACTTCATTTCGCAGAAAATCATTTCGCATACACTCAGTTGTCATACATTCAAAACTCATAATTTTGTTAGTCAGAATCATCTTTAGGCATAATGTTTATATCCATAATAATTAAAAAGCAGAACCATCATATCGCAGAAAATTCACAGTCAGAATCGTCTTTTGCCATACATTTTATATCTATAGTCATTAAAAGGCAGAACTGATTTTTTTCGCCACACACATGCGACGATAACGTTAATTGCTACCTCTTTCTGATCAGGCGTTAATGAAATCATTTATTTTTAGTTTTACAGTGGGAGGTAGTTTTTATTAGTTCCTTGTCAAATCGTTTTATTGTGTTGATCAAAACCAAGTTAAAGTATATTAATATTAAATATGGAAAAGTCAGAAGAAAGTCATTTAAAAGTGTTTAAATCAAACAAAGGTGGAATTAAGTTAGAAATGGATGGATTCATTTACGAAAAAAATAAAGTGTTACGTGACAAATATTATTAATAATTATTATTAATATTATTAATGCTAATTACAAAAAATATTGTCGGCTTGGATGCATGTAGCATGCAAACAGGCATACAACATGCAAGCAGGCATGCAACATGCAGCATGCATGCTGCATGCATGCTGCATGTTGCAAGCAGGCATGCAACATGCAGCAGGCATGCAGCATGCAAGCAGGCATGCAACATGCAGCAAGCATTGTTTCTGTCACGGCTCCGGCGCTGCGGGGTTTGGGCGGCGCCACGCGAGCTTATCGTCACCTGCTCCTCAGCTCGCGGGCCGCCCTACCCCTCCGCGCCTACGCGGGTTTAAATTACACTCTAGGGGTAGGGCAGACAAGACTGCGTAAAGTCGGTTTCGCAGCGATTCGTTTCTGTCACAAAATTTTGCAGCACAACGTATTGACTTTTTATGACACAAATTTAATTTAATATTGAAAATGCTACCAATACATGCTATATTTAGAACATTCTATGTCACTTTTGCAGACCATTCGATTTTAAATACATTGCACGTAGGTTATCTAACCATTCGACAGCATAAATTTACTTTATTTAAATTATCAGTTTTATTCCATATATTACAAGTTTTTGATGTTTTGAACACTAATTTTTACAAGAAGATACGTATCTTCTTGTAAAAATTAGTGTTCAAAACATCGACAACGACATCGACAACGACAGCTGCGCTCGTGTGCAACGCACACCCTGCACACTAGATAAAGACGGCCCTGTCTATGGGGTTAGAGAGAAAGTTATCTAAGCATAAAAAGCGCTTATAGTATCTAAGCATAAGACTATACCAAATGTTATGTTTCCAGTGACCTAAAACTGTAGGTACCTAAGTAGGTACCTACGTTCAAATATTTTGGTAATTTCATTTCAGCAACATTTCATAAGATAAGTATCTACTATACTCCATAAAAGACTAGACCGATTCAAGTTTGCAGTCACTTAAAGATAAGATACGAGTCACTAAGATAAGATGAGATACATTTCAACTACTTTTGAAAATTTAATTTCAGTAACATTACCTTAGCTATGTCAAGGGCGAGACCAATTCGTAATGTTGTAGTGAAGTTGAAAAAAATATATCTTAAAAGACGTATTGTTACGATGTTACAGTAAAACATTTCAGTAACTTTCATTTGTAAGCTGCGTGTAATGCTAGGCAGTGAAGTATACGCACTGATATTGCAGCAATGTTGATTATTTACATTGAAATACGTTTTGGAGGTGATGTTCCTGCAAAGTTGAATTTGTAACATGCCAATTGCATTATTGCAGCAATGTTGAAATTTTACATTTAGATACGTTTTGGAGGTGATGTTCCTGCAAAGTTGAAATGTAAACTTTCGTGCGAAATTTCACAGTAACGTAAGTAAATAACGTTTGATAAGTTTCAACCTAACAATCAGATCAATGTAACTGTCATATTCCTGCGACATGATATTTGAAACTTACAAATATGCGATACACAAAGTTACTATAACTTATTGTAAGTTTCATGCTTAGCGGGACATCTATTTTAATTTTTGATGTTCAAATATGCACCCATACCAAATAATCGTATCTCTAAATAAATGTTATGCTAAACAAAATTATGCATAATATTAATTATGGCAAAGGTAATTATGCGAAACAAAATTCTGCCAAGATAAAAGTATGCCATTGTAAATTCGGACACGTAAATATTCTGCCAAACAAAAGTTATGCTAAATAATTTTTATGCCTTAAAAATATTCGATTAAATAAGATTATGCCATGTGAGTTATGCCAAATAAAAATCGGAGTATCAAGATTCTGCCAAATAGAAGGAACCCTGCGCGAACACCTCAACAAATATCGCAATACAAACTTTATTTACTGCTACAAAACTCGTCTATCAAACGGTAACGACTTTCTTGCTGAGGTATTAGGACCAAAATTCTATGGCTATTGTTTTGTAGAATGAATATAAAAGATTGTTCTATTCAGACTATTAGGTGGTTTTTAGGTTCAAACTTATAAGTTCTTAACTAATTAATAGTTGATATAGAATACCCGAAAGTCGTATTAAGTGGTAATTAAATTTAAGAAAGTTAGGTGTTAACCGCACTTTGCTTTATTTAAGAAATTCTTAAGTATTATAAGAAAATACAGAGCACTAGTGACCCAGTGGTAACGGCAGCGAATTATAAGTTGTAAGTTGTTGGTTCGAACCCAAACAAGAGCTTTACTTTGTGTAATCACCACTGCCCTCAAAACGGTGAAGGAAAACTGGCATGTCCTAGAACCACTACGGGTTACAGTGCGGGTTGGGGGATGTCACATTGTATTCGAACCGTTGGTTTTAGGATACGTCGGTTTCCTCACGATATTTTTTTTTAATTTTAGGAACATTCAATCAATCAATCAATCAACTCAGCCTATCGCAGTCCACTGCTGGACATAGGCCTCTCCCAGACTGCGCCACAACACCCTGTCCTCCGCCTTCCGCATCCAGTCCACCCCAGCCACCTTCTTTAGGTCGTCCGTCCATCTAGCTGGGGGGCGTCCCACACTACGCTTGCCGATACGCGGTCTCCACTCCAGGACTCGTCTGCTCCACCGGCCATCGGCCCTTCGACAGACATGGCCAGCCCACTGCCACATAGGAAACATAACAACTTAGGAACATTAGGAAACATAAAACATTAACCCTTAAATGCATAATGTTGCCATATGGCAACAAAGTCCGTTATTTAATTTTTTTAAGAATGTGTTAGCTGTGAGTGTCTGAACGCACCTCTTTATGTCAAAACAATATATATACTCTATGAATATTAATATTTATTATATATATTTTTTCTAAATTCCATAGATAAATACCTATACAATAGCATTTTTTTGCAATACGATACAATAAATCATGCATTTAAGGGTTAAATTATTTACTATATGTCAGCTAGCACGCGCCAATATACCAACATCTGATAAGAAGCTGGGCTTTACAGTTTCAGAATACAAGTAAACGTAAAATTTGTATTCTTGAGTTGAGCCAGTTTATTTATTTATAGATTATTCATACTTCACGGCCATATTTTCCTTCTTTCCTTTTCGTCGTCTATGAAAGTAGATAATCGCTGACGTTCGCTATATTTGCCGATACATCTCAATATTTACCGAACTGAATAAATCTATGGAATGTCGTTTCCATTTATTTATTTCTCTCTCTCTCGGTTGCTTCTGGTATAGATTTGCCTTCAGGAATGAATATTAAAGGAACATGAAAGGTATTTGATAAAATGTTTTTTTAGTATCTGAGGAATATACTTTTCGACTTTTCGACTTTGCATTAATTGAGGCTGTGAATACATACCGGGTCAAATTAAATTGGCTAGCGAAACTCCGCGGACGTGATAAAACAAAAATAAATTAATTTTATGTTGTTTATTGTTGTTTGTTGTATCAATTTTTTTTTTTTACTTTTCTCAATTCATATTTCAAGCAATTTTTTTTTTAATTATTATCTGATACGCGTCTATGAAGTTTCACCAACTAATTTAAATTGACCTTGTAAACCTAAATAGGCACTACCATGGATTCAGTAGATGATTCTGGACCCCCCTGCGTTGAAACTACGTTTTGACCGCGTAGGTAGGCATTGCACTTTTGTATGAAACAGATGATGTTTTCTTTTTTTTTTGATAACCGACAAAAAATTTCTACGCTAGGGGCCCAAACTATGGCCGTTTGCGCGTCAACGTCCCTGCAACCCTATAAAAGATTAATTAATAAACTGATCCAAATACGAAAAGGTTATCGCAATGTCCTCAAGGGTTCGAATAAGGTCAAAAAGGAGTCGTCCGGACTTATGCAAATTAAATTCCTTAGACGGTCTGCCTGCATTGCGTAAGGACATGAAAGCTCACGTATATGACCTCACCGATAAGTAAAATTACTTTGTCGATCCGATATTTGGAAGTAATACATATTATTTTGATGGCAAAGATTGGGGCAGGTTGAAGTCCGGAACGGATTAATTTATAATAATAAGCGTCTTAAGCAGTGTTGTTAAGTTGAAGTTATAAAGGGTGTCTCAGTAAGAGTGCACTTTTTCATTTTAAAACAAAAACCAGTATTTTATGACAGAGTTGTGATATTTTTAATGTATTGTAAAGAAGACATGTTCCGATTAAGTATGGAATAAAATATCCGGCAAATGACCCCCACGGTTCCGATGACAGGCCATTACTCTTTTCATGAAATTTTCCATGACTTGCACAGAGATGTGGCTGTATCTCACCGATGACGCGTTGGATTTCCGATTTGAGCTCAGGAATTGTTTCGGGTTTATTCGCATATACCCGAGATTTCACAAAACCCCAAAGGAAAAAATCGCACGGCGTTAAATCGCACGATCTAATTCTCGGCTAAAAATTTGGCGAAGTTTGCGAGCGGTTTCAGCGTAACTTTCCACATTTTTGTGATGAGTTTTCACAATTATAACGCGTTGATCTTTCGAAAAGCTCTCCATTTTTAATAATCGGAATAAACAGAGGTCACAGCTGTCAAATTTCAGAGTTGCAACTTGCATGAAAAAAAAAATATTCCAATTTTAAAAAGTGCACTCTTACTGAGACACCCTTTATTATATCGTGGTCGCTCATAATGAGCCTTACCTATTAGAAGACTATAAGTCACCCAAAGGGCAATGGAGAGGGATATGCTTGGAGTTTCCCTTCGTGATCGAATCAGAAATGAAGAGATCCTCAGGAGAACAAATGTAACCGACATAGCCAGAAGAATTGCCAAACTAAAGTGGCACATTGCTCGCAGAATAGAGGGCCGATGGGGCCGAATGCTTCTGAATTAGCCGCGTACCGGAAGACGTTGCGTTGGAAGTCCACCCACAAGATGGACCGACTACCTTGTGAAGGCTAGAGGAACCCGCTCGCTGGATGCGGAAAGTACAGAACCGGCCGAAGTGGAAGTGCTTGGGGGAGGCTTATGTCCAGTGGTGGACGTGTTTTGGCTGAGATTATGATGATGATGACATAACTAAGTAGCTACTTAATGAGTACGTTATTTATTTATTTAAACTTTTCGCACACAAAAAGGTACAAAGGCGGACGTAATGCCTTAGGCATTATCTACCAGTCAACCAAGGGTGGTGGAGAGATTAGATGGCAGGTGCTTTGGTTGAGCCGAACAATGATAAAAAAAAAAAAACTATTAAAATTGTTTAATTATAAATGAAAAATGCGCGTCAGTAGTAACATTTATACTTTGAAAACAATTTTTCAAATAGGTACCGTGTGTGCGGGCGTGCGGCGGGGTGATTTGGTAACACATTAATAGTAGAAATGGCTTTCATTTTGACAGTACAACAATATTCATTGCGTTATTTACCGTGTTGAGTGGACAAATTTTTCGAACATATGAATCAATGGATTAGCATTCCTTCAAAATGATTCAGATTATTATTGATCGTGTGTTAGCTAGCTAGTATTTGAATTGCCAAAATATTACTATTTTGTGGGGTTTAAAATAAAATAGCAATACAGAAACTTAGTCAGAATCTCAATGTTGTTTTTTTTTTCCTAGACTAGTCCTTAGGTATATTATAGCGATGTTTTGAGAACTAAAATACTAGCTTTCAAATTATATAAAATTATCAATAGAATAAGCATGAAAAAATATGACTAAAATCTCGAGTATGATTGCAAATGTTTGCTTGATCAATCCCTAGCATCAGTGGGATGACACTGACAGCTCAGTCCACGCAAGTTTTCACGGTGAGATTTCTACAGAATCGGGCAGCGGCGGTGCTATTCTGTAAAAATTTCACCGTGAGAACTTAGGTGAAGTGAGCGGAAAGTGAGCTGTCATTAGGGATTAACACTATTGACACTGCTCACTTCAAGCTCACTTCACTTATGATTTCACGGTGCGATTTTTACAGAATCGGCTGGTCACTGGTCACCAGACCCCTCCGTGCCTCGGAAAGCACGTTAAGCCGTGGGTCCCGGCTGTCATTCGTAGATCTTTGACAGTCGTTACGGGTACTCAGAAGCCCGAAAATCTGACAACCAGTCTTACCTAGGGGTATCGTATTACCCAGTAACTGGGTTGTGGAGGTCAGATAGGCAGTCGCTCCATGTAAAATACTGGTATTCAGCTGCATCCGGTTAGACTGGAAGCCGACCCCAACATAGTTGGGAAAAGGCTAGGCAGATGATGACCGGCTGATGACTGAGCGTGTTGGGTGGGGTACTGCGTATGTAATACTCGTAGGAGGAGAGCCCATTGCCATGAACCGAGCACAAATTCAGACTCCAGGCTGCTACTGACAAATTCCAGATAGAAACCAATAACACTTTGCTCGACCGGGGCATCGAAGCCAGGACAGCAGCCGCGCTTGCAACCAGGCCCGCCGTTAGCTGTTTAGTCGCCCGCGTGCAATACCGATTATGCCGCCCTACGACTACTTACGCTGAGTTTTGTCAAAAAAAGGCTATTTAATGTTTTCTTATTATGGTGGGAAAAAAGAAAAAAAATCATAACAAAGATAAAACATTTATTTTGTTTGGGTATATAGTTATTTTCGTATCTACAAACATTTACCTCTTCTACGACGACGTTTGGCATTCATTACATCTTAGTTTTAACAGATAATACGAGTAATAGATGGCGGTGTTAACGGTAAGATTGCGCGCCGCCAGTCGGGTTTTTTTTTCCTTGCGATGACATTTCTTATTCTGTAGGTGGGGTGGGTATTATGACAATGATTTTGAATATTACGTGATGAGTCGCTCGATTTGCCGCCCCCCTGGACGTGCCGCCCGCGTGTGGTGCACGTCTTGCACGCCCGCTTACGGCGGGCCTGCTTGCAACGAGTAGTCCAACGAGGCAGTTGCTACTAAAAAACTACGTAAAATACAAAAGCCATTTCCCATGTCATTTGTCACAATATTCTAATTACTGCCGCCCAAAACAAAAAAAAAAAACATTATCATGACGATCCAGCGCTTCCCACTTGATTGACGGCCGTTTATATTTTAATTTAACGTTGACACTGGCACCAACTTTTTAATTTAACGATGATGGATGTCGCAGCGGTGTTGAGCGATTTCTGGACTATCATGATGGAGCTATAAAACAGTTGTAAAATAATTGTAGAAACGTTGATGGTTTATGTAAATGTATGCACTAGAGCATTTCCATGTAATAGGTATAGCGTTCTCACGAATGGTACAGACGCCAGCACATCAAGCTACTACAATCTGTCAAATTTATTTAATAAATATTCAACTTTATTGCTAATACATAAGGTTCCAAGTTGATTGGGAAAATTTTACAGTTTCGGGTAGCTCGATGTGCTGGCGCCTGTACAATAATACAGGCAAAAGCTCAGTTTCCAAAAGTATTTCCGTGTAATGTAACGTTCTGCAAATGCTCGACGCTGCGTTCGACGTAATGCTCACGGCGAGTGAGCATTTACCTGTAACATTTCTTTCTACCTTGCGCTCATTGTTGAAATGTCGGACCAACAGGTACCGTTCGTGCCTTTGCTGTATAAAATTTTACACCAATACGCTCCTTTTTTAAAATCAGGCTGTAACAAAACATCGAGCGTTGTGTTCGAAGTGCCGTTCGATAAAATTAAAAAAAACGGCGAATGCTCGATGTTCTGTTACTAACAAATGCTCTAGTTTCTCTAGCTTCGCAGTCGGTTTTTGATCCATCAGTGTAAACTCTCAATTCCTTCGGGCCTGAGTAGTCGCACTGCTCCTCTTTAAGCGTTATGTTGTAATGATTTTGAATGCAGTATTGTTTCGAGGCCTTGTCACAGGGTGATGCCATCATTGGCTGTCGTTTAATCGCATCTTCCTATAAGCGTGTGATAGACCGTGGAGTGTTTGCTCAGGGTTCCTGATATACAACGTGTAACGTTAAGTGCGCAAAACCTCAGACACCCCAACTGATTTTTAATTCAATTGACCTATTTCAGAGAGAAAATAAGTCATTAAAAAAAATGTAAAGGTTTTATGTGCTGTTTTAGTTTTACTGGCCATTCTGATCGTTTCTTGCATCTGCGACGACGCTTTACCGAGGGAGGAGTGATTACCGGGCCGCTGCGCCGCGCTGACATTGGCTTGCTTGACCTATTAATAAATAGACACGGCAACGTTTTTAATGAAGATTTTTTGAAAAATGTCACCTATATTAAAAAGTGGTTCAATGAATTCTGCTCGTTTTTCAGATCTAACTATTTTCAGGTTTTGCGCATTTAACGTTACACGTTGTATAGAGCGTAAAGGCAGCCAGGGCCGCCTCTTCCCGCACGGTGCGATGTAGGGGCGGCAGTGCAAGCATTGCCTGTAGGGCAGCGGTGGGTTCAGTTCTCAGTTGCTTCCTTCATTTTGAAGGTAAAAAGTTAATTGGTTCGTCCCTTCCGGTCTTGGATTGAATGCGTTAATCGACCCCGCCCGAAAGTAATCAAGGGGTGGATAAAAAATGTGGAATGAAAATTTTTGTATCGGTGGAATCTTTTCAAGTCTGGGGAAAAACTTTTTGAGTGTGACGGAACATATTTTGGAGATAGATTGACTAATTAATAGGCCGTAAGTAATACGTTTTTTTTTTATATTTATGTAGCGTTATCGCCAGTTTAGCAGAAGCGTCAGGGTAGTCCACGAAATTTAAATTTTCTTACGTTTTTATCAATTTGCAGGTAAGAGCCAGCACCGTAATTGCGTAACATCAGTCTCTATCTGAATCATTTTGAAGGATATTCAAATTCAAATTCATTATTGCATTCATGTGTAGATTTAGTTGTTATAATACATATAAGTAAGTTCCAACATGAAACCCGTTTAGGGCCATGCCCTAATCTAACATAATAATAAAAATAATGTTAACATAATACTCGTAATAATAATTTGTTTTAAAAAAAGTAAAAAAAAATAAATAATTTGTAATTATTTTTCTAGCTATCATATTTACTAAATATTTCGTTCTAGGTATTCTGCGACCGAGTAAAAGCATTTTTGTGTTAGATATTCTCTTAATAAAAATTGAATTTGGTAATTATTACTTATTGCTAATCTATTGCTTCATACGTTCGAGAAATGGGTCTGCTCAACAAAGTAAATAAAACTGAACTGTCAAAACGAAACCCATTACTACTGATCATAGAGAATATAACCACTACTGATAGTGTGTTACGCAATTACCCCGCTGGTTGTATGTTGAACAAAATATAAATAACTATTTCATTGAAATATCAATCAATGTATTGAAAAAGCAAGATGGCTGCGTTACGAGTAGTTCCGAATTTGGGTTCGCGAAGAACCTCGGAGTGTTACAGACACAAACAGTATAGAGAATTTTTCATACTTTACCTTCCCTTTAAACACTTACAAGGTCTACCCTTTGTGCTAGTGCTATCTGTCCCATATTATGGAAAATAACCATTAAGCTATCTGCAAGTCACAGTACGGTAGGCCGGACATCAGTGGTAACAAAACCAGTAATACAAGCTGGCCTCTTACTCTACTGAAAGTCCGTACTACACTAGGCCAGTTCAAGGTCAAAGGGCGGCGTACTGGCCCACCCAAAACTAAAGTTTACTAACATGACTTGCTATTTCACAACCATTATTCATACACGACAATGCTTTCTGTAGCTATAGAATAGTAAGTTGCGTTCATGAAGTATCATATCTCATATGCAATAAATAAGGAAATTACATACTGTACCAAAACGTGGACACTAACAGTCGAGCTGGTCCAAAAATTCAAGGTCACTCAGCGCCCTATGGACCGGGATATGCTCGGAGTTTCTCCATATATCCATCAAGGATAAAATCAGGGATTAAGTTATCAGGAAATGAACCGGAGTAACCGGCATAACTTGCAGAGTCAGCAAACTGATGTGGCTGTAGGCTGGCCATGTTTGTCGAAGGACCGATGTAGCTAGATGGACCGACGACCTTAAGAAGGTGGCTGGGATAGACTGGATGCGGAAGTCGGAGGATAGGGCAGTGGCGCAGCCTGGGAGAGGCTTATATCCAGCAGTAGACTGCGATGGGCTAAGTTGATTGAAGCTAATGAACTGGCCAAGATGAATTCAACCTTGTGCTTATTAAGAGGTGGGTTTTCAAACCAAAATGAATGTTGCCATTTTCGATGATCTGTCGAAATTACCCTAAGTGACTGAATTTGCTACTCGTTACTAAACGTCTCAGTGAAATGGTACAGACGCCAGCACATCAAGCTACTACAATCTGTTAAATTTCTTGAATAGATTTTCAACTTTATTGCGAAGGCATATTCATTTACATCATCATATGTACATCTCGGCCACTCAGTGATGTGACAAGTATACTAGTTGATTTTTTTTACAGTCGACAAATTTTTACAAGGGTGTTCTATCCATAAATATGAACAACTTTCACTGTGGGACCAACTCTGAGATCAAGAAATACTTCTGCAACGATCTTGTTCAAAAACACAATTTTTCATCGCGTATTACAAATGAATGATGAAGCAGTTTATCTTGTCAAAGAAAATGTTGCAAGGGGCAAAAATATTTTGTTTCGCGACCGACGTAGATTAAAATTTCATTTTGTACATGGGTAGTTTTTTCTTCTCTATTTTGTGATGTTTTGTGTGGGTTCGTGGCGAAATAATAACAGCCGCACGGGTCGATCGAAAGTTAAAAGCATGAGACATCTACAACGTGTAACGTTAAATGCGCAAAACCACAGACACCCCAACTGATTTTTAATTCAATTGACCTATTTCAGAGAGAAAATAAGTCATTAAAAAAATTGTAAAGGTTTTATGTGCTGTTTTATTTTTACGGGCCATTCTGATCGTTTCTTGCGTCTGCGACGACGCTTTACCGAGGGAGGAGTCGTCATCGGGCCGCTGCGCCGCGCTGACATTGACTTGCTTGACCTATTATTAAATAGACACGGCAACGTTTTTAATGAAAGTTTTTTGAAAAATGTGACCTATATTAAAAAGTAGTTCAATTGATTCTCCTCGTTATTCTGATCAAACTATTTTCAGGTTTTGCGCATTTAACGTTACACGTTGTATATACATATCGAGACCCCTCCGTGCCTCCGAAAACACTTTAAGCCGTTGGGTCCCAACTGTCATTCGTAAATCTTTGACAGTCCTTACGGGCAGTCAGAAGCCTAAAAGTCTGACAACGAGTCTTACCAAAGGGTATCGTGTAACCTAGTGACTGAATTTTGGAGGTCAGATAACAATCGTAAAATACTGGTATTCAACTCCATCCGGTTAGACTGGAAGCCGACACCATCATAGTTGGGAGAAGGCTAGGCAGATTAATTTTGATTATTTTGTGTGTAGATACAGCGCCGTAATTTTTTTTTTATTGAAGTTAGCACAGATCGTTCATCATGTTTTCTTTAAGTATTCGTAGGTACCAGTAGGTACCAGGATGCGCAAAGCTTTTTTTTGGTATAGTTGTCGTCGTAATCATTTTACCACCCTAAGGTAATAAAACATAAAAAAAATAACACTTCAAGGTTTATTTTTGCTTTAGATAGTTTCAACCGAGCAAAGAAGAATGAAAGAAAAACTGCACAAATGTACATGTGTTATAAAATAAACATAAAATATACACACTAACTCAAAGTAAGTACCCAAAAAACGAGTATTCGACAGTGAAAATAATAAAAACCAATAGAGAAATTAAAAAGTTAAAAGTTTATTTTTCTTAAAGAAGTTTCAATTTACTGGAAGTATTTGTGAAAAGTATGCATTTACTAGGTTGACTGTGGATTTAGGGATGTGAAAAAATACTAGGTAGTAAAAAGATATTTCAGAATATAATATGCTTGTACAATTCCAAGCATGTTATATTCTGAAATATCTTTTTTGGAGCAATCTCCAACTACTTAGGTCAGATAGGTACCTCGCAAAATTGCGAAAATTTCCATCTCCGGTTGTTTGTCTGTGCAAACTAATCAATCAATCGATCAATCAATCAGTCGTCAATTTTACTAGCCAAAGCTCTCTCAGATTCTAATATCTTGTCGCAATATACAGCGTTGCAGGGAATATCGACGCGCAAAATGTAACCATGAATTCAGCACAAGATCCGAGACCCCGTGGCGTAAAAAAAATTATTCGGTTATAATAAAAAGCTGTTTAAAAAAAAAAATCATGTTGACCGTGTAGGTGTCACACTTTTCTGAAGTGTGAGACCTACATGGTCAACATGAATTTTTACGAATATGGAATAGCATAACTATGAAGAAGAAAAAGCCCGACAATCTGACAACCAGTACCAAGGAGTATCGTACTACCCAGTAACTGGTTTGTGGAGGTCAGATAGGCAGTCGCTCCATGTAAAATACTTGTATTCAGCTACTTCCGATTAGACTGGAAGCTGACCGCAACATAGTTGAGAAAAGGCTAGGCAGATGATGATGGAATAACATAACTTACGAATAAATTGCAACAGAGGGAATTCAAAATCATGTGCCTGCTGAATCCATGGTAACAAACAGGCTTCACGTCAATGTCCCACCACCCTGTATAAATACTAATTCAATTAACTAAATAAATAAAAAATCTATAGGTATTTATAGTCTTAAGCTTAACGTTTAAATAGCTCGTCTATTTAAATTTTGAACACAGACACTTGAGATTATTGAATTCAATCAACTAGAAATACGACGAGTACATGTAAATTACATTAGTCTAAATTTAAATATTTTACTTGAACAATTATTTAAAGAGCTCATAGATTTGCTATTTAAAGCTTGCCGCACGTTGGACAAGTTTAATACACTCAACGACGCACGAAGAATCCTGATGCTGCAAGTAGGTATTACATAAGCCTCAGTCTGCAATGTTCCCACTGCTGGGACACAGACCTCCTCTTTGTAAGAGGGAGTGGGCCATAATCCACCACGCAGGCCCAGTGTGGATTGGCGGATGTGAATGTCTTCGAATTTTTGGGTTCTATGACATTCTGGTTTCCTTCACCGTTTTGAGAGCAGTGGCGAATCGGTGATGAAATAATTTACACAAAGTAAAATGCCTGCTTGGGATCGAACCCACGACCTGCAGCTCGTAAGTCGCGGCCATTACCACTGGGCCATCACTGCTCTTTACACGGGCCAGTACTAGTATATCATTGTATTTATGTGCAATATGGGGACGATAATTATAACAATAATTTGAGGCCATGAGAGTCAGAGAGGCCTAAGTTTTCAGTAGTAAGGAAAAAATAGAGGCCCTGATTTCAAATAATAGTAACTTTATTAAATAAATATATTTTATCATTTTTTGCTGCCCAAATCTTCTGTTTTTTTTTAAATGTTTAAGTCACTGTAACGCTATGACTTTTACCGTTTAAAGCAGTTTTTTTCAAATATAATCAGTATTGAAAAAAATACAGTTAGGCCACTCTGGCTCTCAAGGCCTCATTTAAAATTTGTGTAGCTAGTGACGTTCCCAGTCTGTATACAAAAATTCAATCGAATATATCCAACAGTTTTGTCGCTATAGCTAAACAATGGTCGGCCAAACTCATGAATATTATTTAGTTTGCTTGAAAAAAAAAAAAAAAACATTTTTTTTAAGTTAAAATTTATTTGATAGTTTCAAAATACTCCCATGTGCTAAGTTTTGCCAGTATTTTAATTTATTGTCTTATATTGTTATCTCCACAATGTATACTCGGTGTTTTTTTTACAGTCTTACAAAGTAATGTTATCTATCTACGAGTATATACTACAATAATAATAAAGTGGAAGACTTTGTTTGTTTGCTTGAACGAGCTAATCTCACACAATGAACTTCCTGACATAATTTCAAATGTTCTTGACGTTCAGAGGTCCTCCAAACTCGAGTACGTCTTGTATCCGGCCTCATACCGAAACGAGATTCATCGGCAAACACAACGCCAGTCTTCTTCCTCCCAATTTCTGTGTTCGCGAGCCCATTGTAAACGGGCCCTACGATTGCGGGGTGCTATTGGTAGAACTCTCAGCGGCTTTCGGTAACGTAGACCCACTTCACGTAAACGATTTCAGATGGTTTGTTCGCTTACCAGCAAGTCTGAAGAGCTGTGGAGCCTCGTAGGCAACATCATGGCGGTCATTGTACGATTCCGTCGAGTAATATTTTAGATGTACCGGTCCTGTCTGCGAGTGGTCATGCGAGATCGTCCTCCATGTCGCTTGGCCACGCTGCCCGTGATACGATAGCGTGTCCAGAGGCGGTTTATGACGCTACGTTGCCTGGAGCCACAATAAGTTGCCTGGAACCCTTGCAACGTTCCAACACCTCTCATTATTTCTTCTCGTGTCAAATGATGTCGGCGTTCCATATCGATATATTTTTTTCAGTTCCGATGCAGAAATTGTAATGAGTTTGTAAAAACCACGGAGTAAAAGAAAGAAGCGGAGATGGCGCAAGGCAAATAGGTCAGTCGCCTTCAATTAGGCCATGACGTCACAGTGGGCGGGGCTAAAAATCTTAGTTCGAATGAATCGTCATAGCGTTCGGGTCTGTTGCATTTGAATAGTTTTTAATTGTTAAATTGTTTTAACAATGAAGTGCGCTGTTGTTGGATGCAAACATTGTTCAGGATCAAAACTGAAACATATTGATGGCATAACATTTCACGTGTAAGTACCTAAAATTAATATTTTCATTTTAAAACACTTTTCTCGTTTTGTCGCGAGATTGTAGCTAGAGACATCTGTTGTCGAAGAGATACATTCTAACCACTTCTCATCTATTATGTGTTTTTATCATTGTCAACTATTATTAATGTGACCAATTTTTGGCTCAAATAACTTGTTTAAGATTATTTTGCTCGCTACGAGTTATTTCATAGATAAATAACATACCTTGATACATGAAACAAGAAGAATTTAAAATAACAAAAAATGCGCCTTCTGTCGGTAAGTAGTCGGTCCTAACTGATAAATAAAAATGTGTGCATCATGCCAGCAGGACCCTATTTTATCAAATTCTTTTATGCATGTAAATTATGTTTTTTTTTTCTAATTTATTTTTGTTACCATTTTAGATTCCCTGTTATACAGATATAAGAAATGCATGGATACGTATCGTGAGTAAACCTAACTGGACACCAACAAAGTATTCGAAAATCTGTTCAGTTCATTTCAATGAAAATGATTTCTATAAAACAAAAAACGGTTATAAGAAATTGCATCAAGGAGCGTTACCTAAATTGTTTATACCTAATCAGGTAGGTAATGATAAATATTTAAAATAAAATTATAACTTTATATAAAACAGAAGGTGAGGTAGTGAGTGATCAACCGCGAGCCTAACAAAAAAAAAAAAAGATAATTTGTCCTAAAAAAAAAGAAAAAAGATAAGAAAAGATATTCTATGATTATGTCTGTAATTTATATGGTGTACATAATAAAGAGTGATCTATTTTATTCTATTCTAAAAAAAAATATATGTATATTTTATTTATTTTTACAGGAATCTGAAGCAAATGTGTTTGAAGGAACATCACATACCACGCCAAATATTATTCAAGTACAGTTAAGAATATATAATTATAAAAGATAACTATCTTAGAACTACATTCCGCCTCCTATGGAAATACTAATAGTACAACCCTGAACAATAACACGTAATGATATATTATCTATACATACATATATTGCAAAGCAGTAATCTAAGATAATGATTTAACTTACATAAATATGTTTACAGGAATCTGAAGCACATCTTTTACTTCCTCCACATAATCTTGCTACAAATATAGAAAAAGACTTGGAACCGTTTTTAGAATTAAACGATTCACCAAGAAGAAAAGCATTGAAACGGGAAATGAATTGGCTAAAAATGGAAAACCTCAGAAAAAATAAAAAAATTAAGCAACTGCAAGCAAAAAACAGACGATTAAAAAAAAAGGTTAGGTTTTTTTATAGTTAACATGAGAAGAAAAGGCCTCAATACAGACCGTTTATTTTACAATCTGAATTTTTGTTTGGATTATTGCAAGTATACCTACAGTATAATTATAAAGTAATGTTTTTTAGAGCCAAAT
The DNA here is from genome assembly GCA_949629135.1 of Eremobia ochroleuca. Classification (NCBI taxonomy): domain Eukaryota; kingdom Metazoa; phylum Arthropoda; class Insecta; order Lepidoptera; family Noctuidae; genus Eremobia; species Eremobia ochroleuca. Next base: position 4,805,930 of record OX451402.1, on the reverse strand, counting down.
CCCGATTTTCCAATGGCAATCTTACTATTAACTTGGGACTTATCAGAGAAATAGCTTGTCAATATTAATACAGTATTTAGTCAGTATAACATTTTTAGCAAATATATATGTCTTTTTCAGATAGCATCAGTACAAAGCCTTTTAAGTGATCTCCAGCAAAAAAATTTGATATTGTCCTCTGATGCCGATCTTCTTAAAAGCATTGACATAAAAGCAAGAGAGCTAGTGCAACGTCAAATAAATATAAAAACACTTGGCAAGACAGTTAAAAAAAAATACTCTGTAAATTTGCGCACTTTTGCGTTAACGCTTAATTTCTATTCGCCCAAGGCTTATGATTACGTGAGGCGTACTTTTGATACATGTTTACCACACCAGCGAACCATAGCAAAATGGTATCAAACGGTGAATGGTAAACCAGGATTCACAGAAGAGTCTTTTAAAGTATTAAAACAGAAAACTGAACAATTCGAACATCCCCTCATTTGCAATTTAGTATTAGATAAAATGGCGATCAAACGACACGTAGAGTGGGATGGATCTAAATACTATGGATATATTGACACTGGCGCTTCTTTAGATATAGATACTCTAAACAAAGCCACTCAGGCCCTTGTTTTAACCCTTAAATGCATGATTTATTTTATCGTATTGCAAAAAATGCTATTGTATAGGTATTTATCTATAGAATTTAGATAATGAATATATAATAATTCTACAATAATATTAATATTCATAGAGTATATATATTGTTTTGACAAAAAGAGGTGCGTTCAGAAACTCACAGCTATCACATTCTTAAAAAAATTAAATGACGTAATTTGTTGCCATATGGCAACATTATGCATTTAAGGGTTAATGCTGGTTGGCGTAAATGATTCATGGAAATTACCCGTAGGATTTTTTTCCTTGATAGTGTGACAGGTATTTTTTTTTCAAGCTTTACTGACTGATTACTTTCATTTTAAACTGAGGAGCGATTACCATGTGTGAGCTCAAGCCGATGGGTACAGATTTGAATTTCGAAAATTAAAATATCTACGATTAAAATGTCAATGTTCAAAATATAGAAAATTTAAATATCGAACGACCATAAAACCGAAAATTAAAATAAGTTTATATTGTCGAATGCTTAGATAACCTACGTCCAATATATCTGAAATCTAATTATCGACAAACGTGACATCGAAAGGCTTAAATATCGAAGTATAGTGGTTTCTATGAACAAAGTTTACGGCAAGGAGTGCTACCTATGACAGAAACCTTTTCCTATATCATTTGTTCGATATTTTAACTAGTAGGTATTTTTAACGTAAATATAATGAACTAAAGTGTATGTTGACGTTTTGAACTTAAGTATAATGACTATCGATATTTGAGGAGGTAACATGCAAACAGGCTTAAGTCACAATAATGTAAATTTTCAGAATACTGAAAAAATCTGTAGAGAATCTTAATCTCTACAATTTTTTCAGTATTCTGAAAATTTACATTATTGTGACTTAAGCCTGTTTGCGTTACCTCCTCATTTTTAATCATTAGATATTTTTATCACTTGCCATTTCAATGTTAGACATTTTACGCTTAGGTATAACAATTTTGGAAATTCAAATTTTCGATGTTTTGAACGTTGACATTTTACCCGTAGGTATTTTAATGTTCGAAATTCAAATATGTACCCCAAGCCGACACCACAGAAGAAGAAATTTAAACAGAAGTTTTAATGTTTCAGGTGAACAACGTGCTTCTCTAGTCCAGCAATGCTTAATTAACGCTCATGATACCGGAGTAAAAGTAGTAGGACTAACTATGGATGGATGTCCATCGAATGTAAGCATGGCAAAAATTCTCGGCTGTTCTTTTGATATTGGCCATATTAAAACGTCTTTTAAGCATCCATGTTCTGACGAATTGGTTTATGTGTTTTTGGATGCTTGTCACATGGTGAAGTTGATACGGAATGCTTTTGAGTTTAATAAAATATTATATGATTATCAAGGCAATGCGATAGAATGGCGATATTTAGTCGAATTAAATAAGTTACAGAAAAATGAAACTCTAAATTTGGGAAATAAACTAACGGATAGACATATTAACTTTCACCGAGAAAAGATGAAAGTTAAATTGGCTAGTCAACTTTTTAGCACAAGTGTTGCCAAAGCCTTAGAATCTTGCCAAGAAAGGCACAATTATTTCAAAGATGCATTTGCTACAATTTTATTTTTAAAATTAATCAACGACTTATTTGACATATTAAATTAAAAAAATATAAAACAATACGGAACCAAAAAAGCACTATTCCAAGGCAATTTTTCCAATACTTTATCATTTTTAATATTTTCAAAAAATTACATCTTGCATTTAGCAACATGTTCCCAAAAAATTATACAGTCAAGAAGAAAAACTGGTTTCATTGGCATCATTGTTTGCATAGACAGCGCAATAGGTCTATACAAAAGTTTAATTGAAAAAAAAAAGAACTTATTTATTTGCCGTTGTATAAGTTTAGCCAGGGTCACCTTGAATTATTCTTTGGCAATATTAGAGCACATGGAAGGACAAATAATAACCCAACGGCGCGACAGTTCCAGGCGGCGTATAAAAAAACTCTTATCAATACGGAGTTAAAGGATTCCTTTAGAGGAAATTGCATTCCCCTTGAGCATATAGGAATCCTGTCTTGTTCTTCGCGTCTTAGCGCTGTTGATTTGATCAACAACACCAGCGAAAGGTTCAGAATATCAGACGAGAGTCTAGATACTGATGATGACAATTTTATTCATGACGCTATGGTCGAAAGTTATAGGATTTTGGAGAGTGAATACTCTGACACTCATCAAATTGTCTCATATATAGCGGGTTACATAGTGCGAGTGTTGCAGAAAAAAATAAAATGCGAAGAATGTGTTCTCGCCCTTCACTCTTTACAAATAAAGACAGGACATAGATTTATTTCCCTAAAAAGCCGTGGCCATCTTTTTTTCCCATCTGATGATGTTGTCAAAATTTGCTTACGCACAGAATTAATCATAAGGAGAATGAAAAAAGAAAGTTTAAATGTTTGCAATTTTAAACCGCGTAGTATTGTTCATGCTACTCTTAAGAGTCTAATAGGAGAAGATTCCTTCACATCATTAAATGCACATGCGCATGATCAAGATCCAATTTTCAACCATGTCACGTTATTAACTAAAGCTATAAGCCAACACTATTGTAATACGAGACTTAATTATTACAGTAAGCTCGAAAATATTGTATTGTCTAAAAGGCAGCATTTAAATAAAACTGTGTTATTCAGTGGCCAATAATAAGCATTGTCCAATAAATATTGATGATTTTAACAACTTTTTGATTTTATTATCTACCCTATCTGTACACCCTACCCACCTACATACCGAGGTAGGTATCACATGACACGATAAAAAAATCAATTCAAACACACTACCCACCGTTTGGGCTTCGCCCGCAGTTGGGTAATAAATAATGTGGTTCCGCCATACTAACACACATAAAATTTTCTGGAACAAAGTGTCATGCTTTGTAGGCCATAGTGGTCAGTAGGCGAACTAAAATGAAAAATAGTTAGTTCAGTTACACTGTTGTAATTCCATTCACCGCTAGATGGACTTAGAAATAATGGGCGGGTTTTCCACTGCGGGGTGTGGCCATCGCCGTACCTCGTTCCCCTGTCCCCCGCATTTAGGCGACGCTTCTTTCTAAAGAGATTTTACCTTGCGCCACCTCCGCTTCTTTCTTTCCTCCGTGGTAAAAACACTATTACTAGTACATACTTTTATAGGAATCCTGATTGACATTCGATTTTCAATTTTTAATCAAAATTTAAAGAAAATTCTTTATTCAGATATTGAAACTAACTAAAAAGAATCAATCACGATCCAAAAAAGTTGAAATGATAATCCTCAATTGCGGCGATATTCTAAAACGTACTTGAATGATCCCTAGACACTTTTGAGGTGTGAATTATTAAGTTTTGGAGAAAATAGTTGTAATTATGGAGACATTTTAGTAATGAAAATGATTTATGATGGATCATCAAGCTTAATCATTTTCTATCCATCCATTCAGCGTATTCAAAACATTGTCGTTAGTTTCAAGATCAGTTATTTTCTGTAACTTAGAAGGGCTTGAGGCTAAGTAATAATAGCCGCACGGGTTGATCGATCAGGATAAGCTACGCTTGGCACGGTTGGCCTGTGGATGGGGGTGACCATCTTTAGGTACCAAGACCATTCCGTACCTCGGAAAACAGGTAATTCCATTGGTCCCGGCTGTCATTCGTGGATCTTCGACAGTCGTCAAGGGTCGTCCGAAGCCCCAAAGTCTGACAACCAGTCTGTAGTAACATATCTGGGTATCCAGGATGGACGGCGCCACCGAGGCCGGCCCAGAAAGAGGTGGCGAGACGACCTAGATGCGTGCCGCAAGGGTTGGATCGAGGTGATTCTGGAAAAGGATGCATGGAAGGACTTGGGGGAGGCGTTTGATCAGTAATGGGACAGTATTGGCAAACTAAGAAAATATAGGGAACCTGGACTTTCCAGAGCAAGGAGACGCCGCGGAGGCTACTGCTAGAGATGGTATTGTCAACACTTTCCATAAAAACCAAGCGTGTCACCGTTTACTCGCATTACGACACAAATGACGTATAGAAACTGACAGCTTTGACAGCGGCCCGTGATAGAAATAATGCGCTCAACGCACATCCGGTACCGCAAATTTTTTTAATGCTCTCTCTCAATTAATCTTCGGACGCTGCCTGAAAACTATGAATTAGAAAAAAAAAAACATAAATTTAGTCTCGGACTTGAAACCCCATCCTTGAGAAGCCCAGGTACGCACGGGCACGTTTTTCCCGCGGCGACTTTTTTACGCGCACTGCTTAGCGCCGAGTATTGAACATCCCACAGTGTTTTATTGACGCGCCGAGGTGCGCTCTGATGGATTCTCAATGCTCGTCCCAAAACCAAGAAAGTCCAGTGCTCGATAAAATCCCGCTGTGATATTTTTCCCGGGCTTAGGCCCTTTGTACACGGCACGAATGAAGATTTGTGAACAAAAAGTTCACAAATCCCCATTGATGGGGATTCTCAATGGGGATTTGTGGAATAACCCAAGGTTTTTTTACGGTATGGAGTATAAGCCGCGCCGTAGAAAAAACGTATCAACAAGCTTCCATAGTGATCCTTATGGGTTTAAAGATTCTTTATTTATTCTATTATTAACTTAGCAAATAAAAACTTATCTAAGGTAAATGCACTCCTAACAGTTTATTTATTTATTTTATCATTAACTAGCTGCACCTCGCGGTTTCACCCGCGTAAGTTTCTTTTCCGTGGGAATATCGGGATAAAAATTAAGAGCTTTAAGTAACAACTATGTACCTATCTATCAAGTTTCATCGCAATCGGTTCATTAGTTTTTGCGTGAAGAAGTAACAAACATATTATGTACCTACTCGTATATATTTCCCGCTGCGCTGCGTAGGGTCACATCGGCCACTTTTGTTTAGATTGACATTTTTAAATTCGTAATATATTTTGAATGGAATGACTGATTTGAATAATTCAAAAAGTAATCTACAGGTATTAAAACAGTTTTGACTATGAAATGATTTATTTGGATAATGATTAATACAAAGGTATGGATAACATGGTCTGATTTTGGTCGGCATTTCTATCAACATACACAGTCGAGTCATCAGACAGATAGATAGACAGGCATATAAAAATTCAAATGATATATTTCAAGGTTTCGTACAGACGCCACCAAGCTACTACAACATATCAATTTTCTTTAATATATTTTCAACTCTATCGCTCAAGGTTTAAAGTTGATTGGGAAAAATTGATAGTTTCGGGTAGCTTGATGTGCTAGCATCTATACCTCAAAATGGAATATCGGAACCCTTACAGGATGACTTCCTTGTCTGTCAAGACCCTCTTGGGAGAGCGTGGATGTATAAAGTTGAAGTAGATATCAAAAACTTAGATTTATGATCCCTTGGAGCTGTAGAGAAAATCAAACTTCCAAGTCAACGCTATAAAAAAATATATGGCCATTTATTCTCTCGCAAATAAACCAAATCCTAACGGTACTTCCCGTTGACCTAGCAACATGAAGTTTCGCAAGAAGCACGATTCAGATAAAGAAAAAAATCTGAAAATTGGTAATTTATAGTTATACATACGAGTATATCAACTGAAAAAAATTAATTGGTTCATCATTTAGTCTGTATTTCACTGAAATCGGCCCAGTCCACTTTATTAAAATTTCTTTTTTCAACTAAAATGTTAAGTTTGTTCTTAAATCCAGAATTGGAAATTCGGACAACTGAGCGACCTTTGAGACTAAGCCCCCTTAGTTACCCTCTTTTTTAAATAAATAAAATAGGTTTTATGATTCTAAGGGCGCATTCCACCAAACTTTTATACTGAGAATAGGTAAGTTTCCTGAGAATACATTTTGAATTTTTGACAGTTTCGTCCATACTAGAAGTTGTTAGACGTCAATTTTATTCCACGAACAAAAGATATCTGACTGTGGTAAAATCAGCCCTTAATGTTTTAAAATAATCAATTATTTGTAATACCTACTTTAGTTCCGCCATTGAATACCTAATACTACATCTTAAAAAGGATATTTATCACGTTAAATTTTAATAACTTTGGACCGAGTGGGTCGATTTTAATTTTATTAAATAAAAACTAAATGTTATTTTAAGATACGGACTATGACTACATTTCCAATTCATTAAATGTCTTGAAAAAAAAGTAAACATGAAATTCAATATTGTATGTTCACTTTTAAATCATCCCCTTTTTTACCCCCTTGGGGGATGATTTTCCAAAAAACGATGGAACACGTGATTCTTTATATTACCAAAATCATACATTTGAATTTTAATATCCCTAACTTAACACATGCTGGGTTTCCCATACAAACTTTGATCCCCTATTACCCTTTACGATTATTTGTGAGATAAATTGTCTATGTCCTTCCCCAACAGTGTTAACATAGATGAACTATTCATAATGCAAAATAAGTGTATAAGAATTCTAGCCGAGATAGATAATACGGAGAGCTGCAAACCATACTTAATAAAATATCAGATTATAACTCTGCCATCAATATACATACTTGACATTTGCGTATTTGTTTTTAAAAATATCGACAAGTTCACTAAAGTAGAAGATACGCACATCGTCAACGCTCGTCATAAAAAGAGGTTATACGCTCCATCCTCAAGAATTAAAATGTTAAGTGATATGGCAACAAAAATATATATGTGGTCCAACATGTTTAAAACTGAAAAATCAGTAACAATATTCCAAAAGAGGCTAAAACTATACCTAGTCCAAAAATGTTTCTACTCAGTAAAAGAATATTTAGAGACTCTAAATATTCTTTTACTGAGTAGAAACATTTTTGAGCTTGAAATAACGATTTTCTCTCTGTACAAAAGTGGCGATCTGTCCTATACAAACAATAAGATTTAGTCTACGAGTATAAAAACTTCATATAAAATTATAATTATAATTTGTACTAACTGAACAGAATGACATTAATATTGCAGAATAATTTTATTAAATTCAATATTATTGATTGACATTTAATTTTGACATAACTATAATTTCTCAATTTAATTAAAAGGAAATAATTAAGAAATAATAATGTTTGATGTATGCTAATTTAGGATGATAAGGTAAGGGCAGGCGATAATTGAAACGCTTGTCATAAAAAAATCTGCTTAGTCATAAGTACAGACGCCAGCACATCAAGCTACTACAATCTGTCAAATTTCTTTAATTTATTTTCAACTTTATCGCTGAAGCATAAGGTTCAAAGTTGATTGAGAAAATTTGACAGTTTCCGTTAGCTTGATATGCTGGCGTCTGTACTAACATAACATAACACCAACACTGAGTTCGTAATAAACGTTTTGACTTTGACATTGACTTTGAACATGCCATTTAACTCCTTGCCAAATATGATCAGTATCCGTTCAGTGGTTCAGGCGTGAAATGGTATGCAGACAGACAGACAGTCAGACAGAGTCACTTTCGAATTTGTAATAATTATAGTACATAGGTATTTACCTACTTATATACCCATTAATAAAAAAGTGGAATTGTTTGTTTGTTTGTTTGAACGCTCTAATCTCTGGAACTAACGGTTAGATTAAAAAAAATATTTTTGCATTTGATGCTCAATTCTTGAGAAAGGCTAACATCGTAAAAGTGAAGGAAATAGTGACGGAAATCCTCATTCAAGTTTGAGAGAGATAGCCGCCGAACTTTCTGTGTCTCACGAGTCGATCCGCACTATTTTAAATAATCACTTGGGTATGAAACATGTTGCCGCTCGGCTAGTCCCAAAAGACCTGAATTTTCTCCGAAAACTCGATCGCATAAGAGTCACTGAGGACATGCTAGAGATAACGAAAAAAAAATCAGCTGTTCCATACATTTTGGTCAAGTAGGTATTGAATTTTTTTATCAAACAGCTGATTTTGTTTTCATGATTTCAGTGTTAGTCCCAGAGTGAAAGTTGTTCATATTCATGGGTAGAACACCCTGTAAAAATTTGGAGACGATGAACCTTTATTTATAGTATGGATAAGGTCACCCATGGCCAAATGTCTTTTTAGGACGTCTCCTCCGGGCTTTTCGTTATACAAATCTATCCCAAACTAACAAATCATTTATACGTATTACATAAGAATATAACAGCGAATTTATTTAACTCAGATATTATTGTATTTTCCCCGCGCGTTTCTGGGATTGTCTTTGTCTACATATATACCTACAACATTTGCAACAAATTATCTAGAAATACTCTCTGATTTAGATATAACAGAAAATAGTTCCGTACTAAAATGGTAAAAAGGAACCCTTATGGTGTGACTCAATAGTAATATCACTCATTAGCGTTTTAAAATAAAACTTTTTATTGCGCTACACGCTTGGTGGGCAGAATATTCGTTGAGAGTCTCACGCTAGGTATACAACGTGTAACGTTAAATGCGCAAAACCTGAAAATAGTTTGATCCGAATAACGAGAAGAATTAATTGAATCACTTTTTAATACAGGCCACATTTTTCAAAAAATCTTCATTAAAAACGTTGCCGTGTCTATTTATTAATAGGTCAAGCAAGCCAATGTTAGCGCGGCGCAACGGCCCGGTGACGACTCCTCCCTCGGAAAGCGTCGTCGCAGACGCAAGAAACGATCAGAATGGCCAGTAAAACTAAAACAGCACATAAAACCTTTAATTTTTTTATAATGACTTATTTTCTTTCTGAAATAGGTCAATTGAATTAAAAATCAGTTGGGGTGTCTGAGGTTTTGCGCATTTAACGTTACACGTTGTATATCAGGAACCCTGAGCAAACACTCCACGGTCTATCACACGCTTATTGGAAGATGCGATTAAACGACAGCCAATGATGGCATCACCCTGTGACAAAGCCCCGAAACAATACTGCATTCAAAATCATTACAACATAACGCTTAAAGAGGAGCAGTGCGACTACTCAGGCCCGAGGGAATTGAGAGTTTACACTGATGGATCAAAAAACCGACTGCGAAGCTTGAGAAACTAGAGCATTTGTTAGTAACATAACATCGAGCATTCGCCGTTTTTTTAATTTTATCGAACGGCACTTCGAACACAACGCTCGATGTTTTGTTACAGCCTGATTTTAAAAACCAAGGAGCGTATTGGTGTAAAATTTTATACAGCAAAGGCACGAACGGTACCCGTTGGTCCGACATTTCAACAATGAGCGCAAGGTAGAAAGAAATGTTACAGGTAAATGCTCACTCGCCGTGAGCATTACGTCGAACGCAGCGTCGAGCATTTGCAGAAACGTTACATTAGATGGAAATGCTTTTGGAAACTGAGCTTTTGTCTGTATTATTGTACCATTCGTGAGAACGTTATACCTATTACATGGACCTATTACTGGATGGTGCTCTAGTGCATACCTTTACATGGACTATCAACGTTTCTACAATTATTTTACAACTGTTTTATAGCTCCATCATGATTGTCCAGAAATTGCTCAAAACCGCTGCGACATCCATCACCGTTAAATTAAAAAGTTGGTGCCAGTGTCAACGTTAAATTAAAATATAAACGGCCGTCAATCAAGTGGGAAGCGCTGGTCATGATAATTTTTTTTTTTGTTTTGCGCTGCTCGCCAACTCGTTTTTAGTTGCTGGCTCTACTCGCTTCACGATGGGACAGGTGCCTAAGACGCAACAATGTTATTGTTTCAAAACTTTACCAAAAACCAGCCTGTAATGTTCCCACTGTTGGGATACAGGCCTCCTCTCTGTGACAGGGAGTGGGCCGTAATCCACGACGCAGGCCCAGTGCGGGTTGGTAGATGTCACATATCTTCGAATTTTGGATTCTAGGACATGCCTTCAGCGTTTTGAGAGCAGTGGTGATGGAATAATTTACATAAAGTAAAGCGCCTGTCTGGGTTCGAACTTAAAACCTACTACTCGTAAGTCGCTGCCGTTTCCCCTGCGCTAGAAAAAATAAATACAGTAATACCCCGCTTTACGCGAGGGATACGTTCCGGAAAAAATCGCGTTAAGTGAAATTCGCGAATATTGGGGTGTACGATTAAACATACATAATTAAAACTTAATACAAAAAGGGAATCTTTTGAACCAATCACTTTAATTCTAAGAACATTTATGCAGTACTACATGTTTCTTTTACGTTCTTGTAAAATAAATTCATAACACCCAATTCTGTTTTTAATTGAATGACATACGGTCAAAACACGGCCATCATCATTGTCTATACTCTGCAATATGTCCAAACCTGAATAAATTTTTGAAAGAGCATTTTGTATTCCGCTTGAAGATAAAACTCTCTTTTCTACTTGAAATTCGCGTTATAGTGAAGCCGCGCATAACGGGGTCGCGTAAAGCGGGGTATTACTGTATCTACTTGCCGTTTACCGAAAAGTGTTTCCTAATTATATTTTTCAACCCTCAATCCTTACCACAAATCTGGTACAGCATTGTCACTTCAAGGTTCAAAGAATTTAACACACCAAAAAAAAAAACAATTCGGTGAACTGAAAGAATTTGAATGCGCGGCCTTAAAATGTTTGCCATCACTTAATGTAAGGTGCGGTATATTTGTGTAACTTTTTAGGGCAACCCCTTGTTGTATTAGGGCAATGCCTGCGTTGTTCGTTTGTTTTGTGACTCAAACTTGGAGGTTGAGACGTGTTTGTGAATTGTTAGATTTGTTCGTAATTAGCGTGGTTTTCGTTCTAATGAGATGAATTACTGGAATATGTGTCAAGGTCGCGTTTCTTTTGTTTGCTAGATTTAAAATCTTTTTGAAAACCCCTTTTCCAAAATTGACCTGAGCTCTAAGCTTATGCGTAGGTACGTAGGTCCCGCGATTAACTGAGCTCAGCGGGGTAATTGCGTAACACGCTATCAGAAGCAATGGGTTTCATTTTATCCGCATTACTGGCAGCGGGGCAGAGCGACATGGAGGGCCGGCTCGAATCATCACACGCAGACAAAATCCTTACATATATATTACTGCTCGACGAAATCGTATAATGACCACGATGATGTTGATTACGAGTCTTCATAGCTCTTCAGGGATGTTAATACACGATCAAACTATAAGAAATCGAGTGCGTTCCCGAACGCCGCTACGTTACACCGTTACCTATTAAGCCCCGTAATCGCAGAGCCTGTTTATAATGGGCTTGTGAACACAGAAATTAGGCAGAAGAAGAGTGGCGTTTTGTGTGTTTTTCTGACGAATCTTGCTTCGGCCAGATACTAGACGTAAACGGTATTGGAGGACCCCTGGGCATTCATGCCAAGAAGCTCATGCAAACAGCTGTGGTGGAACAATCATGATATGGGCGGGTATTTGGATCGGCGGAAGAAACACGCTTTTGCGTAAACTAAGTCATTACGGTGTCCAAAACGAAGCTCTCAACGTAATAAATTGTTATTTACATAATAGGTTCCAATGTGTAGATGTTAATGGTGTGAAATCTTCCGCGCTACCAGTTCAGTTAGGTGTACCGCAAGGCTCAATACTGGGTCCATTCTTGTTCTTAGTGTATATTAATGATTTACCATTCCATTTAAAGGGAATCTGTGACGTTGTACTGTTTGCTGATGATACATCTCTTATTTTTAAAGTAGATAGGAATAGACAAGATTTTGACGACGTAAACAGTGCACTCTCAATAGTTACGGATTGGTTTACGTCAAATAATCTAGTTCTCAATGCCAAGAAAACGAAATGTGTAAAGTTCGCCTTACCGAATGTTAGAAATCTAGGACCCAACATCGTCTTAGATAAAGAGGCGCTTGAAACTGTGAGTTCGGCAGTTTTTCTGGGAATAACAGTAGATGCCAAACTTCAGTGGGGACCACATATATCGAGCCTAGCAGGAAGGCTCAGTTCGGCTGCCTACGCCGTCAGGAAAGTAAGACAGTACACTGACGTTGATACAGCTCGTTTAGTATATTTTAGTTATTTTCACAGCGTTATGTTCTACGGTATTCTGCTGTGGGGCAAAGCAGCTGATATACAAAATATATTTGTCCTTCAAAAACGAGCTGTTCGAGCAATTTACCAGCTAGGTGCTAGAGTTTCTCTAAGAGATTTTTTTAAAGATATTGGTATTCTCACGGTTGCATCACAATTCATCTTTGCCAACATCTTATATATTAGGCAAAATATACACTTGTATACTAAAAACAGTGATATTCACAATGTTAACACCAGAAATAAGGACAAACTACGTGCTCCCTTTCACCGGCTTCATAAGGTTCATAACTCATTTGTTGGTCTTGGTATAGCCTTTTATAACAAGCTACCCTCTTCTTTGCTAGATTTGCCTTTTAATGCATTTAAAGCTCAAGTAAAATCTAACCTTTGTTCAAAGGCATACTATTCTATCAACGACTACTTAAACGATAAGAATAGTTGGTCGCCCTGATTACCTCAAGACAATGTTTATGTTCTTTCTCCAGAATTAATTTACAAAGAATTACTGATAGGTTATAATGAGCTCATTATACAATTGTTTTTTTATTGGGCTGTATAAGTCAAATCAGTTTAATTTAATTTTAATTTTATTATTGACATAATCAACCCATTGCAATGTTTTCTAATGAGTTGATTGCAATATGTGGTTAGCTAGTGACCTCGACAATTGATCATATTATTCTTACCTGAGCAACCGGCAGCAAGTTCGTCATGCTCCCTTAGATGTCACTGCTTGCGGTAGCGTCGGGGGTCGGGTTGTCTCCTTCCCTCAAATATGGCGAGGGGGGTAATGGCTGACCTTTGCGTTATGCTCGTGAACGGGTGCTGCTTGTGGTGACTGGTCGTCTTGCTGACCATGGTTTTATCATTGTTATCATTATTAATAACTTGTTTATTTAGTTTCCTTATGGTCCTAGTTTATCATTTGTGACTTCAAGCGACAGCTATGTAAACTGAACCCAGCATTGCATAAATATGTTAGCGGTCACGCCCTTTATACCTGGAGGCTTTTATTTAATTTCCATTTTTAATTTTTGCTTGAGTACGTATAGTTTTTTATTGTATTTCTTGGTATATTGGCGTTGCTAGCTGACATATGGCAAATAATTTAATTTAGCGTTCAGTGTCTTGTAATGTTAATTGCTTTGCATACCTTGTATTGTATTCAGTCAAGTATATTTTCTAACTGAACAGACAGCTGTGCTGCTGGGGAGTTTGTTGCGCCACTTCTTCTTCCCAGCGAAAGCACTAGGAAGTGGTGAAGGGCGGGCGTTTTGGGGGACTGTCTTTTGTAATTTTGACGTTCGAAAAGTGCTGATTCTCAGCCTAGTTTGAATAAATGACTTTTGATTTTGATTTTGAATTGAACTGATTTGGATTCGTTCTGGTTTTTCGATTTAATCAGATGTTGTAATTCCTTTGCGGAGCCAATTTGGTGCTTCATTTCCGCTTATGCGTGTCGGCAGTGTGTCTGAAACACAGTTGCCGTGGCTAATATAGACGTCCTGCCATGGCCTGCTCAATCACCATACTAAAATAACATTAAGCACGCATGGGATATGCTTCAAAGAAGAGTTCTGCCAAATATGGATGCCATACACTTACCAGAAAATCACTTTCGCTTGTTACAACGGAACGTGATTTGGATGAACTCATGTTGTGTATGCCGAAACGCTGCGATTGTATCATGAGTATTAACAGCGGAAAAACATACCACTAATTGTTTATTTTACGCAATTAAAACCTTTAAAAACTCTTATTTTTTTATCACATTTTAATGCCAGGATTTTAACTAAGGTGAAAAATCCAGCCTAAGCAAGAAATCAAAATCGCAAAAATTCTTTATTAATGCAAAAGCAGTGAGTACTTCATCGATCAACATAAATGAAAACATTTTATTTCATGAATCTAAATGTACATTTTTATGTAATTTAAATAGGGGAATAAAATATTTTTCACTTCTCATGCTCTAAAAGTTCGTCTTTATGTTGTGCGTAGGCGACATAAAGTCGCTTTTTGTGCTCTAGTGCATAAAGTATTTATTTTTTCTAAGACTAAGATAATACGGCCCAACAGCACAATAAAAAGTCGTAAATTGAAGTCATTATTTTATTTATTTGCTTTAATTTAGGTATATCACTTCCGTGTTTGCTCGTTCATGTAATAAAAACAAATAAAATAGCTGTCATTTGTTATTTAAAAACGCAACGAAACGTTTCTATGACTTGGCAGTATGCAGTACCCAAGTCGAATGACACAGGTTGAAAAATATATATACATATCTGCCTGTTCCATTTTCTCGCAATCGAAGTGAAAAGCGTTGTGTATAAATCTGGCATAAACGAGCCATTTTACCCCGAGACGTGACTATCCACCTGAGCCGGGGGTAAAATGTCTTCTTTTACGCACTGGTTGTACCATCTACTATTTATGAAATACGTTGATCCCTAGATACTATTGATATGTATATTTAGTCGTTTTTCGGTCCTTCGTTAGATCCGTATCAAAGAATTTTTTTTATTCACAGAAAGCACTCGTCAAAGCCTTTCTATGTCTCGACCGACCTTTGTCTGGCGTGACAAATTGACGACCCATTAGCGCTATTTGTAAGGTCTCTGCTAAAATAAGATTATGGAAACGGCCTTTTGTGTTGTTCCTTACACAGTCTCATTACATCGCAAGGGAGTAATTAATCAAGCCGCTTACACGCAATTAGTCAGCTGATATACCTCATTATGTTAATAATTACGACGATGATTAATATGGAGCGATAGCTGCTGTGAACAAAGGCTTCAGAGAAAGATAAACTGAGTTGCACGGAAAGTAGAATTAATTTGTAACCTTGAAATTGTGATGGCCTGATATTACACTCTCTGCCAGGGTCGCGGGTTGTTCGAAAGAGTTACCGTGGCCCTTGGCACAGGCAACTGAAGGAACACGGGTGGGTTTTAGTCAGTAAAAGTCTGACATGTCCTCCCGCTCCACGCAGAGCGGGAAATGTTATTTAATAATTTCCCACCCAAAAAAAAGGCTCGTAGACTCTAGAGCTATGCTAGAACATAGATTTAAATCGTTAGATTTGCCGTAACCTTACATACTTATGTCACACGAAAAGTGTCAATTCTTAGAAGATTGAGCTTACACATCCCTTACGTGACCATATTTTGTCGCGGTAATTCGAATCTAACCATTGAAATCTTTTCGCTAGACCATCTGATACGAAGAACAGTTATGTTCCAGTTTCAGACCAAAGGAAGCCTTTGGAATATCAAATCAAATCAAATTATTTAAATCAAATTATTTGCATTTATTCAAATTAGGCTGAGAATAAGCATTTTTCGAACATCAAAATTATTATACTAGTATTATTATTATTCGAATAATGCTGATCAATTAATCAGCATTTTTCCCCCAAAAACACCTACCCTTCACCACTTCCTAGTGCTTTGGCTGAGAAGAAGCGTGGCGCAAAAAACTCCCCAGCAGCACAGCTATATGTTCAGTTAAAAAAAGAAAGGGTCGTATCTCAGTTACAAGTAAAATACAACAAACATTTCGCGAAAAATAAAATCCCTATAATCATGAGAAAAAGAAAAAGAAGTTGTCTTTATACATTTTACACAAAATAAATTATTTCTGTTAAAAGAAACAAATCATATGAGGATTACTTCGAAGCGACGACGTATCAAAATGAAGTCTTCGCGTACCTTCAGAAAGTAATAGAAAAGATTTCTGAGAAAAAGATAGTTCAGTATTTGGAGCAAAGCTGCAGAGGAGACAGAATTCAGGCTTGGGCAATTTCAGAGAGATTGGACGTAGAAGACTCGTTATAGCAAGAATTTTTTGAAGCCAAAAACAACTTTATAATTCTTTTTAATTAATTTTATACTTCGAACAAAATACTTTCGGTGTTCTCTTTTAAAAGTATTATACTAAACAAGAAAACCGGTATTTAACAAAAAAACAAAGTACCTATCTTTCACGGCGAGTTGACTTAATGTTTTAATAAAATTAGTACCTTAGCACAATAAATAATGAGGCAGTAAGGTCGCTTAGGCCACATCCACATAGTTGGTCGCTTCTCTTGGCATTAACTTGCTCAAGTGCATAATTCAGTCTTTGAATGACGTAGAACCATTAGTAAAACATTGCAATCAATGCAACTCTTATCTCATTATTATGAAGTTTAAATTAAAATTATAATGATTGATGATGAAAACTCTCGGCAATCATATTAATTTACTTTACCAACTTACTTTGCGTCGAGTGTAAATGTCCTACTTTAGATCTACGCTGCGTGCTTAATAAACCAACGAATGGTTTTACTGCTGTAACGGCCACACTAATACGATACTGCATGAATAATATAAAGGTGAATCGTACATCGGCAGCGTGTCACTAACATGCAGGATCCATACATATGCAAATCACCTGGCATTTAAACTGCACGGTTCCAGCTACGTTAAGGGAATGCAATCTAGATCTAAACTGAGATCTCGAGCCTTTCTTCGAGATCCAGGCCTCGTGGGAAGACAAACTCATTCGAGATCTTGAAACTGAGCTCGCACGTCTTATCGCAGTATGCTTCTTGAGAAGTTATTTTCAATATAATGGATTTATAGTATGTGCTGATTTGTTGTGTTCTATATCTATACGTAGTGCAGATGCTATTTCTTAAATAAACGTTGATTTTTTTGTTTATAAGTTTGATTAATATTTTTTATTTACTAAATATAACACGATTATTCTAGGTAAGTGTAGTTATTCATTTAAATTAAGCTTAAGAATTTTTGATACAATAAAATGCATTACTTGTTTAAAAAAAAAAACTTTGTCATCATTATTACACGAGATCTCGCCAGATTACCGGGCCAGATCTCGAATGGCCAATCGAAACACTAGACTTAGTATGCGAGAACTCTACTCGAGATTGCATTTCCTAGCTACGCTACACTCAAAGCGTGTCTGCAAGCGAAGCTCCTACCTATGTGTCTTCAACCTTAGGAAACAACACTTTCTAGTCTCGTAAAAATGTTAAAAGGATTATGTTACATCGAAGTTTACGTTCAATTAATTTGGAAATACGTATTATATCTTAAAAAAATATTTAGGGGAAACTCCCCTAAATTACTAAATGTTTATATAATATGAAACATTGTTTTTAGTATATTGCAAACCTGAGTATAGTTTGTTCCGAATCGATTCGTATAATTTTTACACCATGTTATATTTTGTCCCAAAAATATTTAAAAAAGGTTGTTGTAAAGGAAGTTGGACACCGAGCGACACTAAGTACATATCCGCATTTCCTACTGATTCCTACTAATATTATAAACGTGAAAGTTTTTGAGGATGGATGGATGTTTGTCACTCTTTCGTGCAAAAACTACTAAACGAATTTTGATGAAACTATACAGTAATATAGCTTATACATCAGAGTAACACAAATGATACTTTTTATATCGATATTCTTGCGTGACTGACATTTATGCGGGTGAAACCACAGAGCACTGCTAGTCGTTTATAAATAAACCCCCGATTTGTCCTACCTCGGAATTGTAATGTTACATAATAAGCTATGTGCTTATTAGATACTACAAGTCAACTTAGTATTATCATGTACATAAATCATGCAAACTGTCTGTTAATCATCTCTGAATTATCTTATCTATAGTCTGAAGCGTCGGTTTGCACTTTCCAAATCAGTGGGCAGTACTTGATAACAGATCTTGGTCTCTGGTTTGAATCTATGGTCACTACGTCTTGTATTCTGTGTGTGCTGTAATAGGTAATGTTTAACCATAGGGTAAAGATCAGTGGTGGCCCGTTGGAAACGGCCGTGACTTACGAGTTGTACTACAACTCGTAAGTTGGTGGCTCGCTGGTTCAAAATATGTGTTTATAGCGCTACAAGTTGATAAGTTTTGAGCAATGGTGGCCTAGTGTAACTCAGGGGGATCGTTGAGGGCTGA
The DNA here is from genome assembly GCA_949629135.1 of Eremobia ochroleuca. Taxonomy (NCBI): domain Eukaryota; kingdom Metazoa; phylum Arthropoda; class Insecta; order Lepidoptera; family Noctuidae; genus Eremobia; species Eremobia ochroleuca. Next base: position 4,787,381 of record OX451402.1, on the reverse strand, counting down.
AATACAGGCTATGCCTAGTTCGGCCTCAAATGCTAATACTTTTGTGTACTGTAAGTTTAGATTAAGCACTCTATTTGATAAAAAAATGTACAGACGCCAGCAAATCAAGCTACGACAATCTATCAAATTTCTTTAATAGATTTTCAACTTTATCGCTTAAGAATAAGGTTCAAGGTAGATTGGGAAAATTTGACAGTTTCGGGTAGCTTGATGTGCTGGCGGTACATCTTTATTGTGAATAAACATTAGTATTATTATTTAAAAAAAAAGTGATATTGGCTCCGAATTACGAGTTGTAGGTCATAGGTCGCTCAAAAACGGTGACGGAAAAACGAAAAACGGTGACGGTGGCGTCTCTAATAAACTGGACGTTTATTTTTTACTTCTTTTACTTATAATTGTTAGCTACAGACCTAAAACATAATAGGTACCTACGTGATAGAATATAAGTACTTATGTGTTCTTATTAAGTTGTATGTGAATAAATATAGGAAAAAAATAAGTAGGTACATATTTTTTTTTAATTTGTTTCCCAGTGTATTTTATTTTATTGCGAAATGTGCGATCTCTTGAACTGGAATTGTAATTGTTTGCGAATCATCACAAAGAGAGTTTTACTACTTATGTAGTACTTTAACGAGTTTCCTTTCAATTTTGTTTTTATTAACTTGAACATTTTCAGTGTAGTATGTGGGTGTCTAGAAAACTTTATTGAACAACGATTCTTATAACTTAGCTTGAGTTGACGTTAAGTTGTAGGAACTTAGATTAAACAATAAGGATCATTATGAAAAGAGTTACTAATAGAAACTAAATGATCCAGTGTAGATTAAAATTATAGATACAGCGTGTATCAAAAATATTTAAGGGTAAAAAATATTAGCTGTCTTGTACTTTACATCATCTCAATCAATGCCAAAACATCAAAGCCGCTTGTGCTCTACCGATTGTAGTGTAAACTCAAGCGTAACACCGTTACTAATAAAAGAAGCGGAACCCGCATACATTATAATTAATCACCGTCTATCGCAACGACGTCGCTCAACGTAGCCCGCAAGTGGTTCACATACTTAAACTTATCTGATTTATAACGCTGTACTGTTGCAGCTTTTACAGTATGATAAATTGTTGTGATGTTCAAGATGATGCTTGTGACTAAGTGATAACAGCTGCGAGGGTCGATTGAAGGTTAAGCTACGCTTGCCAAAGTCTGTCCGTGGATGGGTCATCAGCCATTTTAAAGCCATCAGTCCCGGCTGTCATTCGTCATTTGTAGAATACAGTTCTTTAATGATCTTTGAGAGTCGTTACGGTTAGTCATAAGCCCGAAAGCCTTAACAGAGGATATCGTGGTACCCAGTAACTGGGTTGTGAAGGTTAGTAAGTAGTCGTTCCATGTAAAATACTGGTATGTAGCTGCATGCGGTTGGTCTGAAAGAGCGAACACTTGATGTCAGGGCCAGGGACCAAAGACAACACATACATTAATCAAGATGCGCCCGCGACACTGGCAGATGACAACTAAACAATAACAATCAAAACAAAGTGGAAAAAAACTACTTTTGTAACAAACAATAATAATAATAAGTACAACTAAGCCGTGCGTCTTAAAAATGTGCCATGCGTGCGTCGCATCTGTGCAAGAATAGGTCGTTGCTCAGCAAAATGCTGTGACTTCGGCCAAACCTATCGTCAACAGCGCTGATTTTCAGCAACTACCTCTAGAATGACGTAATGACGTCCCACTGTGTGACATAATAAATCGGGTAAGTCTAGTTTTTCGCAGAAATAAGTGTGATCTAGCTGAACATAGCGTCTACTTATAAATAAAATAAAGACAAATATAATTCTGTATTTATTTATGCGTAACTCTTATAATAAATTCAAAAAATAAATAAATAATACATAAACTAAAAAAAAAACAGAAATAGTGTAATAGTAATGTGCGTGCATTTGTTTTACACGGAGGTGACATCGATGTAGCGAACTAAACGGCGTCCGCGAGGGACCGCCCATTGTGTCACCCTTTGTAAAATTTCTATATTTATGTCTGTAATCTATATGGTGTACATAATAAAGAGTATTCTATTCTATTCTATTCTATCGCAGTGAGGCGTCTTCGGCGTGAATTATATGCCTTAGGATTGTTTTACAGCACAAGGTTAATTTTTCCAAGAAAATCACGTTTGGACAGACAGAGGCGCTTTTTTTTTTTATTAACCTTCAACCATTTTCACTGCCAAAAATATGAACATAGAGGTTAAATTTTTAACGACGACAGCTTTCATTTGTTCAAAATGATTCAAAAAACGTTAATTTTATTTTATCTGGTCCGATACGGTGATGTAAAATTCCCATAGGTTGTAATCTGGCTTCCAACTGTCCCATGAATGAGAAATGTTTCCCTCGACCCGTTTTATCGCGGTATATCTGTAACTACGGATTTCAACTTGACAGTAGGATACGTTAGATTTATTGTATGTATAGATAACTAACTGCTTACAGTAGATACTAAATTAAATTACTAACTAACTTTACAAATATACAAAGTGTAACTTAAATAACGCACAACCACATAAGGGGTCATTGTACTCATCATTATGAACAACTTTTACTATGGGACCAAACCCGAAATCGCGAAAAAAAAATCAGCTGTTCCCTACATTTTGACGAGTTATGCGGACATAATGTAAGGAACAGCTGATTTTTTTTTTTTGCGATGAAGCCACAGTTGAAAGTAACGTCATCCGTGACGGCGCAACAGAACAAATGTAATACGTCACAATAAAAACGATTTCTTTTTTTTTCGGTCCTTTTTTCTTTAAATGCTTGAAATAATAATTAATACGATGCAACGCGTGAAGATTTTTTGAAACACATAAAAATATACCTAATATTACAGTACTACAGCTACCGATTTACTATTAAATCGGTAGCTAACATTCAGATATAAAGAGCAATGATAGTGGCATAAGAGGAAATATGTACAAAAATAAATAAAACTACGTTTATTTTTGATGTCTGAAGACCGGGAATCTTTTTCATAACAAAAAGGTAAATGTAATTCAAAAAAAACAGGAGTAATTTTATAAACTACATTTGATTGTGACCCGCTCCCTCGCAAATCGGTACGGTCCCATGGCATTCTCATTTAATCCAAATAACGGATTGGGATTAGATTTCTCATTTATGTAGACTTACTTAAACAGCGGTTAAAGCGTAATGGAATAATAAGCATACAAAACTGAGAGATTATGGGGATTATAGTTATTGAAAACGTAGCTTATAGTTGAGTAATGACTGGTATTGGTGGTAATGACTAATGTTTGCTTAACCATAATTATGTACATTTATTTGAAGTTTAGACGTCTATTAACTTTAAGCAAACCACTTATTATGAGCTCACCTGTCAATAAAGATACAAAATTACTTTTTCTATTGTTACCAAGAAGTAGTCTGCCTAACAGACAAGGCGATATACCTAGTAGGGAGTAGGTACTGTTGAGATTGTGATTTGCCAGTCGATTCTGTATAAATCTCACAGTGAAATCATAAGTGAAGTGAGCACGAAATAGTGTTAATCCCAACCATTAGGGAATGACAGAGCTCACTTACCGCTTACTTCACCTAAGTTCTCACGGTGAGATTTTTACAGAATAGCACTGCTGCATCGTTTGTGACATGCAACCTTTTTGGTAATAATACGATAGTAAATTATTATTGGGGCTTCTGCATCATTCACCTCGCTTCGCTCGGTTCCCAATGCAGAGCGCCCCAATAACACATTACTAATTAGATCTACGATCGATTCACAATTCGGTCTACAATACAGTAGTAGATTGAATTTTGTATTTCGTTCTACGGTGTCGAACTGATACAGTGGAACAATATCGCTTATAGGAAGTTTAACGACTGATCACTGTGGGCCATCAGTATCTACAACGTGTAACGTTAAATGCGCAAAACCTGAAAATAGTTTGATCAGAATAACGAGCACAATTAATTGAACCACTTTTTAATATAGGTCACATTTTTCAAATAATTTTCATTAAAAGCGTTGCCGCGTCTATTTATTAATAGGTCAAGCAAGCCAATGTCAGCGCGGCGCAGCGGCCCGGTGACGACTCCTCCCTCGATAAAGCGTCGTCGCAGACGCAAGAAACGATCAGAATGGCCAGTAAAACCTTTACAATTTTTTTAATAACTTATTTTCTCTCTGAAATAGGTCAATTGAATTAAAAATCAGTTGGGGTGTCTGAGGTTCTGCGCATTTAACGTTACAGGTTGTATACATTATAACTCTATATTATAACAAATGTCATAACATTATAAACGCCAATACAAATGATATAATCAGCCTATTATGTTCCCACTGCTGGGGACACAGGCCTCCTCTCTGTGAGAGGGAATGGGCCGTAATCTACCACGCAAGCCCGGTGCGGGTTAGTAGATGTCACATGTCTTCGAATTTTTGATTCTTGGATATGCCGGTTTCCTCACGATGTTTCCGTTCACCGTTTTGAGAGCATTGGTGATGAAATAATTTACACAAAGTAAAGCGCCTGTCGGGGTTCGAACCCGCGACCTACAACTCGTAAGTCGCGGCCGTTAACACTATATCAACACTGCTGTATACTCAACTAGCGACTCGCCCCGGCTTCGCACGGGTGCAATGCTGATCACTATCACTACATAGTATAAAACAAAGTCGCTTCCCGCTGTCTGTCTAGACAGACAGACAGCGGGAAGCGACTTTGTTTTAAGGCAAAAACACACAACATCACAAAACAAGCAAGAAAAACATACAAGAAAAAAAAATGTATATACGATTCCTTAATAATGAATTATTTTATCTGAAATATATTGTTTTATTGTTGTACCTCTCCTTTGTGTCGTATCCGTATGTATTTTAGTGTGTGTACATACATAATAAAATAAATATATAAACAGAAGGATGAAAGATGTAAAAATAATAATGATCGTACAACGTAATCGGCGATGTTTGAGTGTGTATATTTTAAGCCTACATCTTATCCATGAAAGTTCAAAACATTTACACGTGTCTGTAAATGACTACAGCCCTCGGGCTGTTGTCATTGTCTACCTTGGTAAGGCACCTGTCTTACCGCCGACGAAGAAGCGACCAGCGACCGCTCGAAATGAACGCCAGATGGGCGGGAATACCTAAGGAATTAACGTGGTTTCGAAGTAAGGAATCGATAGGCGGTTATAGTGAATTAAGGCCCGGCAGCGTCGGCGATCAACGATTTTCCAGCTCAAGAAATGTACAAACGCTAGCACATCAAGCTACTATAATCTGTCAAATTGATTTAATAGATTTTCAACTTTATCGCTGAAATATTATTATAAGGTTCAAAGTTGATTGGGAAAATTTGACAGTTTCGGGTAGCTTGATGTGCTGGCGTCTGTACAAAAGATTGTAGGTCCAGTGTAAGTAAGTCCCAGCGCCCACTGGCGGCACGGCATGGCAAGGTATTTTTAGGCGACGAATAAAAATATAACTTAATCGTATGGAAATCAAGTTGAAATTCCAATGTTAACTGTCGTTAATACAAAAACAATACCGCTGTATGCTTAGGCATGCCGTGTTGGCAGCCTTCGGAACATTTCGGCATCCCTAGGAACGCTTTGGGAGTCTTTGGGACAGGGCTCGGATACCGGTATATTTTTCGAAACGGTTTCGTCTTAAATACCTAAGAAACGATTTGTTTCGGTTACGTTCAAACGGAACGTTATAAATAACGTTTTTGAAGAAGAACAAAACATAAATCGTTTTCGATTAATAAAACGTTTTTAACCGTTTTTTTTTTAATTTTTTTGGGTGGGTTAATACGAAAGTTCTGCGAATATGTAGTGTGCCTTCGCGCAGCGGAATGTTGTTGAATTTAAAGATTTTAATTATGCAGATATTTAGTGTATGACGTCGTATAATTGTGTATGGTAAAAAAAAATTTGTGCACGCAGCCATTGTGGAGAAATTCACCAAAAACTGATTCCGCTGGGCGAACGTTGTCCTGGCGGAACTTTTTTTAATCCATAGACTTTAGAAGAAAAGAGATGTGTCCAAAAATTAGTGTGTATTTGTGTGTAATTGTGTATGTATGAATAAAATTAGTGCATGCATAAACTTCGGAGAAATTCAAGTTTCCGCTGCGCGAACGTTTGGCCATTAGCTAGTTTTCATATAAAGCGCTTACATAGAGAGCTGTAGATTTTTACATACGTTGTTTTGAATTTGTTTATATTTGTTTAAAAAACAGATTTAGAAAAAATTGTAGGGCTTAAAAGATAAAAATATAAACGTAAAATACGCTTATTAGGTCTTAGTTCTTAAAGTATGCACTTTGGGGTCTAGATTTTCACGTTTATACAAACCTTGTAAGTGTCTGCAACATGTTGCCAAGTATCAATGATGTTCCGTTAGTAATTAAAGAGTTATAGGACAATTTGCCATAAATAGATCACTGTTTACAAAGCAGTCAAATATCACGACGTTCTAAAGGAATTGCATGGTAAAATGTATGCTAATAATTAGTGTATTCATTCAACTATTCACATGCAAAATTTCATGTCATTAAATTCAGTAATTAAAGAAAAACAATTATAATACTGACGAAGCTTCGAAAACCTACATAACCCGACCAAGTTCGGATGGCTACAAAAAAGCGGCCGTGCAATATATTTAGGTAACATCCCAAAATTTACAGTATAATACCGGTATTGAATTGGTATAGGTGATAACACAATTGTTGTTTCGATATAATTTATAGGTCATTTATTTTTGTACACCTACTTTTTTAAATGTACTGACTATGACATAAAGTAGGTACTATTTACGTAGGTACTTTATTTAAGTATGCGCTTGAGACTTGAGATAAAATCTAGATATACAGGGTGGCTCATTCAGAGCGGTCAGTATGGGAAAGTCTGAAACTGTAAGATATACGAAGATCTGTTCTTAGGAACCATGACATCGATTTTAATAACAAGAAAAACTGCATTCATACATTTTAAAAAAACCTGTACTCAGCTCGGGAATCGAACCCGGTCGTTTTGAAAAAACAAACTAACACTATTTCTATTTAGATATCGATTGTGTAGTTCTTAAGCAGTAAATGTTTCTATGGAACATGATGTCTAAAATGAATAAAAGGCATTGTTTTCACATACTTTTATTTATTTTAGTAGGTGTTCGAAGTGACCACCGTTTTTTTCAATACAATATTCAAGACGTTTAGGTAACGATCTTACTATTGCATTTTGTATCTTCATGTGGTGAATTTGCGTTAAAATTGACTCTATGGCTGCTTTTAGGTCTTCAACGGTGTCATAGCTTGTTTTGTACACTTCATCCTTAACATAACCCCACAAGAAATAGTCTAGAGGCGTTAAATCGGGCGACATCGCGGCCCATTTGATTTTTTTAATTGAACATTGAACACCTACTAAAATAAATAAAAGTATGTGAAAACAATGCCTTTTATTCATTTTAGACATCATGTTCCATAGAAACATTTACTGCTTAAGACCTACACAATCGATATCCAAATAGAAATAGTGTTAGTTTTTTTTTTCAAAACGACCGGGTTCGATTCCCGAGCTGAGTACAGGTTTTTTAAAAATGTATGAATGCAGTTTTTCTTGTTATTAAAATCGATGTCATGGTTCCTAAGAACAGATCTTCGTATATCTTATAGTTTCAGACTTTCCCATAGTGACCGCTCTGAATGAGCCACTCTGTATTATTTAAGACAAATAAAATTCATACAGCTAATTTCTATTGAAGATTTCACGGATCAGGATTCTAACTATAGACCCCTTAGGGAAGTTAAATAATTACCACATGTGAGTACTACTGTTTAGGTAAATATTTATCATATTGTAGCTTATTACACTATTTAACCAATGGACTAGGCATGCACGAGCGTTCCCCTTTGCAACTTTAGTGGATCAAACAATCTAATAACTTAAAAAAAACTACTTCTTGAATCGATTTTTTAATTGATGTAAGCCGTTGTACTGGTAGTGACTTATGTATGTGAGCGTGTTCCCCCGCACCCCACCAAAATATGCAGAATTATTTTGTTCGAAGCGGTACGCTTAAGGCTAGTCCTTTGGTTAAATAGTCTAAGTATTGTAGTTATGAATTGATCAAAAATATTCTAGTGTGACAAAATAGACAACGCGCTGCGCGCAACGAGCGATAGGCGGCTTCCCGCTTGAAACGGTACTTCCATCCTTGAAGAAAAGAGAGGGCAATATGTTTTCATTAGCCGCGGCCCGCGCGTATTCGTTTGCTGTTGAACTTGAACCTGATTTTGTTTTATTCCCAGTCACAAAGAAATGTGCAGTCAAGGACAATGTGCGAATGCGCTGTTGTTTTGCAATGCATCGCCAATTCTCTGTAATAATAATATTGACAAAGTGTGTTATTGTTATAGTGTAGTGTGAAGCTGATAACAGATATAAGGTAAGATTTTATAATAAATTAATAGCTATACACTTATTCATTTACGTAGTTTATTAGGCAGATAAATTATAATAATTGTGTTATGTTAACATTGGACAGACACCATAAACTCAAGTTAATATCTACTGATTGATCTAATCCTATATCTATTTACTTAAATTCGTAATAATAAATTATACTAGACATATATTATAATAAAATCGTAACAAAGTAGATGTTTTTCCTGGTTAAAGACATACTACTGAATAGAAAATTACAGAATAACTACTGAATTAACTAAACGACCGACCAGATTGTAACGAAATGTTGAAAAGAAATATTGTTATTAAATAATCACCTTATATTTATTACCTATATGTAATGATATACGTATAAGGCAGATTTTTATTAGCTACTTTCTTTTTGTGGGATTATGTGTAGAGATGGCAATAACGGCTGTTTTTCAATAATTAATTATGCATATGATTCTATATCACTAAGACATACTCCCCTTAAAAAGAAAGCAACTAATAAAGTAAAGTAAAGTAAGTTATTATTAATAAAATATTTTTCATTCAAGAAATGCAATTGTTTTCTTTTTTCCTAACGCTTGCGTACGCAACTGTACCATATTAATAAATACTATATTGGAAGGTTAAGAACGTTTCTTAGATATATGGCACGGCCGCTTTTTTGTAGCCATCCGAACTTGGTCGGGTTATGTAGGTTTTCGATGCTTCGTCAGTATTATAATTGTTTTTCTTTAATTACTGAATTTAATGACATGAAATTTTGCATGTGAATAGTTGAATGAATACACTAATTATTAGCATACATTTTACCATGCAATTCCTTTAGAACGTCGTGATATTTGACTGCTTTGTAAACAGTGATCTATTCATGGCAAATTGTCCTATAACTCTTTAATTACTAACGGAACATCATTGATACTTGGCAACATGTTGCAGACACTTACAAGGTTTGTATAAACGTGAAAATCTAGACCCCAAAGTGCATACTTTAAGAACTAATACCTAATAAGCGTATTTTACGTTTATATTTTTATCTTTTAAGCCCTACGATTTTTTCTAAATCTGTTTTTTAAACAAATATAAACAAATTCAAAACAACGTATGTAAAAATCTACAGCTCTCTATGTAAGCGCTTTATATGAAAACTAGCTAATGGCCAAACGTTCGCGCAGCGGAAACTTGAATTTCTCCGAAGTTTATGCATGCACTAATTTTATTCATACATACACAATTACACACAAATACACACTAATTTTTGGACACATCTCTTTTCTTCTAAAGTCTATGGATTAAAAAAAGTTCCGCCAGGACAACGTTCGCCCAGCGGAATCAGTTTTTGGTGAATTTCTCCACAATGGCTGCGTGCACAAATTTTTTTTTACCATACACAATTATACGACGTCATACACTAAATATCTGCATAATTAAAATCTTTAAATTCAACAACATTCCGCTGCGCGAACGCACACGAATATGTATTATGAATTTCATTCAGTTGGTATTTCACGGCCGCGCGGCTTAGTTTCGTCGTTTCACGAGTACTATTATCTGTGACTATTATTCTGTGAGTACGAGTAGTCTTTCGTCCCATTTTGTGAGCAAGAAATAAGCACCACTAACTAATCACTCGCCAGAGTCGCAAATCGCAACACAAACCCAATCAATACGTAGGTACGAAGCGCATCGGAATGAATCATGCAATGAAAATAATGAAATGAATACATAAGTACGATACGTAAACAAGTTCATTCTTGTCGCCGCAGCGGCACGCCGTGCGTGGCAGCGTCCTGCGGAATAAACCGGTTTTTGAAAACGTTCTCAATTCGTTTTCGTTCCGAACAAAATGTTGTACAAAGAACTGTTAGAAACGTTTTAAAAACGTTATTTTAAATAACGTTTCCGAGCCCTGGTCTCGGGTGGCGAGTGGCGAGCGCCGACTGTGGCGAGAGCTCAGTGAGATCGTGCGCGGTCAAGTTCAGGGGCGCGTTGTGTCGGCGCGTGCCCCGCCGCCACGTGCTCGCCGATCTATTTCACACTTCATCAGCTGCTATTCCGCCAGTCATCGTGAGTGAGCGACGCGAATCACGCGCGCTGAATGTAACTGACTGTCGAGTGTCGACATTCGGTAACTCTAACTGCGCACAACTTCTCGGTAGCAAATCAAATGTTAGGCATGGCTGATCGTTAAGATAGAAACTCATTTAAGCAGCTAAGTAATTATGTAGTTGAAAAATAATGATTGAATTTTACTCGTGAAATTATGCAATTTACACGTTAACTTCGTTACAGCTTTATAGTTGGCACTTTACCCAGTAGCACAATACTCGCTCGTGCAGCAGACGTGGCCACTGGGACACTGGGACACTGGGACACCGGGATACTGGGACAAGGCGGTCAGCGGGTACTCACGGATGTAGTCGTTGCTGGCATGCTTGTCGTCGGGCGGCGGCAGCGAGCCGGACGACGCGTTGTGCTTGCGCCGCGGTATCATCCTGCAACAGAGCGCGCACTAGTTACTGCACAGCAACAGTACTAACACGTGCTACTAGATAGAGCACGTGCTACAGATGCAGTATCGCCATCGCCAGGCTACGCTCAACATAATGTAACTTGCTATAGTCGCACGATCTAATTCTGGGAGGCACTACCTAAATCTCTAAAGTAATATTTTAAAGAAGTATATATACTTCATTATTTTTTTTTATTATAATTGTGGAGACAATACCTGGAATTATATATGAATAAGGCGTCGGGGCACCGCACACACACTGC